>JAVHNR010000011.1:0-1200000 GCA_036872735.1 Orbilia javanica
CCTAACCCTAACCCTAACCCTAACCCTAACCCTAACCCTAACCCTAACCCTAACCCTAACCCTAACCCTAACCCTAACCCTAAACCCTAACCCTAACCTAACCCTAACCCTAACCCTAACCCTAAAAAAACCCTAAGCAAAGTGGTATCGAAATTTGTCCTCAAAGCCAAGCTGAGATTGCAAAAGTTATCAACTTTTGATTTACATAATTACCATTCGGGGCTCGAACCTTTTGACTTGTTTCATTATTTTTCGCCTCTGCCATCTCATCATGGTTAGGGCTAATTAAAATCCTCAGGTAGGATAAGTACAGCTGGAAAGGAATTCATACATCCCTAGAGAATCAACTTTTAGGGACGATCCCACACGGTTTAAATCGAGACAATGGTTCCAGGAAGCAGCTCGCGGATATAGCCGCTGCGTATTGCGCATTGCGTGATCTTGCCATCGGTATACGGCCACTTCTGGCCCCGCGGGTCACTCCTCTGACTAGTGGCGTTTTTGCTTACTATACTCATGGGTTTGTATGCCTTGTTGGATGAAGCTGAGGTGAAATTTGGACAGTGCACTAACGCCCTTCTGGTTTCCTATCCTCGTCCCAAGTCACAAGTGGCAGTTTCTTCGGCAGTAAATTTGTCGATTGAAAAACTATGTTGTATTTTGCTAGTATTTATAAAGTTTGTTTTGCGTAATCTTGATATCTAGGTCTGATACGGTATTTAAGAGTTAAGTTAAATAATATTTAGATATAATATATCTTAAGTATACTTTAACTAAAAAGTTATATTTATAAAGGCCCTATTTGGACTTTTACACCTATTACTCTTAAGAAATTAACAACACTAATATATCATAGATTATATAAATCTATAGATTAAAACATAGTAATTTCAGAAGACCTTCAAATATAGGTATAAAGTAAATAATCTTATGATCAACCTGTAATTGCAATAATGAGGTAAACTATAGCATATATTTCTATATACAAATAAGGCAGCTAAAGCTACAAAGTTGAGTCTGACTATATTTGCATTATAGCTAGGTCAATATAAAAATTTTCTCTTCAAGAATCGTATTTTCATCATTCACATGTAGACTCAAAGGGGAGCCGGTGGTATTCTTAACCTCGGTGGAACCTAAACTTCTTAAAGTACCCTACATTCTCTTCTTCTTCCTGGCCATAGTATCCTTCGTCTTTAGTCTCTTCGTCGGTGCCCGGTTGATCTGGCTTTGGTGTGCCACTCGGCGTAGTGGGATTTGGAGGGTTTTCTGTCTTGGGTTCGGGGGCCGAGGATGAGGATGAGGATGAGGTAGTCGAGGGCTCGGGAGCCGAGGATGAGGATGAGGATGAGGTAGTCGAGGGCTCGGGGGCCGAGGATGAGGATGAGGATGAGGTAGTCGAGGGCTCGGGGGCCGAGGATGAGGATGAGGATGGGGTGGCCGAAGGCTCGGGGGCCGAGGATGAGGGTTCGGGCAGCCCGACCTGCTGGATTGCGATACATCCTCCAAAAGGACCGTTGCTGATATCAAAAGGAAGTTAGATACGTACAATACGACCAGACCAACATATATGTAAGGGTATTTTCACGGATCGGAGCACTAACAGAGCTTGATTCTGACATCTGATGATGCAAATGTTCTTGATGTCGGGGCCGTAATCGCCAGTGCATTTCATGTCGGTGGGCAATATAACCGTGAATGAGCATGGCGCCGGGTGGTGTGCGCGGTTAGAGTGTTTATCACCACCGCAATTCCCATTCCTACGCTCAAGAAGTATCTCATTCTTAGTGGGGGTCATAGCCCACTGTTTCGCATTATCTTTGTAGTTAATTAGGTAATTGTATAAACCACCACCATCTCCATTCACCTGCCAAATAATAAGGTCTACGCTTCCACCTACTTTAACTTTCAGGAAACCATTTCTGAGGTGCGTTTCTTTGACTTTAGTTGTCTTATTCCTTTCCTGCTCACCCAGGCATTCAATTGCCTGAGTAATATTAATCTCTACTCCCGGTGGGGTAACCTTGTTAAGCCACGGCCATCCGGCTTTTTTATGCGCTATATACATCCAGCCAGCATAGTCATTCTTTATCACCCATCCAATAACACTATTAACAGAATTTCCACATCCTTTATACAAATAACCATACTTGTTATGGTAATTGACGACTATTTTGTTGAAAACCAGTACATCTAACTACCCAGAACCAGAATTGCCTAAATAACGTCAATCACCAACATCATTATATCCCATTCCATAACCAGCAATATTTCTGTTTTAGTCTCCAATAACCATAGCGATAAGAAAATACACAGATATAAGCTCAGATATCCCTAAAAGTAAGATTACCACCGAGGCAAAGAAGCTTAAAAACCGCATTTTTAATTGATAAAAAAAATTTAAGTACTGTCTATTAAACTATAATAAACAAAGATAGTTAGAGGAATAAAAAAATGTAATTCAAAAAATAATTAAAAAAGCTTTAAAAATAAAGAATTGATAAAACAAAAGTAAATTTTACTTAAACCTTAAATTAGATTGACAACGATTATAATGGGAAGAGAAGTCATTTTTTAAGCGTCGATACATGTCCTTTTTATATTCTAAACAATGGGTATAATATCGACCCTACAACTCTATCAGACCAAATCGTGAAGCTCATGTGAAGCCCAATTGTATTTTTAGTAAATTAGAGAGATGTAGTAATAAATGGTGTAGCGCTGTTTATAAGAACCTTTACAGTAAGTTTTAGATGAAATTGCAATCTAAGTATCTTCTATCAACCTCCAACCCACACGCCCAAGTTAATTCACCAGGGCCCTAGCCATAATTCCAACATCCCATGACATTGCTTTCGCATGCGAACCCTCAGAATATCGGCAAGCTTCCTGATGATTTTAAACATGTCTCGGAATTCTTTGGACAACAGAAGTCATTGCAAATGGCCGAGCGTCGGCGTGCCGCTAAGGGATGTAATTATTCAGCAATTGGAAAATATAACACGATCTCCAAGCCACAAAATAGTTAGCGTTAACACCGCCAAGCGGCTTGGGTGCTTATGCCTCATTTTTATTAGGCTTTCAGAACCGGTTAAGCCTGACCGAGCTCACCAGGACGGATAGTCGGATTAAATTCAACCCGGGTAACTAGGTGTAATAATTTAATTCCACATGAATTAATATCTGTTCGATCATCAATTGCATTATGATCGGCAAGCTTGTAAAAAACCATTAAGGCCCAAAGATAAAGTAATAATAAGGCAGCTTTAATTGATATATGCTTAAATAATATAAGCTTAAATCAAGTTCGAATACTAGCTGGGGTGGTGGGAAAAGGTTAAACCCTTGCGTCGATCTCCTCCGGATCATGTTCGCCAGATGTGCAGGCATATCAGGGATAATGTCATTAGTAACCATATCCCACTTGAAAGCCAATGATGACAGATGGTTCGACCTCGGCTGTCGGCTGGGTGGCCCCAAGCAGTTAGATAATTAATCGATAAGTTGACCGTGGGAAGTTTAAAGCTTAAAAAGAGAACGTCTCGATCCGAGTGATTCCCGATATGGAAATAATGGCTTCGGCGTCTGCAAAAATGTGCCGAGCCCAGACGTCTCCCACAACTCGATTGCTGCCATCGCCTAAGGGCAGGTGGTTAGGGCCCGGCTGCTATCCCCGACTATAACCCCGAGTCCCTGTCTCAGCGAGGCTTGGTATGATCAACAGATAGCATTCCCCATGCAAGACTTAATGCAGTGCCTCGTAGAATTACTATAGACTTCTGCCATTAAAAAATCAACCGGGTATGCATGTATGTATATTAATAATACCATATACCATATAGTTCCCTAGATTATGACTTTGCAGTAGCAGCATTAGCTCCCGCTTATGAATTATGGGCCAATGCAGCTATTTCCTATTGAAACATGCGTGTATGTTAAGCCTATCATCATGCATCTATAGAATCGAATAAAGCCGAAAGTGCCGAATACAGATAAAATGCGCGCTATAACTGCCATGGCGCTCGGGTCCAGAGAAGAAAAAAGGATCTTCGAAGTTATTCTCGCCCTCGCCTCATCGGTCATCGATAGCGCGTATCTCCACAATAAATAGGCGAAGCTTTATATCTATAGAGACGATCGTACGATTATGCTTTGTCCTTGATATTTGTCCGTCATACTTAAAATAGACTCGACAATCCGCATTATTGCTTCCTGCCAGTTGTATTTGGAGATACAGGAGAAGCTGGCGGGGCCTGGCCACGTCTGTCCCGTCGACTAGAGCGCACTCGCATGGTAAATATAACCCGTTGGTCCCCCGCAGCGTTGCCAACTAATACACCTACTACCGCTAGTACCACTATCTCTGCTATATTCATCTGTTTGAATATCCATGCATACAGGCCCGGCTGAATAGGAGGATTACTCGGCTCACGACCCATGACTAGGTAAGCATCAGGTATGAACGAGTCCTCCGCTCGTAGTAGGGATCTTCGATATGGGGCTGGTGCTGGCTGTTGTGAGGCTGGTGCCCGAGTGCTGACTAATAAATAAGACCAGGATTATCGAATGCGGGAACTTCAAAAATGCACCACATCAACACAAATCCACTTTAGGATCGCCGAGCTAAGTCCATTGATGCCACGAGACCAGCTATTTCTTATCCAGAACGACATCCCTTCCAAAATTCATAAAAGATCTTTGATTCTTGCTTGCCATTATCATGCCCACCCGTTGGCCCTTCCACTTTTGTTTGGTGAAAGCGGCAGCGACCAGGTCGGGACTAGCACGGTAGACTAAGAAACAACCAGACTGGTCTCATTCCAACAACCTTACACCTAGCAGTGCGCCATCTAGCCCCGCGCGCAGCTCCGAAGCCGCTAATGCAAGTTACCTCAATCTCGTGACTAGGCAGTAGTTGTCTCATGCAGTTCAAAATGCATCACAAAAACAAAACTAACCCTGGCTGGTCTCGTAATCTAATTTCCTGGTAATGTGGATTTTTGCTGGCTATGATCGCCTGACGGGCGGTTGGAGCCCGACCCGAAGAGTGCTTGTTCTCGATTGTGGTGTTGAGTGTTGATATCAGCTACTGCTCTGGGAGTACATGAGTAATCAGCACCCTCTCGGGTATTTTGGGCTTATGCGCAAAAAGATGATATCTGTGCTCTGTACTGCAAGGAAAGCCAGGCTGGTTAACTTCTTAGCATGTGGAGGTGACAGGGGTGAACTCCAAAAGCTGAGCTCTGAAATTTTGTCAGGAGACCGGCGGCCAAGGCCTGGGCTTGTTTCGTATCCAGGTAAGGCCCGCCCGACCGCCATCCCTCTTCATATCCTACCCGCATCGCTGCCATCAGAAGAAGAAGATTCAAAATATTCTAGTATGAGCCCAGTATCCGTGTTACGACCTAAACCTAATAAATTTTCTCTCATAGATGAAACGAAGTAGGTTGAGTCATCTTATAATACGCGGGTGAAAACACTAGTTTCTTAATCTCATATTGCTAGTTAAACCCATATTCACTAAATATGACTATCAATAGAAAATCTTGGTCTTCAAAATTGCCGCATATGATATTTAGAAGACACGAATTAAACAGCTAGATGAATATAACTCCGAGATTTAAAGTATATATTTTATTAGACATAATTATTTTATCTAATTTTTAAAAGATTAATTAAAAATATAATATAATAGTAGTAAATTTAAAATTTAACATCTTAACCCTAGAGTCCCTCTATAATAAGGGAAGTATAAATATTTACAGATATATTTATATACATCTCGTGTATAAATCTTTAAATATATTGTTACGGCCTCACCATATGCGCTAACCAGATTAGGCAATATAACTTGGCATATCAAACATTCCTATTCTCTAAAAATATCTTACTTCTGAAGTTATTAATATTATAATATTCTAGAAAAAAAAGAATATATTTTTATTTCTTATTACACCTGCTCTTTATATTAATTAAGCATATAGCGCATGTTTTTAACAATACATCCTATTTTTATATAATTTATGTTTATTTATATAATAGAAAGTATTAATATTAAATTATCTTATATAAGATTTATCATATTGTAACAAAGCTCTCCCAGCATAATGAACTCCAAGCAGAAATCCAGTTGGCCGGAGGAGCCCTTAGAATAATTATAAAAAATATCTAGGTAATATTGTGGTTGGAAGAAAAACTATATGATGTAATATAAATTATAGACTTAGAATAAGGAAATATCTAGATTTAGATTTTAGAACTTATAGATTTAGATTAATAATGTTATTTTAGTATGTGCGGTAAAAAGCTTATTTAAGCTTTTGTTTTATATAGATTTCCAAATTATTAAGAAATAATTTTTATCTAGTTTAATATTTTATATATCTAAATATTTAATTTAAATTTATCTTTTATTTAGTTTAATATTTTATATATTTGAATATTTAATTTAAACTTATTTTTTATTTAGTTTAATATTAAATTTTTATATATTTATTTCATCATTTTATTTTTTATTTAATTCACTTTATTATTTTTTTTATTATTTATCTATTTAAATTGTTATATTTGTTATTATATATTTAAAAATTAAGCAATAATTTAAATATCAATTTATATATATACTAATATTTTCCTGTTTTATAACATTTATATATTATTTTAATATCTTAACTAATATATATGATTTCTTATATTTTATTATTTTATAACTTTATTAATTTAATATATAAATATTTTTAAAACCCGAAATTCTTAACAGTAATAATACTAAAAAAGAAAAAATTATTATAGTTTTTTTTAAATTTATTATTAAATAAACTAAAACTATAATAGTAATCTTTAAATATTTCAAAAATAATATGTTAATAGCATCATTTATAACTATTCTTAATATTAAATTTCCAAATCCAAATCCCTTTAATAATATAAAACTATATAAACTCCATAATTTCCTAGTCTAACTTAATAATAAATATAAAGGAGAAGCAATTAAGTTTATTATTTATAAAAGAAAAATTATATATGTTATTAATTTTTTAAAAGATAATCTAATAGAATTAATATTTAATGAGTATAATATAAATAACCAAAAATAGAATTGGAATATTTATACTAACTTTACTATTTAATTTAAAAAGGCTTTTGAAAATTTTGATTTTACTAAAATAATAAAAAGAAAACTTAAAAATTTCAAATAAATTAATAAATTTTTTTTTTTATATTTTATAGAATTTAGGTGTTTAATAGAATGTTTAAATTATAATAATACTATTTAGATTACTTATTTATAATATAAACTATGCATAAAAGTAGAAGAACTCCTGATTATATAAAATATTTTTCCTAAAAATTTCAATAATTTTATAATTTTATATTAAAAATTAAATAATAATTAATAAATTTTAAATATTAAAAAGAAATCTTGTAATATAATGAATAAAAAAGTATTTAAGAAAAATATCCTTATCTTTGTACTAAAAGCTCTGGTAAAGAATAATTAACAAACTTAGGAAAATAATTATTTTGGACTAGGATTAATGGACTAATCTACTAAAAATATTAAAGGATGATTAATTTAAGAAGAAAAAGATAAATAATGAGTTTAAAAATTCTATTTATACTGTGGAGAAGAAGGATATTTTGTAAATAATTGTTTTAATAAAAAAAATTAAAGAGAATAAGATGGATAGGCTACTTATGATCTTTGTTTAACTGTAACGAAGCTCTCCCAGCATAATGAACTCCAAGCAGAAATCCAGTTGGCCGGAGGAGCCCTCAGAATGACTATAGGAAATATTTAGGCAATATTGTGGTTGGAAGAAAAACCATACGATGTAATACAAATCACAGATCCAGAATAAGGAAGTATCTAGATTTAGACTTCAGAATTTGTAGACTTAGATTAATAGTGTTATTTTAGTATGTGTGGTAAAGAGCCTGTTTAGGCTTTTGCTTTATATAGATTTCTGAATTACTAAGAAATAATTTTTGTTTAGTTTAATATTTTGTATATTTGAATGTCTAGTTCAGACTTATTTCTTGTCTAGTTTAATACTTTGTATATCTGAATGTCTAGTTTAGATTTATTTTTTGTCTAGTTTAATATTGAATTTTTGCATGTTTATTTTGTTATTTTATTTTTTGTTTAGTTTATTTTGTTATTTTTTTTATTATTTGTTTATTTAAACTGCTACGTTTGTTGTTATGTATTTAGAAATTAAGTAATAATTTAAGTATTAATCTGTATATATATTAGTGCTTTTTTGCTTTGTGATATTTGTATATTACTTTGATATTTTGATTAGTATATATGATTTTTTATACTTTGTTGTTTTGCAACCTTATCAACCTAATACACAAATGTCTTTGAAATTCGAAATTTTTAGCGGTAGTAATGCTGAAGGAGAAAAAATTATTGTAGTCTTTTCTGAGTTTATTATTGAATAAATTAAAGTTATGATGGTAGTCTTTGAATATTTCAGAAATAGTATGTTAGCAGTATTATTTGCGGCTGCTTTTAGTATTAAATTTCCAGACTTAGACTTTTTTGATGGTATAAGATTGTATGAACTCTGTAATTTCTTGGTCCAGCTCAATAATAAGTATGAAGGGGAAGTAGTTAAGTTTGCTACTTATAGGAGAAAAATTGCATACGCTGTTAGCTTTCTAAAGGGTAACCTGGCAGAATTAGTATTTAACGAATACAATGCAGATGACCAAAAATAGAATTGGAATACTTATGCCGATTTTACTACCTGGCTTAAAAAGGCCTTTGGGGATCTTAACCCTGCCAGAATGGTAGAAAGAGAATTTAGAAATTTTAGATAAACTAATAAACCTTTCTCTTTATATTTTATGGAATTTAGGTGTTTAATGGGATGTTTGAATTATGATGATGTTGTTTAGATTGTTTATTTACAATATGGATTATGCATAGAAGTAGAAGAATTCTTGATTATACAAGATATTCTTTTTGAAGACTTCGATGATTTTATAGTCCTGTGTTAAAAGTTAGACAATAATTGGCGAACTTTGGATGTTAAGAAGAAATTTTGTAATATGATGAGTGGAGGAGTATTTAAGAAAAATATTTTTATTTTTGTACTAAAAGTTCTGGTAAAGAATAATTAATAAATTTGGGGAAATAATTACTTTGGATTAGGATTAATGGACTAGTTTACTGGAAATATTAGAGGACAATTAACTTAAGAAGAGAAGGATAGATAACAAGTTTAAAAGCTCTGCTTGTATTGTGGAAAAGGAGGATATTTTGTAAATAATTGTTTTAATAAAAAGAATTAAGGAGGATAAGGTGGATGGGCTATTTATGATCTCTGTTTAATTAGAAACTAAAATATTCGGGGCTTTACTTACGAAGAATTGTAAAATGTATTTAATTTTGTTTTAGAGTATTATTATTAGGATGCTTTTAGTGAAATATTGGGAAAAGAATAAGCCTAACTGTGAATTGTGATATATAGAAAGGCAGGAAAATATTTGTTATTTTGAGAAATTTATAGTTTTGAAGAATTTTTTAAGTTTCTTTTGTATGCTATAATTTTTTTTTTTGTTTAAATTTTGAAGAAATTGATACTTTGTTTGAATTATATACTGAAATTTTTGTTATTTTGTACTTTTATTTTTAGAAATTTGTTAATATGTTAGTATGTTTGGATAGTGGTGATATTGGAGTATATATGAGTCGTAAATTTGTAATTGAGAATGATTTTTTATTTTATCTTAAGAAAGTTCTTGAATTTGTAGAATATTTTAATGGAAGTAGAGAATTAGTTAAGGAAATGATTTAATTTAAAATGAAAATTTAAGATTATGAAGAAATTGTTAATGCTGATATTGTTAATATTATTAAATTATTGAACTTTGGAAAGTTATGGTATAAAAAATATAATGTTTAGGTTAATTGGGAAATTAACTAAGTTTATTTAAATTGTGTATTTAAAATTATAATTGTTAGTGTAGAAGTATTTAAAAGGATTATGAAGTAAGGATTGGTTTTTGCTATTTATGGTTTAGGGAAGAAATGGAAATAAGTTATTTTTGTAGATGATAAAGTTGAAGTGATCAAGCTAGTAAAATTCTTTGATGAGTTCTAAGATCTTGTGGAAGTGTTTTTTAAAAAAAAAGGAGATACTTTGTTATTATGATGGAGGGAGGATATGAAAATTCTTATATTATTAGATACTTAATTGATATGGGAATTGGTAAGGTTAATGAACGAAGAATACCTTAAAGTACTTAAAACATGGATAGATGAGAATATGATTAAAGGGTTTATTTGAAAATTTAACAACCCATAGGGAGCACTTATTCTTTTTGTTTTTAAGAAAGATGGAGAATTATGACTCTATGTTGATTGGAGAAAATTTAATGTTATCATTGTTAAAAATCAATACTTATTGCTAAAAATCAATGAAATTTTAAATCAATTAAAAAAAACTAGGTATTTTACTCGTCTAAATATTTACAACACCTACAACCGTATTAGAATAGTGGAAGAAAACAAAAAGAAAACAGTGTTCTGAATAAAATACAAACATTTCAAATTTTAAGTAGTACACTTTAGATTAATTAACACTTCGGTAGTTTTCTAGGTATACATCAACAAAGTATTACAATTTTTCTTAAACAAATTCTATGTAGTCTACCTAAACAACGTCTGCATATATAGTAATTTAAGAGAAGAATATATCTGATACATTAGAAAAGTTATTAAAGCCTTGTAGAAGGTAGAACTGTATATTAAATTTTTTAAATACAAATTTTTTACTAGAAAAACTAAATTCCTGGGATATATTGTGGGTAATGACAGTGTTAGAATGGATCCTATCAAAGTCTAAGATATACTCGACTGGGAGGAATTAAAGATGGTTAAAGACGTTTAATTTTTTTTAAGATTTGCGAACTTTTACAAACAATTCATCAAAAACTATACAAAGATAACCAAACCACTCTACAACCTAACTAGAAAAAAAAAAATATTCCACTAAGAAAAATCAGAAAAAGAATCCTTCCAAACTCTCCAACAAGCTTTTATAACAAAATTAATTTTTAAGCATTAAAACCTAGTCTTAAAAACAAAAGTAAAAACAAACACCTCAGATTATATATGCGCTGCAGTATTTTTTCAAAAACATAAAGATAGATTATAGCACCCTATTACTTACAAATTAAAAAAGATGATTTTAGCAAAACACAATTACAACATTCACAACAAAGAACTCCTATCTATCATCCAAATATTCAAAAAATAAAACCAATACCTTATAAATGTACACACCCAAGTCCACATCCTAACAGACCACAAAAATCTAGAATACTTCATGATTAAACAACACCTAAAACAAAAACAAGTAGAATAGATAAAATATCTATCTCAATATAATTTTAAAATATACTTTGTTCCAAGAAAAACCAATACCAAAGCCGATATATTAACTAAAAAATCAAGAAACCTCCCTCAGAGAAGAGAAGATAAACATATCAAAAATCAAATTCAAACACTCCTACCACCTGAAAAAATCCAACAAATCAGTACCATAACAACACAAGAAGAATAAAAGGCAACCGTCTCAAAAAACCCCTACATACAAGACATCATGAAAATCCTCAAGGAAGGGGGTAAACAACACCCCAAAGTTAAAATATCAAAGATAAAAAAACAACAAAGAAAACTATACCACAACAGAAGAAAAATAGTACCAGACAACAAAAAAATTTGTGAAAAAATCTTAAAATAACACCATAACCATCCCACAACAAGACATCCAGGAAGAGCAAAAACGCTAAAGTTAATCCAGAAACATTATACATAAGTTGGCGTATAAAAAAACGTCAACCACTATATAAATAACTACCACACATGCAGACGCACCAAAGCTCCTAGAAACGCACCCCAAAGACTATTACAATCACTTCAAATTGCAGAAAGAAATTAGCAAAGCATCTTTTTCAATCTGATCACCAGATTACCAAAATCCAAAGGACATAATGTAATCCTAGTCACCGTAGATAAACTCTCTAAAATAATACACTTAACTCCAACCTCCAAAAAACTCAATGCAAGAAAACTTGCTAGAATATTCCTCAAAAATGTATGGAAACTTCACAAACTACCCAAAAAAGCCATATCAGACAAAGAAAAAAACTTCCTAAATAAATTCTAGAACAAAGTCAACAGCCGACTAAAAATCCACCACCAACCTAGCACCGCATACCACCCCCAAACTGATGGACAAATAGAACATGTCAATTCTATTATAAAACAATACCTTAGAGTTTATATCAATTATCAACAAGACGACTAAGTCGAATAGTTACCCCTAACTAAATATTTATATAATAATAAAGTATCAGATACCACTAGAATCTCCCCATTTACCACGAACTATGGATAAAACCCAACCACATTTAAATTTCAAAGACTTAATAGACTTGCCAAGAACCAAAAAGCCACAGAATTCATTCAGCAAATATCAAAGTTACAAGAAAACCTCCAAACAAAAATCAACCATACCACACAAATCCAACAAAAACAAACAAATAAACAAAAATAACCTGCACCTGCGTACAAAAAAGAAAACCATATCTAATTAGACATACAAAACATCAAAACAACACACCCCTATCCCAAACTATCCAATAAGCTAGAAAGTTTATTTCAAATCCTTAAATCCATCAAAAAACGAACATATAAACTAAAGCTTCCCCCCTCCATAAGAATCCATCCAATATTCCACACCAACTTACTCCACCTAACACCAGAAAATGCATTCACTAGCCAAAACCACAAAAAAAGGCTCTCACCAATCACCATTAACAACAAAAAAGAATACAAGATTAAGAAAATCCTAGACTCACAAATCCACTACCGCAAGCTTCAATATCTCATCCAGTAGAAAAGCTAAAACAAACCCACCTAACAACCTACATCTAACATCACCCATACTCAAGAACTACTCAACAAATTTCATCAATCCCATCCTAACCAACCCAGTCCCCCCGCCTGACATAACAGACCCCACACTTCTGTTTCCATACCAATTCGAAGAATTAAGCAAACCAATCAGCATCTTCCAATACCCTAACCCAAACCAAAACATCTTTTCAGTGTCAGATTTTCTTGATACACAGACACCAAAACCCAAATATATCAGCCTATACCACAAAATCATACAGCTACAACTCGAGTTAACCAAAGCCAAACAAAATACTACCTCAGAAATTCTTTCCATACCCCAAAACAAAAAACAATCCAAGCCCATCAGAAATAAGAAGTCTGTTTGCATAAAAACCCAACCTTTTAACAAGACTATAACTCCAGTCAATAATACCCAGCTAAAAAAAGATAAAATAAGAAAAATTTTCGAAAACAATCATGAAAAATCAATTTCATACAACCAAAACCAGGAACTAGCAGACCCAGGGAAATCGAAAATCCAAAATCCAAAACCAAGAAATCCAAAAAAAACCAGAAACCCACAGACACAACCACTCAAAAAAACCCTTCACAAAAGCAGCTATTGAAGATTCATACCACCTAAAATCAACAAGCAATACCACTGCAACAGAAAACCTACCACTATCCTAGACATCAGATCAAAGCATCAACAAGACATCAATACTAAAGAAGGAGATTATATAACAAAACTCTCCCAACATAATAAACTCCAAGCAAAAATCCAATCAGCCAGAAAAACCCTCAGAATAACCATAAGAAATATCCAAGCAATACTATAGTTAAAAGAAAAACCACACAACACAACACAAACCACAAACCCAAAATAAAGAAATATCCAGATCCAAACTTCAAAACTCACAAACCTAAATTAATAGTATTATTTTAATATATACGGCAAAGAGCCTATTTAAGCCTTTACCCTACATAAACTTCCAAACTACCAAAAAACAACTCCTGTCCAATTCAACACCCTATATATCCGAATATCCAATTCAAACTTATCTCCTATCCAATTCAACACTCTATATATCTGAATATCCAGTTTAAACTTATCTCCTATCCAGTTCAACACTAAATCTCCGCATATCCATTTCATCATCTTATTTCCTATCCAGTTCACTTTATTATTTCCTTTATCATTTATCTATTTAAACCACTGCATTCGCTGTCATATATTTAGAAATCAAGCAACAATTTAAGTATCAATCTGTATACACACTAGTACCTCCCTGCCTTATAACATTTGTATATTACCTTGATATCTTGACTAGTACATACGATTTCTTACATTAACTAAAAATTAAAATATTTAGAGTTTTATTTATAAAAAATTATAAAATATATTTAATTTTACTTTAAAACATTATTACTAAAATATTTCCAATAAAATATTAAGAAAAGAATAAATTTAACTATAAATTATAATATATAAAAAGATAGGAAAATATTTATTATTTTAAGAAATTTATAGTTTTAAAAAATTTCTTAAGTTTTCTTTATATATTATAATTTTTTTTTTTATTTAAATTTTAAAAAAATTGATATTTTGTTTAAATTATATACTAAAATTTTTATTATTTTATACCTTTATCTTTAGAAACTTATTAATATATTAATATATTTAGATAGTGGTAATACTAAAGTACATATAAATCATAAATTTATAATTAAAAATAATTTTCTACTTTATCTTAAAAAAATTTTTAAATTTGTAGAATATTTTAATGGAAGTAAAGAATTAATTAAAAAAATAACTTAATTTAAAATAAAAATCTAAAATTATAAAGAAATTATCAATATCAACATTATTAACACTATTAAATTATTAAATTTCGGAAAGTTATAGTATAAAAAATATAATATCCAAGTTAATTGGGAAATTAATTAAGTTTATTTAAATTACATATCTAAGATTATAATCGTTAGTATAGAAGTATTCAAAAGGATTATAAAGCAAAGACTAGTCTTTGCTATTTATAATTTAAAAAAGAAATGAAAACAAATTATTTTTGTAAATAATAAAGTCGAAGTAACTGAATTAGTAAAACTTTTTAATAAATTTTAAGATCTCACAGAAGTTGTAACAAAGCTCTCCCAGCATAATGAACTCCAAGCAGAAATCCAGTCAGCCAGAAGAGCCCTCAGAATAACCATAAAAAATATCCAAACAATACTATAATTAAAAGAAAAACCACACAACACAACACAAACCACAGACCCAAAATAAGGAAGTATCCAGATCCAAACTTCAGAACTTGCAGATTTAAATTAATAATATTATTTTAGTATATACAACAAAAAACCTATTTAAGCCTTTACCCTACATAGATTTTCAAACTACCAAGAAACAATTTTTATCCAGTTCAATATCTTATATATCTAAATATCTAGTTCAAACTTATCTCCTATCCAATTCAATATTTTATATATTTAAATATCTAGTTTAGATTTATTTTCTATCTAATTTAATACTAAATTTCCATATATCCATTTCATTATCTTATTTCTTATCTAGTTTACTTTATTATTTCTTTTATTATTTATCTATTTAAACTACTATATTTACTATTATATATTTAGAAACCAAACAACAATTTAAATATTAATCTATATATATACTAATATCTCCCTATTTTATAACATTTATATATTATCTTAATATTTTAATTAATATATATAATTTCTTATATTTTATTACTTTATAACCTTATTAACCTAATATATAAATATTTTTGAAATTTGAAACTTTTAGCAACAGTAATATTAAAAAAAAAAAAATTATCATAACCCTTTTTAAATTCATTATTAAACAAACCAAAATTATAATAGTAGTTTTTAAACACTTTAAAAACAATATACTAACAATACTATCTACAACTACCCTTAATATTAAATTTCTAAACCTAAAATCCTTTAATAATACAAGATTGTATGAACTTTATAATTTCCTAACCCAATTTAATAACAAGTATAAAAGAAAAGTAGTTAAGTTTATTACCCACAAAAAAAAAATTATATACACTATTAACCTTCTAAAAAATAACCCAATAAAACTAGTATTTAACAAATATAATACAAATAATTAAGAATAGAATTAAAATACTTATACCAACTTTACTATTTAACTTAAAAAAGCCTTCAAAAACTTTGACTTTACTAAAACAACAAAAAAAAAATTTAGAAATCTCAAACAAACCAACAAATTTTTTTCTTCATACCTTACAAAATTCAAACATTTAATAGGATGTTTAAATTATAATAATATTACCCAAATTATTTATCTACAACACAAATTATACATAAAAATAAAAAAGTTTTTAATTACACAAAATACCCTTCCTAAAGACTTCAATAATTTTATAATCCTATACCAAAAATTAAATAATAATTAATAAACCTTAAATATTAAAAAAAAATTTTGTAACATAATAAGTAGAAAAGTATCTAAAAAAAATATTTTTATTTTTATATTAAAAGTTCCAGTAAAAAATAATTAATAAATTTGGGGAAATAATTATTTTGGACTAGAATTAATGGATTAGTTTATTGGAAATATTAAAAAACAATTAATTTAAAAAAAAAAGGATAGATAATAAGTTTAAAAGTTCTGCTTATACTGTGGAAAAAGAAAATATTTTATAAATAATTATTTTAATAAAAAGAATTAAGAAAGATAAGATAAATAAACTATTTATAATTTTTACTTAATTAAAAATTAAAATATTTAAGATTTTATTTATAAAAAATTATAAAATATATTTAATTCCATTTTAGAATATTATTATTAAGATGTTTTTAATAAAATATTAAGAAAAAAATAAGTTTAGTTATAAATTATAATATATAAAAAAATAAGAAAATATTTATTATTTTAAAAAATTTATAACTTTAAAGAATTTTTTAAATTTTTTTTATATATTATAATTTTTTTTTTTATTTAAATTTTAAAGAAATTGATATTTTATTTAAATTATATATTAAAATTTTTATTATTTTATATTTTCATTTTTAAAAACTTATTAATATGTTAGTATATTTAGATAACAGTAATATTAAAGTATATATAAATTGTAAATTTATAATTAAAAATAATTTTTTATTTTATTTTAAGAAAATCTTTGAATTTGTAGAATATTTTAATAAAAGTAAAAAATTAATTAAGAAAATAATTTAATTTAAAATAAAAATTTAAAATTATGAAGAAATTATTAATACTAATATTATTAATATTATTAAATTATTAAATTTTGGAAAGTTATGATATAAAAAATATAATGTTTAAATTAATTAAGAAATTAATTAAATTTATTTAAATTATATATTTAAAATTATAATTATTAATATAAAAGTATTTAAAAGGATTATAAAGCAAAAACCAATCTTTGTTATTTATAGTTTAAGAAAGAAATAGAAATAAATTATTTTTATAAATAATAAAATTAAAATGATCAAACTAGTAAAACTCTCTAATAAATTCCAAAATCTTATAGAAGTATTTTTTAAAAAAAAAAAAAATATCTTATTATTATAATAAAAGGAAAATATAAAAATTTTTATATTATTAGATACTTAATTAATATAAGAATTGGTAAGGCTAATAAATAAAAAATATTTTAAAGTATTTAAAATATAAATAAATAAAAATATGATTAAAAAGTTTATTTAAAAATCTAATAACTTATAAAAAATATTTATTTTTTTTGTTTTTAAGAAAGATAAAGGATTATAATTTTATATTAATTAAAAAAAATTTAATGTTATTATTATCAAAGATTAATATCTATTACTAAAAATTAATAAAATCTTAAATTAATTAAAAAAAGCTAGGTACTTTATTTATTTAAATATCTACAATATTTACAACTATATTAAAATAATAAAAAAAGATAAAAAAAAAATGATATTTTAAATAAGATATAAATATTTTAAATTTTAAATAATATATTTTAAATTAATTAATATTTTAACAATTTTTTAAACATATATTAATAAAATATTATAATTTTTTTTAAATAAGTTTTATATAATTTATTTAGATAATGTTTATATATATAATAATTTAAAAAAAAAATATATTTAATATATTAAAAAAATTATTAAAATTTTATAAAAAATAAAATTATATATTAAACTTTTTAAATACAAATTTTTTATTAAAAAAATTAAATTTTTAAAATATATTATAAGTAATAATAATATTAAAATAAATCTTATTAAAATTTAAGATATATTTAATTAAAAAGAATTAAAAATAATTAAAAATATTTAATTTTTCTTAAAATTTATAAACTTTTATAAACAATTTATTAAAGATTATATAAAGATAATTAAATTATTCTATGACTTAACTAAAAAAAAAAAGATATTCTACTAGGAAAAATTAGAAAAAAAGTTTTTTCAAATTTTTTAATAAATTTTTGTAATAAAATTAATTTTTAAATATTAAAACCCAATTTTAAAAATAAAAATAAAAATAAATATCTTAAATTATATATATGCTACAATATTTTTTCAAAAATACAAAAATAAACTATAATATTTTATTATTTATAAATTAAAAAAAATAACTTTAATAAAGTATAATTATAATATTTACAATAAAAAATTTTTATTTATTATCTAAATATTTAAAGAATAAAATTAATATTTTATAAGTGTGTATACTTAAATCTATATTTTAATAAATTATAAAAATTTAAAATACTTTATAATTAAATAATATTTAAAATAAAGATAAATAAAATAAATAAAATATTTATTTTAATATAATTTTAAAATATATTTTATTTTAGGAAAAACTAATATTAAAATTAATATATTAATTAAAAAATTAAGAAATTTTTTTTAAAAAAAGAAAAATAAGTATATTAAAAATTAAATTTAAATATTTTTATTATTTAAAAAAATTTAATAAATTAATATTATAATAATATAAGAAAAGTAGAAAATAATTATTTTAAAAAATTCTTATATATAAAATATTATAAAAATTTTTAAAAAAAAAGGTAAATAATATTTTAAAATTAAAATATTAAAAATGGAAGAATAATAAAAAGAATTATATTATAATAAAAAAAAAATAATATTAAATAATAAAAAGATTTATAAAAAAATTTTAAAATAATATTATAATTATTTTATAATAAGATATTTAAAAAAAATAAAAATATTAAAATTAATTTAAAAATATTATATATAAATTAATATATAAAAAGATATTAATTGTTATATAAATAATTACTATATATATAAATATATTAAAGTTTTTAAAAATATACTTTAAAAATTATTATAATTATTTTAAATTATAGAAGAAAATTGGTAAAATATTTTTTTTAATTTAATTATTAAATTATTAAAATTTAAAGAATATAACATAATTTTAATTATTATAGATAAATTTTTTAAAATAATATATTTAATTTTAATTTTTAAAAAATTTAATATAAGGAAATTTATTAGAATATTTTTTAAAAATATATAAAAATTTTATAAATTATTTAAAGAAATTATATTAAATAAAAGAAAAAATTTCTTAAATAAATTTTAAAATAAAATTAATAATTAATTAAAAATTTACTATTAATTTAGTATTATATATTACCTTTAAACTAATAGATAAATAAAATATATTAATTTTATTATAGAATAATATTTTAAAGTTTATATTAATTATTAATAGGATAATTAAGTTGAATAATTATTTTTGGTTGAATATTTATATAATAATAAAATATTAGATATTATTAGAATTTTTCTATTTACCATAAATTATAAATAAAATTTAATTATATTTAAATTTTAAAAATTTAATAGATTTGTTAAGAACCAAAAAGTTATAAAATTTATTTAATAAATATTAGAGTTACAGAAAAATTTTTAAATAGAAATTAATTATATTATATAAATTTAATAGGAATAAATAAATAAATGAAGATAACTTGTACCTACATATAAAAAAAAAGATTATGTTTGGTTAGATATATAAAATATTAAAATAATATATTTTTGTCCTAAATTATTTAATAAATTAAAAAGTTTATTTTAGATTTTTAAATTTATTAAAAAACAAGTATATAAACTAAAACTTTTTTTTTTTATGAGAATCCATTTAATATTCTATATTAATTTACTTTATTTAATATTAGAGAATATATTTACTGATTAAAATCATAAAAAAAAACTTTTATCAATCACTGTTAATAATGAAAAAAAATATAAAATTAAAAAAATTTTAAATTTATAAATTTATTATTGTAAGCTTTAATATCTTATTTAATAAAAAAATTAAAATGAATTTATTTGGTAATTTGCATTTAATATTATTTATGCTTAGGAATTATTTAATGAATTTTATTAATCCCATCTTAATTGACCTAGTTTTTTTGTTTAATATAGTAAACTTTATACTTTTATTTTTATATTAATTTGAAAAATTAAATAAATTAATTAGTATTTTTTAATATTTTGACTTAAATTAAAATATTTTTTTAATGTTAGATTTTTTTAATATATAAATATTAAAATTTAGATATATTAGCTTATATTATAAAATTATATAATTATAATTTGAGTTAATCAAAATTAAATAAAATATTATCTTAGAAATTTTTTTTATATTCTAAAATAAAAAATAATTTAAACTTATTAGAGATGAGGAGTTCATTTATATAAAAGTTTAATTTTTTAATAAAACTATAACTCTAGTTAATAATATCTAATTAAAAAAAAATAAAATAAAAAAAATTTTTGAGAATAATTATGAAAAATTAGTTTTATATAATTAAAATTAAAAATTAGTAGATTTAAGGAAATTGAAAATCTAGAATCCAAAATCAAAAAATCTAAAAAAAACTAGAAATTCGTAGATATAGTTACTTAAAGAAATCTTTTATAAAAATAATTATTAAAGATTTATACTATTTAAGGTTAATAAATAATACCGCTGTAATAGGGGATTTATTGCTGTCTTAAATATCAGATTAGGGTATTAACAAAATGTTAATATTAAAAAAAGAAATTATATAATAAAACTCTTTTAGTATAATGAATTTTAAATAAAAATCTAGTTGGTTGGAGAAACCTTTAGAATGATTATAGAAAATATCTAGGCAATACTATAATTAAAAAAAAAATTATATAATATAATATAAATTATAAATTCAAAATAAAAAAGTATTTAAATTCAGATTTTAAAATTTGTAGACTTAGATTAATAATATTATTTTAGTATATGTAATAAAGAATTTGTTTAAGTTTTTGCTTTATATAGATTTTTGAATTATTAAGAAATAATTTTTGTTTAGTTCAATATTTTGTATATCTGAATATTTAGTTTAGATTTATTTTTTGTTTAGTTTAATATTTTGTATATCCAAATATCTAATTTAAACTTATCTCTTATCCAATTTAACACTAAATTTCCACATATCTATTTCATTATTTTATTTCTTATCCAGTTTATTTTGTTATTTTTTTTATTATTTATCTATTTAAACTGCTGCGTTTGCTATCATATATTTAGAAACCAAACAACAATTTAAATATCAATCTATATACACACTAATACCTCCCTACCTTATAACATTTATATATTACTTTGATATTTTAACTAGTACATACAATTTCTTACAGAAGTATTTTTTAAAAAAAAAAGAGATACTTTGCTATTATGATGAAAAGAAGATATGAAAATTTTTATACTACTAGATATTTAACTAATATGGAAACTGGTAAAGTTAATGAATGAAGAATACCTCAAAATATTTAAAATATGGATAGACGAGAATATGACTAAAGAATTTATTTAAAAATCTAATAGTCCATAAGAAGTATTTATTCTTTTTATCCTTAAGAAAGATGGAGGATTATAATTTTATATTAATTAAAAAAAACTTAATACTATTATTATTAAAAATTAATACTTATTATTAAAAATTAACGAAATTTTGAATTGATTGAGAAAAATTAAATACTTTATTTATCTAAATATCTATAATACTTATAACTATATTAGAATAATAAAAAAAAACAAAAAAAAAATAATATTTTAAATAAAATATAGATATTTTAAATTTTAAGTAATATACTTTAGATTAATTAATATTTTAATAATTTTTTAAACATATATTAACAAAGCATTATAACCTTTTTTAGACAAGTTTTATATAATCTACCTAAATAATGTTTGTATATATAATAATTTAAGAAAAAAATATATTTAATATATTAAAAAAATTATTAAAGCTTTATAAAAAATAAAATTATATATTAAACTTTTTAAATGTGAATTCTTTATTAGAGAAATTAAGTTTCTAGGATATATTGTAGGTAGTGATAATATTAGAATAAATTTTATTAAAATTTAAAACATATTTGATTAGAAAAAATTAAAAATGGTTAAAAATGTTTAATTTTTTTTAAAATTTATAAATTTTTATAGATAATTTATTAAAGATTATATAAAGATAGCTAAATTATTCTATAATTTAATTAGAAAAAAGAGGATATTTTATTGGGGAAGATTAAAAAAAGAGTTTTTTTTAGATTTTCTAATAAGTTTTTATAATAGAATTAATCTTTAAGTATTGGAACCTAGTTTTAAAAATAAAAGTGGAAATAAATATTTTGGATTATGTATGTACTGTAATATTTTTTTAAAAATATGAAGATGGACTGTAGTACTTTATTATTTATAAATTAAAAAAGATAACTCTAATAGAATATAATTATAATATTTATGATAAAGAATTCTTATTTATTATTTAAGTATTTAAAGAATGAGATTAATATTTTATAAATATATATATTCAAGTTTATATCTTAATAGATTATAAAAATTTAGAATATTTTATAATTAAATAATATTTAAAATAAAAATAAGTAAGATGGATGGAATATTTATCTCAATATAATTTTAAAATATACTTTATTTTAAGAAAAATTAATACTAAAGTTGATATATTAATTAAAAAATTAAAAAATTTTTTTTAAAAAAAGAAAGATAAGTATATTAAAAATTGAATTTAAATATTTTTATTGCTTGAAAAAATTTAATAAATTGGTGTTATAATAATATAAGAAAAGTAGAAGATAGTTATTTTAGAAGATTTTTATATATAAGATATTATAAAAATCTTTAAAAAAGAGGGTAGATGATATCTTAAGATTAAAATATTAGAGATGGAAGAATAGTAAGGAGAATTATACTATAATAGAAGAAAGGTAGTATTAAATAATGAGAAAATCTGTGAAGGAATTTTAAAATAATATTATAATTATTTTATAGTAGGATATCTAAAAAAAGTGAAAATATTGAAATTAATTTAGAGATATTATATATGGGTTAGTATATGAAAAAATATTAATTGTTATATAGATAATTGTTATATATGTAGATATATTAAAGCTTTTAAAAATGTATTTTAAGGATTGTTATAATTATTTTAAATTGTAGAAGAAAATTAGTAAAATATTTTTTTTAATTTAATTATTAGGTTATTAGAATTTAAAAGATATAATGTAATCTTAGTTATTATAAATAAATTCTTTAAAATAATATATTTAATTTTAATTTTTAAGAAACTTAATATAAAAAAACTTATTAAAATATTCTTTAAAAATATATAGAAACTTTATAAATTATTTAAGAAAATTATATTAAATAAAAAAAAAAATTTTTTAAATGAATTTTAAAATAAAGTTAATAGTTAATTAAAAATTTATTACTAACTTAATACTGTATATTACCCTTAAATTAATAGATAAACAAAATATATTAATTTTATTATAAAATAATATTTTAAAGTTTATATTAATTATTAATAGAATAATTAAATTAAATAATTATCCCTAACTAAATACTTATATAATAATAAAATATTAGATATTATTAGAATTTTTTTATTTATTATAAACTATAGATAAAACTCAATTATATTTGAATTTCAAAAACTTAATAGATTTGCTAAAAACTAGAAAATTATAAAATTCGTTTAATAAATGTTAGAATTATAAAAAAATCTTTAGGCAGAAATTAATTATGCTACATAAATCTAATAAGAATAAGTAAATAAATGAAAATAACCTATACTTATATATAAAAAAGAAAACTATATTTAATTAGATATATAAAATATTAAAATAACATACCTTTATTTTAAATTATTTAATAAGTTAGAAGGTTTATTTTAAATTTTTAAATTTATTAAAAAACAAATATATAAATTAAAATTTCCTTTTTTTATAAGAATTTATTTAATATTTTATATTAATTTACTTTATTTAATATTAGAAAACGTATTTGTTGGTTAAAATTATGAAGAAAGACCTTTATTAATTATTGTTGATAATAAAGAAGAATATAAAATTAAGAAAATTTTAAATTTACAAATTTATTATTGTAAGTTTTAGTATTTTATTTAATAAAAGAGCTGGAATAAATTTATTTAGTAACTTATATTTGATATTATTTATACTTAAGAATTGTTTAATAAATTTTATTAATCTTATTTTAATTGATTTGGTTCTTTTGCTTAATATAATAAACCCTATACTTTTGTTTTTATACTAATTTAAAAAATTAAATAAATTAATTAATATTTTCTAATATTTTAATTTAAATTAAGATATTTTTTTAATATTAAATTTTCTTGATATATAAATATTAAAATTTAAATATATTAACTTATACTACAAAATTATATAACTACAGTTTAAATTAGTTAAAGCTAAATAAAATATTATTTTAGAAATTTTTTTCATGTTTTAAAATAAAGAATAATCTAAGCCTATTAGAAATAAGGAGTTTGTTTGCATAAAGGCCTAATTTTTTAATAAGATTATAACTTTAATTAATAATATCTAATTAAAAAAAGATAAAATAAAGGAAACTTCTGAGAGTGATTATGAAAAGTCAATTTTATGTAACCAAAATTAAGAACCAGTAGACTTAAGAAAATTGAAAATCCAAAATCCAAAACTAAAAAATTTAAAAAAAATCAAAAATTTATAGATATAGTTATTTAAAGGAACCTTTCATAAAAATAATTATTAAGAATTTATACCATTTAAGATCAGTAAGTAATATTGCTGCAGTAAAAAACTTATTGTTATCTTAGATATTAAATTAAGGTATTAATGGAATGTTAATATTAAAGAAAGGGATTATATAATAAAACTTTTTTAACATAATAAATTTTAAATAAAAATCTAATTGGCTGGAGAAGTTTTTAGAATAATTATAAAAAATATTTAGGTAATATTATAGTTAAAAGAAAAACTATACAATATAATATAAACTATAGATTTAAAATAAAAAAATATCTAAATCTAAATTTCAAAATTTGTAGATTTAGATTAATAGTGTTATTTTAGTATATGTGGTAAAGAGTTTGTTTAGGCTTTTGCTTTATATAGATTTCTGAATTACTAAGAAACAACTCTTATTTAGTTTAATATTTTATATATTTGAATATCTAATTCAAACTTATCTCCTGTTTAGTTTAATATTTTATATATTTAAATATCTAGTTTAGACTTATTTTTTGTTTAGTTTAATACTAAATTTTTGTATGTTTATTTCATCATCTTATTTTTTGTCCAGTTTATTTTGTTATTTTCTTTATTATTTGTTTATTTAAACTGCTGCGTTTGTTGTTATGTATTTAGAAATTAAGTAACAATTTAAGTATCAATCTGTATATACACTAGTATCTCCTTGCTTTGTGATATTTGTATATTACCTTGATATCTTAATTAGTACATACGATTTCTTACATGTTACACCTGGGCCTGGTATTTCCCAAATAGGAAATGCTAAGAACAGCTCTAGCACTATGCTTGTTTTTCAACTCTATTTGCTTGGGTTTTTTAAAGGGGATTTATATATGTTGTTTAAACAAATAAAATTATATATAAAAAATGTAATAGTAACTAATAATAAATTAAATAATAAACAATATACTATTAGAATTACTTTAAAAGTTAACCAATAAAATTCAAAAAAAAACCATAAACTACCATCAATCAAAAAAAATTAAATATATGATTCACGAATACATACAAATAAAAGTTCCTCATACAAAGGGTGATTTCTTAATAGCTGAATTTCTAACTATCAGAAAATCATCAAAACATTTATTAATAACTTAATAACTAACTATCAAACTATCAGAAAATACATATATAACAAACCTCACATAAGATAGTCCAGTACTATCACTTTCCATCAAACAAACAAACATAAATTTGTGTAAAACAAGATGTGTTACTAAAAGCGTGCGCCACACGCTCAGTCAACACAAAAAGAACATAAAATAAAAAATACAAGCATATTCTCTTCTTCTAAATTATTATACCTTAAATAATTCTATAAAATAAAATATACCAAAAAAAAATAGTGTTTAACACACCAAACCATATTGCCTAATCCGGTTAGCATATATAATAAAATCATAACACTATCTCCTTCTTTTATACAAAAAATTTCTAATAAAGAATTTCATATATAAAATTCTCTCGTAAACAAATTAAATCCCAAAAAAGATTCCTTATTCCGTACAAAATTTTCCCTAAAGAACAAATTTATATAAAAAGAAATTCCTACAGGAAAAAATCTCATGCAATAAAACAAACATATAGAAATAAACTAGTAGAAATTCTATTACATAAAAAAAGCATATTATATAAGAAATAAAACATATAAAAATCACACCTTACAAAAAATAGATTACATAAGCAAAATAATTATAAAACAACAAAATTTCATCGTCAAAATAAAATCAAAACTTAAACCAATAAACATTTTTCTTATACTTACAATACAAAATTGATTCAACACATCTTGCTACTATAAGCTCTAATTGCGTTCAAAAATCAAAATCAAAGAAATCAAAAAAAAAGCCAAAAAGAAAAACATAGCATTCTCCTACCAAAAAAATACAGAATCTTCTTACAAAATTCAAAGACTATTCCGAGATTGCAGCAATTGTGTATAATCATTATGTCAAAAGAAAACTTACGTGCTATATCACAATATCTTCTTCCAATCACACCACCAAGTGCCAAATCTATATCATAAAAAAAAAAGAAAACTATAATGTAATCCCATATAAGTTGTTCTTCATAATTTTTCCTTAAAATATTTATCCTAATATTTTTACAGTAAAGCGCATTAATACACTACATCGTTAAAAAACTAAAGAGCTTATTAAAACAAAAAATCATCTCATGCAGTTGCTTAAAAATTCCATTCAACTACAATCCAAAATCATTCAAAAAAAGAAAGAACTAAAAATCATCAAAAAAAAACATAAAAAAAACATAACTCATATAAACCAAAAATTAATCATAGAAATTCAAACTAATAAAACTTCAAAAAAAAAAGAGAATCTTACAAATACAATTATTAAACCAATAAATCATTTTTTCAATAATAATCTAACTTAATTATTAGCAAATAAAGTAATTATTCCAAAAAATCAAGAGATTCCAGTTATAAAAGAAATTATTCGTTAAAAAAATTTACTTATTTAATTTCTTTTTCTTATATCCTTAACATCAACTCAATACAAAACAAATATGTTTTGTTGAGTTGATCTTCTTGTATTCGCAAAATCTCTAACTCCTAATATTCGTCAGTTAGGAGAATGGATTTGTACCTTACAACTAAGCATGCATAACATGCAGCTAGTGCATAAAAATATCTTAAAAAAGATATTGCAAGGTTTAGAAGCAAAGAAGAAATATTGGGATAAGGTACACCGCTAGTACCTAACAACGTGTGTGTGTAGCAAAAGATGTTTGTAAAGGTAAGTATAAGCAAGGGGTATTGTAAACCGTTCTTTTAATTTTGGTTCTTTCTAGGGCGTCCACGCTTTCATTTTGGCTTTAAGACTTCTTATTATACAAGAGTCTGAGCTTATCCAAGATAAGCCTGTATAAGTTAGAATAAAATGTTCTCCTCTAGTTGCCAAAAGTTATCTTCTGGTTTGTAGGGTAAAGACCATCATACCAGATACTCATTATTTTCATTCAAACCATCCAGAATTTTGTTAATTTTATATTCGGTGTAGTCTTTAAATTTAATTTCATCAATGTCAGAATCTTCTTGTAGACCAAGAAGTACTAATTCTAAAATTAAAACATAAAAAGTTCAATAAATCTTTAAAGGTCCAAATATATCTAATTTGTATTAATATTTTCCCAATTTCTTCTTGATCGTGTATGGGCTAAATTTCTGATATCCGAGTTTTTTGTAGGGGCGTTTCATTTTTAAATTTCAAGTAAGCAGATATGCTTTATCTCTTTTTTTTAAAATAGGAGCATCCATATAGTTACAATTATAATAATAAGCTATTCTTTTTTGGGAGAATTGCAGGTCTTTCCTAAAGATACTATGAAGATTTTACATATTTTTCATATATTCTTCTGCTTGGGGCACAAATTCCTTGGGTGTAATTAGAAATAAAAAGGCTTTTGGTATCCAACCACGTAGGACTTTATAAGGTGTTATTTTAATTGTCAAGTGCTGGGAGGTATTATATGTGAATTCGGCAGAAAGCAACAGGGGTATTCAATTATTCTGTGTGTAATTTAGAAAACTTTTGAGGTAAATTTCTAAGGTTTAGATTAGTTGTTTGGAGGTTCCATCAATTTATGAGTAAGCCTTAGTAGCAATGTTGAGCTTGATTCCTGTTTAATTCATTAGGGATTGCCAGTATTTGCTAGTGAAAAACATATTGCAGTCATAAATATATTTCTGTTAGATTTTATATTTGGAAAAAATATATTAATGGTAAATTTGTTAGAATTTTACACTTCCCCATTAGTCATTCCAAGGTATAAAAATAATTACTTTAGAAAACTTACAAGTTATAACCAATATTTTGTTATATAGGAAATTTGTTAATGAGTCTTGGGCTTACGGTATTCCTTAAATGAAGTTGTAGGAGATTTCTTTAAAAGGTGTATTAGGAACATTATAAAGTTTGAGCGTTTTATAGGGTTTGTGTTGGTTAGGTTTATTTCTGCAACACATATTATATGTCTTGATATAGTCTTCGATATATTTACACATTCCAGGCTAGTAGTAAGTTTTAACAATAAAATCTTAAGTTCTGTCAATACCTAGGTGTCTGTGTACTAGTAAATCATGATGTTGGGAGATGACTTTTTTTTATAAGTTTTTTGAGGGAACATAAAAGGTGTTTCAAAAGAGAATGATTCTATCTTTTAGTTTAAAGTATTAAGGAGGATTTAGAGATTTTTCGAGGATTTGATGTGTTACAGTGTTTTGTTGGTAATTTTTGATGAGTTTTTTTTTAAAAACATCTTCCATAGTATGTATGGTGAAGTTAAGAGATTTGTTGATCATAATGTAGGAGTCCTGAGTTTTGAGGATAACTCCTTTGTCTAGTTTTACTCTTTTTATAAGATCAGCGTGATGGTTGATAGCGTTGGTGAGGACATTTTCTTTTTCTTTGAAGTGGATAATTTTTATATTGAATTTATAGAGTAGTTTTTACTATTGAATTTACCGTCTGCTAAGTTTTTTTGTGGTTAGGAAGTAGGTAAGGTTCTTGTGGTTGGAGAGGATGGTAAAGGGTTCTTTGGTTTTGAGGTAAGGTCGCCATTTGCGGCATACTTCTACTATAGCCATAAGTTCTTTATCATAAATGGTGTATTGTAGTTGGGTAGCATTGAATTTGTGAGAGATGTAGGCAACTAGGTGCCATATTTTGTTGGGGTATAATTATAATAGGCATGCTTTAAGAGTTGCGACTAAAGCGTTAGTTTTAACTTTGATAGATAAGGTCAAGTCGTGAATTTTAAAAATTGGAGCAAAAATAAATGTAGTTTTGAGGGTATTGAAAACTTGAATTCTTTTGGGTATCATTTTGAACTTAATTTGTTTTTTGGTAAGTTTGGTAAGGGCGGATGATATAAAACTGTATTTTCGAATGAATCGTTGGTAGTAATTGCATAATTTTAAAAATAACTGTACTTTTTTGACTTTACTCGGGAGAAGCTATTCCTAAATGGTTTGAACTTTCTTTAGATCCATCTTTATTCTATTAGGTGTAATTATGGCTCCGAGGAATTCGCATTCTGTAATAGTAAATTTGGATTTTTCTAGTGCATAATGTAAGTTGTATTGTTGGAGGGTAGAGAGTATAAGATTAATGTGTTGTTTGTGTTCTTCCAATGTCTTGCTAAAGATGAGGATATCATCAAAGTAAACTACACAAATAATATCTATGTGTTTTTGTAAGATATGGTTTATGAAAGCTTGGAAAGATATGAGAGCGTTGGTTAGCTTAAAAGGTATAATTATATATTTAAAAAGTCTGTATCGGTATTTAAAAGTTGTTTTCTATTCTTCTTTTGGGTTGATTTGAATATTGTAGTAGGTGTTGATGATGTTAAGTTTTGTAAATATCTTAGCTTCTACGAGCTGGTTGAAAGATTTATTAATGAGAGGTAGGGGTTTTGTATTTTTAATGGTAATGTTGTTAAGACTTTGGTAATCTATATAGATTCAGAGCTTTTTATTAAGTTTTAAGATAAAAAGAATGGGGTGTCTTGCTGAAGAGTTTAAAGATTGGATGTAACCATTGCAAAGGTTTTTGTTAATGTATTTGCGTAATGCATTAGTCTTTTTTTGAATGCATGTGTAGATTGGTAAGGACTTAAGTTGGGTACTTTCTTTGAGAGGGATGTGATGTGTGAATTGGTTGATTTTTGGTAAAGGTGCGTTTTTAGGTGGTATGTTAAAGACTACGCGGTTTTTTTAATTAATCTAGAATGGTATTTTGGATTGGATAATTTACCATAGTTCTTTAGCTTTGAGAAGGAGGTATTTGATAGATTAAAGTTTATTTTTTATACGATTTCTGATTTCTTTATTAGATATATGTTGAGTGAGGCGGAAATAAACTTTTTTTTTGAATTTTGGAGGGGTATTAGTAGGTTTTTGTTTTTTATATTGTGTGTAGGAATATTGGAAGAATTCGAGTGTTTTAGCCTGTTAGTCAATTGAAAGGTTATGGTTGTAGAGCCATGGGTATCTTAAGACTAGGTCGTGAGGGGTATTGAGAATATTGATTGTAGTTTGTTTGAAATGTCTGTTAATGAGGAGTGAGAAGGTAGTTTGTTTAGTAATGGTTCTAAGGGGATCTTTTTTGAATGTAGTGACGGAGATGGGTATAAATTGTTTTGTAATAAGGAGGTTAAAGCATCTTGCTGTTTTCGAATTAATAAAAAAGTCTTTAGTATTACTATTAAGTAGTGCATTAATTAGGATTCCGTTGATGTAGGCAAGTAGAATGAGATGTTGTTTTGTGAAGTAAAGTTAAATATGTTTAGATTCAGGTAGTTATTCAGGTTTTGTTTTTATGATGTTTAAGTTGGATTGTTTAGGTTGCATCGTATCTTGAGGCTAATCTAGTTTAAATTTTTATAAAACTTGTCTAGGGTTTCGGTTTTGTAGTAAAGGTTGTTATGGTTAGAGTTGGAGTTGTATTTATAAAATTTTTTTCGTGGAAGGGTATTCTCAGGGACTTGGGTAGCTAGTGGTCCGTTGGGACTATGAAATTGATTTAAATATTGTGCTTTGTAATGAAATTCGAGGTTTCTTTAGGAGTTCACAGTATCATCGTACTGGGAGTAGTATATCGTAGTAATAGGTTTTTTAAGAATGATGTTTGTGTATATTTCCAGGCAGTGGGGATATGCGGTCTGACTAATCTAGATGCGGGCGTGGTTTTTACAAAATGGAAGTTTGTCGAAGAATATGAGCCTGGTATTTTGTTAATAGTGTGCATATTTCTTTGGTTTATGACACGTGATATTCTTATGAACGTGAGGGTAATTTTTTTTGATAATAAATTGATTTGTGTTTTTTTGAAAATGGTATAGTTGGTAGTATCATTCTAGTGGGGTGTTGATGTTGAAATAGTGATCTTAATATATTTTGAGTTGGATTTAGGTTTTAAAGGTAGGGTGTTGAAAGCAGTATTGACACTTATATTTGGTAAGGAATTGTAGTTTGTGGATTATTTGGATGAAGGTGCTATATCCTGTGTAGGTTTGCTATTAGTATCCACAACTATTGTATATTTTGAGGTGTTTGTAGATAATTCTCTGGGCTCTATACTTAAAGTATAATCGATAATGGTCGTTGGTTTTGTTGTTGAATTTTTTGTAGATCAGGGGTGGTTTAAAATTATTTATGTTATGAATCTTGGTGGTGTTGGGATGAGTGATAGATTGATGATAGAGGTTGAAATGTTTAGCGTATATTTTTTTATATAGGTTGGTGTTTGCGTATTGGAAGGTTTTTTGTTATTCCTTCTATTTTGTTTATTGATAATGGTGTGTAAGTTTATATTTTGTATATCCTGTAGTGAATATATGGTAATAGTTGAGATATCTAGTGTTTATATATTTGTATATTTTATTATAATATTTTTTTTAGGTGGAGGTTGGTTTCTTGCAGTTTAAGTAGCGAATTTGCTCTGGTGAAAGGGGGTTATTAGTAGAAGGTAGGGGCTTATATTTCTAATTTTTAAGGTTTTCCTATGTGAGAATGGAGGAGTTTTCGGATTTGGAGTCAAAAAGAAGTTTAATAATTTCTTCTTTGGAGGTGATGGAGATGTGATTATAGGTTTTTGAGAGATTAATTGTTTGAAAAGGTTCGCTGGGGATAGTGTGTGGAGATTGGTGTTCGGTTGTAGCCCTAAGATGGATTTTTGGATTTTGTGGAGTAGAGTTGTTTTGGATGTTTTGTGTGAAGTAGATTCTGCGGTATTGGAAAGTTTGGATGAGTTGTTTTGAGGAGGTTTTATGGTAAGAGATATGTTCTGCTTTATGTATTGGATTTTGTTAGATCTAGTGATATTTTTCTTTGGTAGGTAGATTAGAGAGGGGTTGTTCTGGTTTAGTTCGTGATTTGGTGGCTTTTTCTTGAGTTGAGGATTTAGGAGTGTTTATGTGAGTGTTTTTAGATGTTTGAGAGAGGGTTTTGTAAGAGGCTTTTAGGAGTTGTTGTTGTACTTCTTTTATTTGTTTTTTAGGAGGGATATGTTGGGTTATGTTGACGTTGATGTTTTTAGGAGATTTTTTTGAATTTTGTTGTCGTGGAAGTTGTTGTTGTTGTGAGGTATTTTGGAAATTTTGGTTTTGCTGGAATTGAGGTTGGTAGTGGTGTTGTTGTTGTTGTATTTTGGGATATTTGTTTTGGGTATGTTCCTCTTTGTTGTACTTCTAGTAAATTAAGGTGTTGGATTTTGGTTCTTTGGGAGGTTGGTTGTGAGGATATTTGTGTTGGGTGGTGTTGAGGTTTATGGGTGTTGGTTTAAAAGTGTGTTTAGGAATTTAGCTACTGTTTTTGGCTTTTTTTTAGTTTTTATTGTTTTTATTTTGGTTACTATTGTTTTTATTTTATAACTTTTTTTTATCGTTATTGTTGTTCTGATCTTTGAACTTCTTATTATTATTTTAAAAGGTTCGGGTCTTGAAATTGATGTTGTTAATTTTAATAGTGTGTTGTTGTATTTGCATGTGAGTCATGGGTTCAAGTTCTCAGTTTCATTGTTTTTTTTTTTGGGTGTAGATGTAGTGTTGGAGTTCAAGCTTGAATTTTTTGCGTGCTTGGTAATATAGATTGTCTTTGTTTTATTTGGTAAGGACTACAAGTTGGTTAAATTCTTGGAAATAGTTGTGAGCGGAGTGGGTTTGTTTGATATTTTTAATTTGTTGTTGTATGCAAGCGATTTTGTTGTTTTTGCTACATTGTTGTCGGAGGAAAATGATAAATGTGTTGTAGTTTGTGAGGGTTTTGATAATTTGTATGTTAAGGTTGTCCTTGGATCTGGTGTTAATATGGTTTCAGTAAGTAAGGTAGGTTTGGAGGATAGTACCATTAAGGTACATTCCTGCAAAAAGGATTTTAGTTTTATTGTTGGGGAACTTGTCAGATTGGAGTTGAAAATGAGTATTGAGTTGTTGGAGAAAGTAATTAAGTTTTTCAGGTGTTTTATTGAATTTGTTAGGATTGTTGACACGGGGTGCTTTTCAAGAGCTTATTTGTTTTTTCACGTAATTGAATTGTTTTTTTGTTTGATTAATAATAGTTTGTTGTTGATTTTTGAGTTCTTTTAGTTTGGCTTGAAGGGATTTAATAGTTGGAGGAGGAGGAGGGGGAGAAGCTTTTCCTTTTTCTTCCAAAAATCCGCCTTTTCCTGGGTTGGCACTTTCGGGACTGTTTTGTTTTTTTGGGGTTTTAGGGATGTTGGTTATCTTGACTTGACTTATGTTGTTTATGATGTTAATAATTTCTTTATTAAGGTTTTTGATATGTTGTGCGCGTAGATTTTCTGTTTGTGTTGGTTTTTTGTTTATTTGGGTTGTTATCGATGTGTATTCTGAATTTTGTTTTTGTTGTACTTGGAATTTTATTCTTTTTGTAGGGTGTGAAGTTAGTTTAAGCTGGGAGGTTGGCTTTACTTGTAATTTAGTAATTATAACTTTGGGGTATTGAGTTGATTTGTTTATTGGTTATACAGGAAGGTTCTTTCTTATAGGTCTTGTAGTAAGATTATTATTTGATATACATTTTTTATCTACTTACTTCAAGAGTTGGATTGGTTAAAATATTACACCTGGGCCCAGTATTTTTTAAATAAAAAATGTTAAGAATAGCTTTAGTATTATACTTATTTCTCAATTTTATTCACTCAGATCTCTTAAAGGGAATCTATATATATCATTTGAATAAATAGAATTGTATGTAGAAAGTGTAACAGTAACTGGTAATAGATTAAATAATAAACAATATACTATTAAAATTGCTTTAGAAATTAACCAATAAAGTTCAAAAGGAAACTATGAATTATTATTGATTAGAGGGGATTAAATACATGATTTGTGAATATATATAAATGAGAGTTCCTCATACAAAAGATAATTTTTTGATAACTAAATTTCTAACTATCAGAAAATTGTTGAAGTATTTATTGATAGTTTAATAATTAACTATCAAGCTATCAAAAAATATATATGTGATAAACCTTGCATAAAATAATCCAGTACTATCACTTTCTGTTAAACAGATAAATATGAGTTTATGCAAAATAGGATGTGTTACTGAGAGCGTGCGCTATACACTCAATCAACACAAAGAGAATATGAGGTAGGAAATACAAGCATATTCTCTTCTTCCGAATTATTATACCTTAAATAATTCTATAAAATAAAATATACCAAGAAAGAATAATATTTGACACACCAAGCCATATTGCCTAATCCGGTTAGCGTATATGGTGAGGTCATGACATTACAATTTTTAATAGATTGTAATAAAGTATTTTAATAAATTTTATAATAAAGCTACCAACTTCTCATAATTTTATATTAAGAGATAAATTTTTTAACTTTAATATAATATAAATAATAATAAATAAATTAATTAAATATATTTATTTTATATTCTTATACAATAAACTATAAACAAAAAAATTAATACAACTATTTATTAAATATTTAATTTATAATGAATTATTTATAGATTTTGTATTGGATTAAAATAAAATTTTCATTTTTAAATTTATAATAAGTTTTTGTAAGGCTATAAAAATTAAAAAAAATTAATTAATTGCATTTTATTTAAAAACAAATAAATAGATAAAATAAATTAATTAAATTATTAAGTAATTAATAAAAAATTATTATAATTATTAATAAAATAATTAAATTAAATTATTACCTTTTACAATATTTATATATAATAATATTTATTAAATAATAATTAAGATAATTTTATTTTTTATAAAATATAAATATTATTTTTGCTTCAAAGTATATTATTTTGTAATTATGTATATTTTATTAACTAAAAACTATATTAAATTATTATAATTAATTTATAAAGTATATTAATTAAAAATAAAAGAAATATAAAACAATTAAATAAAATATAATAATAAAAAATAAAAAAAGACTTTAATATATAAAGTAAAACAAAAAATAATACTATTAAATAAAAATATTAATACAAAGTAGTTTTTTATAAAGTTAAAAATTAGATTTTTAGGTTTTTTTAAAATAATAACTTATATTAATATATACACTTATAAATTAGATTTGTTTAAGAAGATAAGATAATATAAAATTTTTTATATTTTCTTATTAAAATCATATATTTTAAATAAAATATACCCAGAACTATTTAAATTGTAGTTCATCAAAGTAAATAAAAATAAAAAATAAAAAATAAAAAAAATATTAACTAAAGCTATAATAAAAAAAAATACAAAGTCTTACAACACTACAAAGTATTATTTAATAAAATAAAAAAGCTAGTTGTTGTTAAACACTTCATAAAAACCAGAAGAATATTTTATTTATACAGAAAATCACTTTGTGATAATAGAAATAAAGTTATAAAATAAAATATTATATTATTTTTATATTATTTAATTTTTTATTCATTTCAGCTCATAGAGCTAAGCGAACCTCTATTGCCCAACCTATAGAGAATTATAGTCATACAATAACATTAATGTAAATTATATTAAAAATGGCCTTTTAAATCCTAAGATTTTTAAGCAAAAAAATTATAATTATAATATAAATCATAATAAATAGTTTTTTATATATAGTCAAGTTTAGGGGCTTTGAGGAAAAATAATGTTAAATTATAGGGCAGAATTTTATAAATATTTACAAAATATTACATAGTTAATATAAAGTGTTAACTATAAAGTAAATCCCTTTAACACTATAAAAAACAATATTATTTTATAGTATAAATTTTATAATAAAATTTATTAAAATATTATTAATTACAGTTTAATTATGTGAAGTATAGTTATTTGTACTAATTTGTTTATATAAAGACAGTTATTCTCCTATAGTATAGCTTCTTGTTCGATAATCTATTCATCACCCTAAGCCTACGTTTCACTCTGGTCCCCGCAGCAAGTCGCTACGTAGTCTTATAACTAAAGTAAAATATAATCTTCATAAAAATAAAATTTTTAATATAAACAAAAAAAAATTTATTATAAAAACTATTTAATCCTTAAAAATAATTATACTAATTTATACTAAAAACCAATTTATTAAATAATTTAATAATCAAGAATTAATTATATTAATTAAATATATTAATATAAAAAACAACACGTTACCTTTTTTTATAATTTTTCATAACCACTTTCATCAATATAATTAATATACTAAAATAAATATTTTAACAAAAAAATAACTATTTACAACATCACCAACCAATTAAACAAATAATAATTTAACTATTAAATAACTAACACAAATATTTAATTTAGAAACCCTCAGTATAATATAAAAAGGTACAAATTAATAGTAAATATTATTATTAAATAATTATTAAAGTCATATTTTTTTTATATTTATTAATAAATATATAAAATATAAGATTATTATTTTTTATCTTTTACTTTATAATACTTATTATTTTTAATTATTAAATATTAAATTTAATATTATATATATTAAATAATATTAGAAGCTTATTAACAACATATTTCAAAGTAATTTAACTAATCTTAATAAATAAATATTTATTAAACTTCTTGTAAAAGCATAAGAAAATATGATAAACCCTAATTTAATTAAAATAGTCTAGTATAAGACTAAATTAATTTTATTTAACTTAACTTATATTTTCTTAAAACTATAAAAATAAATCAGTTAAAATATTAATATACAACTTTTAACAAACAAAATAATATGAATTACTTTGATATAATTTATTTTAATTTATAAAATTTTTCATTCATTTATAGACTAAATAAGTAATGTCATAGATTTTCTTACTATTGCCTATATTAAAAAAATCAATCAACTAATGTAGAATTTAATAAATAAAAATATTATTTTATTAAAAACTATTAAGTAATTATGTAAAACTAATAAAAAAATTTCTAAGATTTAATGCAGGAAGCCATGACTTACAAAAGCTTAAATATTAAATAACAAAAAATATAAAACAACCTGGTTTAAAAAAAATGTAAAACTAAATGTTGTAAAAAGCTTAATATTAACTAAGATAATATAAAAAAGAAATTAAAAACAAAATAGGTTAAAAAGTAAACAAAGTAAACCAAAAAATAGATAAGGAAAATCAATAGATATATAAGATGATATAAATATTAATAAACTAATTATTATTGTTAATAATAATCTACTATTATTTATCAAATTTAGAAAAGGATGAGGTAAACTGAGAGACACCAGTAGAAGTTAAGGTAGTAGGGGAGGTTAAGGTAATAAGGGAAATTAAGGTAGTAGAAAAAATTGAGGTAGAAATAAAAGAAAAAATTATAAAAACTTAATTTAAATTATTATTATTGATATTAATAATGATATAGATACTAGATCAAGTAATAAAAAAACAAAAGAAAACAAAATTAATAAAAAAGAAATTAATTAAAAAAAATATAAAAAAAATAATAATGATAAAAATAATAAAAATAAAAATAAAAACAATATTAATAATAAGGAATAATTTATAATTTCATATTTTATTATAATATATTATTTTTAATATTATAAATATATATAAATATTTTTTTTATAACTAATTATTCCTAATTTTCTATTAATAATTTACAATTATAAAATAACTTATATATATATTTTTTAATATTATTAATAGTAGTACCTCATATTTTATTAATACTTATTTATTTATTTTAATATATTATATTATTATGTATATAAATATTTAATATAATTTCTTTATTTAGCTTTTTATATATTGTAGATAGTTTTTCCTCCCCTTTTTTAAATAATTATTATATTTTAATTATTTTTATTTCTTTATCTCTTTCTTTTTTTTTTTTATTTTATTTTAAATATTATTTTTATGTTTTAAATTTTAATTAATAATTTTATTTTTTATATATATATTTCTTTTTTTAAATATTCTTATAATTTATAAAATTTAAAAGTTTTTAAAATTTATTATTTTTTTTTTTCATATTTTTCTGTTTTATTTTATTAAAATAATTATTTTTAAAATTAATAATATTAATATTATAAAATTTTAAATTATCAATTTAAATAAGTTTACTAACTTTCTTTATAACTTTTATTTATAATATAGTTAGGCTTATTATGTGTATTAAAATAATCGTAGAACTTATTATAAATAATATAATATCTGTAATTTTAATAAAAAATATATTTTCAAGAATTTTCATAAATATTTTATATTATTTATTTCTTTTAATTTTATTATACTAACTTATTTCTAATTATTTTTATTAATATTATAAATAATTAACTTTAAATTCTTACGTTTAATAGTGTATTAGTTTATAGTACTTAGCTTATTACTAATTAAATCCTAATTTTTTCAAAATTTAATATTATTTGTTTAGTTATTAAATAAACTTTTTTTAATCTAATTAATAGTAATTTTATAATTTAGAACACCAAAATTAATACTAAAAATACTAAGATTATTAAAAATACTAAAATTATTATTATTATTTTAGACAATTTTATACTTTCTACTAGTAAGTTTTAGAGTGTTAACCCCATTAGTAATATTATGTTAATTTTATTTAATATTATAGGTAAGTTTGTTTCTAACTTTAATAATATATTATTTATTAGTATAATATAAAAAGTCTTTTTTATATTTTAAAAAATTATAATCCAATTTATTTAAATAATATAATATTTTAAAATATTATAAGTTTATATTATAATATTAAAAATTTTAACAATTTATATTATGGTATTAAAAACTTTAACAACTAATATTATATTTTACAGTTGTAAATTAAATAAAGATAAAGATAAAAATAAAGATAAAAATAATAGGAATGGGAAAGATAAAAATAAAAAAAATAAAGATAAAGAAAATAAAGATAAAAGAAATAAAAATAGAAATAAAGATAGAGATAAAAGTAAAAATAAAAAAAATAAAAATAATAATAAAAATAGAGATAAAAATGAAAATAAAAAAACTATAAACCATTTCATATATTATTATAACTATAAAAAACCAATATATAAAAGACAATATTATTATAATAATAAAAAAAAAATTAAAAAAAGTACCTTGTGTAGTTATAGTTATAGAAGATTAATCTATATAGAGCAATATTATCGTAATTAATATTTTCTTATGTCTAGTTTTATTTTTTCTAAATCATTTTTTCTTATAATGTTTTAAAATTTAAATTTATATATTTTAAATAATAATATAATAAAATAATATTATGTTTATATATATATTACTAGGTAATATTATATAATATTAAAGGTTATAAATATAAGCGAATTAAAGATTTAATAATAATTTTTAATAAAGTTGTAAGAAATCGTATATACTAGTCAAGATATCAAGGTAATACACAAATGTTATAAGACAAGGAAACATTAGTGTATATATAGATTGATATTTAAATTATTGCTTAATTTTTAAATATATAATAGTAAATATAATAATTTAAATAAATAAATAATAAAAAAAAATAATAAAATAAATTAAATAAAAAATAAAATAATGAAATAAATATATAGAAATTTAATATTAAATTAGATAAAAAATAAATTTAAATTAAATATTTAAATATATAAAATATTAAATTAAATAAAAGATAAATTTAAATTAAATATTTAAATATATAAAATATTAAATTAAATAAAAGTTATTTTTTAATAATTTAATAATTTATATAAAATAAAAATTTAAATAGGTTTTTTGTTATATATACTAAATAATATTATTAATTTAAATTTATAAATTCTAAAATTTAAATTTAAATATTTTTTTATTTTAAGTTTATGATTTATATTATATTATATGGTTTTTCTTTTAATTATAATATTATCTAGATATTTCTTATAATTATTTTAAAAGTTTCTTTAATTAATTAGATTTCTGTTTAAAATTTATTATATTAAAAAAGCTTTGTTATATAATTTTTTTTCTTAATATTAATGTTTTATTAATATTTTAATTTAATGTTTAAGATAGTAATAGATTTCTTGCTATAATAGTATTACTTATTAATCTTAAGTAACATAAATCTTTAATAATTGCTTTTATGAAAAATTCTTTTAAATAACTATATTTATAAATTTTTAGTTTTTTCTGAATTTCTTAATTTTAAATTTTAAATTTTTAATTTTTCTAAGTTTACTAATTCCTAATTTTAATTATATAAAATTAATTTTTTATAATTATTTTTAGAAGTTTTTTTTATTTTATTTTTTTTTAATTAAATATTATTAATTAAAATTATAATTTTATTAAAAGATTAGTTTTTTATATAAATAGATTTTTTATTTTTAATAGATTTAAATTATTTTTTATTTTAAAATATTGTAAGAAATCGTATGTACTAGTCAAGATATCAAAGTAATACACAAATGTCACAAGGTAAAAAAACACTAATATATATACAGATTAATATTTAAATTATTATTTGGTTTCTAAATACATAATAATAAATACAACAATTTAAATAAATAAATAATAAAGGAAATAATAAAGTAAATTAAATAAGAAATGTTACACCTGGGCCCGGTATTTCCCAAATAGGAAATGCCAAGAACAGCTCTAGCACTATGCTTGTTTCTCAACTCTATTCGTTTGGGTCTCTCAAAGGGGATTTATGTATGTCGTTTGAATAAATAGAATTGTATGTAGAAAATGTAATAGTAACTGGTAATAGATTGGGTAGTGAATAGTATATTATTGGAGTTGCTTTAGAAGTTGATTGATGGAGTTTAAAAGGAAATTATGAATTATTATTGATCAAAGAAAATTAAATATATGATTTGCGAATATATATAAATGAGAGTTTTTTATATAAAGGGTGATTTCTTGATAGCTGAATTTTTGATTATCAGAAAATTGTTGAAGCATTTATTGATAGTTTGATAGTTGGCTATTAAACTATTAGAAAATATATATGTGATAAACTTTGCATAAGATGGTCCAGTGTTATCACTTTCTGTTGAATGGATAAATATGAGTTTATACAAAACAGGATGTGTTGTTGAGAACATGCGCTACACACTCAGTCAACATAAAAAGAACATGAAGTAGGAAATGCAAGCATATTCTTTTCTTCTGAATTATTATATTTTGAATAATTCTGTAAGATAAAATGTGCCAAGAAAGAATAGTGTTTGACATGCCAAGTCATATTGCCTAATCTGGTTAGCGTATATGGTGAGGTCGTGACAAGAAATAAAATAATGAAATAAACATATAGAAATTTAGTATTAAACTGGACAGGAGATAAGTCTGAATTGGATGTTTGGATATATAGAATGTTGAACTGGATAGGAGATAAATCTGAATTGGATATTTGGATATATAGGGTGTTGAACTGGATAGGAGATAAGTCTGAACTGGATATTTGGATATATAGGGTGTTGAATTGGATAAGAGTTGTTTTTTGGTAGTTTGGTAGTTTATGTAGGGTAAAGGCTTAAATAGGCCTTTTGCTACATATACTAAATAATATTATTAATTTAGGTCTGCGAGTTCTGAAGTTTGGATCTGGATACTTTTTTATTCTAAGTCTGTGGTTTGTATTGTGTTGTGTGGTTTTTCTTCTAATTATAATATTGCCTGGATATTTCCTATGGTCATTCTGAGGGCTCCTCCGGCCGACTGGATTTCTGCTTGGAGTTCATTATGCTGGGAGAGCTTCGTTACAAATATGGAAAGATTTTTTAAAATAGTATTTTATTTAGCTTTAGTTAATTTAAATTATAGTTATATAATTTTATAGTATAAGCTAATATATTTAAATTTTAATATTTATATATTAAAAAAATCTAATATTAAAAAAATATCTTAATTTAGGTTAAAATATTAGAAAATATTAATTAATTTATTTAATTTTTTAAATTAATATGGAAATAGAAGTATAGGATTTATTATATTAAATAAAGAAATTAAATTAGTTAAAATAAGATTAATAAAATTTATTAAATAATTTTTAAGTATAAATAATATTAAATATAGATTATTAAATAAATTTATTTTAACTTTTCTATTAAATAAAATATTAAAGTTTATAATAATAAATATATAAATTTAGGATTTTTTTAATTTTATATTTTTTTTTATTATTAATGGTGATTAATAAAAGTCTTTTTTTATAATTTTAACTAGTAAATGTATTTTCTAATATTAAATAAAGCAAATTAGTATAAAATACTAAATAAATTCTTATAAAAGAAGAAAGCTTTAATTTATATATTTATTTTTTAATAAATTTAAAAATCTAAAATAAATTTTTTAATTTATTAAATAATTTAAAATAAAAATATATTATTTTAATATTTTATATATTTAATTAAACATGATTTTCTTCTTTATATATAAATATAAATTATCTTTATTTATTTACTTATTCTTATTAAATTTATATAATATGATTAATTTTTATTTAAAGATTTTTTTATAATTTTAATATTTGTTAAATAAATTCTGCAGCTTTTTAGTTCTTGGCAGATTTATTAAGTCTTTAAAATTTAAATATAGTTAGATTTTATTTATAGTTTATAATAAATAAAGAAATTTTAATAATATCTAATATTTTATTATTATATAAATATTTAATTAGAAGTAATTATTTAACTTAATTATTTTATTAATAGTTAACGTAAGTTCTAAGATATTGTTCTATAATAAAATTAATATATTTTGTTTATTTATTAATTTAAAAGTAGTATATAATATTAAATTAATAATAAATTTTTAATTAATTATTAATTTTATTTTAAAATTTATTTAAAAAGTTTTTTTTTTTATTTAATATAATTTTTTTAAATAATTTATAAAGTTTTTATATATTTTTAAGAAATATTCTAGTAAATTTTCTTATATTAAATTTTTTAAAAGTTAAAGTTAAATATATTATTTTAAAAAGTTTATTTATAATAATTAAAATTATATTATATTTTTTAGATTTTAGTAATTTAATAATTAGATTAAAAAAAATACTTTACTAGTTTTTTTTTATAATTTAAAATAATTGTAATAATTTTTAAAATATATTTTTAGAAGTTTTGATATATTTGTAGATATAATAATTATTTATATAATAGTTGATATTTTTTTATATATTAATTTATATATAATATTTTTAGATTAATTCTAATATTTTCACTTTTTTTGGATATTTTATTATGAGATAGTTATAATATTATTCTAAGATTTCTTTATAGATCTTTTTATTATTTAATATTATTTTTTTTTTATTATAATATAATTTTTCTTATTATTTTTTTATTTCTAATATTTTAATTTTGAGGTGTTATTTATCTTTTTTTTTAAAAATTTTTATAATATTTTATATATAGAGGTCTTTTAAAATAGTTATTTTTTACTTTTTTTATATTATTATAGTATTAATTTATTAGATTTTTTTAAATAATAAGAGTATTTAAATTTAATTTTTAATATATTTATCTTCTCTTTTTTAAAAAAGGTTTTTTAATTTTTTAGTTAATATAGTAATTTTAATATTAATTTTTTTTAAAATAAAATATATTTTAAAATTATATTAAAATAGATATTTTATCTATTTTATTTATTTCTATTTTAAATATTATTTAATTATAAAATATTTTAAATTTTTATAATTTATTAAGATATAAATTTAAATATATATATTTATAAAGTATTAATCCTATTCTTTAAATATTTAAATAATAAATAAAAATTTTTTATTATAAATATTATAATTATATTTTATTGGGATTATTTTTTTTAATCTGTAAATAATAAAATACTATAATTTATCTTTATATTTTTAAAAAAATATTATAATATATATATAATTTAAAGTATTTATTTCCATTTTTATTTTTAAAATTAGATTCTAATATTTAAAAATTAGTTTTATTATAAAAGTTTGTTAAAGAATTTAGAAGAATTCTTTTTTTAATTTTTTTTAATAAAATATCTTCTTTTTTTTAATTAAATTATAAAATAATTTAATTATTTTTATATAGTTTTTAATAAATTATCTATAAAAATTTATAAATTTTAAAAAAAATTAAATATTTTTAACCATCTTTAGTTTTTTTTAGTCAAATATGTTTTAAATTTTAATAAAATTTATTTTAATATTATTACTATTTATAATATATCTTAAAAACTTAGTTTTTTTAATGAAGAATTTGTATTTAAAAAACTTAATATATAATTTTATTTTTTATAAAACTTTAATAATTTTTTTAATATATTAGATATATTTTTCTTTTAAATTATTATATATATAGATATTATTTAAATAAATTATATAGAACTTATTTAAAAAAAATTATAATATTTTATTAATATATATTTAAAAGATTATTAAAATATTAATTAATTTAAAGTATATTACTTAAAATTTAAAATATCTATATTTTATTTAAAATACTATTTTTTCTTTATTTTTTTTTATTATTTTAATATAGTTATAAGTGTTGTAGATATTTAAATAAATAAAGTATTTAATTTTTTTTAATTAATTTAAAGTTTTATTAATTTTTAGTAATAAGCATTAATTTTTAATAATAATAATATTAAATTTTTTTTAATTAATATAAAATTATAATCTTCTATTTTTTTTAAAGATAAAGAAGATAAATATTTTTTATAAATTATTAAATTTTTAAATAAATTCTTTAATCATATTTTTATTTATTTATATTTTAAGTACTTTAAAATATTCTTTATTTATTAATTTTATTAATTCTTATATTAATTAAATATCTAGTAATATAAGAATTTTTATATTTTTTTTTTATTATAATAATAAAATATTTTCTTTTTTTTTAAAAAATACTTTTATAAAATCTTAGAATTTATTAAAGAGTTTTATTAATTTAATTACTTTAACTTTATTATTTATAAAAATAATTTATTTTTATTTCTTTTTTAAATTATAAATAATAAAAATTAGTTTTTATTTTATAATTTTTTTAAATATTTCTATACTAATAATTATAATTTTAAGTATATAATTTTGTAACGAAGCTCTCCCAGCATAATAAACTCCAAGTAGAAATCCAGTCGGCCGGAAAAGCCCTCAGAATAACTATAAGAAATATCCAGGTAATATTGTAATTAAAAAAAAAATTATATGACGTAATATAAATCATAAACCCAAAATAAAAAAATATCCAGATCCAGATATTAGTACTTGTAGAATCAAATTAATAATATTATTTTAATATATACGGCAAAAGGCCTGTTTAAGCCTTTGCCTTACATAAACTTCTGAACTACTAAGAAACAACTTTTGTCCAATTCAACACCCTATATATCTGAATATCCAATTCAGACTTATTTCCTATCCAATTCAATACTCTATATATCCAAACATCCAATTTAAACTTATTTTTTATCCAGTTTAATATTAAATCTCTGCATATCCATTTCATTATTTTATTTCCTATCCAATTTATTTTATTATTTCCTTTATTATTTATTTATTTAAATTGTTGTGTTTACTATCATGTATTTAGAAATCAAGTAATAATTTAAGTATTAATTTATATACACATTAGTGCCTCCTTACCTTGTAACATTTGTGTATTATTTTGATATCTTGACTAGTACATACGATTTCTTACAAATTTAAATAAACTTAATTAATTTCCTAATTAATTTAAATATTATGTTTTTTATATTATAATTTTTTAAAATTTAATAATTTAATAATATTAATAATATTAGTATTAATAATTTTTTTATAATTTTAGATTTTTATTTTAAATTAAGTTATTTTTTTAATTAATTTTCTATTTTTATTAAAATATTTTATAAATTTAAAAATTTTTTTAAAATAAAATAAAAAATTATTTTTAATTATAAATTTATAATTTATATATATTTTAATATTATTATTATTTAAATATATTAATATATTAATAGATTTTTAAAAATAAAAATATAAAATAATAAAAATTTTAATATATAATTTAAATAAAATATTAATTTCTTTAAAATTTAAATAAAAAAAAGAATTATAATATATAAAGAAAATTTAAAAGATTTTTTAAAATTATAAATTTTTTAAAATAATAAATATTTTCTTATTTTTTTATATATTATAATTTATAATTAAATTTATTTTTTTTTTAAAATTTTATTAAAAACTTTTTAATATTAATAATTTAAAGTAAAATTAATTTTATTTTATAATTTTTTATATATAAGATCTTAAATATTTTAATTCTTAATTAAGTATAGGTTATAAAATACTTATCTGCTTTATTTCTTTAGGTTTTTTTTATTTAGATAGTTATTTACAAAATATCCTTTTTTTTTATAGTATAAGCAGAATTTCTAAACCTGTTATTAATCTTTTTCTTTTTAAATTAACTATTTTTTAATATTCCCAATAAATTAATTTATAAATTTTAATTTAAAATAATTATTTCCTTATATTTACTAATTATTATTAGACTTATTTAATCTTTTTAATATTAAAATAAAAATATTTTTTTTAAATATTTTATTATTTATAAAATTATAAAACTTTTTTTTAATATTTAAAATTTATTAATTATTATTTAATTTCTAGTAAAAAATTATAAAATTATTAAAATTATTAAAGAAAATATTATATATAATTAAAAATTCTTTAATTTCTATATATATTCTATATTATAAATATATTATTTAAATAATATTATTATAATTTAAATATTTTATAAATTATTTAAATTTTATAAGATATAAGAAAAAAAGTTTATTAACTTATTTAAAATTCTTAAGCTTTTTTTTTATTATTTTAATTAAGTTAAAATTTTTAAATATTTTTTTAAATTAAGTAATAAAGTTAATATAAATATTTTAATTTTATTTTTAATTATTAATATTATATTTATTAAAAATTAATTTTACTAGATTTTCTTTGAATAAATTAATAATATATATAATTTTTTTTTTATAAATAGTAAATTTAATTATCTTTCCTTTATATTTATTATTAAATTAGATTAAAAAATTATAGAGTTTATGCAGCCTTATGTTATTAAAAAGATTTAAGTTTAGAAATTTAATATTAAAAATAATTATAAATATTATTATTAACATATTATTTCTAAAATATTTAAAAACTATTATTATAATCTTAGTTTATTTAATAGTAAATCTTAAAAAAATAATTATAATATTTTTTTTTTTAATACTTTTATTATTAAATTTTTTATCTTTAATAAACATTTAAATATTAAGTTAATAAAATTATAAAATAATAAAGTATAAGAAATTATATATATTAATTAAAATATTAAAATAATATATAAATATTATAAAGTAAAAAAGTATTAATATATATACAAATTAATATTTAAATTATTACTTAATTTCTAAATATATAATAATAAATATAATAATTTAAATAAACAAATAATAAAAAAAAATAATAAAGTAAATTAAATAAAAAATAAAATAATAAAATAAATATACAAAAATTTAATATTAAATTAAATAAAAAATAAGTTTAAATTAGATATTTAAATATATAAAATATTAAATTAAATAGAAGATAAATTTAAACTAAATATTTAAATATATAAAATATTAAATTAGATAAGAATTATTTCTTAATAATTTAATAATCTATATAAAATAAAGGCTTAAATAGGCTTTTTATTATATATACTAAATAATACTATTAATCTAGATCTGCAAGTTTTGAAATCTAAATCTAAATATTTCCTTATTTTAAGTTTATAGTTTGTATTATATTATATAGTTTTTCTTTTAATTATAATATTATCTAGATATTTCCTATGGTCATTCTGAGGATTCCTCCGGCCGACTAGATTTCTGCTTGGAGTTCATTATGCTAGGAGAGCTTTGTTATAAAAGTATTTGACTCTAGATTTTGTAGCATAACTAGGTGTGCGCGCAAAGTAGGTAGATCACGTTAATTTTATTTATTTAATAATATATATAAATCTTTTTTAAAAAACCCAAGCAAATAAAATTAAGAAATAAGTATAATGCTAAAACTATTCTTGGCATTTCCTAATTAGGAAATACCGGGCCCAGGTGTAATATTAAAATTTTTAAAACATATTTTCTTCCTCTTTTTCTTCCCCTTTTTCTTTTTTTTCTAATTTATTTTTTAATTTTAATTCCATTATTAATTTTTTAACTAATAATACTATTATATTAAATTTATTATTTTTAATTTTTTTATTTAAATATATAATATATCTTTTTATTATTATTAAAAATATTTAATAAAGCTTTATATCACAAAACATAATGGTTATTTTTTTATTAAATTAAGAAATAATATTGGTAATTAAAAAAATTTTAAATTAATATATTTTAATTTCAATAAATATATATATAATTTATTTTTTTATTTATTTTTAAATTAAAAAAGGTAAAAATATTTTGTTATTTCCTAAATAATTATTAAAGCATTGGTTTAAAAATAATAACCTTCATATAGTTAAATATATTAATATATTGTCACGACCTCACTATATACGTTAACTGGATTAGGCAATATAGCTTGGCGTGTTAAACATTCCTATTCTCTGAAAATATTTTATTTCCAAAATTATTAATATTATAATAATTTGGAGTAGGAGAATATATTTTTATTTTTTAACTTATTTACTTTTTATATTAATTAAATATGTAGTATATATTTTTAGTAATATATTTTGTTTTTTATAATATATGTTTATGTAACGAAGCTCTCCCAGCATAATGAACTCCAAGCAGAAATCCAGTCGGCTGGAGGAGCCTTCAGAATAACCATAGGAAATATCTAGGCAATACTGTGGTTGGAAGAAAAATTATACGACGTAATATAAACTACAGACCCAGAATAAGGAAGTATCTAGATCCAGACTTTAGAATTCGCAGACCTAGATTAATAGTGTTATTTTAATATGTGCGGTAAAGAGTTTGTTTAAACCTTTGTCTTATATAGACTTCTGAATTATTAAGAAATAACTCCTGTCTAGTTTAATATTTTGTATATCTGAATGTTTAGTTTAGATTTATTTTTTGTTTAGTTTAATATTCTGTATATCCAAATGTCTAGTTTAGATTTATTTTTTGTTTAGTTTAATATTGAATTTCTGTATGTTTATTTTGTTATTTTATTTCTTGTTTAGTTTACTTTGTTATTTCTTTTATTATTTGTCTATTTAAATTGCTGCGTTTGCTGTTATGTATTTAGAAATTAAGTAATAATTTAAGTATTAATCTGTATACACACTAGTGTTTTTTTGCTTTGTGATATTTGTATATTACTTTGATATCTTGATTAGTATATACGATTTCTTACACTTTGTTGCTTCGTAATTTTATTAATCTAATATATAAATGTTTCCGAAACCTGAAATTCCTAGCAGTAGTAATGCTGAAGGAGAAAAAACTATCGTAACCCTTCCTGGGTTTATTATTGAATAAATTAAAGTTATGATGGTAGTCTTCGAATATTTTAGAAATAGTATGCTAGCAGTACCACCTGCGGCCGCTTTTAGTATTAAATTTTTAGACCCAAACTTTTTTGATGGTACAAGACTGTATGAATTTTGTAATTTTTTGGTTTAGTTTAACAATAAGTATGAAGGGGAAGTAGTTAAGTTTGCTATCTACAGGAGAAAAATTGTATACGTTGTTAGCTTTTTAAAGGGTAACTTGGTAGAACTAGTATTTAACGAGTACGATGTAGATGACTGAGAATGGAATTGGAATATTTATGCTGATTTTATTATTTGGTTTGAAAAGGCCTTCAAGGACTTTGATCCTGCTGGAATGGCAAAAAGAGAATTTAGAAATTTTAGATAAATTAATAAACCTTTCTCTTTATACCTTACAAAATTTAGGCGTTTAATGGGATGTTTGAATTACAATGATGCTGTTTAGATTGCTTATCTACGACATGGATTATGTATAGAAGTAGAAGAACTTTTGATCACATGAGATATTTTTTTTGAAGATTTTGATGATTTTGTAGCTTTGTACTAAAAGTTGGATAATAATTGACGAATTTTGGATGTTAAGAAGAAATTTTGTAACATGATGAGTGGAAAAACACCTAAAAAAAACACCCCCACCCTTGCATTAAAAGTTTTGACAAAAAATAACCAACAAACTTGGGGAAATAATTACTTTAGACCAAAACCAATGGACTAGTTTATTGGAAATATCAGAAAACGATTAATTTAAAAAGAAAAAGACAAACAATGAGTTTAAAAACTTTGTTTGTACTGTAAAAAAAAAGGATATTTTACAAATAACTATCCCAATAAAAAAAACCAAGGAGGATAAGGCAGATGGGCTACCTACAATCCCTGCCTAATTAGAAACTAAAATATTTGGGGTTTTATTTACGAAGAATTGTAAAACATACTCAATTCTGCCTTAGAGTATTATCACTAGGATGTCTTCAGTGAAACATTAGGAAAAGAATAAGCTTAGCTATAAATTATAACACACAGAAAGGTAGAAAAATACTTGTCACTTCAAGAAATCTACAGCCTCAAAAAATTCTTTAAGTTTTTTTTATATACCATAATCCTTTTTCTTATTTAAATTTTGAAGAAATTAACACCCCATTTGAACCACACACTAAAATCCCTATTACCCTATACCCTCACCCCCAGAAACCTATCAACACATTAGCATATTTAGATAACAACAACACTAAAATACACATAAATCACAAATTTACAATTAAAAATAATTTTCCACTTTATCCTAAAAAAATCCCTAAATCTGTAGAATACTTCAATGAAAATAGAGAACCAGTTAAAAAAATAACTTAATTCAAAATAAAAATCCAAAATCATGAAGAAATTATCAATACCAACATTGTCAACACCACCAAATCATTAAACCTTGAAAAGCCATAGCACAAAAAACATAACATCCAGATCAATTAAGAAACCAACCAAATTCATTTAAATTGCACACCCAAAATCACAATCATCAGTACAAAAGCATTCAAAAGAATCATAAAGCAAAGACCAGTTTTTACCATCCATAATTTAAAAAAAAAATAGAAACAAATCACCTTCATAAATAACAAAGTCAAAATAACTGAACCAGTAAAACTCCCTAATAAGTTTCAAGATCTTGCAGAAGCATTCTCTAAAAAAAAAGAAAACACCTTGCCACCATGACAAAAGGAGGATATGAAAATCCCTACACCACCAAATACTCAACCAATATAGGAACTGGTAAAGCCAATAAACAAAAAATACCTCAAAATACTCAAAACATAAATAAACAAAAACATAACCAAAAAATTTATTCAAAAATCCAACAGCCCATAAAAAGCATTCATTCTCTTCGTCCCTAAAAAAGATAAAAGACTATGATTTTACGTCAATTAAAGAAAATTCAATACTATCACTATCAAAGATTAATACCCATTACCAAGAATCAACGAAACCTTAAATCAATTAAAAAAAGCCAAATACTTCACCCATCTAAATATCTACAGCGCCTACAACCATATTAAAATAACAAAAGAAGATGAAAAAAAAACAGCATTCCAAACAAAATACAGACATTTTGAATTTCAAATAATACACTTTAGATTAACCAACGCCCCAGCAGCCTTCCAAGCATACATCAACAAAACATTACAACCCTTCTTAAACAAATTCTATATAATCTACCTAAACAATGTCTACATATACAGCAATTCAAGAAAAAAATATATCCAACACATCAAAAAAATCATCAAAGTCTTACAAAAAACAAGACTATATATCAAGCTTTCTAAATACGAATTCTTTACCAGAGAAACCAAATTTCTAGGATATATCATAGGTAGCAACGGTATCAGAATAAATCCTATCAAAGTCCAAGACATACTCAACTAAGAAGAACCAAAGACAGTCAAAAACATCCAATCCTTCTTAAAATTTGCAAACTTTTACAGACAATTCATCAAAAACTATGCAAAAATAACCAAACCACTCTACAACCTAACCAGAAAAAAAAGAATATTCCACTAAAGAAAATCAGAAAAAGAGTTTTTCCAGACTCTCCAACAAGCCTTCGTAACAGAGCCAATCCTCAAGCATTAGAACCCAGTCTTGGAAACAAAAATAAAAACAAATGCTTCAGATTATATATATGCTACAATACTCTCTCAGAAATATAAAAATGAACTATAACACCCTATTACTTACAAATCAAAAAAAATAACCCCAACAAAGCACAATTACAACATTCATGACAAAAAACTCCTATCTATCATCCAAGCATTCAAGAAATAAAACCGATACCTTATAAACATACACACCCAAATCCACATCCTAACAGACCACAAGAATCTGAAATACTTCATAATTAAACAACACCTAAAACAAAGACAAGTAGGATAGATAGAATATTTATCTCAGTATAATTTTAAAATATACTTCATTCCAAGAAAAACCAATACCAAAGCCAATATATTAACTAGAAAGTCAAAAGATCTCCCTCAGAGAAGGAAAAATAAGTATATCAAAAATTGAATTCAAACACTCCTACCACCCAAAAAAATCCAACAAATCAATACCATAACAACACAAGAAGAGTGGAAAGCAGCTGTCTTAAAAGACCCCTACATACAAAACATCATAAAAACCCTCAAAGAAGGGGGCAGACGACACCTCAAAGTCGAAATATCAAAGATAAAAGAACAGCAAAGAAAACTATACCACAACAAAAGAAAAGTAATACCAAACAATGAAAAGATCCACAAAAGAATCTTGAAACAACACCATAACCATCCCACAACAAGACATCCAAAAAAAGCAAAAACACTAAAATTAATCCAAAGATATTATACATAAGTTAGCGTACAAAAAAACATCAACCGCTATATAAATAACTACCACACATACAAACACACCAAAGCTCCTAAAAACGCACCCCAAAAACTATTACAATCACTTCAAATCACAAAAGGAAATTGGCAAAGCATCTTTTTTGATCTGATCACTGAATTACCAGAATCTAAAAGATATAACACAATCCTAGTCACCGTAGATAAACTCTCTAAAATGATATACTTAACTCCAACCTCCAAAAAACTCAATGCAAAGGAACTCACTAAAATATTCCTCAAAGATATATGAAAACTTTATGGACTGCCCAAGGAAGCCATATCAGACAGAAGAAAGAACTTCCTAGATGAATTCTAGAACGAAGTCAACAGCTGATTGAAAATCCACCACCAACCTAACACCGCATACCACCTCCAAACCAATAGACAGACAGAACGTATCAATTCTATTATAGAACAATACCTTAGAGCTTATGTCAACTATCAACAAAACAACTAGATCAAATAGTTACCCCTAGCTAAATACTCATATAATAATAAAGTATTAGATACCACTAGAATCTTCCCATTTACCGCGAATTACGGATAGAACCCAACCACGTTTGAATTTTAAAGACTTAATAGACCCGCCAAAAACCAAAAAGCCGCAGAATTTGTTCAGCAAATATCAGAATTACAGAAAAACTTCCAGGCAGAAATCAACCGTACCACACAAATTCAACAGGAATAAGTAAATAAACGAAGACGATTTGCACCTGCATACAAAAAAGGAGACCATATCTGGTTAAACATGCAAAATATTAAAACAACACACCCCTATCCCAAACTATCCAATAAGCTAGAAGGTCCATTTCAGATCCTTAAGTCCATCAAAAAACAAGCATATAAACTAAAGTTTCCCCCCTTCATGAGAATCTATCTGGTATTCCATACTAACTTACTCCACCTAGCACCAGAGAACGTATTCGCTAGCCAAAACCACGAAGAAAGGCCCCCACTAGTCACCGTTAACGACAAAGAAAAATACAAAGTTGAGAAAATCTTAGACTCACAAATCCATTACCGCAAGCTTCAGTATCTTATCCAGTGGAAGAGCTAGAACGAACCCACCTAGCAACCTACATCTGACATCACCCATACTTAGGAACTGCTTAACAAATTCTATTAATTTTATCTTGACTGACCCAATCTTTTTGCTTGATATAACAGACTCTACATTTCTATTTTCATACCAATTTGAAGAATTAAGCGAATTAATTAGTATCTTCTAATACTCTAACCCAAACTAAGACATTTTTTCAGCGTTAGATTTTTTTGATACACAGACACCAGAACTTAGATATATCAGCCTGTACCACGAAATCATACGGCTACAGCTCGAGTTGGCTGAAGCCAAACAAAATACTACCTCAGAAATTCTTTCCATGCCCCAAAACGAAAAATAATCCAAGTCTATCAGAGATGAGGAGTTTGTTTGCATGAAGGCTTAATCTTTTAACAAGACTATGATTCTAGTTAATAATATCTAGTTAGAGAAGGATGAAATAAGGGAAATTTCTGAGAACGATCACAAAAAGTCAATTTCATACAACTAAGACCAGGAACTAGTAGACTTAAAGAAATCGAAAATCTAGAATTTAGAACTAAGAAATCTAGAAAAAACCAAAAACCTGTAGATATAGCCACTCAGAGGAACCTTTTGCAAAAGCAGTTATTGAGGATTCATGCCACCTAAAATTAGTAAGCGATACCGCCGCAGCAGGGGATTTACCGCTATCCTAAACATCAGATCAGGGTATCGACGGGATGTTGATGCTAAAGGAAGGGATTATATAACAAAGCTCTCCCAGCATAATAAACTTCAAACAGAAATCCAGTTGGTTGGAGGAGCTCTCAGAATAACCATAGAAAATATCCAGGCAATACTGTAATTAGAAGAAAAATTATACAACGCAACACAAACCATAGATCCAGAATAAGGAAGTATTCAGATCCAGACTTTAGAATTCGTAGACCTAGATTAATAGTGTTATTTTAATATATGCGGCAAAGAACCTGTTTAGGCTTTTGCCCTACATAGACTTCCAAACTATTAAGAAACAACTCCTATCCAGTTCAACACCCTATATATCCAAATATCCAGTTCAAACTTATCTCTTATCCAATTTAACACTCTGTATATCTGAATGTCCAGTTCAAACTTATCTCCTATCCAATTCAACACTAAATCTCTGCATATCCATTTCGTCATCTTATTTTCTGTCCAATTCATTTTATTATTTCCTTTATCATTTGTCTATTTAAACTGCTGCGTTTGCTATCATATATTTAGAAATTAAGCAACAATTTAAGTATCAATCTATATACACACTAGTGCCTCCCTGCCTTGTGACATTTGTATATTACCTTGATATCTTGACTAGTACATACGATTTCTTACAGTTTATTTAAATAATAAAAATCTATATTATTAAATTATCTTGCTTATATAAGGTTTAATATAATATATTTATATAATTGCTTGTAATTATTTTAATCATTTAATTAATTAATAATTATAAATAATTGGAATGATCACCTTCTTATGCTAAACTATTTATAGTTTGTATGGAAAAACTTTATATATATAAGATCTATTAATTAATAGTAGTTTATAATTTCCTTTTAAATTCTATTAATTAACTTCTAAAGTAATTTTAATAATATACTATTTATTACTTAATCTATTATTAGTTACTGTTACATTTTTTATATATAATTTTATTTGTTTAATAATATATATAGATTTTCTTTAAAAGACCCAAGCAAATAGAGTTAAGAAATAAGTATAGTGCTAGAGCTGTTCTTGGCATTTTCTATTTGGGAAATACCAGGCCCAGGTGTAATATATATTTTATAAAATAAAACTTTCTATTAAAAAATATAAAAAAATTAATTAATAACAAATAATAATTTAAAAATTAAAATAACTATCTTAATTATAAATTATTATAAATTATTATATTTATTAAATTAATTTTTTAAATAAATAAAAATAAAAATCATATTTAAATAAATATATATTTTTAATTACTTTTTTTATATAATTTAAGAATATTTTTTATTTATATAATAAATTCAATACTTAATTTAAATTTATTTAAATTTTTATTTATAAAAAGTTAAATTTTACTTAATTTTCTTAATAAAACTCTAGACTCAATACCTAGAGTCAGTGCTGGTTTTTATATTAAGACCACAACTTACTTACACCTAAAACTCTGGAATCAGGCACTGGGTCCAGACACTAATAATGAGTAGGTAACCAATTGTTGATTGTGAGTTACTTCAAACTCCTCTCTTTTGCGCACTATCTCATCCTGCGTCTATGGGTACTCGGGAATCCTTTCTAATACTCAGTCGCAGATTATTACAAAATGAAGTTCGGAACGAAATCCCAACTAGCCCTTGCATTGAGTGCATTTTTTTGCGTTGCGAACGCCGTCGATCACGCCAGTAAGTTACCATATAGATATATGCAATCAAGCGGCAGCGCCTTGTCTCATAAACCAGACCCGGCCTTCACTTTGGGGGCGGCGCGTAGGCAGCGGCGTTGGTGTGGAAAAATACCTAGCTAACCATGATGAGACTTATAATCCTAGTGGCTCATGTTTATGGTTGTGTCGTATATTCTGGAAGACTTCAAAAACCAATTCATATTGAGTTCACGGCTGGTGCAGCCAATGATAAGTGCATGAAGGAAACAGGAAATTCAAAGAATATTGACGTCAGTGATGGAGGTGTTCAATGCGCAGATATTGGCAACGTTAAGTCTGGTTGTATTACAGGTGATAGCTATTGGACCCTTTCGTACACTGGGAATGACACCCATTCAGGGTCTATTCAGGTGAAGTTTGGAAAGCCAGTCGGAAAGGATGCATATGTAGACATCAAGAAGGATGGTAGGGGAACAACTATCTGCACTACCAAAACTGAATGCTCTTATCAAGAGAAGATACAGTGGCCCCATAAAGAACGGCAACCACTATATGTAAGTCCGAAAGTTACATTTATGAGAATTAGAGTATTGATACATATAATTACGTTTCTACCAACACTAACGAACGTGAATGTACAAACAGTTTATCTTTTACCCAGAACATCACGCTGCACAGATGGCTATTAAAATGGACTCCCCCCACGAAGACGATAAACATGAGCGGTTGGAACTCTAACAGAGACGCTAAAACGCCTGGTCTATGATCTTTCAATCTGCTTCAATTGTGTCGATATGAATATCTCAGTCTGACCGATTATTATATAGCTATATATCCTAATAAGATCCGATCGAAATGCGGGAGTATTATCCAATGGGTAAACCGCTTAATATATATATGTGCCAGAACTCTGTACTCAGTTACAACCAAAATAATATAACCTTGTTTTCTGACTCTGAGGATTAAACTTACGCACTAGTTTGAACTCATTTATGGTATCATCTAGTCTCCGTGCGTTATATTAACAAAGATTCGAACAGTGCACGAGTCGTACGAACCCTGAGCAACCCTTTAGTAGAAGTTTTACCAACTCGATATACTTCATGCACTCAACCCAGCATTTAGTTTTCTCTAATAGCAGTTTTCACTCTACTAATACACAGGGCTCATGATATTTAAGCTGACTTAGTTTAAATTTATCAAGCAATCAGGAGATCTGGTCTTCCAGAAGAATTGGAACTAATAAGTGTACAAAACGACATATGACGGGGCTAGGTTGTCTCTAGGGCTAGTATTAAATTCTAAAACACGTCCCTTAAAGAGCATCTTGTAGCCTAGAAATCTTTACCCTCATTCCTTCCCTCGGCTGTACATCAAGAACTTCTGAGAAACCGATTCTCCCCAGCAGTATCTGCAAGCTAGCCTTGACGCTTTCCTTAAGGCTTCCAGCCTACTTTGACAATATTAGGCTGTTCATTGTTGTGGTCGATGTGGTGGTCATCATCTCTGTATGTGCTGCAGTAGTGCCAGACTCCCGTCCCGTCTTGAAAGGCATAATCGTGGTGCTTCATGTTGGAAAAGTGAATACAGTATTTGTAGACATGGCCGTCGACTTCGTGGATTTTGTACCGGCGGATTGCCGCTTGCTTGTAGATATCACTATCGGGATCAACTTCGATCCAGTCATCCGAAAGTTGCCAATCAACATCGTATTGTTCATAGCTATCTATCTTGTCCAATCTAATATCGGCAGTGCCGTCGGTAGGATTGGTGAAAGTCTCGGCGGTAGCTGACATTGCAACTTATATCTGATCGGAAGCCTTATGTTTGGACGATAAGGTTTGGAAAAATATAGTGGAGAGATTTTGCTTTCCCGGCTGGAGATATGATCAGATCTCGGAAAATTGGGAAGGTTTGCTAGGTACGTTCTATAGGCAGTTGGTAGAATGTGTTTGTCTGATGAATGATATATAGTAGTCTAGAGGGAAACCAATACACTTATTTATAATTCTAGCCACGACAACTAACTAGACGAAACATCGACCTTGTCTAACAACTGAGTTAACTGATCGGATTATGGCGGTGGGTTTGCGGCTAGGGAATTTCGAAGCGGCTGATACCTGCTGCGCTGGGCTGACATTCCTTAACCCTGATCATTCGGATGCGTGGACCTTGTTTCCGCATTGATCATGCATACGTACTGCAGTACTATAGTGGAAATATAGCATCTACTAGGTATACGCGTACGTTACAAACAATATATACTCTACTATAACCATTGGTTCGCCAGTTAAGACCCGAAGTTCCAAGGAGTTGGCTATTAGAGCTATAGAAAGCAGTAAGCGAGGCAGCCCATAATTATACTCTCCCTATCGAAAGACAACCGTTAGCACGAGTTCGACCGCGAGTGCGACGAAGTCTAACACCTGCTGAGCTCGCGAGACGACCCTATAGCAGATATCTGATATGGCTGCACGCCAGAAGCATCGCGCTCGCACGCACACCAAGGGAATAACCGAGACTATGACGTCATGACATATCCCGCGCAGCTAGTGGCTGTGTGATGCGGTGCAAGACAGATGCACGCCAAAAACTCAAAATTTCTAACTGACGTGATGACGATGGAATAAGAGATTATTAATTATCTTCCCAAACTTACTCTATACCCTAAAAGAATTTATGGCTACATGAACGGCGCAATATTTCGTTTATCCCATGGGCCCAGGGGCGGAGGTTATAGACCGGTAGCCTCTTTCCGAAATCCGTATATATGGCTGTAGATATCAATGGATGTATGGAATATTGGGAAAAGTACTAGGCCTAAATCATAAACTAAAACCCCGCTAACCCTAGGGAATTTGGTTTCCCAATTTATTTCTTAGGCCGGTGGACGTAGCTGCTGATCCTAGGCTAGCGCTGGTCGGTCGAAATGCTTATGTCAACACAACACAATGAATTGAGACTCGTGTATCTTTTAAATTTTAGAGGAATATAAGACCACCTTTCTATCAAGTATAGTACCTAGGTAGTTATGATGATTAGCTCTCAACCCTATTAATAAAAGTTGCTTGCCTGGAGTTGCGATAATTTACCGGTTGTGTGATAGTTTGAGATCAAGTTTTATCCGTGTATGCCCCGATGATTCCGTCGAACACGAATTTAAACCTTTGACACTCCTGGTGGAAGCTTTATCCTCTAGTGCGAGTGCTGACGGTATTCGGCTACTTTGAACTCTTAAGATAGTATAACGAGCCACCCTTATAGTTATGAATGTTAGAAATATAACTAGCGATCGCTTTCTTCATCAGCGTATCAAATTAGTATTAATATCCGGCGTGCTATTGATGTTGATATCACGTGCGGGAGGGTTCAAGATATCTACTCCTCCATCACTCCAAACCCTTGCTAAGTACCCCATTTACTAATTAGCATATTCAGGGAGTGAATCAGGGTAGGACCGGTCCCAACTCTTACCATTCTTTTATTAGGTGAAAGAGCTGAGGTACGTAGATACACCACTTCGATATCACGCCATAGAATAAATCCCTTTGACTATATACCTACATTATGCCTACAGGCTTGGGATTGCTTTGTGCAGGTTTTGATTTGACTATTCTTCAGTATATAATGCAAGGAAGTCCCTCCTTCTTAAGTACTAGACACAGACATATCTGCCTCCAACTGCAAACCAACTTCATCTGCACTTTGGTATATCATTTTAAATTTTATTTGCTACTGAAAATATCTGATACTTCATCACATTGTTTCTTACGCAGTGTGTTCTCCATATTATCGCGATTCGACGATGTACGTTTACACCGCTAAAGCCGCCTACGGCTACCCAGCGGCCTCAGGGGAAAAACACGCTATCCTCTTGTTGGCAGATGCATTCAAGCCAAATAGTAGCGGGTTTATCTTCTATCACCCATCAAAATCTGGCTCCCTAGGGGACCCCCAGATCATTTTCCACGCAGGAAACTACACAGTTTTAGAAACGCACCCGAACGCTGAGACTGTCGTCAAGAAAGCAATATACAAAGCAGATAATGCTGACTTGACGTTCACGAAAACGGATGAATCTAACGACGAAGTCGCCGTGACTTTAAATACCAGCGAAATCAAGGGGCTAACTGTATCCCTCAAGCTTCTTCAAGTCATTGATCGGCCTGCAAATGCCGAGCACAGATCAACATATACCGGCTTGGCCTCTGGGAACGATGGAGATAGTCAAATAATCTGCCTGTCTGTCCCGGAGAAAGGGGCACCAGAAAAATCATTGTCTCTCTTCAAGCTCCGCCTGGGAAGCGAAACTATCGTGGGACGATTATCACTACAGTTGTCTCATGACGATTATACAGAGGAAAATGAGAATGATGCCATTGAAACCTCCGCACGCAATGGCCAGTATCATCTTCATGCCCAATGGCAAGGCGGAGAGCCAGACAAGTTAGCTCTGCGGTTCCAAAAGGCCGGTGTCGCTCAACACCCATCAGAGACGGTAACATTGATACGACACACAATATTCGATGTACCTTTGATTATTCCAACCATTGTCAGGCTTGAAAATAATGCATGTCAACCAGTCATGTATTATGTGGCAAACAAGCCTATGCACGACTCCGAAGCTGCTATAAATATGACAACGGATGTCGTTGTCATAGCAAAGGAAGGAGCTGAAGCCGTGCCTGGCGTGGCCACTCTGACCTCGCCTTACTATCTGTGGAAAGCCTCGATTAAATTCTGGTTCGACGGAATAAAAATCGCGCAAAAGTACCTTGGTGACTTGCCAACAACCGGCTTCATCTCGCCGGGAGAGAAGAAGACGTTTTGGGACATCGACCAGAACTTTACAACTGGCGCTACCCTTAGGATTACTGTCCCAACCTTCAAACCCACCGGAGATGAAGACTACAAATACCCTTACATTCTCTATACTTGGTACCAAAAGGATTTCATGAGCTTCGAGACTTACCCCGAATCTATAAAGGTCAACGACTTTTTTGAGGCACAAGGCGACTGGGGTAGCCACAAACTCAGGCTTCGCGCGGAACCGAAAGCACTTACCGAAGCCCAGACCAAGGATGGATGGACTACGGGGATTTTTAAATTTCCTCTAGTACAGCAAAAATACGCGCAAAACTATCATGCGTATAGAGTACCAAATCTTCGCTTGCACCCCGATTACGCTGAAAATATGGACACAAACTCAGATGATGCTGGATTAACGATGCATTCCTGGATACAGTTAGTGGTAAACTATATCGGAAGCCTTTCGATCCTAACAATAGCTTGAAAATAAATACAGGTGCCCGTCTTGGCTTCTTAAGTCGAAAGGATTCTGCCTTCGTAAGAGGAAATAAGGCTGATTGGTCAAAAAATTCCACGATAACGCCAACCGCAAGCCCCGGCGTGTTTTTTTCGTTTATCGAGAATTTTGAGCAAGCACCAGAAAGCCCCGACGATCGGAAAAAGGAGACACCGACTAGTTATAATAAAAGGCGCGCGATGACCCTCTCCCGCAAACTTATTATTCTCGCGAATGCTGGCCTAGTGGCTGAGGATTCCAGAGACACGAGCTTGACAATCGGATTCAAAACTCAGTTGAAAAATCCATTGGGCGAGCTGGGAGATCCGGCGACCGATAATAAGAACGACCTTCCACAACTAAAAAACGCTCTCATTAATGGCTTGAAGGAGTCCAAAGATGGTATTTACAATTATCAGAGAAGCTTTTGGGCATATGATTTTCATGTGACAAACGGTAGGACACAAGAGGGAACAATGCGTGGTTGGCTTTTCAAGGCTCGTCTGAAGGAGGCCGAGAAGTATCAAGGGCCAATCAACATTGTGCGCAGGGATGATGGTTCTTTTGTGGTATTTATGGTTGAACACGCGTCACCGGTAGAGTTTTCAGACTTTCGGGATAAAAAGGATATCACAGACCCTTGATGTATTGTTATGTATTGATTCAATAATAGATTGGCCAAACCGAAACATTAGTGAACAATAAAACGGTACCATTCTAATTTTACCAAACAATACTCGAGAAACAAATATTTTATCATAGCAATAGATTTCAAAACCGTTCCCCAACATTTAATATTTAATGCCAGACATATACCACGAGTATTCGGACACCGCAGCTAGAAAAGCCACCAACGGCGCACACCGCGCAATATATATGTATGGAGATCCGATCGTCGGGGGAATTGCGTATATGGATTCCACGCGCCCTGGCTCTCAAGGCCAGACGGGGGCCTAGAGTACGGTGTTCATCACGAATGCAATGTGTAGATTGCGGGGATGGCTCACGTCAAGAACCAAGACTAAAGATGGCTAAACCGGCGGAAACCGAGCATCTAAAATATAAGCGGAAAAAAGGCTTCGAAAAGCTCCAAGCCATATGCGAATGGATCACTCGTTTTAACCAATGAATATCAAATAAATCACACACACCCAAGTCACTGCTAGGGTATAAAGTAGCCCTGTGGGTCAATACAACGCAGCTATACGTTAGTCACCTCTAGAAAGGGCATTCAAGGAGAGATAGACTCTAGGGAATGGCAATATGCATATTCTAACTGTATGCCAGGAATTAGCCATGATACTAGTTGGGGGTATCGATGTAGCTATCCGAAAAAGTAAAATAATATAGGGGATGCATATGGGTTGCTACTTGCTATTCACACCAAAATTTCAGGGTTCTCTATTACCGCTCGTTTCTTATTGCTTAATCCCCATAAAGGCAGGCCATGGTAAATTTTTGGTGTACATGTAAAATTAACGAGAATGTATACAAGAACTCTGAGCCAATTGTTAGTTTCCATGAGGCGTTGAAATTATGGAATAGAGCCGATTGCGATAGAAAACACAGCCCACCATCCGGGAAAACTCCAACCGCTGCCTATAATAGGAGCTCAAGACGAACCGGATATCCCAGTAGGAAACAGTCGTTGGCCGGTAGCTAAACAGGGCTGAGGGTTTGCTGCGGATTTTCCGCAGAATGCAAGGGTATGAAACTATCTTCCCCGAAGGGATTCAATCCAAAACCCGATAAAAACAATAATATGCAGCGCACATATAGTATGATCACGAGAGCTCTATCAATTGCGTTATCCTAGCATTGGGCTACAACTTAAACTTTTCAAACCACCCGGAATGACAACGCCAAATGGATATGAACTGCAGTGCTGGGGCTATAATCATCACCACACGGGCAGAGCAAAGCGTTAGAGCTCGGGTCGATATGTGATAAAATGGAGAATGTGTTGTTTTCATTTGGTGGTGTTGGAATCGAATTTTGGTTTGTTTCTAGACTAAACTATCGTCATTATCGCTTAATCGATGCAGGTGTCTTCAGCCGGAGCCGAATTAAACTTCTATAAGAAATATTGTCTCAGTGCGGCATTTGCCGTTTGTCAGACAGAAATTCGTAACTAGTGGGCCGGTCCGGGGGCGCCGCTCTAGGCGGCCCTGGCAGAAAATGTTATGGCCTGCATCTTTGTATGCACGCCAGATGCGCTTTACAGCTCAAACTATGAATCTGCTAGTGCAACAGGAGGTTTAAACGTTCGCATTCGGGGTCAGGACGGCACCGTATTGGCTCGGGGCAGAGATATTACAATTGTGGTGGGGAAAATTGACTCCTGCGGGGTCGGGCTTACACCGCGAGACAAGGGGAGAATTCTAATTCGCACCAAGAGCATCGGTCATGCCATTTCAGCTCTAAATCCTGGATAATTTCAACACAAGAAGGTTCTTCGAGACTAGTCGCCCTTGCAACATGACATCTGAGTCCAGGGCAGCTAGGATTCAAGAGTAGGCGTTAGTGCGACCATCCGCTTGATATCGAATGGAACCAATGGCCTCCCGTTGCAAAGGTTAATTATCGCACGAAAGACTCCCACCTGTGTTCACCGCACAAATTACTTCTACCAAATAGTTTAGTGTTATAGTATGTGGCCTCTATACATGTGTTTGGGGCTACCGTTTCTTTATGGCGTCTGGGTGCGAGACCGGGGCTACCAGTCAGTTATATAAGGAAAATATATAATAAAGATTCCTCTCCTTTTCATGCGACGAACCAAAAGTCATATACTCACTCCCACATAACCCATTGACTTATCGATCGCACTATCAATAAGTGGACCTTCTCGCCGTATTGAAACCCTAAAGACAGTTTGATTGTTGCATATATATTCCTCAGGATGCCAGACTCCAAGCAGAACAAAGAAGAGCTAGAAGGACAAAAGCAAGAAGCCGAGAAGGCGTTTAGATCGGCTGCAAAATTGCTACGCAATGCCATTCGAGATCTCATCCCAGGTATATCGCCACTGGTATTCACAAACGATAAATTATCTCACTGCTAACAAGTCCGTGTCTTGTAGTTTCAAATGAGCAATATCTAACCATATCTGTTCCTGGAACGGTGATCGATACAAGAGATAACAAAAAAGGAGGTGCTTACGTTTACGATGGAGCGGAAAACGTACTGCCTCCTTTCGCTATCCGCCAGGCGGAAGCGCGCCTTGTAGACAATATGCTACCCCTATCAAGTATTATGGTACGTACGGCGTAGCTTCTTACCTTTTTCGAACAAAAACATATTCCGACCTAGTAAGATTTTTGACTTATCATACAGATGGGAAATACCGGTAAAAGCGTCGCGCACAGCTACAGCCGTGCTCTAGACACTTTAGTCGTAAAAAAGGCAACTATGAAATCAGGCAACGCCATTAGGGCCCCTGGTGAGGCAACTTACGATGCCGCTATGTCATATTTGACAAAGGTAGATGAAAAAACGAAAAAAACGCCGATTGATGTATATATCGAGAAACAAAAGATCTGGGCAGATGCGCAAAGCGATTGGGATACCGCTAAGATCGAGGCAGAACGTAAGTTACTTTTTTATACGATACAGAATCGATCTCATGCCATCTTGGAGTGCAATCTAAATTGATATTTCTAGAGAGGGCGAAGGAGAAATATCCGAACGACCACCAGGCTGCCCTTGAAGCATTCGAAGAATGGAATCAAGAACATTTCCGTTCGGTAAGTATCGCTCGGCTCATCCAAGAGATTCAATTTTGAACTCTGTTGACGCAATTTTTACTATCAATCTTCAGTACAAATATACAGTCCAAGGAGCTTATATGGACTGGGTTACGAACGGGAATAAGTACGAGGTAGAACGAAACTTCGGTAAATACCGCCACCGTTGACCCGGATCTAAAACTAGATAGAATCTACTAACGCTTGGAATATAGGAATCGTCGACGTGGACTCTATTATGGCAAGAGTCGAACAAAGTAAAGTAAGTATAGCTCTAAAAAAATAGACTACCACTCAACTCTCGCTGGTGCTACCAGGTCGCTAACAAATTTACCAAAAAGGAAACCCTCCGCGACTCGACCATCGCGGACTTCGACGGGTCCAGTGAAATACAGGGCGTTCAATTAACGCCTAAGAACTGGTATTCTCATACTCGCAACTCTTTGAAATTCATTACGCAACAACGCACGTCGAATAACTTTACTGATTTTACATATTTTATAGGGCGACCATTTGCCAACAAAAGGTCGACGGGTGGTTTAAACGGAATGGGAACTTTACCCTGGACCAAATTACCGCTGAAATCGACCGACTTGTCCGCTTAGAAATTTCATACGAATGCATGTATGAAGCGATTACAGGAGGAGAAACTTACAAAACAATTGAAGGGACGGACGCTCCTGACTCCGAAAAGCCGAAACTGAACTCTAAAGGAGAGATTGGAGACCCACCGACCGAGACTAAAACTACTAGCGCTAGCACCGAACAAACCTACCCTCTTAAACCAGAAGATCAGACCAGCACCACACCAGAAACTACCAAAGCAGGATGGCTTACAGTTATTAAAGATGCGTTTAAAGCTCTCTATGAGAAGGAAGGAGCGATGAATAAATTCGCTTTCTTAGCTAAGGAAGCTCTTGAACTAGCTAAAAACACTGAAGGCTCAGAATATCAAGTAGCTAGTGCTGCACTCGATGAGGCTCGGCTATTTTTAGAAAACGTTATTAAAGGAGCAGACGCAAGTCGGTTTCAGTGGGATAAACACGAAGTGGCCACATTACCACCGCAATGTAAGAATAAGTCGGAGCTAAGATATAAAGCCAATGAACAATATACTGACAATATCTTCTAGCCGAATCAAGGGACCAGACGATAGCATGGCTCAAGAAAGATATGGATGAAATTGAGTACCAGATCGAGCAGCTAAAAGCTGTACGAACTAAGAAGGCAGACCCTTCTAACACGGATAGCATTTATCAACCTGTTGTAGGGCCGGCCAGTGGAAACAAAGGGAGGGGGGCGGCCGCAAGCAAAGTGTCTATTAATGGTACCAAAGCGAATCCGAAATTCGGGATACCGGACAAGGATTCCAGGCAGCCGATAAACGATAACCCAGAAGCAAACCCCTGGACAACTATCGCTGCGTCTTTCTCTGCCAGCGATCAACAAGATGAGAGCAACTCTAAGAGTTCTGGTTTTAGTACGCAAAGTGATTACAGTTGGTGGTGGTGGGGTGCCGGCGGTGGTTACTCCTCAGAAGATACTCAGAGGTAGGACGAGCGATCCCTTTAAAATACACCCGTTGGCAAGACTGACAACAGCCGCCCGAATAGTGATTCGACTAGCGACATGGTGAGCTGCTCAGTCAGCGTAACTTTGTAAGGCCTCTTTCCTATTTCAAGCATCGTCTGTAGCAGTGGCCCTAACGGAAACAGTGACTGTTTGGTTGTCAATATTACACGACCTTGGCTTTTCGCCGAGCTATTCAACGACTTTGAATTAGATGTGGCACAAAATATCAAGTACAAACCAGGCCCTAGTTTTATATCCTAGTGGAAAGCTCCCATGTTAACAATATACCTTAGACTGAGTCCTGGAGCGAAAAAGATCAAAACTTGGGTAGAGAACGAGGGAAGGGATGATGATGTTGGAAATTTGGCACTTGCGAATTTGGCTCAATACGATATATTCCCATCATTTCCGACATCTTTTTTGATTGCCGCCGATACTGTTCTTGAGGTCCGCAGATTTATAACCTGATCCAAATATATTAAGACATAAAACTAATCTGAGTCAATAATCTAGTTCACGGGTTCGTCTTGGAATAATCCCCAAGTCTCTACACGAACAAATGTACTGACATAGCAACTTCACATTCAAGGTAACACACAACATATCGAGCAACATTATAAAGCGCACTCCGACCAAGGCTCCTTTGGTTGGGGATGGGGACCTTGGGGAAGCTCTACGAGGTATGAAAATCTAAAATCGAACGCATAATCCTTGGGACTAATGCCATAAATTTCCATAAAAAAAACAGTTGGCACGACGAATCTCAGAGCCAGTCGATGCAAATGCACTCTACCGCCACAGGATGCAAAATTCAGTTTGGTGCCCCTCAGATCATTGGCTGGATTTCTCAAATCATCCCACAATTGCCTCGCGATCCGCACTATAACACGACGACGCAGGATAGCAGGGACCACGGTCAACCGAACGAAAAGAAGGCGTTTGAGTCCTTCGGAGATGACCCGGGATATCCTGAAGGTATTTAGCATTTTTGCCGTTCTACGTAAGGTGGGCTCATTCCCATTTCCTGTCCTGGGATTGAAGACGGTAGACTAGATTGTTTTCTCATACCTATTTTTATTTACTTCATTGACTTTCTCGGTAATTGTATGATTAAACTTTGAGAACATAGCTAGCAAAAAAAGAAATTGTAACGCTGTTGTTCTTAGGTTTCCCCACCTCTCTTTGTGATGTGACATCTGGGAAGGAGATTAGTTTCCACCGTTAGCTGGGATTACCACTCGCATTAATCGCAATAAAAATTTACTTTTAGTCTTACCATCCCGAGAACTCTGTCATAAAAGGTCTAAAGTGTCCTTAACGCGTTACGATAGTCGGACATTTACAGATTCAGATGTTAGGATAGAGCATGTCTTGTGCAGAAAACCAACCTTGACTACTTTCCTACTATAATAAAGGATGAGCTAGTAGACAATAGGCTCACAGTACTTTTGGCATCGACTGCACATCCTCATGTAATAATCACTATTTACTCTCCACTAGTTGTGGTAGGATACATGTCTGGAATCGGGAACGTTGCTGAGTGGACACCGTATGGTACCATCATTACCCCCCTATTCGATATTCCCTACTCCCTCCCGAATAGAGGGCCAGGTAAATCTGCGGGAATTTTGCTCTGACGGAGAAATCCGAAGCGGCTGTACATAGAATCCTATAACAAAGCCTCGTATATGCTCATGTCAATCCGTCAAGATACGGAGGTCAAGCCATCTACTCAGCTTGCCATGGGTGGTTGTTGATGATAACTGGCTGACTGCAGAATACTCTGGAGGAGTAAGGGGGAATTGCAGTCTAAGAGGCGGTCACAATTCTTTTTCTCCGGGTATATAGTCCTAGCCTCGAGTCATATATATTCCACACTTCGAGACATTGGAAAGCCTTCATCAAGTTAAGGTCAATAGTCAAACATTTTCATCGCCTATATATCAACTACTTCCAAAACCCAAACGGGATTATACCGGCTATCTGACAGTGCAAGGGAGATACAATCGATAATCGTAACATTATTACTGTATCAAAATGGCGGAAATCAGTAATAAAGGCACGCTAAATCAACCGGTTTCCTCCTGGTCTACAAATGCACTAACCGAAATTGCCAATTTTTAGAGGAATTATCTCTAGACGATCCGATCCCTGGGAGGAACTCCAACTACTCTACCATTATGGGTCCTAATGGCGCTTGGATGGTAAGTTTCACACCGAGAACACCGCTGTCCTCTCGATAGCCCCAAAACCTATATATTCTTCAAACTAATAATGGTATAATTTGTCTTTTCTTCGGCGGAGTCAGGTGGTTTTCTTCCAAACATCCCTCGGCGAGATCTGCGTCTACCGCTGGACAAAGGAGTCTGGTAAATGGGACTGCAGAGCTATATCGCTCATAAAGGACGCTTCCAGAGGTACCCCATTAACTGCCGTAGGGTTTAGCAATGGCTACGTTCATCTTTACTACCTCAAGAAAGTTACACAACGGTTTTCTGTAATCCAAGAGCTAGTATGGACTACCGATGGCCAATCCGAGGGCACTCTAAATGCTCTAAATATCCAAACTGCTCCGGAGAGTAAGCTGGGAGCTATTCAATGGGGTACATATAAAACTTCAGGCCAGATCCGGTAAGAGCGATTTTCCTGCCCCCTTACATAGTACGTAGCACAGTGCTGAAGATTATATATATCCGCGGGTCTAGACTTTACTACCAGAATCCCGATGATACCGGAATAAAAGAGTACGGTATGCACTTCAAGGATGAGGTACCTGTCTGGTGGTCGGGGAAAGCGCTTCCGGGGTCACCTTTGCTTGGAACATACCTTTCTTTTGTCAATACTCAATGGGATACGCACATAATCAGAGGTTTCTGGCAGAACGACGATGGCTATATTGATGAATATCACTGGCAGAGTGGGAAAGGGTGGACTGCTGGGGATTTCACTCCTTTGTCTGCCCCTAAGCTTGCCGCATTTACGGCTACAGTCACGGTATACGATAGCGGCTACAAAGTTCTTCTATTTCATGTGAATAGAAGTATCAAGAAGCTTGAGTGGACGATCGATGGTGGTTGGAAACTGGAAGTAGATATCGACGGTGATCGAGTTAGTCCAGATTCTAGACTGACAGCCGTCGGAGCGTTCCATTCAAACCACACGATTGACCAAGACGAGGTTTATCTTTACTCTAGTGGGGAAGATAACAGTGTGGAAGAGCGAATTCTTTCGAATGGTTCTTGGTCAGCTCCTACACCCATCAATCCTTCGGCGTAATCGCATGAGAACTGAAATTTGACGCAACACTAAATTTAAATCATGTCATTTACACAAAACCTTGTTAATTCCTGTGTTTAAGAAAGAGTCACTAGCTTGCAAAGTATTAATATAAGTTGGATTTAGACTTACTGGGAGCATTCGCTTATCCAGTCTCGAAAATAGACAAGCTGTGGCAACTTAGGGGTCGTTCACTGTTTGGCGAAATTGCGCTAGGTCTATAGAACGAGGACACTATATGCGTCTCCCTTCTTAGAGTAAAATTTTTGTTATTTAATCAATAGCTAGTAAGGATACTCTACTGCTTTACGGCTACTGTTAGAGACCCTAAAATGTGATGGGCATCGGCCGGCATATAGTATTCTATGGCCATCAGATCTAAAATTAGAATCCCGACCATGTCTATACATACCGATACATTGCTTTGCCAAACTCTATGTATGCCAAAAAGCTCAACATGTTAACAGACAAATAATTTTAGAAAAGGCAGCCTTTATTATGTCCTGATATGTTTGTTGGGTGCAGAGATATTAGAATTAATATGGGACTGTTTTTCTTTTTGTTGCATTGTCCTCAACTGCGTTGTTGGCACGGCAAGTTTTATGGCGTACATGTATACCATGTGCAGCAAAAAGTTGAGGCACGCTCAGGGTCCTGGTTGACACACTACTATCATGTGATATGTCTAGGTACGGGCATGAGCTAAATACTGAACGGCTCCGAATAAAGATCCGTGAGCCGGCTGTGCTTTAACGCTGTAGGCTTTTAGTTCCGACTGCGATCTTGATGCAGATACCCCGTCCCATATCTGGCGAGTGTGTGCACCTGTGTGCATATCTGTGTAATGTACCATGGCATCTACTAGCTACTCCTGGGTTATCGTCACCCACGGTCGAGAAATTAATGCTATTACGAAAATAAATTATTTTATACAATTACACAAATTATGGGGTGATTAGCTTGATGAGTTAATTAATTGAAGAGTTCACATCCATGCAGATGTAGGACATCGATAGAGATCTGTGATTCGTAGAGCAACAAAGCTATCATATGATTCCTAGACCCGTAAGCTACTAGAACTCAAGAGCTAATCTAATTATCACATCACCCTGTTGAAACTTGGGAAGTATTCTATTGCATGTGGATATTTGAGCTACAAGCCGCTCGAGCCTGTTAATGCGTTTTTACCTTCAAATACAACAACAACACTGACTTGAATCAAGGTTTTTGTGTTGTAATCTGTTGGAATCAATATGATCTTTCTAGACGTCTACGTGCTACCAATCTACGCTGATAACTGGGCAAAAGGGTTGCGACTGAGCTGAATTATAAAAATTACGACTAATATTAAAAAGGGTGGATTTGGAATGCTGCTAACATAGCCAAGTACTCTGTAGCTACCCGGTTAAAGCTTGGTAAGAGCGACATTATCAATCTGGACTTCTTTTTGGGAATTGGCCGATTGGGTATAGGTAAATGTTATCCTCACGATAACACTGTTGGCCGTTGTTGAAAAGGTACCCGAGCCAACGGGGAGTACGGCTTGAAAAGTAGAAGCTGTAATAGTGCCGCCAGCAAGCGGAACATCATTAACATAAAAAACCACGCTAATAGAACCGGCTGAAGTGACTCTTTTTGCATCAAATGACGCTCTATAAGTAGAACCAGGGCAAACTGTAACTGCTTGAATAATATGTTGGGCCTGATTATTATTACCAGTATTGATCCGGGCTCTGAACGCCATGCCTGGAGCACCGCCAGCAACGCGCTCGAGGTCGGCGTCGCCGGCGATTAAGGGAGTCCAAGACCCGGGAAGACCTGACTCAAAGTCGCCATTGAGAACTGGGTTTCCAACAGGGCAAGCGGCAACAGAAGTAGTTGCTGTTGTGGTGCTAGCTGGCAGGGTGCTGGTGACAGTTTGAGTGGTGGAAGTAGTAGTAGTTATCGTGGTAGAGTCGGTAATCGTGGTAGAGTCTGTAATTGTTGTAGAATCGGTTATAGTGGTAGAGTCTGTTATAGTCGTAGAATCCGTGATTGTGGTTGACTCGGTAACAGTTGTAGAGTCTGTTATAGTAGTAGAATCTGTGATTGTAGTCGTAGTAGGCTCGGTGATTGTTGTGGAATCTGTAACTGTGGTCGGCTCTGTAACAGTAGTGGACTCCGTGATGGTGGTAGAGTCTGTGATAGTTGTAGAATCGGTGATAGTTGTAGAATCGGTAATCGTAGTTGTAGTCGATTCGGTAGCGGTGACTTCTTCACCGGGAAGCGTAATGGTGGTCGGTTCGGTGACAGTTACGACCTCACCCTCCCCTGGCAAAGTGATGGTGGTGGGGACTGTCACAGTGATAACTTCGCCATCTTCTCCTGGTAAAGTAATAGTTGTCGTCGTCGTCTGCTCTTCACCAGGTAGGGTGACAGTGGTTGGAATTGTAACAGTGGTTTCTTCTGTGGCAGTCTCGGTGACAGTCTATGAATTAAAAGAAGGGGTGTTAGGTGTGTGTATCTCAAGATCTGAATTCGAAAAGTGAGGACTTACAGCCGTCAACTGATTAGGATTCAAGGTCAAAGTGGACGTCACAGTGGTAGTCCCTGGCTTGCCCGTGACCGTAATTGTTTTGGGAGGGGCAGTCTTGGTCTTGGTTAAAGTAATAGTCTTTGGGGCAGTAGTCTTGGTTTTCGTAATCGTGATGACTTTACTGATAGACTTGGTTTTAGTGATTGTTTTGGTACCCTTAGGGATCCTACAGGGGCCACGATGTTAGTCAAGTTAACCTAGGAAAACGCGGTTAATTAATGCACCCACGTCCAGGTCTTAGTGACAAGTTTGGTTGATGTGCATGTTTTAGTAGACTGCGCCGTATTGATTCAGTAAGTAAAGAAAAACCCAAGCTGATACCATCTATAGTGCGGATAAAGACTAACAATTCTGGTAACAGTTCCACCGTATTTGGTTGACGTTACTGGGCAATGGCGATCCCATTTATCCCATCGGTCCCAACAGTACTTATCATCAGGGCGGTAGTCGGCAAGTGCGCATGCCGACAATGCAGAAAGAACAACAATAGCCGAAAACTTCATAACTCAGTCAGTGTATGTAACGAATGGACGTATCTGCGTAACGAGCGTGTATTCAAGGCGACGAGGACTCCGTGTCGTGGCCGCGAAAAGGCGGCGTTGGGCCCTCAATGCCATTTAAGCAATTCCATTCCATCGAGAAAGGGGTTGTTTTGATTGCTCGAAGCGGTAAAATCAGAACGCCACCTGCAAGCGCAGTCTCATGGTGGTGGCTTGGACTTTTTTAGTGTCAGTTTCTCAAAATCAAAAGAAAACATCACTAGCCACACTTGACCAGTCGGTGTTAGTTTGTGGCACAGATTTCGGAAAGCGAACTGATTATGAATTATGGTCTTCCAGACAGTCTATCGACAAATAGTATGCTTAAGTGCGAACTTCACTTCCATCAAACATGAACAACTGTGGGGCCACGCCCTTGACTAATATCATCCCAGGCTCAATCTTCCCCTCCGCGGGTCTCTGCCCCACATACTGGGCTCCCTTCTCCTTCTCCACCTTTTCGGTCCGTGGTGTTGTGGGTTGCAGCGTTGCCATCTTTGCTTCGTTGGCGGGATTGGTGACAGGAGCCGCGACGCAGAACCCTGCCAGTTCTGTGCCACCATCGACCATCTTAAAACTGACCTTCGCTTTGCTCACTGAGAGTCCAGCAGCTACTGAGATTTCATAAAATGTCCCAAGAGCGGCCCTTAACCCAGCAGTCTTTCCTTCCACCTTTTGCGTGTTATCAATCCTCTCTCCTACAAGACCAGTGGCAGCGAGGGCGAATTGGGCTGGACATTCGCCGTTATCCAGAGCCCCGATCTTGAGAGAGCCTTTCAATCCGCCCTTGAAGTCCGCCCAAGCACCCAACGTCGACCCCTTGCCCCATTCTATACCTGCACCGAGCCTTGCCATTCCAAAGACACTTAGTTCGGACTGCATGTTCAACTCGTCAACATCAAACCAGGGCTTGAACTCTGCTCCGTTTTCAAATCCGGTCAGCTGACTTTCTGAAGGGGTTGTTGGGCGCAGTTCCAAAGTTCCATCTGGGATCGTGTAATTTAATCCCGTGGTGAAAGCCCCAGCAACCTTGAGCTTGCCTTCCATGCCTCCGCCGACCGAAACCACCGGGCCAATTGATATAGCCCCGATCGTGAAAGGTGTGATACCCGGTACTGGAAATAACGCCACCATATCATCTTCCTCGGTCGCTTTGAGGTCAACCGATACCTTGTGCTTTATGGGAAGACTTCCAGTAATTCCTTTGGTTTCAATCCAGAAAATAGGATTCACCAATGAACCACCATTCATAAACCATTCTGCTCTAATTACCAAAGATCCTTTGGTACCGCAGCCTTGGCATTGGCTGCTAAATTCGACAGGGCCAGTTGTTATGGGAGGGTAGAGTGCCATGTTTGCGTCTTCAGGCTTGAGAGCGAAGTCGAATGTCATCGGCTTACCCATCATTAAGAGCACCAAGGCCTCTTCAAAATCCGCAATCTTTTCAACAATGTTAACTACAGCTTTGGCGCCACTCGCAGCATCGGAAATGTCCTGTACAAGGTCTTCTCCGATCTTAACAATGACCCCAGAAGCTAGCTGGTAGTTATGAACAAAGGCTTGTCCTACTTCGCCCGGGATTTTGCTGATACCATCCACAAATGTGTCTCCAGCATCGGAAAGTTCAGATGGAATCTTCTTCATCCCATTTGTGAATGTCACCCCGGCATCAAAAAGCGCGGAAGGGATTCTCTCCACACCCTTAGCACCTTTTGCAACATCAGATGGAAAGTTGGACAAACCATCTCCAAGGTTCTTGCCACCGGCAGCAATTGAATCCCCAAGACGTTCCCAAAACCCCGGCCCAGGTTTCGTCACCGAACCGCAGAATATACCTAACATCCTCCATGGGTAGAAACAGGACCCCGCTGCCTCTGCGCGGCGCACAATGCCTGCATAAGCTGAAGCATCATACCCGGAAGATCTTCGAACATGTGGACTAGTACCAATCGACATTTTATGGTTTGGTGTTACTTCTTCCCAAGGGACATTCTGGGTTGTGAATATGGTGGTCAAATTTTTGGGGTCGTTTTCGACTCGGACGACTTTGTAAGGATGCCTCATCGCGTCAGGTCCGCAGCCATCGTGGTTCGCAATCAAGTAAAAGTAATCCATATCGGCGCCGTTGATCCAACCCCAAGCTTCTTCAGCACGGCTAATGGCTGCTTCGCTCCGGAATCTCAATGTGATTGTCGGTTCCTGGCAGATGATGCTGTCGGTAAAGGTATCGAGCTCCTCTAGGGCGAGGAGAGGATGTTCCTGATCCGGCTTTTGAATGTCCATATCAAAAACAACTCTTCCATCATCTATAGGTAGGAGGTTAGTTAGCTTGACTCAATTTTTCCCTGAAATATATTTTGGAGAAGAGACTAACGGTTATTGTGAGCCCACAGTAATTTGACCTCATCCTGAAGATTAAATCTCGACCAATCTTCGTCCCTCTTTCTCAAGTGAGGATACAATTCTTCCGCGCGAACAGGAGGAACATTTATGGGATCCTTCAGGGCATGTGAAGGTACTTCCGCAAAGAATGCGAATACTTTGGGCCCCGAAAGCCCTAAAAACAGAGCAATTGATGACAAACTTAGCTGCTGCATGGCTTGTGAATCTGCCGGTTTGGGGTTGACAGTCTACAGTATATATATAACAGATGTAAAAAAAAAAAAAAATCAATAAAATAAAGAAAAAATTTCAAGGAAAGGAATATGGTGAGCTTTGCGATCAACGCCTCTGCCTGCAGAGTTGAAAATAAAAATCAATGTGTCGAGTTGGATGGTTGTTTTGTAGTCTTTGCATTTGGAGGGCGGCAGTAATACATTTATATACGAACCGTCTACCCTCCCAATAGTCATGAACCCTCCAGTCAGCCATATCTTTTAACAAATTATCATCATCAACTGGCTTCTGAATGCTGGCGTGTACTACTCATGCGGTGCAAACACAGCTGCACAGGTCGATGCGTTTCGAAACTCATCTTCAGGTTCCACCCCAAACCCGATAGAATCTTGCTGACTTGGGGTAGCACGAAACACAGAATTTTTAGCTTCGCCCCCGACGAATTCAGACGTGGCACCGGCAGTATTCTACTCGCAGTTTAACGCTAATCTCGCTTAGCCGAAGCTTAATATTTTTTCTTATTTTTTGATTTCAGTTGTTACACACACCCTGCATTTATTACGTTGCTACACGGAGAGTTTTGTTTGAGGTACCCAAAAAGGTAGAAAAGGTCTAGAAAAGAAATTGAGAGCAGCTTAAAAAATTAACAAAAGGAATACAGTCTGACATCATAAGGGCATGCCAGGAGTCTCTTAGAACTGCGCTGAAGCGATGTGATACAGAACCTTCACACTTTGATACAGGCCCGGGGCCGAGGGCAAAACTAGCGATTGCTTATTCTACAACATCGGGACTATATACCTGCTTGCTTGTATATAAACATGACAATCCTACCATAAGCTAAGGGCAACAAGTTCAACATCCTCCCTTCACACTCAAATCCCACATCGGCTTATAAAGCTCTCGCTTCCATATCGCAACAAAGAATTCCTCAAGGCTGGCCCTTGCGATCTGAATTGAACCAAGTCTCTTATAATAAAACGAAATTAAATTTCATTGAAATTAAAGCAAGCTTTGACGATGAGGCTGCAAAATTTCCTTATCACGAGTCTTTTCTTCTATACAACTTCATTAGCCGCCCCGCAGTCATACACAGGCCCAGCGGCAGGCCGCTGGCCCGAAAGGATCGCTCGAAGAGACGAAGGTGATCTTCCAGCAGGTGCTTTCAAGGGTATCATAATCAAGCAACTCACCGCCTCCCTGAAGGATCCAAAGATTATTTCTACTTTGAATGCATTCCCGCCAGATACTTTTGACAAAATATACAAATTAGAAGGGGAACCACTGGCGGCGGCAGTGAAGTCTCTTCTTGCTGGAGAAACCCCACGCGGAATTTAAACCGGTATGGCTACCGGAAGATAATAAGAATTCGATCATCGTCTACAGTCCCGGCCCACTGTGAAGAGCACATTCTTATCTACAGTACTCGCGACCCCAATTCAATCTTGAACACCATATTTTGTATTCAGAATAAAATTCTATAACCTTTATTTTACATATCGCTGAGCCTCTAGGATCCAGGCTCATATTTTAAAATTATGCATAGCTATTTCTAGTTTCCAATTATGATATCAACGTAATGGAGCATTAAATGATCGCAAAAATCCGGACGGCCTGAGACTAAAACCTCCTTGCCTCGAGCGCCGGGACGTAATAGCTTTAAGATCGTTTTTTTGCGTTACAAGTGAATCGACTAGTGTTAATATGTTAAATTATGACCATATAGTAATCCATAAACCAGCGATTATACCTTAGTGCATTTTTTTAATTAACTACCTCAGCCCCATTTTTTGGGTATTTTCTCTGCAGATCTGCTCCTCTTTAATAAGCACTCACACACTCGAGTACTCAACTAACTAGTGAAGATGTTCGTTACGGTTTATAATTAGATTCATGAATCATTCGACTCAAAAGCTTTTGAGCGTATATGCATCAACTCATATGTAAATATATATGTGTGTATATGTAGAGCTTGGAGAATAATTTTACTACCAAACCTGTCGAACAGGTGTCTAGGCTAATCGCGCCCCTATAGTAGTCAATACATTTCGATTCGTGCCAAAATTTCGATTGTAAATTTTGTTAACCGTTAGTGTCCACTGTAGATCAGCTTCAGGTCTCATAGCCTTGTCAATCTTCTGGAACCTCACGAAAGCCACCTTTAAAGTCCTATTATTGCTAGAGGTGTGGAAAGTCCAATCTCCTGCTCATGGAAACCTGATTGACAAGTTTATAATTCAGCTTTAGTGCCCTATAACACAAAAAACTCCTGAGCCTAGCCCAGATCAATCTGTAGACTAGCCACTGGCCTTGCACTTGGACTCAACATAGGAAGGCTCTATGAAACCAACTTAGTCCTAGAGAGCATCGTATATTACGAGACTAATCTCGATCTCGGAGAACCTTCCTGTGTCGACCACAATGCAAAGCTTGCATAGTGAAAGCTATGAGTTTGTGTTGATGTGTTGTAAATGTAATCCACCCCGTCTCGTACCTGCCAGTTCTGGTCTCGCGGTGGCCAGTTCCTGAATGTCTGCGTGGCACCCCAACACAACGATACAAACCAGCCAAGATATGGGGTCAAAGCTTCACCAGCTTCTCCAGAATCGAATCGGATCAATATTCGCAGAAAGCGATCGGCTATCTAAATCCTACCGATAAGGGAGCTAGCTAGCTGCCCTGTCACGTAACTAACTAGCTAGCTTCAGCTAGTTATGCCTATTTACATAGATTGTCTCAGCTATCTTTTCCTTGCATTGTTCAGCAGATATTGATTTTGCAGCCAAGAACCGACTGCTGCGAAAGCTGAATCAAGCCCGCGAGTAGCCAAAATATGCAATATAAGCTAAGGCTTTATCTCGTGGCCCTTATAATCCTCTAATAGCAAGGAATATTGTGTTAATATGGGAACCATAGTTTCACACTACAGAGTATCAAACCGTCGAATGGGCATGGCCGAACCAGAAGCTACCGACGTTGTGTTTACCCCGGCATTACAGACCCTTGAAACCTAAATCCCGGAACAATCCAAAAGATCTCATCGACAGGGGTAGGCCTAGGCATATGGCATAGCCTCAGAGCTCTCCTTCATCGAGCCAGTAAACTTACGGAGTACTACAAATCTGGATCCTTCACTTTTTTTTTTTTTAAAAAAAAAAAAAAAAAAAAAACAGAGAGAGAGAGAGGGTTTCATGCTCTTTACCCGTCAGATGTGACCTAACAATGGAAGGTTCGATATATATTGGTTGGCTTTGATCTTAGTGTCGATTTCCCGCGGACGAGGCTCAAGCACCACCAGGACAAGGCTGTCGCCCCACTTTTATGCAGTCAGCATGCACAAGCAGCGCTTCCTTGACTCACTCCACTTCCGTTTCATTCGAAATGTGTACGTAATATATCTAAAATTATTCCTAGACGGCTCGCATTTTGCATCGAGGAACTTAAAATCCGAGGCCAGGAACACACCAATCTGGCTCACCCAAAATATATATATACAGGACTATATTTTATTTTTGAATAAACCAAACTTCGCCAATAAATTAGCCGAATAATTACAACAACAAGACAATACCAAGAGATAGTTAGCCACCGCGGAGAACACTAGTATGGCGTCGGCCTCGGCCCCGGCGTCTAAAAAGACGTACGATATCGTACAGCAAGGGATCAAAGAGCTGCATAACCCCGCAAACCCCGATGTTGAGTATGCATCTCGACTATCCATTTATTCTCAAGTATGGCGTATATATATATAAAAATTATGTTGTACTAATCAGACTTTAGTATTATCGCAGTCCCAGGGCTCGGAGCGCCCCCGCTTGAAAGCTGGAAGTCTGCAGATCCAAAACTTGAATTCAACTGGCTTACCGATCGAGATGGCCTGGCGAAGGAATTCCCACGGGCGCGAATTCTCCTCTATATGTATCAGTCCGCTTGGACAGGTCCTCTAAAAGTGAGACAGTTCATGTCTAATTTGGCCATGACACTGCTCTACGGCCTGAAGGAAAAACGAAAGGTAGGCCATTGGACCATAAATCGAATTTACCAACACAAATAGCTTACAAGAGAAGGATGCGCCTCGCCGACCCATCGTCTTCATCGGCCATAGCATGGGTGGGATCGTTATCGCCAAGGTAGGGTATCGCCAACATATCCGTCTGAAACATACTAGGGCAGCTAAGTGAGAGACATAGGCCATTAGCATTGCGGAATCACGCAGAGACCTGTTCGGGAAGATGTTTGAAGCTGTTACCGGGTGTATCTTCTTCGGTACCCCATTCGAAGGTGCTAGCGTAGCCGCTGCTGCTTCCATGTTCGCCCAAGTCAGTGAATTCTTGAATCTGGATCAAGCTACTTCGTCAAAGCTTCTAGATCTTATGAAGCCCGACGACGAAAGCCTGCGGGATATCAGAAACGAGTTCGTGCGTTTATCGACAAAAATGAGCCCCAAAATCGAACTATGGTGTTTCTATGAGGAAAAGCCCACCGATTGGAGTAAACAGATAGGGCTCCCTTTCCGGGTCCCTCTCCCCAAAGTATAAACCCGTTGTCCCGATAATATGTGTCTCTAAAGTGGTTAACTAAAACTACAAAACAGAAATTTGAGGAATTTGTGACACGCGAATCGGCCACACTCACCGGGGTCGATAGCATGGGACTCGCACGAATCCACCGCGAACTTGTCAAGTTTGACAGCTTTAAGGATACCGTCTACCAACTCGTTCGAGGCCCCCTTAAGACTATAATCAATAGTGCACCCTTGATCGCAAAGAACCGGTTCAACTCTACTAGAGGAATCGATAGGGAAGTTGTTAAAAACGTACTCAACGCACTTGATGGCGTGCAAGTCGAAAAAAAACGCAAGAGAGCTATACAAGGTGTGATATCATCTTCTTGGATACTCCAGGAAGAGGAATATAAAGTATGGCTCAATACGAGCGAGCAACGCCCTCTTGATTGTTTGTGGGTTTCCGGGCCAGAGGGTAAGGGCAAGCTGGGGGCCTCGCTTGCAGCCATAGACCATATCGAAGAAACTCTGCGAAAAGAAGAAGCCCAGAACTCGGGCCAAGCAGCTAACCTGCTTGCATACTTTCTGTGCGACCAAACAAGTGATGGGTCAAGTCCAGAAGAGTTACTCAAGTCGCTTCTACGACAGCTAGTAAACCAGCAAGAAGCCCTTGCAGCTTACGCGAAGCAGTTCGTCAATACCCAAAAGGATACAGGTCTTAGAGGGAAAACACAGGCGGGGCTGACGGTCGAGAACCTTTGGCAAAGCCTTCAGGATATGCTGACAGACGAACTCCTAGGAACTGTCTATTTCGTAGTCAATAACCTTCATTTGATGGATGAGCAGGCTGACTCGGTCAAAAAGTTAATGGTATTGATCAATTCTGAGTGGCAGGAGTCGGGCCGTCCACGCTCACGTGTTCGGTGGCTCTTTACCAGCCAAGTCAGGCATAGCATAAAACAAGCCATCGAGTCTCCATACACACGTATCATCGATTTAGATGATGAAAAATATGGCAACCAGGTCCAGCAGGAGCTTAAAATGCATGCCCAGAAAAAGATCACGGCCTTAGGTATGGAGAAGGGCTATAACAAAGCCCTCACTTACTTTGCCGGAAGCTTGATTGGGAAACGAGCCCAAAACACGCAGTGGATCGATATCACGATAATCCAACTTGCTGAGCTACCCACCGATGCCAAAGACCTGAAAGTCCGATCGCTTCTAGAACGAATCCCTCAAGACTTGCGGTCTCTGCTAGACCGAGCCTGGCTTTCTGTAAGTGTGTTATTCCGGGTGCTATTCAAAAATCCAAATACACTCGCTCTTATTGTTAACGAATAAAACTCGAACAGGTACTGGATCCGAAAGATGAAGAACTCGAAGAGATCAAGGAAATGCTGCGAACTCTGATCATTACTTACGAGGAACCAACGGAAGATGACCTTGCAATACTCACCGGGCTCTCTCATGACGCGGAATCGCGAGCCCATCTCTGCAATCTTGTCGAAAAATGCCGACCTTTGCTTGCATTCCGCAAGTCGAGTAATCGCATTGGTTTTATGAACTCTGTTGTGAAGGTGCACCTCCTTGAAAATGCAGAGAAGTTATTAGGGCTCTCGGCGGAGGAAATCCGCTGGCAACACGGTATCATTGCGCTCAGGAGTTTTTCCCATCTCTCACAATATTACGTCGATTCAGAACCTGAAGACACTGGCGAGAACGACATGAAAGAAGGGGGACAGACATCAGATAGCAGTATTGTACCCGCTCCCCCCGAGCAGGCCGAAAACATTCCGCCCCCAACAGAACAACCGGCTACCGAGTCATATGAGGACACCGAGGTTGCAAAACCTATGGAAGATGCAAGCACCGAATATGAGTACTACGATGACGAAATATCTGATTCGGAAGAAGAAATGGATCATATTGAATATCATAGTGAAGAAGCAGAAACCCCCGCGGTATCCAACTACGCAATCAAACATTGGTTGCATCACGCAAGTAAAGCCACCACGGACATTGCAGAGAATCTGAGCCAGGAAGAAGACTTCTGGAAAGAAGAATCTGTAGTACGAAAGAAATGGCTCGTAGCCTATCATGCCTTGACAGGTGCTTTTGACGGGGTTACTCTAGAGGGACTTACTGGGCTTCACGTCGCAGCATCAATTGGGTTCTCGCAATTAGTAACTGCTTTAATTAAAAATGGCCACAAAGAGGAAATTGGCGTCCGGGATAAACTTTATAACACACCAGTAGGTTAGCCTTGAGCCACATATTCTGAGCACTAGCTAACTTTGGCCACAACAAGCTCCATTTGGCGGCCTTCCTCGGGAGACCTAATATCTGCGAAGTGCTTTTGAATAATGACGCAAAGATTGACGATGGGCAAGATGCAGGCGACCAAACCCCCTTGGCCATGGCGGCATATAGGGGCCATTGCAGAGTTATGATTAAATTACTTGATCGGGGCGCCAACCCGAATGCATCGGCAGAAGGGAGACCGGTTATTAACGACGCCATTGTTTCCGGGAACTTAGAAGCTGTCCAGCTCCTAGTCGAACATGGCGCCCTTCTAGCCCAGGATGGCAACAATGATGACAACCCCGCCCCTTTAGCTTTATCGGCTCTGCTTTCGGATTTGACGATGTTTACGTATCTCCTTGATGCATGCGCGGATAAGATACCTCACAAAGAGTATAACAAAGCCCTAATATCATCTGCTAGTGCCGGAAGGTTGGAGGTCACAAAACGCCTACTCCAGTTCAACCACGATATCATAACGTTTCAAGCTGCTCTCGAGGCAGCGGCGGATGAGGAAAATTGGGAAATTTTGCTCTTGATCCTCGAGAGTTCGACGGGACTAGATTGTGACGAAGTCTTTAGTCAAATTGCCACCAGCAGCGAACAACAAGACCGTTTACTCACTGCAATTTGGAAGCACACGAACGGCAATGTCTCTCAGGAAACAATCGATGAATCCTTGTATGAGGCTGTTGACATAGAAAAGGAGTCGACAGTCAAACTTCTATTAGAGAATTTCGGGGCCAATGCCAACGCCACGGGCTTAGAGTAAGTCGGCCTTTCGCCCCAGAAATAGTCCCCAGCTAACAACCCGCAGGTATGGAAATGCACTCACTGCCGCTGCATTCGATGGGACGTTGGAAATTGTTAGAATGCTCCTCGACCATGGTGCTGATGTTAACTCACCCAATGGCTGGGCTTTACAAACCGCAGCCGAGCAAGGACACCTTGAAGTCGTTGAGCTACTAGTCCAACATGGGGCCAACGTCAACGCATCCCTTGACGGAGGAAAGTTCAATCTAGGAACTGCCCTTCAGGCGGCCTGTGAGGCTGGGCAGGTTGACGTGGTTACTTTCCTTCTCAAACACGGCGCAGACCCAAACGTTGGCGGGGGGCCGGAGACCTGCCCAATCATCGCTGCTTGTAGAAGAGGCGAAGCAGATATCCTTGGACATCTAATTGATGCTGGGGCCACAATAAATCGCTTTGGTGGGCCTGATATGTCATCTCCTCTCATAAATGCCGCAGGTACGCTGTATAAAGACTCGGTGGAAAGACTCCTTAATGCAGGGGCAGACATCAACCTAGCCGATCAAGACGGCGATACCGCCCTAATTGTTGCTGCCAGCGTTGGGGACGCAGAACTTGTTGCCTTTCTGTTGGAGAAAGGTGCAGATATTACACACGTGAGCAAGAGAGACGTTAACGCCCTCCAAACAGCGAAGAACTCTGGAGCCACGGATTGCGTCGATCTGCTAATAGATGCCGTAACTCGTGTGCTCACTAACTTTAATACAGCAATTCAAAATGGAAATTATGAGGTGAAGAGGGTATTAGATAGTGTCGATTTCAAGGATCTAATACACGAAGCAGAAGAAGAAGGCGAGGAAGAAGGAACCGCGCCAGATGGTACAAACGAACCGAAGGAGGAGGAACCACAGAATAGCAGCGACCCAAGCGACAACATTGGCCATGAATCTCAGGTTAACGGAAACTTTGAAGAAGCTGAAGCCGGTGACTCCAGGTTACAAGTTGCAGTGGACTCTCCTGCGATCGATGAGAAGCCCGCCCCACTATTCTCACCTGCGGTTATGCAAGATACACCGGACCCAAGCCTCAACTCTCAGGATTATAGCTGGAATGGCCCAGCTCACCCAACAGAGGAGAGACCCCAGCCCTCGGGTTTCGGGAATAACGAGGACGCGGTACCCACCCCGATAAGAGAGAATCCCGCCTTCCCTGGTTATCAGGATTACCAAAACTTCAGGAAAAGTCAAGACACTGGACTGACCTCCCAGTATCCAAACTACGCGCCTCCGACGACCGAAGCGCCTCCTATAGCCCACTATACAGCGACAGTGGTCCCTCAGGACCCTCCCAGAGAGACTACTCCAGACACACAAGGAACAATAGCCACCCACCCACCTTCCGATCCACTGGAGGCCCATAGCACAAACCCACCTCAAGCCACGATAGCGGACCAGCTTCAAACCTACCAATCCATCCCAGAAAATACTAACCCCACATCCGGATATCCCTCCTATCAAACTTATCAGACCTATCAAAGCTACCAACGCCCTTCTCGAAAACCTCTTGGGGGTAGCCCGGTGGCTTCAGGGTCCCCAAAACAGGAGAGCCCCCAAGGAAGCGAAGCTTACCAAACCTATTCCAGCTATCAAGGATACCAGGGCCAACAAAGTTATCAAACTCCACCCCCTAGCCAAGGCTACCAAAGCCCACCCCCAACTCAAGGGTATCATAATTCCGAGGATTCCCAAGGGTACCAGAGCCCGGCAATTAACCAGCAGGGGTACCGCCATACCCCACTGCCCCAGGGCTATCAAAGTGAGGCATCAGGCGGAGGCTACAGCTCGCCACCACTCAATCAAGACCATCAACCCTCTCGGCTGCCAAACCAACACTATCAAAACTATCAAAGCTCTCAACCCAGTCTTAACTATGGGCCGCCTAGCAGCCTGCCCGCTCCTACTCAGCAGCCCCCGAGTACCAAAACAAGCTTCGGCCACCGCCTTTCAAGCTACTTCCAGAGCTCAAACTCAGATCAGTCAAGCCAGAATTCAAGGTTCAAGTACAACGACTCGTGGTCGTAAACTTTTCGAAGAAGGCTTCCTAAAGCTTGTATATATAAATTCACCGTATTATATCATGTACTATAACATGTAATTTCACCGTATTTCCGCCGTGCTTCTTAGCGATAGCACGGTTAGCCCAATACTTCGTAGGGTCATTTTAGTAGCTGCATGCAGGTCAAAGATGGAACGACGTCGATGTTCCTTCAACATCGTACTTCTGGTGAAATATATATACGGTGATATGTACAGACAGCCCTTGATATATCAAGGCTTTACTAACGCCCAAAACAGAGCGCCGAGATAATTATCTTTGTCAGAGATTCATCCTACCACCATGGCTCCCGTTATCACTCCAGTCAGGCAGAACACCCATCTCTTTGAATCTCTTCTTCTCGTATGTTTTAGTAACCAACCAGTTGTACACCACTATGAAAAGGACTATGCCAAATATGACCGCGCCCACAATGAGTGGCGCAATCATCGCAAGGACCGCAGTCCCATAGCTGACATCCTGAAACGGCACGTTGGTGGCAAGCCTCTCGGTTGCCAAGCCCACCTGCATCGCCGTCAAGACAATAACAACATAACCGAGTATGGCAGCCAACAGATGAAAATTATCCCGAAGAAGGTCACCATAGGACATATGTGAGGCTATTTTAGAGTATCCACGCCATAGTAGCCCCTTACGCCACCGATATATTGAGTTCAAACGGCTAAGTCGCAACTCGCCGTACCAGAAACGAGGGTTGACCGAAGAATACTGAAAGCCTTGAACAAATTGGCGGGAAAACGCCCTCCAGTGATCCCAAGTAACCTTATGAGAGATAAGCCCAGATTCCAAAGCAATGCGAAAGTCGCTTTCATAGGCAATCAAAGCCGTATAGGTAAAGAGAAAGCCACGGGCGGCCTTCGCCAGCTCCTCGCGTTCCTGTCGCTGTTGCACATCCATATTTTCTGGGCAACTCAAATGGATTGACCAAAATTCGGAATCCAGAAGATAACCGGGGATGGGTTTTATGAAAATACGTTTATCGGCCCAAACGAGGTGCAAATCCATTGATTCCGTGATAACGATGTCCCTCGATAGCATCACTTGATAATGCAGGGGGCGGGGTGGCATAGGCCTACCGACAAGCCAGAGATGATCTTGGATATCATCTAATCGTGGAACAAGTAGCTCCCGTCGAAGAAATTCCGGGTCTTCGAAACTTGGCGTAGAGAGGTGATCGCCCTTAGTTCGGAATGTCGAAGGCAGATGTGCGGCGAGCCTTTGCCCCTGCGACATATCCCCACTTTCCCTAAGTTCACCAACAACATGAAAAGGCGATTTTTCGTCGCCCATAACTAATTCCTATGGACAGTTCCAGGGCTCGCTCAGTCGGTAAAATTGGTATTGTATATATATGCAACCAGATGTTGGAAGGACGGGTTCGTGTATTTATTATCGATAATTATCTGGGCCTCTTTTTGATTCCTTTTAATTTTTTGTTTTTTTGTTTTTCGTTGGCGAAAGAATTTTTGAGGTAGGGTGCAAGATATCGGCGCGGGTAAGCTGGAAAACTATCGTACTTTTAAGTGTGAAGCTTAGGTTCGAGGCTGCCGCCCACGCTTTGATATGTCCCCTAAAATGGCGGCCGGCTGAATCAGAAACTCTAGCCTGACATATTATATTGGTGACAAACCGAGCGCAAGCCGTGTTTGTTATGTCAGCGCTATAATTACTCCAATTACGACGGTTCTAAAATGCGAAAGCTCAAGCCCCAAAGGTTCGGAGCTCGCAATCCAAGGATCCACCAAAAATAGGTAGCGGCTCAAGCCCAAACACTGCAGCTTACCTGCAGCTTGAGTCAACAGATCTGTGACCGATCCGTCCGCACCCATCACGATACTAGAACAGCCATCAACAAGCTTCTGATGACTGCGGGATTATTACCCGAAAAAGAAGGCCTAGCTAACAGAACACCCACATTCTAACCCAACCAGTTACAGACCTTACAGGATGGTGGCACGGGACAGTCAGAGTTTTCAAAAGCAGGGTGCAAGGGTGCCAGGGACATCTGAGGCGACAAGGTGGCCACCCAAATCAGTACCTGGATGCATGTGCGCTACCTGATTGGCTTGTGAACCGAGTCCACCCAATTTCGTCGCTTGTGCCAATGTGGGGACACTGCTTCCCCCAGAATCCAACAGCAAGGAACACTCGAATCGAGAGCCACTCCCAAACACTTCACCACCAATGAATTTAACAGCGGGGTACCCGACTTACACAAAGGGGGGGCGATCCACATGGGGAAGGAGGGTGTTGATAAAGTATGCCAATATAATGTCGTCTATGACAGGTGTTTAATCTTCTTGGCCTCTAGGCTTCTAGGATCTTAGGGGCCGATGACCATGAATCGATAGCAATTGCTTCTCGTTCGACCTGCAAATGACAATCCTATATAACCAAGACACCCTCTTTGAGGTTTTGGCGTTCGATGATTTTTTTCCCCGTTGATTAACTTAACTTTCTTCCGAATAACCCTCGTTGAACAGCAGCAAACCTATAGAAATACACCCAAACCAAATCCTCAATATATACCCTATCACGATGAGGGCGCAAATCTCATCGCTTTCTCTTTACGTATGCTTCTACAGCTTATTTATCCTTATCGAAGCTGCAGCTTTAAAAAAGAGGGCACCGCCCGGTGTTCCAGAATACGCTCTCGACTATGCACCCCTCGTATACCTCCATTCAGACGACGAATATAGGCCTTCGAACATTCGTTCTATGCTGAGAAACACGCAGCCCCTAGTGAACTTCCAACAAATTCCAGGAATCCCAAAGCCAGTGACTCTAGACAACCTAGACCAGCTAAATAATTTCGGTGCCGATTCAGTCTATCTTACATCCGTCAAAGACGTTGCAGCTGATAGTCAGCAGCCGTGGCTAAAAGGTGTAACCCCGGATGCCACGGGCCTTACCGATGGCGCTATATCTGCTACAATAATTGTCAACGAAAAGGACCCCATTACCACCGATGTCTTCTACTTCTACTTCTATAAGTACGACTTTAAGCTCCTTCTCAATCCAGAATCCAAGCGGCTAACGAAAACCTAGTTTTAACTCCGGCCCTCCAGTTTGGGGGATCAAATTCGGAGACCATGTTGGGGACTGGGAACATATGATGATCAGGTTTCAGAACGGCACTCCATCAGCTCTTTGGTACTCTCAACATGCCGATGGTCAGGCATTTACTTACGAGGCTGTAGAGAAACTTGGGAAACGGGTAAAACACCAAAAGGCCAAATTCCTTTTTGTCGAACAAGAATACTGACTTTTTGATTTGTGAATCTTAGCCTATTGGGTATAGTGCCAAAGGCTCCCACGCTAATTACGCAATGGGGGGGCTTCACGACCATACAATCCCAAACTTCAACTTACCAGGAGCCTTCTTTCTCGTCGATGACACAAACAAAGGGGTTCTTTGGGACCCAACCCTTTCGGCTTATTATTACAAATTCGATGCAGGCACAAATAGCTTCACATCCTACAATCCTGCATCCCCAGTTAATTGGCTCTACTTTAAAGGTAAATGGGGTGATCAGCAATACCCTAAAGAGCACGAAGGCCAGTATATCTTATTTGGGCAGGCCAGATACAGCAACGGCCCGACAGGGCCTCTCGGTAAGGAGTTACAGCGAAAAGATATTTGCCCAAGCAACGTCAAGCCATGCTGGGTGAGGCCTTTCCTTACCGCCAAACTTGAAAAGGAATAACCTTGATTTACGCTTCCAGGCCAGACCAGACTATAAAGGGATGCCATTGAAACATCCCAGCTGCCCAGCCATTACACAAGCTGGTTATATATTATTTTAGAGACCTCCATAATCCTAACGCTTGATACTTCCCTTCTCCTGTAAATATTTGATACCTACAAAAGTCTCTTCTTTCCTTCTCATTCCTCTCCATCGTAGAATATATATATATCTAATTTCGAAACCAATATATCTGTAGAGCTCTCTGTAAAATCATCTCCGGTTGGAGGCAGTTTTATCCAAAAAAAAAACTACTTCCTCGACCCTCTCCCTTCCTTTGCCCCTCTCCCATACCCAATATTTCTCCCCTCCCTTAGTGTAGTGGCAAGATGGTACCGTGTATGCTTTCGAATTTTGCCAAAATATCGATGTCACACAACAACCCCAGAACCAAATCCAGCTGCACAACACATCGGAGCGGCCAAAGAGGTAATTTTAAAATACCACACGCAACACAGAGTGTTGAGTGATCACCCGGACCTGGCCTCGTTTACCAGACAACACGAAGTTCACAACCTGACCACAAGGCGTGACCGGGACAACGAGACGGGACAGACTGCCCTGGCTCTTAGATCTTGCCACGAGACTAAAAAAGCTTCTTCAAGCAACTAGAAAAAGACACACGCTAGAGACGAGATATTTAAACGATCCCTAATTGAAGAAGCGTAGTGGCATACATATAAAGTCGCCGTTTTGCTTTCTGATATTAGAGTAATAGAAATAAGGCTCAACCCACAGGTAGCCACCAACCACCACAACATCAAAAGGCTCTTTGAAGGAAAAAAAGACCAAGTGGACCATGCCACCAACGACCGACACACCGCCATCCCGCCTTCCTAAGAATAGACTTTTCGAAGCCATGACGTTAATTAGTCTGCGCTTCCTTCTAAAGATAGGCTGGTCCGGCCTACTATGGTTTGGGGCGGTGATCGATTAATTGGTCAAAGTCCGGAAGCTAAGCTGTTACACGTTGGGCGCGCGAATTTCATTTTAGATTTGACGTCGTAGTTAGACTTTGACTCCGCCAAGATACAAAGGCTAAGCTCAGAATAGTCGTATATTTACGCGTAAGCTATTAAGCTACGAATCTCAAAACAACCTGGATTTATCTTGATATTGTGAAAACTGTTATTGCGATTTAATCAATATTTGGGCTGTAATACGGCTAGATTCGCTCTAAAATAGTCTTAGTCGAGAACTCAAACATAACTCACTCATATGCGGCAATGTAGGGCATACAAACGCAATATTTTCCCGGTCCATATGCACAGTAAGGATGTCCATGACGTCAGTGTAAAACATCAATTGCCTAATACGCACGTTGTCTCGTAAACCAGACTGGGAACAAATGCGCACGTTTCAAGCAAATCCGATTAAATGAAGCGTCAGAAACATGGCGTCTAGGAATCTAAAAACCTCGGAGATCACAGCCTTAAGCCGTAACATGCTCACAAACTTATCAAGCTACGGACTTGGGGGTAACCCTAAGGAACTATAAAACTGCCGTAACTGGATAGGATATGAAAATCAAAGGACGCCAGGGCATGACGTTCACGACGGATCCTGTTGAAGCTAGTGGCTAGGGCCCAAAAGAAAGAATCAATCAACCCCACTAGGCTTCGAACGCTTTAAAATTTAACACGATTATGCCCCTTTAACCATATCTAAAGAAATTCAGGTTATCGAGCTTTATGTCGTATGTCGGCACGGACTTTTCATCAAATATTAATATATTTCATACATTCCAACCACTAATTCATGAAGCATACCTGCTAGATAAACCTTGAAATTGAAATAAATTCCAATATCATTAGCTATTCAAATCACTCATAATTACACTTCATCAGCTCAATGGCCGAGTGCATATGCGCATCCAAAGTTTGAGTGCATTGCCAACGTAATCACCTTCACGAATCTCAATCCAATTCATCGCAATTGCGCAAGTCGACATGCCCATGAAACCTTATTACTTCTAAGCGACAAATGTCGATACTTGTCCAATCGCCTTTATCTCGGCCTGCGACTTGACTTTGGAACCCTAAATACAGGATAACCGCATTCGGAGGCCACCAACGCGTATGGTACATCAAGGATAGACAAAGGCACCAATGCGGTCAGCCATTTTGTAGGCCTACGACGCCGATAGAAATCCTTAATGGGAGATTACCACCTAGCCAAATATGTGTCATTATATATTCCCCATGCTCGAATGCCATGCTTGAATACTATACATAGTTGGCTCTCTTCGGTACCAATCACTCAAGACGTCCTTCTATTACTTCCAGTTGTCTGAATATCAACGTTGTAACGTACGCCACTGAGGCCGAGACTATCAACGCCCTCAACTACAATCTTGACTTACGAACATTAAGTACGGTGAAAATATGGTAGTGCCAAGCCAAACCATTAGTTCAAGAGCGCCTGCATCTACACAGAGCAGCATCCATAACGAACGAGCGAACCGACAACAAGACCTTCGAGAGGTAGAAGATGGCCGTTTTTCTGACGCCCCCAAGCCACGGGGCGACTGGATCCCTGAGAAAACCTACCATGACAACAATTCCGAACATGAACAAAAGGGTACTGAGTATATCAAGGTACAAGCCGATCCCAAGGAGATTAGTCAGCACTTTGACGAATACCACTACCAACACTGTCAGAGATGCGTAAGATTCCGGCGCTGGAAATACGGCTTACCCGGGATTCTTGGCACTATCATCCTGCTATTTGGATACCTTTCATTCAACGCTACTCAATCTCCCCACCTGTCTAAAACGGGAGCTTCACTGGCCACAGAGAAAGATCTACATATAACTAAAAAACAGCCCACCGTTCTTCAACAGCGGGCTACATCCGATCAGGCAAACATCATCATCCCAGCATATTTCGGCCCTGAGGATACGGCCTCTTGGAAAAAAGTCACATCCCAAATAACAAAATTCCAGAACGTCTTAGGTTTCACAATTATCATAAACCCTTCAAACGGGCCCGGGACGACTGACGAAATTACACGCTATTCTACCCTTATTGAGTCCCTTGCAAAGTTCAGTAACGTTAATATTCTTGGATACATTCACCAATCATGGGGTAACCGAGACATTACGGGTGATGTCGATACGTGGATTAGTTATTTCCCTAGCAAGCTAGATGGATTTTTTCTAGACGAAATGCCATCAGTAAAATCCGACACAAATTTAAGCGCTGTTTCCAGCAATAACGCTTACATTAAAAAGAAATCAAGTTCCTATTTCCGGAAACACAAATCTCCTCTTATTGTGCAAAATCCTGGAACTGAGGTTGACTCTAGTTTCTACTCACTAAGCTACAACCAAGATGTCACGATTATCTTCGAAAACCAAGATACCTATCTCACCGAGTGGATCGGTCTCACCCGCGACTCTGCCAACCAAAGCACAAGCAGTCTAGGGATGATAATTTTGACCGTCTCTGACAGCGAGATGGAATCTGCTGTCAAAACTATGTTGGGGTATTCCAGATATATTTTTGCCAGTGGGTACGCTGAGGCACAAGCCTATAATAGTATCGCAAGCAATTTCGGAACTTTCGTCAAGGCCGCTTATAAATACGGCGGGACGGGCAGCGCAAGTAAAATTACAACAAAGGCGGTCAAGACAACTACCACTAAAATATCCATTGCCACGAAAACAAAATCTAAGGCTAAAAGCACAAAAAGTACGAAAAGAAGATTCCCTACAGCTGCAGCACGTCGGACGCAAACCTCGTCACTATCATAAATCGTTTGTCAATTCATATGTATTTATCCGGTTTAATCCAGCACCTAGGCCTAGCCCACGCCTCCTGCAATTTCTACGTTTCGAGGGGTTTTCAGTCAGTTTAATTTCTATCTTCAGTCGAGAAATTCCGTAAACCATAAGTCTTCTACACAGGCAGCAAATTGGTGTACGAGACAAAAGTTTTCTATAGAGTTTAGTTACCGTAAGATCTTGTAGATCTTGTAGTCTAACCTACGTCCTTTCCACCCGTGCTCGGGTTCTTTGTGTACCTCATCCTGTGAACCAGCTGCTCGAACTGTTGACTTCCTTCCTGTAGCACGAATTGAACAAAGCTTCCCCCCAAGCGTTGGTGTGTTGGAATCCCCCAAAGCGGAACTATATATCTCGGGGTTCGGCGAGCGCGAACTTGGTGGACGCACGTGCGAATGTCAACATTTCACCGATCACCACCAGCAATTCTCTCCCTAGATCCATTGCAATCACATATAGGATCTTACCTCTGAATATTTTCAGCTACTCATCATTGGCATTGACCTCTGCCCGCGAGGCCCCTAGCCCAAATTTGCAAGATGACATCAATACCACAACACAACTATTGGGGATACACAACACCCCCAGGGACCCCTACGGTTTATAGCCTCACGAACTCGGGGTCCATCCGAGTCCTATGGGCTCTAGAAGAGCTCGTGGAAGGGTCTATGCTTGAAAGCTACAACTTGAAATCCTTTGAACGTAGTAAAACGACCCATGCGGCACCAGATGCTATGAAAGAAGGCTTTCGGTTGGGGAAATCGCCAATTCTCACAGTCTCTCCCGCAAATGCACCCGATCAACCGCCAACATCGTTCGTCGAGGGCCGTCTCGTTCTTCAATTCATAGCAGACCATTATTCCAAAGGCGTTTGGGATCCACAGACCCCTCAAGACCGGGCTCGCGATATCTTTTTCCAGGAGTTTGCCGGGACGACTGTGTCCACCCTGACAAGCTTGACCCTCACCATGGACGTGATTCCAGAGGCAGCACCCTGGCTATTGAAACCGCTGCTCAACCTAATCTTCGTACCGCTAAAATCGGTATTCAAAGGGAAATTAGTAGAGCCATTTGAATTCTTGGAAGACGCCCTGTCCGACGAAAAGCCCTGGTTTGGAGGGTCGAAACTCGGGCTTGCGGACTTCTGTATGATCTTCCCGCTGGATACTTGCGTTGCGAGAAAGTATTTCGATCCTGCAAAATATCCAAAGCTGGGTCGGTGGCATAGAACAGTCCACGAGCTTCCGGCATATCAAAGAGCAGCTAAGAAGATGGGGGAGTATAATAACATCAAAGCATGATTAACTATTTCTTTTTACTCAGTATACAGTCTACGTTAAGGACTGACATGGAGGCTGTTGGCCCGGATAATGAGGATCCTAAGGAGACGAGCTAGCCCCCGCAGAAAAGTTCGGAGTTTCGAGCTCCTCAAAGAGAAAAAAAAAAAAAAAAAAAAAAAAACGAAAAAATTTGATTCTTAGACTTTAGCCTCTGGAGCCCCGAATCTACTATCGCGTCATGTGTCTCCTCGTGATATGCGGGGCAGCCATGTCCCGTAGACATGTAAGCATACGCCTACGCTGGAAGGGCCTAGGGCCTGTCTAGCAGGTTTCAAACGCAATGCAACATTTTTTCAGTTGAAGGGCACCTCTGAATACATTTTCCCGACATGGTTCTTTGTGGATATCATGCAGCTAACTACCACCCATTATCACATCCAAGGCGTGTAATTTACTTCGAACCTCGTATACACGTGCTTTAGCCGACAAAACTGTTGCCAACAATTTTTAGTGCCCTGTCACGCTTCTGTCGGCTAATGTGACTTCAATGGCCAGTCCAAGATAATTCCCAAATAACACCAACCCAGCATTGAGGTAAGCAGGTGTGACCCGAATTCCCTTCCCTGTTGTTGGAGTCAATTGTGGCTTGCCGTGACATTTTCCGTCACGGGAAATCTCGTCGGTCGATTGACAAGATTCTCGGGCGCAGAACTTAAAACACACCGATGGTACCTGCAGCTCGCTAGCTAGGGTCACTGCCCATACATGGGTACGTGCAGATGTGAGGTATTTAATGTATGGTTGACTGATACATACTGAATTCCCGGGATGAAGGGCTGTAATTAATTACTACTATGTATGTGCTCAGCACGCACAGCTGGGCACCCTGAAGCCTCAGGGTTAGCTCCCGAAACCGTGTGGGAAATCCTCATGTCTGCCACGCTTGGTTTCCCATGGGCTCAAGTATTTACATATTTATCCACGTTGGGATTTCTGGGGAAGCAGATGTAATTTCTTCCTGATCTTCATATGATAAAAAGTCTTGCGCGAATATTTGTCGAGCGACCATTCTTATTTTATTCCGCATCTACAGATCTTTTATTTTTAAACGCTTCTGACACCTACAGGGTCGGGACTGTATCATCGTATTTCATGCAGGTATCGAAGCTGGGTTGCTCATGTTCATGGTAGAATCACCTTGGGTTAATTGCACTCTACTAACACAATTAGGCTCTTTAGCAATCATATGGAGTATCTACATAGACCTTCATTCAGGGCACGAAATTGACTTACCCGCTAGGTATGGCCGATGTTGTCGAGGGCAGCTCGACCCTAGTTTGAAAGAATACGAGGATAAAAGTGACTAATGGGAATTGGAATATGCGGGGATAGATATCGGCCTCTGATGGCCCATCTGTGCGAATGTGTAGGCGGGTGAATATTTCCCCTCCTTATTGCCTATCTAACACGCTCCTTGCGCAAGAATACGTCGTTGATCAATTAGGTCTCCGGATTTCATCATCCCGCTATAATTACACAATCAACGCTGCAGGAAGGCCCCCGGATACCCCCCATAGAATGATAGACCTAGAAATCAGGGCCATCAGTGGGCCTAAGCTAGGATAAACATCGAATTGGCAGCTTTTCAAAAGCGACGGAGTAAACCGAGTCGGCATTTATATCATCGGCGTTCACCTTAAAAGCTCGAATAGAAGCCTCGCATACATCTGCGTGAAGAGACTATAATGGAAGGTTGTAAACTCGCATACGGACCCCACTGGCGTCAACGTCGGCCGACTTGTAGGACCCTGGGATAATTTTCAGTATTCGATCGTATTCAAGCAGGTTCAAGCTTCTGACATGCACGTGCCTGGTATTCTGCTAGGTTGGTCGACCGCACCTCCACTTGGAGCCTCATGTAAAATCTGAAACCTCGGTTAGGCAGAAGGGTTAACTTCCAAGAAGTGGATCTGAGTCGGCAATCATACGTAGTAGTTAGTCAATTGCACCTTCCCCATTTGCCTGGAATATTCTAGAGAAAATATTCAAGCATGGGGGTCTACAAAAAAAGCTGTTGGAGTATCGATACGTCTGTATCCTAAACAGACTGAGATATGTTCCAGTACTAGTCCGGGTTTGTGTTGCATGTTGGAGTTTGTTCCCTGCGCCTGCAGACCAAGATTTGCTCTTCGCAGTGGGTGCGACAGGGTGCGAATTTTAATCCGTAATGAGGACTGGACAAGATGTCGGCAGTCCACAGCAGCTAGGATACGTAAATCCCTCACATTATTCGAACTAGTAAATTCAAAATGAGGCCGGCCGGACTCGGTTTTCGAGAACTTCTGCACGTCAGCTCCATTTATAATAGATGCGAGAGGCTTTGCACGTATAACCGCAGGGTGGCATCTGGAAGATGTTCAGATCCAATATCACAAATGTCGTAAACGGAACCTACTTGTCGGACCCTTCATGGGCACCATGTCGATGTCTCGTAACCAGCCATGCTCAATCCTGGATTCTAATTAGTTTGGACGCGGGGTGTCAACGTACAAGAATGCATGTGGTTCAGCCCCGCCCAATCTCTCCACGAACCAAGCTAAGCTGACGTGGACAGATCCGCAGAAGGGTTTAAAAGAAATGTGTAAAAAAAACAAGGAGAAGCATAGAAGGGTTTTTTTTTTGCCTGAAGCCATGCATAGTAAATGCGTATGCATTGATGGCATGATGGTCTCGGTTGTAGGCGAGCTTGGCTAACGTTATATGGCTTTGGACTCGGCGCGTTGATATGAAATGTTGGCCTATATCAATCGAAAGTCGCGATGCCGAGGGATCGCGATAGGCGAATATCGCTATCAAAAAAACTTTTCAAAGACGGGCTTTCATAATCTTTTATTGAAGCCCGAGATAGTGGGTGTTCGGTAGAGAGTGTTTCAAAGCTTAAGCGGGTGCAATGGCTTCCGGAAAAGGTCGTTGAGAACGGCGAACCGTTATCGAGCTTTTAGCGCCTCTGGAGTAGTTCCGTGCAAGGGTCCACCACCTTTCTCCCAGCAGTGGGCTAATGCACAAAGATGCACAGACGGGATAGAGCGGACCAGTGACACCAACCATCACTACACCACCTGAGGAGTCGTCGGGTTTCTCACTCGATGGAGAGATATCCAGGAAGCAGGGGAATGCTTGGTTTCCCGCATTTCGATTGAATTCGACTAATTATTGTACATCAACGACGACGCGAGTATACACTAACAAAAAAAAAAAAAAACTTCTTGTACAGATGTGTGTAAGGAAACTGATATGTTAAACGAGGGAAATGGTTTTTTTTATTTTTTAATTCGACGGAGGTTAGGGAAAACAAAAGAAAAGAAGCGATTGGTCGTTAGGGTCATCAAGACTGTACCGAAAGGATAGGTAAATGGTGCTCTGCCTCTCTCTCTTTCTCTCTCTCTTTTTTTTTTTTTTTTTTTTTTTTGTAGATAAAAAAAAGGGGATTTTTGGAGGGAGTGAAAAAGAAAAGAACTTTTGTATGTAGATTAAGCCCCCACGCAAATCCGAAACCCGAAGAAATGCCACCGCAATATATATAAATGTCAAGGAAAATTTTCTAAAAGCTGTGCTGAAAGGCCCTCCTAAAACGAACACCCGGGAACGCCCAATAAGCCCAATGTAATGGTATCCCAAGAAGCAAAAATCCGAGTAATGCAAATCAGAACAAGTGAACAAAAGAAAATGTAGAAGGCAATAATCGATAAGAAGGCTAAGCAAAACGAGTGCAAATGTTAGGAATTTTTAAAAGAAATTGAACGGAACTTCATCGTTGACAATATGGACACCAGACCCGAGCTGGGCCTTAAGGTCAAAGAAGAGACCATCTTGATTTTGCGAAAGGAAGTAAGGCCCTTCCGTAGAATTATGGCTAGAGTGAGAAGGTGTAGATGCCATTTCAGAAAGGTCTGAAGGATATCCTTCGATGTCCGAAACAAGCGTTGTGCATGTTGCATTCGAGGCGGCACGTGAGCGTCCGCTGTAACGTGCAGGAGGGATAGCAACCTCACGTGGTGGGGCAGAATGCATTCGCTGAAACTGAGGATTTTGGGTTTCATCTTCCTCATCAAGCGTAACGATACCATTGTCGAGACCGGAGAAACCACGAAGTGACGAATTGCGATAATGCTTCCTGCTAGCCTTTAAATTCGGCAAGCTTGCACAAGTAGAAAGGGCCCTGTTATGACCAGCGCTGTTGCGGGTTTTCGAGAGTTGACGCTGGTGGCCAAAGGCATTGTATTGGCGATCAGCGTGGTCGAAAATCCCGAAGCCACCATCTGCAATGCCTATCTGAGGGGAGCGCGGAGCAATATCCTCTTCCGGGGCGGCAAGGAAAGGTTTCCCTTCATCAGAATGTCTTTTTGCTGCCAAGCTTGCAAGGTTAACAGTGGACGGTGATGCGGAGACTGGCGCAGATTTGCTCCCTAAATTACTATCCGCCTCTTCTTCTTCCTCAATTCCTTCGAGGTCGTCAACCCATTCGTCGAACCCATTGTTGTCGTATGTCCAGTCGATATCAGCTTCCCAGCTCTGGATCTCCGCCTGAGCGTCACCGAGAATTGAGACACGCCTGCTTAATCGCTTAGACATCCTCTTTGATGATCTCTTCGATGTCGTTTGTTCCTTCGGGGCATCCGACTCCCCAACCGTTCCAAACCCTAATGTTCCCGAGCTTGAGCTTGAAGGGCGAAGGGGGGACAAAGGAGGAAGTAGATGGTTGTTGATAACAATGTTTGGCTGGAGACCCACTGTTCGGAGTGAAAGAACCTTCGGTGATGTGATCGGCGGCGATGGGAAAGCCCCAAGGACGTCATCCTCAACCTCTTGATCCAGTAAACTAGGCTCCTCTGGAATGGAGCCGACTGTCCTCGATAAGGATGCAAGATCATCTTGGAGAAATATTACTGAATCTCGGCCTTCGCCTTCAAGGATAGGGACATCATCGTCCCTGAAAGGTAAAAGGCCGGTGAATGCCGCTCGCGAGGAACTTCGTGGTGGCGGGGCCAAGTGTGAGGGGAATGAGTTGGTTAAGCTCTCGGCTGATTTGGACTTCATACTCAAGTCTGTGATGGACTCGACGGGGGAATAGACGCTGTCAATTGAAGGAGAAGGCATCGACAATCCACTTGTCCGGAGAGACCCGTTTAGACTCTGCATATGTCTTACACCCCTTGCTGTCAATGGTGTTAGTGGTACCACTGGAGTCTTGGGCGCCCTAGATTCCCTAACCATAGAGTTCCATTGTATCGGAAGGACGTCTTCTGGTGTATCTTCGAACTGAGCTGTCTGTCTAGTTTCCATGTGGGAAAGGTGGCGAAAGTTGAAAGGATTACTGATCGGCTTTCCATTGCAGAAGGTTCTAGAGTCAGGACTCATTGCTTCGGATCCGTTAGCTGAATACCCAATTGAGCTTCCGTATAACCATTACTCACCTTGGCTTCTACTCAGCAAGTCTGGAACGCTATGCGTGCGAAGTAATTGAGGGGGGGCACGAGGTTGACTGCCTGGTTGTCGGACCTCATGTTCTTCGAGAGGGCCTAAGCTCAGACTAAGCTGCGAATTTTTGCGCATCCGATGAGCCTTGATTCTAGTCGACAACGATGATAATCCCGAGTCTCGATTGTCTGTGATAGTTCTTTCACTGGCTCGACTTGACGACGTTGACCTTGGCACAAGCGACTCATATGTCTCTTGCGAAGTGATCTTGTTCAACAGCGACGACCCTCTTTTCCTCAGCTGCGGTCGCTTATCCATCTTTGCTTTCGATGGGACTGGGGAATGTTGCAGACTTCGAAGGGCGTCCGTTACTGCCGCACTATACCGACGTTTGTCCGCTATATGAGATGTATAATATTGAGATTCTAAATTTCCTGGGCGAGAGTCGTTTGAGACGCTGTTGCTGCGTGCTACCTGGCGGCCAGCCTCTTTTATCTTGGAGAGCATTGTTATTATATATTTGAACCCAGCGCGGTGTGGGAGTATTTTTTCTCCACCACTCCACTAGTGTCGTAGCCCAAGGCTCTTCCTGAACGACAGCCCTTTAATTCTGGGTTAGGGAGGTGCCTGTTCGAATTGGTTGTGCAACTGGCACACGTTCGTTTTTCCTGGCCCAGGCTGTTTGCCCTGGTCCTTGTCCAAGGACCCTGGTTGCTTTGCACCGTAAATACCCTGGGCTCTAAACCAAGTTAGTAAACCTGTCCCTCGGGAACAACCACAAGGATGAAAAAGCAAAACTCATGGGCCTGGCACCGGGGACGGCAGGGAGGAAAGGAACAACTCATTCCAAAGGAAAAACAAAGTCGGCATATCCCACCCGGATGTTCCTTTGCATTGATCAAAAGAAGAAAAAAAAAAAAAAAAAAGTGGTTCTCGTTTGTATGGAACAAATACTCTATGCGCTACCGGCGAGAAGAAATATAAAGAGAAAGGGAAAAATAAAATAATAATGAAATAGCGAATAACTGGAAAATAGAAAAGTACGGGGTTTTTCGTCGGTTTCAGCGTTATAACAATATAATGAGCAAAACTTCACTTACCAAAAGACGTATATTACGAAGGAGACACGCGTTGCTTGAGGCAGCACCGGAAAAATGCCCTCCAACGATTAGTGGCGTTCAGGACAGCCAGACCGGGGGGTCCCTTCTCGAAAGTTCTGAAAATTTCGGTTCGCAAAAGAGTGGGAAATCTATTTCCAGACCAAAAGTCTCTCTTCGAGGAAAACTTTTGAAATGCGTTGTGATGAAGTCGAGAGTGGGATTTGGGAAAGACTCAACCGTAGTTGGCAGGCGGCAATGTCAACGGGAAAGGAGTTTCCTGTCTTTATACTGAGACAGGTTGCAATTGCGTAACTGGGAAGGCAGGAATATATATTCTGGTGTGTATCTTGTATTCGGGACTTCCAAAATCACCATCCAGTGGCGATCGAATAAGAGATGCAGCCTGTCAATTAAGAATCGAGTCAGCGGCAGTTCTTTGCAGACGTCGTACATACGCATACATCTATCTTCCTTATCCTATCCCATCCTCAAGGGTGCTCTTACTTTTACAACTTCTCACCCCAGATACCCAATTTACTGGGAAAATTGCAGTAAGCTTCAATTTATCCAGAACCCCCGCTTAACTGAGTTATTATCCCCCCCAAAGAATCGTATCAACGTTGTCAAAATTACAAAAAAAAAAAAGAAAGAAAGAAATAAAGGAAGGAAGGAGGGAAGGAACCAGAAAAGTCCACAATTCATCCAGCAACCGATCGCTCGTCCCGACCATGTGCTGCTCGCGCGATACCGAATTTCAGGTTTCGATTCCGGCAAGTGGGATTACTACGAATTGCATATGGCTCCCACGTTTTTTCTTCCTTTCTGTTCTGGAGCCGTTATCTTCGATTGATCTAAAAGGAAAGTGCTCAATGGCAACTGGTCGGCGATCTGAATCTACAGATAGCGTTTTGGTATCCGTGTATCGGGATATTCTGCCACCACTTATAATTTTTTACTAACAAACCAGCGCTGGCGAGTGCTGATAACGGGTTGTCCTGTTTAGCTCGCTGTTTAGCTTGCAGATGGTGTCGCTTATTCTGTGCGTTTCGAGGCTTCCGTCGCCTGCAGGTTTAAAATCCAGTCCTATAGGTGAGCGCTAGTTTGGAGTTTGTCCACACGGTTCGAATACTCGGGCATCAGCGGTTTCAGGGAAGGTCGAGTCTAGCTCTAGACGTCTAAGTGGGGATGAGGTGAGTCCGGCGATATGTAACTGTCGTAGAAGCCCGCAACGAGAAAAAAAAAAAAAAAAAAATAACCTGGAATCTAAAATCCTAAAACTTATATTGAGAATCGAACAATTGAAAATGACTTTAGATTTCAGAGCCCAGGCCTCTCTGCAAAAAAAAAAAAGTCCTTGTCTGCCACTTATATGGAAGCACAGACACCCAAAAAACGGTAAGAAAAATTCTCCTATGTGCATTACGCAAAGCTTACAGGTGGTGGTTGTTGGAGTTACTCAAACACTAGTCGCCTTGACCGTACAATCCCGACTTCGAAAAGCCAACATTGAGGGGCGAAAGGCAGCCATCCTACTGGCAGAACCCGAAGACAAAGTCCAGTTGACATGGGTGAACCTCCCTTTACCCTCGGCTCGGTACTCCATTGAGAATGCCGGGCCCCTGAACCTTGTCCTTTTTAATCCGCCGCAGGCTCAGGCACAATGCATTTGAAACTCGCTTCACAAATCCCATTTTCTGGGGAGCAGCACAGTGACGACGTCCACATTGTCTTCCAAAAACCGCCTCAACTTGCACGCAGCGTATAGTTCCTCTGCACATATTAGCTAGTTGTTGGCCCCGTCCTGGCCTTTTTTTCTCTTCGCTGACCCACTTTTATACACGTCAATGCGTGACTGCGAATAAATTCTCGGGACCTCAAGCCTTACTGGGGATCCATTGACCACAGATGCTGAGCTCGTTTGTTCTCGATGTGCCGGTGGGACCCGAAAGCCTACAAACTATATGGGCCAGCGCGTGCTCCGTACCGTGCCACATACGAGAATTCAACGGCAAGCCAAATCCGACGGAGTTACACCGTGCAATCTAATCCGACACATGGAAGCCAACGCTTTCGAGTTATCCTCGTGCACTGATTCGAATGAAGACTATTGTTGCACGACTTAGTGCTAACTGCCCGTGGTTCTATAGAATTTGAAGGACAAACTAGAGGGGTAAAGCATGTCGAAGGCTTCAGGACTTGCACAGATCCTCGAACGAATAGATATTCACAAGGCAGATGGTGGTATTATTAGCCTATTTGGACTTGAGACAAGAGATTCGAGAAATACCTGGGGAACGCAAGGGATCTCGTGCCATGCCGAACCTCCAACCAGGCGCTATCAACACCAGAAATGCAATGCTACAGTACAACAACACCCCCAATGCAACAGATGTTTTGGAATTCTTTCAGATGCGAACTCATGATCGACTCCTAATTCATCTGATTCCAATGGCCAGCGCTAACTACCGTCGCGTCGACTCCCTTGGTTTGCGGGAAAATCAGGTCAGGATGTACGGATATGCTGGACGTGCATAAAATCATCAGATTGACTTGTATGCTGAAACGCGGGGCTTCTGCTTTGACTCGTTTTGCTTTGGGGATCTTAATTCCTCCCCAGAACATATATATCTCCCAGCGGGATTTTACAGTTTTTACTTACCGAAAGATATTAAGAGCTCATCCGATTGGAGGCCTTTTGTCAAATAAGTCTTTTGGATCCAATCACAGGAAACTTCTTGGTATATAACCACCATGATATAGGGAAAAGGGACCCTTTTCGATTGCAGACCCTCATGAGTTCTAGATTTAACCTGCAAGCGAACAAACGAGAAAAATGCTTAATTTAAAATTCATGTGAACAAAATATTTCTGATTCCGATCACATTCCAACAAAGCTGCATGACTAACCGCTCGACGAGGCTCTCTTCTGCCGCTCCAAATCCCGTGATTGAACTTGCACCTGTGCTATCGATCCGCTTTCTTCCCGAACCTCTAACGTGCGTGCCAACACAAATTACTTATCAATCAGGAGCCCAGATTTAACAAAATTGTCCTTGGAAAAAGAACAGAACGGACCTCTCCACATTGCCTCACAAGGGTCAGCCATAAGGCTACGCTAGTGTAAGACTCCTCTCAAAAATGTCTCTTTTCCAAACCAGTTCGATCTCAGTTCACAGAAGGCCGTTCTTTGAGGATCTCGTTTCGGCCTTGACCCCTTCCCGTGCTGCCTCGTCTCCGTGGATCCACATCCTCTGTATCAACAAAAAAGGCTCACCTCCTCCACACAGAAGCCTTTGTCAGTCCCATTTAGGCCCAAGTTAACAAGCGGCAATTCGCTCGGTCTAACCAGAGGCGTCAGGATGACACCAGAAGGCCAGTTTGCTGCTCGTGTGCAATGAAAATCACGAGCCAGGCTCCTTGCATTTTTCGACCCAATCTTGGCATCACAAAAAGCTTGACATGGACAGGGCAGGTTGCAGTGATGATGTTGTGTCAACATCTTTTGGTCCCTCCCATCAATAAGGGGCTAGATAACAAACAATCTTCGAAAAGTCCACGAACTATGCGGTAAGATATCATACTATGCACGAAGCACCTTTGAGCGAAGCTTCAACGTTATCACGGACTCCCTGAAAAGGCATAGAGATAGTGTTTGACCTCGCCAACGCTTACCTCGAACGACAGATGCACTGGCCCAAAACCAAAGCCAAAGCTTTCTGCATGGGTCCAACCTCACAAAAAAAAAACGCTTTGATCGGACGACCCCCGCGTCCGCCGTTTCGTGGGAGGAATTATGTTTACGAAATCGCCCGTTGAGTGAAATGCCATCTTAGGAAAAGGGCAGCTGCGCAGGAAGTGGAATCACGTTTTCCGTGGGGTGGTCCGTGATCTGTGATAAGCGCCTTCCTGAGGACGTTCGCGGAGTGAAAAACCCAGTCCGCTGCGCTAGGAAACCCAAAAGCATCAACCCAGTTTTGGAGAGAGGAAGACGTGGAGGCACCCATCCGGAATACGGATAATGCATTGCATATTAAGATTGATTTTTCGTTTAAGAATGGTCTTTTCCTACATCGCCGATGATAGATTAGACGAAAATGAGGTCCCCTTCAATTCATGATCGGATCAGATCAGATCATGCTATCAGCGACGCTCTTGGAAAGATACAGTGCACTAAGTAAAGTTCGAGCCCCGAGTCGAAATTCGGGGGGCTAGCCAAAGGCAGCCGGCACAGCCCTGTGGACCCCGGGGCACCGGTATTTGTGATTTCAGGGACCCAGCGTCCCTGATTGATCGGCGCCGCTAAACGTTTGCTTGATGGTCTCGATGACAATCATGACACCGAAGCGCTGCTCTAACTTATTTCCTCATTTCGCCAGATCCATCTGATACAACCAGTAATATCATCTTCGGAAGTACAGTGTATGTATATCTCGCTACAGCGCCCGCCACCCAATTCAAGAGCGAATAAATGGCTTACCAGTGCAATCGAAGGGAGTTTGCGCACTCTCACTGTTTTATTGACCTTCAGCCGCCGCGAGAGTCAATGTTTGTGTGTTAGAGCCGTGTCTGGAAGAGAGAAAAAGAAGGGACTGGGGTTCGATCGGATTGACAGAGCCCTCTCAGTTTTCAAGCTTCAAGCCACCCATTGGCCTCCCTATATTGGCACTCCAGTATTCAAAAAGTGGATTCCTCGGCTGCGGATACTCACCCGCCTGCAGTCGATGATTCCATTTGATCGGAAGAACCCTATGGATCCTGCCGCTCCATGGCAAAGACCAAGTTTTTTTTCTTCTCTCCCTCTCACATCTCGAGTCTCTCACTACCATATTGAAGAAGGTGAACGGAGATATTATAGAGGATTCGCGAAAAGGGTGGCATGATCAAACTCAATTGCTCAACAAAGCATTTAGGAAGAAAACCAACCAGCCCGGGCCCCAAGAATATCGAATGTGGAAGAGGATCGAAGTTCTCGAGGGAAAAAAAAAAAAAGAGACACTGATCGATATGGCACACTTCCATTTCATGTCAATAAGTTGTGAGCACCCCCATCGGAGCCTGGATTGCCAGAAACCCTGCATTGCCCAGATGCATATTGCAACTCCCATCTCGCCAATGTCTACACAACAGCAACACATAAAATTCGGACCCGATTATAACCTGTTTATCCACGGACTTCCCCAAAATAGAAGCCCGCCAAAAAAAAAAAAAAATCATGCTGGCCGCAGCAAAATATATGCCTGTCAATCTACCATTTAAGAACCTTCCCAGTTAATCTTTTTGACGTCAAAATTAAAGTGCGTGGGAGAACCCCGTGAGATTTCTATATTTATCCGCTACCAAATTAACCAAGAAATACAGGTAGGTTCAATTAATATAAACGAGGAAGTTAACGCAATTTCGCTCTCATCATTCGGTATTAATGCTCAAAACACTCTCTACAAGGATCAGGGAAAGCCGTCTACTCTATACAGACGAAAATAATGACAGCCTCAGGTGTTCAGACTATAAACATAAACAAGGCTCGCCACGGTTTTGTCTCACAACTACCCGTCGAACCTGCAGATTGTTTCGATATTGAACTAGCCAAGATCTCGATCCGTTCATGCATCCTAAGACAAACCATTAACCCCGGTCAGCCAAACGATCTTTACGCTTCCGCACATATGCACGTATGTATGTGTGTGTGTGTATGTCGGTGGAAAGAGCCAGCGTAATCGACCGGTGCAATATGTCTCGGTATCGTCATCAGACACCCATATGGCCATAGGGCATAGCCAGTAATTAACGTTACAACTGGCAGCCAAGCCCTCCAGACTAGCCCCAAATGTTATCACGAGAATTTTCCCTACAATGCAAGGTCCGAAGTTTCACCGTAGGGCACAGGGCCCTTCCCGAGCAAGGCAAGGGAAGATAGGAAGTTGCATAAAACCATCCTCTACAGTACCCTGGATGCACTCCATGTAACCACGAGCACTAAATAATTTATCAGGGCTATGAAATACATTAATAATGATATCTTCGTCCCTTTGTAGAGTGTATCTACTAACCACCGCGAAGAATTCATCGGTGGTAAACCCTGTAAGGAAATACTTTTAAGGCCAACCGAGTCAGAATGCGGCTAGTTAAAGTGTTTCTATACTAGCCATTTGTGATATCATGCGCAGAGAATCGTACTGAACCCTAGAAAAAACCTTGTGATAGGCATGGGTTCTATAAAAAGCCATGGTCACTGATGGGACCAGTTCTACACATACGGAAGAGATGAATGCCCCCGTATCACAACGTAGTGCACGCCAGGTCCATAGTCGCACAGAACGACAAGCCCTAGCCTCGAGTCAAGGCGCTAGAGGCAAGGGGCAAACCCGGCCCTTCTGTACAACTTAGCATATGTGCATCGATGATTTCAGCCGTAAATAATATATGTATTTATACGAATCCGGACACTCGTCGAGATGAAATATGCATATGTATGCGTACACAACGACGCCTACTGTATAGCTATCTCTTGCCCATTTGATATACGTATATCATAGTATATGGCACCAACGGACTAATGCGCTTTACCACGAAATTACGGAGAGCCTATGAAGAATTCAAATTTTACCTCTGTGCCTCAGCTCCAGCGAGGGCCATCCTTCCGCAAGCAGAAAGCAAGTTAGTACCGTTGATGATGCAACTTGGTTAATTAATATCCTGCGCTGCAACTTCAACCAGACTCGCCTGCGTAACCGCATCACAGAAAGCGTCCAACACATGTCGCGACGGGAAAAAAAAAACCTAGTTACCCAAGCCGGACGTTTTTACAAATCGGGTGTAAACGATTACGAAGAAAAATATATTCCCGGTAAGGCTGGTGTACTTTTTTTTGCCCCTCGTGGTTCCATTTCTTAATGTTTTTCCGAGCTAGTCAAGGAGAAGGGGAAATGTTGTCGTGGTACGTTACTCCTTTGTGGATATGAATAGGCAGCCCGTCCATGTGAACATATACCGTCCTGAAAATGAAACCTTGAATCCAGCACATTCCATGAGCCATATGGCTCCAAAACAATATATTAGCGATAAAGCCCTGCGTGTGCAACATCTCCCATGCCGATTTTCCGTATGAGTAGTTGGAAAAAGAAATTTGAGTTTTTCCTCTCTTTTATGTACCTAGACAAAACGGTAATTCTCTTGGCCAGGCGGTTATGAAGAGAAGTCGATGCCGTCAGCTGGTATACTCACAAAAGCGACGACAGTTCGATGTAGACACGGCACGGAGCTTAGACAAAAGGCTTTCGAATGGGCGGCTCTGGTAGACAGTAATAGAGAGAAGCCGCATCCTCGGTACGTTCGGGGACTCTGCCCATGGCTTCCTCGATCCCGAAATTTGGTTTTAATATTTACAATACAAGGCCACCCTGGGTGTGCAAGCTGGCGAATTGAAACCGACCGCGGGCCTGGATTCGATGGATAGAATACATCCAAGGGCCCTGGTAATCGGTGGCTAGTTTATATGCTTTTGATGGCCTGGTGCTAGGGGCTCCCAGAGTTATACGGTAATTGGATAACTAGCTTAAAATGATAGCAATTGAATGATATCGTGATTGTGAGTATCTCGATGGTAGTTTGCGCCGCACGCTAACATAAAATCAACGTCGGAAATATCGAACTCCCCGGTATGACGCTACGGCCATGGACCCTGTATACCGAACTCGATGATGCGATTCGAACCCGATGACACGGTTCATGGCCCGGAGACATTTGGAATCTCGGCCCTGCATGGTTTATGAGTAAAATATCGACCCCCGGCGGATAGATATCCTATACGTATTTAAGCATGTATTCGGAGTAGATCTTACCGATTCGTCCTAGTCAAGAATGCCCTTGACGCTTCTGGACAACCAGCCATCCGATTTATAACTATTTTATATCGAGAAAACAACAATCCTAAAGGCTAATCGATAAACGGGTCTTTAGAATCCGATAGCGGGGTAACCGATCCCACTAAAAGGGTCCACAAGCGCTTAGAAAATTAAGAAGCTATGACGCGGTTTGTTAAAATGGCACGGAGTTACGATAATCCGTCATGTGCAATGATCCTAAACCGCCACTGAACAAAGCAAAGGTTTCAAGGAGGCTCGGGGTCTAGGTCTAAATTATTCCTATTGCGGGGAGCTCTATAAATCTACTGTGGTGGAGTAATCGAAAGCCAATGCGTCTCAAGTCTATAATGCCGTTCATCCCTGGTCGAGGACCGTACCCCACATTAAGCCTTTCCGTCGCAATACTGCATCACCGCATACTTGCCGTGCCATGCCCACGATCTCTTCGATTGATCATTGGTGTTATCTTTATACTCTTGTCTCAGCCTTTCGTCAACCCCCTCGTCCAAGCCAACGACGACATCGGCTTTGCACGTTCGCAATGCCAGTGTCCTGCAGCCGCTTCCCTTCCCGAGAGTCTGCAACGCCTTGTCAAATGGGGTGGTTGGAGGCCATGCCGCCTGACACCAACCGTCAGCACGTCCCTTCTTGATAGAACAGGGGGTGAGGTTTCATACGTCACCAGTCAGCTTTCGATAATTCAAATCACCCTTGTAAATGACTAACTCAGAGCTCTTCAGGTCCTCCCACAACTCAGTGTGCTCGGGCAGAGTCCAGAATGGGTCTTGCAATGTCCAGTACTTATTCGTCCTGATGCTTAGCTTCCCTTCGGCGTGGAAAGTCGCTAAGCTTGCGAATAGACCCTTTATGGCCTCTGCATCTTCAGTTTTCAGCTCATGTTTGATTTCATGCTCGTTTTCGTTCTTCGTGATGAAGAAGTCGACCGGGTCCTGAAGAGCGTTCAAAAGGATCGCAAAGTCCGAGGGCAAAACATCGCTGACAAACCACGGGTGGTTCTTTGGATGCAAGACAATGTTCGTCGCCAAACCCTGCGAAAGTAGGTATCCTGCCAGATACAAATCCACGAACAATTCGAATCCGGAGTTATCTAGGACAATATCTACCCTCCTTTCCTGCTGGCCGGATGATTTTAGGGAGGTAAGAAGATCGTAAATCTTGTCGAGGTCATTGCTGAGGATGTTCTTCTCGGATTCCTTTCTGGCATGTGATCCCTGCAAGGATTGGATCTCATCATATGTGAGGGTTGTGAGAAGAGATAGATCGGTTGCATTGCCCCAGAGGCATATTAGAAATATTTCATCGAATAGCAGAGAGGACGCATCATCCGTGAATGTCGATTGTTTGGTAATGGAGGAGTACCGATGAGCGAGTTCCAGTATCGCGGGGAGAGAAGAGCGAAGAGTAGTGAGTTTTGAAGACAGAAATACATCAAAGGTGTTCCATGCTGTGGTCGTTTTGAAGTACGTGGCTATCCTACGATAGAGATAGCATTCAGAGAAGAGCCAGGATACTTCTAACCATCTAGGTTCACCCAGGGCTGCCAAAGCATCATTGTAATGGGCAATATCGGGTAATCCATCGTCCCGAAGGGGCCTGTTATATATCTCGGATGTCAGCGGTTCCGGCGTTCCAGCATATCAGAAATGGACACGTACGACAGAACACGGTTGTGCTGGAGCTCGTATTTGAGTTTGGCAAGATCCTCGACGATTTTGCGGCCCTCCTTTGTTTTCAACTCGTCGCTCGGACCAGGGATGGCGCGGAAGACTGCATCAATAGCTTGTGTCTGCGATAGTGGTTAACTTGGGAAGGGCCGAGGTTCGGATGTATTTGATGGATGGATGGATGGATGGGTGGGTGGGTGGACGGATGACGTACGATGATAATGGGCCATCGCTTGGTGGCGGAAGTGAAAGCGAAAGAGTTTTGGTCGGAGTTTCGATACGGCTCTATGAGAAGTCCATCGTCAACAAAGGGGGGATTGAAGCCTCAAAAGTAGGCACACGATGTCTGGATTTGTGGCGGGCAACGTACCAGCCATGGTGGTTTGTAATTTGCATGTGGTTGGTTAGCCAACGGCGGTGGGTTGTAACTCTGCGGTTGAGGAGGTTCTTATCGATAAGATCCGATCTGATTGTTGCACATGTCAAAAAATCCCACTACGTAGCCCACCACCACGTTGATACATTCCACACAGTGACATGGTATGGCAACTGGGGGCTAGCTGCAAACTAGCTGCAAAGTGGGAGGTCGCTAGGAGAACGGCCAAGCAAAGGCTTCTTTCGTTCGGCGCAAAAAAGCTCACGAGACCGAGCACAGCAACAGACCTGGGTAGCGATCGACTCCGCTGTGTCCCGACCCAGCCCAGTCATCGGCCTGGCAGGTCAGTAGTCAGTAGGTCAGCCAGTCACCACAACAAACGCCCTCAGCTGTCCCCTCTGCCAGTAGCGGTAACCAACGAGACTAGATATAAATACATTCTTTTATTTTTCAGCTGATCGAGACCCCAACGCAGGTGATCCTGCGTATCTGTGATGGCCCTTCTTCCGTAGCCCGTCAAAGTCGCTGTCTTCCCCACGTTCTGACTTCATCCCATCTTTCTCCTCCCACAACCACCATCGACCCCTCACCACACACTGTCTGCGTCTACGTATACGCCGGTACCACGGAACCTCCGCCATGTCCGATACACACCTCGCCGGCAAGGTCCGGTACGGAGGCTTCCTGCAGGCTGTCCGCTTGATACTGTTCATTCTCTACTTTTCCGCCGGTAGTATCGCGTATGTACCCTCAGATCTGAAACAGTTGGTCGATAGAGTTAGCGGCGATTGTGTCTGTTCAGGGACGGATAGTGGCTGACATGTGATGATGATGCTGATACGATCGATGGGTGGTGTGCTGTAGAATCGTAGCGACTCAGTTCATCGGAGCGCCCCTGTACATCTACAACAAGGACTGGTTCTACACGTATATTTCTCTTACAAAACAATCATTCGGTACCCTCGTTACAACCGGCACTCAGTGGTGGACCCCTACTACCATTAGGATTAGCGGTGACAAGTCCGTCCGCGGTCAGATACGCATCACCGATGATGGCCTTCTCGAATGCGACTTCCCCGAGCGCATGGTCTTCATTGCTAACCATCAGCTGTACTCGGATTGGCTGTACATCTGGTGGATCGCCTACACGGCTCGTATGCATGGTGCTGTATATATCATCCTCAAAGAGTCTCTCAAGTGGATCCCCATAGTCGGGTGGGGTATGCAGATGTACGGCTTCATCTTCCTGGCCCGGAATTGGGCAAAGGACCAGCAACGCTTCAAGCATCGACTCGAAAAAATCGCTGCAAAGGATCGGAAACCTCAGGAGAGGCCGCCGATGTGGCTTCTTATCTTTCCCGAAGGAACCAACATGTGCCCGAACGCTCGGGCATCGAGCCAGAAGTTCGCCGACAAGATGGGAATCGTCAGTTCACGCCCACTCCATAAATGCTCGCTCTCCATCATTGATTTTGCTGACACTTCTTCTCTTTTTCTTTTTATGCAGAAAAACCCTGACCATGTTCTACTCCCTCGCGTAACGGGCCTGCAATATTGTCTCCAGCAGCTCGACGAATCTGTTGAGTGGCTGTATGACTGCACAATGGCCTACGAAGGCATTCCGTACGTCCAACCCTTGCAAAACCCCACAATTTATTTTCGCACCACCACTAACCATTTATAGCCGTGACAAATACGGCCAAGACATCTTTACTCTTCGGGCTCAATATCTCCAAGGCCGCCCTCCGAAATCCGTCAACCTGCATTTCCGTCGGTTCCGTATATCCGAAATACCCTATAATGACACAAAGCAATTTGAGCAATGGATGCGCGACCGTTGGGCCGAGAAGGATGAGATGATGGAAACGTATATGCAAACCGGCCGTCTACCCGGCGACGACGAGGAAGTCGAGGTGTTGGGCAACGGTGGGATGACTAATCCGGGCAGGAAGGTCGGCAAAACACCAACGGCGAAGGGTAACGTAGTTGAGACAGCTGTCAAACTACGGAATTGGCTCGAAGTCCCAAAGATGTTTGTCGTACCAGGGTAGGCACCTCTCCCATCCTCTAAATATTCTTTTGTATTATTTGTGGTGGGCAACATGTCGGGCTAAGAGACACTGACCAGAGTTTTCGTGTATAACAGAACCGCGCTGTTGCTATGCAATCTTCTTGGAAAGGTTGGTAGGATTGCAGCGTTAATTTCTGGTCAGCAAGCCGGCATCCTTGATCCGGCATCCTCGGTCGTCGACCCTAACCCGCCGCCGGTCCCAGTTGTCAAGCCGGAGCTATGATACCCGCCTTCAACAAACAACGAAATCGATATCGAAACCGCCAATTGCATGCGAAAAACGATATCCTTACTGTCTTTTTTTAGTTTCTCAGTCATTCTTTTTGATATTGTGTGCCCTTCTTGGGCAAGCAAAAGCGATAAACAAACAAACGGCCTCCTAAAAACTGAACTATTGTAACGGGAAATCTTTTATGGCAACTTGTCGTTCTTATTGTTTCTCCGGCATTGAGAAACCTATTGGGAGTTCTGAATAAAGTATTATTGATGTGGGAAGAGCCCAAAAGAAAAAAGAAAAAAGAAAAAAAAATACCATGAAAAAGGCTTCGTGAAGAATGAAGTAGTTTGAGCGTGTGGGCCAAGTTCTATTGATTGGTTTGTAATGTCTATTTTTGGGTTCGACCGAGATGATTTAGCTCTTCGAGCGACCTGTTTGTTGTTTTCCCTCTTGTGCATGGGAATTGCTTTCGTCCTACTCTATTTAAACATCCTCCCGTCTTTGTATTACGCAGGCCATGTATCGGTCTGTCAGTCCGTTTATATGTTGGCGTTCATTCTCCCTGTTTGTTTTTTCATCGGGTGCAAGGTGGCGTCTTGTATTATAAGATTTTATTCCCGCCGCTCATTCGGATACCCGCTGGCAAATACCATTCCTATCTTTCAAACAACCAGGCAAGTCAATACTAATAACAATGGGTTTGGTTGAAAACTGTCGGTAGATAGTAGATACTCACGACAACTTGAAGAGATTCGCATATATTCTGATGTCATATCCCATCACATCCCTCCAATGAATCTACCAATCACCCACTGCACCACCCACCCCATTAGCACCCTCACAAATCCTCAGCTACAGCCTCGTTTACATCCACGTCCATAACTGCCTCCTTCTGTGCCTTAATTTCCTGGTTGGCTGCTAGATTCTTCAACAGTTTTTCCTTTTTCCTAGATAATGCCTCATCTACATCCTTCAATTAGTATATATCCGCATATCTGCCATAGACCAACGTCATTTCGTAGGACGCTTCAGCGCTCGCAAGTCCTTTATGGTTGGGATAAATGGGTGGACATACCCTTCATCAAAACGTCGCCCCCTTCTTTCCCTACTTCTTCGATAATCCGAGTGGCGGTGTATGCTTTGTTTCTTAGTAGCTTTCTAGATTTTTTGGATGATAGCTGATGGTTGGCTGTAGAATTCGTTTTGGAGATGCGACGGAGGGTGTGTGACGGCTTTGTTTTGGGCCGGGCCTTCGGCTTTGTGGACGATGGACGGTTAATGTTGTTTTTGTTTGCCATATTGGTCCTCGAGAAGCAGCTAATTCGTGGGTACGACGGGGATGGTTCCAACGGTTGATGAGATTTGGACGATTTGATCGATTTCGATGGATCGAAAGAAATTCTTTCTTGTGCGACAGAAAAAGCGACAAAGTTTTCTTAGCCGAAGATGATTACCGTTTCAGGGCTGGTGGAACCGTGCCAAGCGTTCTTAGTCATCCTCCCCGGCTCCACAGCACATCTGTGTGCGGAGGCACACGAAATTGGACAAAAGGGCAATATCACGGGAACTCGTGTCGGTCCAGCGACAAAAGCGCAGGCCTGGACACGTTCCGCGAAATGCATAAGATCTCTGAGTCAGCATTTTGTTCTTCCAGTTGTGGGGGTTTCGGCTGTCGAAACGTGCCATTCGTCAAGACCAATTATGTAATCTCTTTGTCGATAGCTTAGGATACTTCCCAAGCTCGAGCTGAAGATCTGCAGCTAGCCTTTACTCTGGGAGGGGTTACCATTGAGGTCTGGACTGAAGCAGGAGGAAAGTTCCGTCCTCCAGCACAGCTATTTAAACAGCTTTGATTCCTCCTGCTTCTCTCTAGATCTCCCTTCCTATTACTATCCCTCTTCTGCAGTCACTAGCCAACTATATACAAATATTTAGTATAACCAAATAGTAACTATAGCCAGTAGTTGGCCAGCTTTAATTGACTCGCAGTCTAATACTACTGGCTTCGGATCGCAGAATTCCCAACATGGACAACGCGAAGCCTTCAACCGTCAATGCTATCGCTGATACCAGGAACCTGGTCACAGGTACCCCCGTAGTCTAGTCTTTTACTTAACTACTAGGGATATACTAATCGGAGTTGGTTTGTAGCCGTTAAGCTCAGGGAGCTCTACGCGAAGAAGAAGGAGACGGAAGAACACTTTCTCCCAATCCTCGCTCGTGTCGAAGCAGCCCAATCTGAAAAAGAAAAACTCCAGATCCTAGTTGATGAGAGTAAGAAGAAGGATTCAAGTCGTTATGGAGAAATTTTCGAATACTACTCTAGTGCTAGCGGTATGTATGCATATCTCATGCTAAACCATTCTATAGTCCTCTTGATTCTCTCCATTTTGAATACTGTACACAGGTAGGGCTAATTCATGTTTGATACGATACTATTATCGTATTTGTATACATATTAAGACCTCTTAGCTATGTCCAAATATGACCCTACCATCTCGGATGAAGTCTTCAAGACTCAGAGAATAACGGCAGAAGAAACAATCCGTCAACGTGAGCTCCCTTGCCCCCTCTCAACTTCACTGGAGCCTGGTAATACATATGTATATATATATATACCTACGTATCTGTAAGTCCTTAGCCGTTGTCTAAATGTGAATTTATATAGAACTCCGCCAAACCCAGTATACTTCCCTCTTCGGCTCCATCTTCAATGAATGGATGAACTTCGAGGGCAAAGCGGACTCGAACATCCAAGATGACGAAAGGGATGGCATCAAAACCCCAAAATCAGATGACTCATCTACCATCAGTCTTCCCTCTGATGGAATCTCCTGTCGCCCCGAGAAGTATGTCCAAAAAGCTGAGTTAGAGAGCATCATATTCGCACCGGATCCGAAGGCAAAACCTGAAGCGTATGCCAAATACATTGAAGACCTCTTCAAGAAGGTCGAAGAAGATTCAAAGGCCGAGAAAAAGAAGTCGTCCAGCAATCTGGATGGCGAGAGCGACGATGACGACGACGAAAATGACGACGATAAAGAGGAAGGTGATGGGAATGAAAAAAATGACCAAGAATCTTCCCCTTCCACTAGTATTAACGATATCGATGATAATTACCTCGAAGGTTGGAACTCCGAAGTTATAACCCTCAAAAAGCTTCGGAACACCATCGGCCGTTTCTCTGGCTCCTTCCGTAAACACGACATTATGTCTACAGTTGAAGTAAAGCAATCAATCCACAGTCTAGTCAGCGGGGAGCTCCTCACCGACACCAAAAAGGCAGCCTGCAAGGAAATTCTATTGAGCGATGTAATCCTGGACGAAATCGCAATGGTTTTAACTCTCCGGCTTAGAGAAATCGAAAACTGGAAGTATAGCGACGAAAGCATTCAATTGAACTTTAGACGGCATTTGAATGGGAAGTATAGGTGTTATGCCGATGAATCCCTACTGGATGCCATATTCTTGCAGTGGATTGGTGTTAAATGGGGCATCGAGGTTAGTTTCGCCACTTATACCATCTTTCTTGGTGTAATGTTTATCGAAACTAATTGAAAGATAGCTTCGAAGAGTCCTCCGAATAGTGCACAACAGCTCCGCTTGGCTACGCCCCACAGACCCCATCGACGAGGCCCGCGTAAGTTTATCTAATACCCCTTTCAAACCTAATAGCGTCTCGGTCTAAGAAGAGTAAATCTCCTCACAGCAAGAAGTCCGGAAAGCCCTCCTCCCCCACGAACCTCCCAAGAAGGCCACTAACTCCATAGCAATCCACGAAAAAACCTTCATGAAAGAGTTCTTTCTTACCCTTCTCCCAGAATCTCTATATGACTTCCGTACCTACGACGAAGACGGCGAGGCAGCAGGCCAAACAAAGAAGGATAACGAAAAGATTCACCGTGCCAGAAACGAGGAGCTAAAACAAATGCTTCTTCAACGGCTACTTATCGACGGACAATATGCTGAAGCAGTGGACCCCGGAAAAACATTCACTGTTGTTCAAACTGACGCGTTTAGATTTGCTCAGAGCCAGAGCCATGAGATTATCCTTAAATTGATGGAACTCGTCGGTGTTACAAAGCACTGGCTCACTTTTTTCAAAACGTTTTTGAACCTACCAGCGAGATTCGAAGTTGGCGGAGAAGTCAGGGAATCTAAGAGGGGTGTACCAATCAGTCATCCATTAGGATTGGTGTTTGGAGAACTTCAGTTGTTTTTGATGGAATTCGCTGTCAATAGAGCTACTGGTGGAAATTTGGAGCTCTTCAGAGTAAGGACGCCTCTTCTCCCCCCCTGGAAGGCGAGAAGCTAATCATCTCACCTAGATGCACGATGACCTTTGGTGGTGGTCCACTTCTGAAGACCTCTGCGAGACCGCTTGGTCAACTATAAAAGAATATTCTACTCTCACAGGCACAGACTGGAATCTGTCCAAGAGCGGCTGCGTCCGTATATCCTCTTCCCCAGAAACAATCCTTCCACCGAACCCCAACCTCCCAACCGGCGAAATCTCCTGGGGTTTTATAACCCTCGGTTCCAACGGGCTCTGGACAATCAACCAATCTGAAGTTACGAAGCATACTGCGGAGCTGCGTCTCCAATTGGCTTCCCAAAAATCTATCCTTGGTATCATCACTGCCTACAATAGGTATCTGAAATTCTTTATCCGGAACTTTGGAAAGCCCTCCCGTGCGTTCGGAAAACAACATGTCGAACAAATACTCTCTGTAATCCATGGAATCCACCTCTCCCTCTTTCCATCGCATAAAGGTGATGTAATTTCTTACATTACGTCTCTTATAACCTCCCGCTTTGCTGAAGAACTCCCCGAGGGCGGTAATATACTTCCAGCATGGCTCCTGATGCCAGTTTCGAAGGGCGGTCTCGGCCTTCGAAACGTCCTCTTCGACATCCTTCCAATCCTAAAATCTTACGAAATCGAAGAACAAAACTCTGATCGTGCTGGGAAGTACGCCCCTCCACAGTCTTTCAAACAATGCCTCAAAAAGGACAAAACCGAATACGCTCGTCTCCGTGAAGCCTGGCTAAAATCCACCAACCCACCAAAGATCGCTTGGACCCATGATGGCATCCCCGACGACTGGTTCGACGGCATCCAACAATGGCTAGAATCTCAATCCAACCTGCAACATTCCCGTAGACGCAGAAAGCCCCACCCATTCATCACCTTCCAGGAATTCATGCTCGGCCGTCGTTCGAAATTCGGTTACTGGGGTGACGTCTGGACCAACCTCACCGAAACCCCTACAATATCCAACCGCTACGCATTTTCTAATAAAATCACGAAGGGGTTAGGGTCAATACCGTATTCATCAGTAGAATGGTTGAAGTCTGATTACGCGAAAAATACACCATATTGGAGGAACTGGCTGTTGACATATGGAGAATCTATGTTGGATACTTTTGGAGAGTTTAAACTCGCCACTGAAGGGAGGTTACCAGTTGCTATGATTGACATCTACACCAATTTAAAGACCAAATGGGATCAGTGATATCAGCTGCCTTCGTCATCATATAGGCTCCCGCTGTCAAAAAGGCATGAATGGGGGTAAAATCTACAACACAGTCATTGGCACATATTTGTTGTGTCGTAAGGCGCATATTTGTTGTGTCGTAAGGCACATATGCACACGTTTGTACGTAAAATACTAATCGCCGTACGCTAGACTCCTTACGCCTGCTTCTAGGCTTTAAATTATTATGACAAGTTCCGTTCGACAGCTTCATAATATCGTTGTCGCGACGCTACGGGTCTGCAACACGAGACCAGGTCTACAGGGTGGCTGCATCGGCGATTTTAGATCGAAGGCTTCTTACACCTGCTTCTAGGCTTTATTATGACGAGTTCGACAGCTTCAAACCATCATTGACGCGGCACTACGGGTGGCCGCATCGGCGATGTTAGATCGAAGTGTGTAGTGCAGACTCGTCTAAGTTTAATCTAAATACTGGAGCCTATCCTACCCCTAAACTCAGCTATCCATCTAAACCTTAACTAGGTCTTAAACTTACAAAGTAGTTGATTGCGCAGTTAAAAAACCAATACCATAGCAGCTCGTCTACAAGCGACGTTGGTACTACTAAAAAGAGTCACAATTTTTAACAAACTAAACCTCGTGGAACCCAGCATCCATCAATCAATCGGACCATGCCTTCCTTGAGTACACTTTTGCCTTTCGGTGGCGATAAGGGCGTGGCTCCATGCAAGACATGCGGCGATAGTCTCAAAATATTACAAGGCAAAGCAGCTCCGTATATTCTCCCTGTTGGAGTCCGGCCAGGGACAATGCATGACGAGTTCTACGACAATATCGAGGATTGCCCGGTTACCCCAGATAAGCATGACGGATATTTATGCATCTGCCGGGATCCAACAACCCACATTCACTGCTTGCCATGTATGACGAAGATCATCTGGAAATATACGGATTTACAAGTGAGCATGCCGACGTCTTCAGCTATAAATTCAAAGTTACAGCCAAAACCAATCGATTGGCAAACTCTCATTACCAGAATACGAAGTGTTACGCCTAAACCAGTAGAGAGTACTATGTCAATCCCAAATCCTTGTTTATGTCAAGAACGATGCAAAGCCATAATTCTATCGGAAGATCCTATAGCTACAGTTACTTCATACGTCGAAAATGCGCCTCCCGATTCCCAGCTTCCACGATGCACCCACAGAGCAGCTTCTCTAGCTAGTTCTGAAGGAAACCCGAAATTCCTCCCTCGTACAATAGCGAGACCATATATCCATGACGAAAGTCAAGGCCGACAAATGGGTATGGCGTACGAACAAAATATTGCTGCATCAGTTATCTGTAGAGCACGTGAAACCCCAACTCTTATTAAGAATCAAGAAAACCATGTTCACTACTGGACGAGGTTGAATTATGACTCAAAGGAAAAGGGATATAATGCCTGGTCTACAGAACCAGCGGTAACACCTACGACACCACTCGCGAAGTTTTATGAGCGATTTAGCGAGGACAAGATTTGTCATGCTGTCTGTGTTGGCCGCAAATCCGCTCTTGAATATTCTACTTGCAGATTACTTGAGTCTTGCAGCATGACGTGGGCGATTGATGTCGGTACACTAGAATATCCTTCCTGTGGACAGTGCGACGTTGATGTCATGACGCTCAGCTACGCGACCGCAGTTGATACGGTCGATAGAATTAGAGATGGCATGACTGGAGAAATATATAATATTCACAATTGCGTAGGTAGACAACGTGAGTTGGCTTTGGAAATATGGAAAAATTTTCTCCTTCATGGAGTGGATAGAGGATTCTGCTGTAAGCGGTCAGAAAAGATATACCGAGTTATTCGAAATACAAATGCTTGGATTTTTGCTAATCCTGTATACTATGCTCATGTACTCGCGCAACAAGAAGGGGTTTTAGAGTTTGTGGAAGCATTGAATCAATATTTGATGCGAGCTGTCGCGAGAAGTCAGAGTCATGATGGGTGTAAAGACGTCTCAAAGGAAGGCCCGGCTTTGGTTGATGAGATTATCCAGCAGATTACCGCGACCAGGCTTCTAGACTTCTTGATTTATTTTTGTGCATAATCTGTATAATAAAAAGGTCTTGAATTTTGCACATTTATATACTGTATGATATACCTTTTTTTCTAACCATTATTCCGTGTCCTGTTCTTTGTTGCCGCTTACTAATGAATCACGCCTACTTGGTTAGAATAATCCCACGATCTTCCGTTTGATTGCTACAAAGTCTAGCTAATGTGGTTATACAACTATTTCGTTCTTGTCCTCTGATCTATTGACTTAAGTCAATACCATTCTCATGGAAGAACTGATGTACCACAACCACTTTACATATTCGTTCACTCAATCCATTCAGTTTAGGTACTTCATTGTTTCTGTATTTTTCCTTGTTTGGCTTTGGTTTTGGCCTCCTTGGTTAGTATATTGGCGTAAGTTTTACTGCAGAGGCAATTGCTTTGTTATTTTATCTCAAGCTGAAGTCTAGCTAGAAACGACACCGCCTTATGTGCTGATACCTGTGTTACCGGGAACTCTTTTTTTGAGTCAGGTGCCGGACTACTGCGGCCCGCAACGTGGTAGTGTCCAACTCTTCGGCGTTTGTTACCAAATTTCAAAGTGCATGATACTGTAGAGTCTCCATCGCCAGAGCCGCATTCCATGCTTCTGTATATATATCAGCTTTGTAGGGAATGGCCTTATCTTTGTCATCAATATCGCTAATATCACTGTTATCGGAGAACTCCCCTAATATTCAGATCCATCCCGGGAATCGCCACCACCTTGGCCTACTCCGGTAAGCGAAGAACAAATCCATCGAACTCGAGAGGCTCGGGCAACTATTCCCACCACCGGAGAGGATGAATGCGTTGAGGTAGTTACCGGCGAAAAGGGTGGCGGGAGGGGCGGCTGTGAGGAGGTGAGTTTTATATTGTAAAGCTTTGGTGGAGAGGATATCAATGTGGGTTTAAGATGGATTGAACTGACGGAGTATAGTAATCTATGGGAATTGATACGACAGGCATCATGATATGATAAGTCTAGATAGCGGAGTATCGAAGAGTTCTTGACTGCACAGCAGGTTTATTTTATAATAGTTCCGATCAATAGTAAAGTATACGTGTATGAAATATAGACAAACCAAAGCAATAACCTCACTTAATACCATCTACTACTTACTTTTACCGGCTATTCACCAGGTCATTCTGACATCGAATAACCGCAGACTACTACCATTAAAAAAAAAGTATCGTGTTTTAGTATGGTTTTGTTGATTGTAGTGTCTGGAATTGACCACACATAGATCTAGCTAGTACTAGGTTTGATATAGGTGACAACAACTATCATAATTATAAATCTCAGTTAAGTATATGATATAAGATCCATTGATCCGGCATTCCTAGTATTAGCCCGACTTCCCCTATGTGCCTGTTTGATGGGGTACTGTTACATTTGTGTGTAAATACTGTACCACTACTGCCCTCAACTTATTTTGCATACTAAAAACGAGAAGGTGCTCAAACGTAATAAATCAAAAAAAAAAAAGGTGATCCACCAGCTAGTTAAAAATATTATACAAAAAAATACCTAGCTATCAAAAAAAAATATCTACAAGTGCAATATGTATTTACAATGCTTTCCCCTCCATTATTATTTTACACTTAGGAAAGGCAGTGCGTCCTATATTTACAAGCACTGAGAGTAGTAGGGGTTGCCGACTTGGCAAGTGTATGGTGACACACAGGCGGTTGGGCCCTAGAAGGCTCATGTTAGTATTACTTCTTTTTAATAATATATTGCAGGGAGAGTGATCCTTACAGTCCAGCCGATACCACCACATTGTCCCCATTGGCTCTGAAGGGCACCGCCAGCGGAAGCTATAAAACAGTTAGTAATTCCATGTCAAGCAGGCAACTAGAAGGTTTTAAACTTACTGGTGGTAGTGCGGGTTGTTGTAGCAACGGTAGTGCTTGGGGTTGTTGTCCTGGTGGTAGTCGCAGCTGTAGTCGTGCTGGAAGTTCGGACGGTAGTTGTGGTGGTGGTGGTGCTGCTAGTGGTGGTCGAAGTTCGAACAGCAGTAGTAGAGGTGGTAGTTACTGGAGTGGTGGTACGGGTAGTAGTAACTGGGGTGGTAGAGGACGAAGTGCGGGAGGTGGTAGTGCTGCTAGTTGGTGGGGGGCTTGAGCAGCTTGGGTTTCCGTAGAAGATACCACGTCCGTTGGTACCAACGAAGATACGGCCGTAGACCTTATAGTCGACAGCAATCTTATTGGCATCGGCAGCACCGAATCCGTAGTTGTCGTTGATGCGAACCCAGTTAACACCGGCGTCATCAGAGCGGTAGACACCAGCGACTCCGTCGACGGTGAAGAAACCGGCGATGGACCAGTAGGCACCAGTGGTCTTTGGCGCTCCGAGATCGAAGTGCCCACCGGCGGTCACACCACCAATCTTGGTGAAAGTAGATCCAGAGTCAGTGGATCTGTAAAGACCATTGTCGGTGGAAACCCAGACGTCTCCGGAGGCAGTTGGATTTGGCACAATTTTGTAGGCCTTAGTGGCACCAGTGATAGTGGCGGTAGCGGACCAAGCGAGGGCTCCGTTGGTGGAGACATAGAATTGGTTAGTAGAGGCAGCATAGAACAGGTTGTTGTTGCGTCTATCAGCGGCAATGGCAGCATAAGCTGGGAGAGCAGAGATGGTGGTGAAAGCGTTGGTGTATTGCGAGCGGATTGGCTGGCCGTTGTTAGGGCTCCAGATGATAATGTCACCGTCAGCAGACAAAGCGACGGTACCGTGCTGGGCGTTGTTGGCAGCGTAGATTTTGTTCCAGCTGACACCTCCATTGTTAGAGGCAGAGAGTTCTTGAAGCTGGGTACCGACACGGACCAAGTTCAGTGGCTTGTTACCAGCATAGTCGATATCGGTGGTACCAGTGTAGTAGATGTGGAACTGGTCAGTAGGAGTTTGAGCAACATCAAGGTCCTTGTGGAGGAAACCACCGGCGTCGTACATGCCGGAAAGGAGAATGCCAGGACCCTGTGGTGGGGAGAGAAGATCCTGGATGGCAGTTTCTTCAATACCGTCGGCCATGATCTTGAGGGTAACGTTTCTTGGGCTAGCATCCCACTTGAGAAGGTCTCGGCTACCAAGGATAGTGGCACCAGTACCATACAGCCAGTGGTTGGAATCGAATGGATCGATAACGAGAGCTTCCATCATCCAGCCGACATCCTTGGGGTCGGTGGCGGCAGGGTCGTAGATCCATGGAGCGGGAGTGGCATCGATCTTGTAGTACTTGTTCCTGGTGGGGTATCCGGCCCACTCCCAGATGCTGGTCCAGGTAGCACCGCTGTTGGTACTTCTCCAGATGATTCCATCAGGCCACCACGAGTTCAAGGCGGCAACCATGATAGTACCTGGCTTCTGCCTGTCAACAGCGAAACCACCGAAACCGTAGTAAGTGCTGTCACTTGGGGATGGTGGGGTGATGTTGGTCCAGACGCTGCTAGTCAAGTTGTATTTCCAGACGGATCCCAAGGTTCCGTCGTATGGACCACCGCCATTGGAGTAGGTGATGTAAAGAACGTTCTCCGCGGCAGAGAAAACACCCTTGTGAGGAAGGTAGCCAGTAGGTTGTCCGGCAACAGCGGTCCCTGAATAACAGTTAGAATGCATAATCACTTTATCCCCTTCGAATGATCGTGATGGGAAAACCTACAGGTAGAGCCAGCATTGCTGCTGACGAAGATAGAGTTTCCAAGGTCTGCAACACCGACGAAGATACGGGGAGTAGCAACAGTCTTGCTACCGCCGCTGTTCTCGTCAAAAGTCACCCACGCGATACCAATTGGGTCTTGCATGTATTCGTTGGGGTCGGTAGCATTTGGCTTGAAGGTTCCGACGTTGGTGAAGGCAGTGACCTTGGCCCATGTAACACCATAGTCGGTGGATTTCCACAATCCGTTTCCGGAACGGGCACCGAAGTAAAGGATGTTATTGGAGTGAGGATCGATAGCAAGTCGCTAAAAATCCGGCTATAGTCAGTATACTAATAACTTTCTTAATAGAAAAAAACAATACATAGGAAGATAATATCGACATACCTCACCCATACCTCTACCAGGCATGTTACCTCCAACCTTGAAGGGGAGGGTAGTTTCAGACCAGGTGTTACCCTTATCCGTGGATCTCATGATGGCACCATTGTTGGGATCCCATGAGATCGTGTACATACCAACAGCGAGGTAGAGACGGTTGGTTTCAACAGGGTCTGTGGCAATGGCATCGACACCCCAGTGGTTCCTAAAAAGCATATTTTAGTATTCGCACCATTCTACGATAAGATGATCTTTTGAGTTCCCTAATGGAACACAGCCGTTTGGGCGCAAAACAATATTGCAAACGTACCAGTTAGGAGACCCAATATTGTCATTCAAAGGTGTCCATGAGTCGTCGGCATTGAGTCTATATGCTCCACCAATATCGGTTCTGGCATATGCAAGACCCTTCTCGGTTGGGTTGAAAACAATACCGGGGATGAATCCACCACCACCTCCAATCTTAACGTTCTTCCAGTTGTAACACTGCGATGGTGCCGCAGATGCCAAAAGCGGCGCGGCAGCAGCCGCTAGCAAAGTCGAAAATGCAACCATTGTTCCGGATTGTTCACAGAACAGTGCAGTCGATGTTGCGATTGTAGGGAGCCTGAATCACCTTTTTTTGAAATATGGGGGGGCTTCGGTGCATTTTATAGACGACCTTCAAGGTGCCTTCGACTAGATAGGTACCTTAGGCTCCTCTCACCAAAATAACTTAGCCCACCGGTTATGTTTCTCCGGTATTCTCGGAAATTCATGGAGACCCTAATCATCTCATGGGCACGACGGATCCACCTGCGCGCCATGGTTCCTGCGGTTGGACAAGCTAGGGATAAACCAAAATTTGAAGGGTCATCTGTCCGTTTTCCAGTAAGTTCCTAGGTGGCAGACCGTATAGCTGAGCACGTTTCGCTGTAGTGGATACAATCAAAATCTATCGACGGAGCCATGTTCTCCGACGGCTTTACTCACTTTTGGGGACAGTGGCTACCATTGACGCCATTTTCAGGCACCATCGGAACGTTATAGTGGCTTTGGATGGTAATTTACTTGCTATATTCTTAGGGTTTCATTTTCCCCTGCTCTAGACTTCTTCTTTTTGCCGTTATGAAAACCCCACAAGTCGCTGCCGATTGCTATTCCGTCCCTGACGGGAGAACATGTGCAGATGTAGGGATCGGAGAAAGAATGCACTCAAGCTTTTCGAAAAAGATTGTGCCTGGATCGTACCAGGATACCATGGATTTATCCAAAAAATCGCGTGGTATGTTCTATGGTTTTCATTCTCGGATCCTGGTGAGGAATTCTGGTAGCGATAGTTGACAATTGAGCGTACCAGGTTGACCGCTGTTGCATGTTGGAAAAGGTGAATAGATGCTCGTGCCGTCTTTTTTCTTTCAGTAAGAGTATACTAGTAGGGAAGCCAGCCGAAGAATCCCCGCTAAAAACATAATTTTCTATTGAGGCCTATGAGCCCGCATGCTGTGGCGCTGCTATCCACTGTGAAGCTGCTCGCGCTGTGCTGTGGAGCAGCTGAGCTGACGTCGTGAACCTGAAACGTTGGTAGTTTGCAGTGGACGGGCCGGGATCCGGACCTGTGGTTTCATCCCATCTCCTCGGCCCCGCCACAACACAACGTCAACGGAATTGTCTGCTCAGATACTCCGTTAAATTCTCCGAGGCTGGTCTCGAACCCGGATTTGGCATAGGGGTCGATTCGGCGGGTATGCTTCCCTAGCTATAACGTATAAAGAGACCTCGATTGCCCAATTCCTCTGTTTTCGAAAACGTCTTATATTACGGGCTTCAGTTGCACGCTGTTGAGCCGTGTTTTAGCCGCAAATTCAATCAATTGCAGCTTATCAGTCAAGTGCAGCCCGTTGCTAGTTAGTACCGCGATACTCAAAGCCTACAAGATGGTATCCGCGAGGGTCCTTCGAAGAAGGCCGAGGTAAGGTGGTGTGCATGCATGGTTGGTTCCATGGTTTGCGCATTCACCATCCGAGACTCCGACCCTGGCGCCATCATACCACATAGGAGGCTCCTCCCATTCGATCATGATCTCGCGGAGAAATTTAGCCTTTGAACTTAGCCTATTCAACCCATTCCTCCATTCTAGCATCCCCGCATCCGGATCGACCCCACATACACTCAGATCCGTAAGATAACCAATCCTTGGGGCCTTTAAAAAAGCTTATGTCCCTTCTGCATATGAAAGACTTCGGACTATTCGATGCCGAAATCATGCATCTGCGATCTTCCACTTGAATCCTTCTTCAGCCCAGCGGTCTGCTTCTACCAAGATGTCAGCGGTATTTGCCTAAATAAAGAAGAATATATAGGAATCCTACTAGTATGCCTGGAAACGACAGACGGGATGACAACTCTTTGACCTCGCAATACATAGAGCAAGCATGTGTATGTATCTATCAGTGCAACCCTCTTAGTCCGCGAAAGACATTCGGGACTACAACTTCCAGCGCTTAGACATCGGTGGTACTGCACAAACATCTGGATGCTGATCCATCAATCATTCTTTTTTGGCTAAATTCTATAACATATCAGTCGAATGTGTTCAGTGAGCTCCGTAGGAATATTTTTATTTTTCAATTTGCAAGTTTGCTGGAGACACGTACCTCAGACGGCTGGTTGTGACATACTTATACCGATCCCGTCATCGCTTTGTCCCACAAACCCAATTGAATGCCTGTAAATCCTACTAGGTCAAAGATACTACATGCACGCTTTGTCACGAAGATGGTACCATGGTTCCAAGACGCCGGCTTTCTCAAACTTAAACGACACGGCTGAGGCGGAACAGGCCGCCAAGACGCATGGGACAAACCGAAAAAATAAAATAAAAATATCCGATCGTGTAGTCATATCTTGGCGCATACATACTCTAAAAAACATTGTGATCCGATCTTGTCCCAGACTTCGATATTCGAATAACTGAGTTCCGGTGTCCCTTTCTTTCGTTTTTAGTAACCATTTCGAAATCAATTCGAGTTCCACACAGAATCGCTAGTCTTCGTCTTTTCCCATAGGGTTGCGTTGAAGTTGTGGTAAATTCGTAGCAGGCAGCATTCCCTAACTTGGACTTACATCCTGACATGTGCCTTCCCAGGTGCCTTGCTCCTTATCTCCCTTTCGCAGACACGCCACTTCTGATTGCCTGGAACCAAACCGCCACCAAAGCATTCTCACAAAATTTATGTGCAATTAGGTTAACTAGGTGAGCCTCCTTTCCTTTCCTCCGGTCCGTCATAAAATTCCTTCAAAGGAAAACAATCAAACTCCCAAAAGATAGCCTGTAAAACCAATAGTAAACGGCCGTGTCCCCACGCCTCGACACAAAGATTGCGAAAGGTGCCAGGAAAGCCTTCCATGCCGTGGCCTATCGGATCCCACGGCTAGATACCGTCCACGCCTCTCGATATCTCAGAATCTAGATCCAGAATGTCCAACCAGAAATATGTGCTCCTGCGTTGCACAAAAAAAGAACACAAGCACAAAAACTGGCTGCGAGCCCTAAGAAAAAACAAAAACATGCAAAAGGTAAAGGGTTTTTGGGCTACAATCAGTAATTGTGTAATCTCAGGCTACGGTTTCATCAGCGAGGCTTGTGAGAGGCACCCCAATTGGGCAATTTTGCCAAAACTCCAAGATCCATCTTCATGTCGATATCCATGATATGTGTAGCCTGAGATTATGTATAATAACGTTGGCTGACTACTTTTTTTCGCTTTCTCCGGCCTCAGGTCATACAAACGGCCTGCGGCCGACACCTCGATCTCAATTTTTTTTAGTCAGGCTCACGCTCCTCAGTCTCGATATTGTTTGCGCGTTGTGAGATGATGGAATGTTGTTATCACAGACAAGAAAGTACCAAGAAACCTGTAGTACGTCAGCAAGAGAGACAAAATCCGTAAGGGGGAACGGAAGGTTGGGTTCTCCTGTCTTATTCTGGGTCCGTTCCCATGCATGTCAAAAAAAAAAAAAATTTTGCCTTCCAATAGACAACTATTATACGACAGACCTATATTACGGCTGATCTATAATTACATTTTCTCCTTTCATTATCAAAGAAAAAAAGCTGATGCTTCCGGAAAATTACGGTTTTGAAGGTAGATCCTCGTTGGAAGGGCTGTCGCTCGGATAAGGTTCCAGGATCCAACTGTAGGTTTAAGGTTGGACCAAATGCATGCATCCATGCCATACATTACCTATCTCTTGGTATTTTCTTGGGCGCACACTGGTGGCTGTATCATTCCTTTTTCTGACGCCCAGTAAACCAATTATTCCCCGACGTTTTTTGATGAAACACCATCTGAACATTCCTCATTCACATGTGCATGCATGGGAGAACCCAGAAAACGAATAAGCAGTCCGATCCGTCTCATGAAACCAGTCTTATCCGTGCGACCAACCGAGATTACGAAGATAAAATTTTTTCTCCAGTTGACCTTGAGAAGACAAATTTTTGTGCATGTGGGAAAGCATTGTGGGATGTGGGTCAGGCTGTTCTCATTCGAGTTGTGGATGGAAGATCAGGCTAAGCGATTCGGAACTACAAAATCATTTATGTAGCATCGTTCAATATGCAGTGATATGTGCGGTGTGTTCAGAATTTCTCATCCTTGAGAAAGAAAATATACTTCAAAAATAACATTCTATTGGGTGTACAGACAAGCTCTCTCGGCGCGAACACTGCCACGCTTGGTAAACTTTCGACTACGTCGCTCGCACCCTCCGCCGTAGACATCTCGATCTCGGAAACCTTAGTGTCTTGGAAAAACCTGGGCTCCCTCAAATGTGCGTTGTGCAAACAAAGCAAAGAGAACGAAGGAGGACAAAATAAACTCTCCCTGGCTCGGCGTGTAATTAACAAGGTCGCAAATCTCCCTATGGCTGCAGGAGGGGGCCCACCTGATTTACACACTGGCTCCGAGATCCCTAGCGGTCGATGGGAAGCATGAGTCGTTCTGAGATTTGTTCTCAGCACTTTCCTTATTTTATTACTTCTTCCTTGATATTTCCTGAGGCAAGGTTTCAGGGACGGGAAGGCTGTGTCCTATCGCGAACGGATGTGGGCATGGCAAGGGAAATCTAAATATGTTTCTGGCCATGCGGTTAGCCGGGTTGACTTGACTACCCGTCACGGAAAAGCAACCATGTGCAATATGAGTTGATGTGATTGAAGGGATCCGGGAAACGAAAGGGAAAAAAGAATTTCACACCCGGTCGGACTAGTGTTTCTTATGCTTTGGTAATAGAAAGATAAGAATGTGAAAGTTACGTAGGCCATGCATAGGCTGTGTACAGCGTGTAAGACTCAGCGGAGATAATCTGGCCAAAAGTTGGTGGTTATATTCTCCTCCCACCCTCCGTTCCTCTCAGACCTGCTATGGGTGTTAATTCTCAAATCGATATGCCAAACCCATCAAACAATCGCCAATTGTCTTGATTGTAAAGAGCTCCTACTCTGTACCCGTACACTCTTTCCATAAAGATCTTGACAGACCCTTAATCGATTTCAGCCACTACTATGCTACAGCCAAGTAATAGTGCCTTAAGCTTCGCGGAAGTTGGGGCTGCTTCCCTAGATTCCAGAAGGCAGAGTCGAGACTTTGAACAAGACCCTCTATGGCCGAAAGGATGGCGCCCCTGGACATGCCTCGTGGGCTGCTTCTTCCTCATGTTCAACAGCTGGGGTGTTGTAAATGGTTATGGCACTTATCTTTCCTATTATAAAGAGTCCCTTCTAGTGGATTACACTATAGTCCACTTCAATATCATTGGGGCGACCCAGTGCTTTTTTATTCTATTTCTCTCTTTCATTGCTGGCCGTCTTCTCGACGCCAACTACAGTCGTTGGCTCCTGGTCGGCGGCTCTATTCTCCTCGTGTTGGGCATGTTCACACTCAGCATTTGTAATGGGAACGGGAATTATGGAGATGGCGAGTTCATGTATACTTGGGTCGCCCAGGGCCTCGTCTCTGGCTTAGGAATGGCCTGCTTTTTCGTGTCAAGGTAAGTTTTGGACAATACCCTCGACGATAATCTCAATTAGCCTCGAGTCCAAATCTCAATGCGTTGGGAGTGTTGGAACCTTACTAATGCACATTCTCCAATAGTTCTCAAAGTACGTGGGGGTACCGTTCTGCATATATGCATATCCTAGCATGTAAAATGAAATAGATCACTGGAACTAACTTTTAACTTAATAGTTGCCGCCACGTGGTTCAAGCGGAAGAAGGGGTTCGCTATTGGTATCGTCGCATCCGGGGCAAGCGTCTGTAAGTATCAAAATTAAATTTCACCTGCGTTGCCTATAAACGGTAATTTGTAGTTCTATAATGGCCATTATCCAGCTAACAAATTTGACAGCGGGATTGGTGTATCCTACCATGCTCCGTTACCTTATTGATATGGTCGGATTCAACCGTTCAGTCCAGATAGTTTCTTCATTGATAGCAATTACTTGCATTGTATCCGTCTTCCTGGCCGTTCCGAATCCCGATCACCATTTCCGGAGACCGTCAAACTGGCTCGCAACAAAAACCTGGATTGATAAGGACGCCTTCAAGGACCCCGCCTTCTGTTGGTTTACCGCCGCTATATCTTGGATGTTCTTCGGCTTCTATTGCGTCTTCTTTAACCTCGAGGAATGGTCAACAGAGGCTGGTGTCGGCTATAAGGGTTTAGAACCACCAGTACCTGGAATGCACGCCCTCAGGACCTATTGGCTCCTCGCCATCATGAACGGGTCCAGCACGATCGGTCGGCTGAGCTCTTCCTACCTTTGTGACCACTTCGGTGCGCTTAACGTCCACGCCGGAGTAACCTTGGTCTCTTCGTTCCTTTGTCTCTTCCTATGGACTTTTGCCAGAAACCTTGGATCGGCACTCGCGTTCGTCATAATATTCGGCGCATTCTCCGGTGCTGTCATTGGACTTCCTCCTGCCTCTATGGCTGCTATCTTGGGACCACACCCCGCTCAACAAGGTAAACTAGGACAGTGGACCGGAATGATGTATACAATCTCTTCATTCTTTGCCTTGGCGGGACCAATAATATCCAGCCACCTGGTGGTAAAATTCGACAAGTACCTTACAGTACAACTATGGAGCGGGCTGTGCCTATTCATCAGCGCCTGCTGTATGTGTATCGCGATAGTCTACCACTCTCGCGATGAATCCTTCATGAGGAGCCGCTTGCTCAAGCTTACACCGGCGAGCACTCGGAGCCGAAGCATGAGCCGTAAGAGGGAGACGAGTGAAGTTTAAGCTTCCTTCTATGCTCTCATTCTCCTCCAATCCTTTCCTTAACATTCTTTCTCTTACACGCTTCTTTTGCCTCTGCGTCGATCAACTCAACTCCTTTAATTGCATTTCCCTCGCCAGTTCGCGTTCGATCTTTACTATTGTTTTATTTATCGCACCCTCTTTTCTCTTCTTCCTTCCTTTCCCCTCTTCCTCTTTCTTCGGGTTTTAATTTTGATGTTTGTTTTTCATTTGGTTCAGCGAGCGTTCCTGCATTCTGTTTTCGGTTTTCGGTATGACATTAGAGGGACGGGCATTGGTACACCAGGTTGGATAGATCATTGGCGTTTGGATTGATACCCGCTTTGCTTGAGCTTATTGGTTTCCGCTTTGAACTATTGGATGCTATACCCCTAATGACTCTCTTATAACTTAGACTAATAAAATTTCATATTCTTTTCCCCCTTCTTTATCTACCTTCCATGGATCCACGGCCCTAGTACATTTATATAACCTCGTGTGCTGTGATATTAAAGTGTGTTGTGTGGTATGCGATCTAATCTTATCACTGGTCAATCTAATCTAATCTAATCTCATCGCATACTCCCAAAAAATACCACCGGGCCGTCTCCCGCCAATTTTTTAGAAGGTCCGCAGATTATCAGAAGGAGTCATAACCACGCTCTCCCCCAAACTTAGCCCGAAAGTACAGATCTCAATTGATTTCCAGCAGTGGGTAGCAGGAAGGTTATCTGAACTTCCTTTCCTTCGACTTTTATGAGGTCGGCTTTGTCAATTGCGCAAAGGCATTCCTTTATATTTAGACGGGTCACACTATCCAATACACAGCTGCAACTACGACTATTACACTGCCCCGCAATTCGTTATCGCCCCATTCCATTCCAATCATTCTTCACCACTCTATTCGCACGCCACAATAGTGCAGTCAGTATCCCTCCCTTCAACGTCGCCATCAATCCTTCTGCATCCCTCTTTGCTAGTCAATCATTCTCCTAACTTTCGTATCTAGCCATCTACCGCTCTAGAAAAAAATATACCCAAAAAAACTCGCGAGAAAAGACAAACTGTAGCCACCCCACAACCCCACGACATGACTACCTTAGACGGTCAACCGCTCGACAGAGCAGTCCTCGACACTTTGCTCCGTCGTCGAATGTTCTATGCTCAGGCATTTGACATCTACGGCGGTGTCTCCGGCCTTTTTGATTATGGTCCACCAGGGTGTGCCTTACAAGCCAATATCGTAGATACATGGAGGAAACACTTCATCCTGGAGGAAGATATGTTGGAGGTGGATTGTACCATGTTAACACCCCACGATGTCCTCAAGACTTCCGGCCACGTTGACAAGTTCTCGGATTGGATGTGCAAAGATCCTAAGACCGGAGAAATCTTTCGAGCTGATCATCTCGTCGAAGAGGTTCTGGAGGCGAGGTTGAAGGGCGACAAACAGGCTAGACATCTTGAAGCTGGCGCCGCCGTTGAAGAAACTGCTAAGGAGGTTGAAGGTGCTGAAGATAAGAAGAAGAGAAAGAAGAAGGTCAAGGATATCAAGGTCGTCAAGCTGGAAGACTCTGTTGTTCAAGAATACGAAGAAATTTTGGCAAAGGTGGGGCTTGGCTGGTCCGCGGATGTAATAGAATCTACCGCTAACTTACGGGATAGATCGATAACTTTGACGGCAAGGATCTTGGGGACATTATCACCAAGTATGAAATCAAGAATCCAGGTACTGGTGGCGACCTCGAGCTCCCTGTTGCCTTCAACCTTATGTTTGGCACTTCTATTGGCCCCAGCAGCAACTTACCAGGGTATGGATAGCAGCCATAACTTCCCAGGATCCAAAGAAAATGTCACAAATTAACATTTTTAATGCTATAGTTACCTCCGCCCCGAAACCGCCCAAGGTCAATTCTTGAATTTCCAGAAGCTCCTCGGATTCAACAATGAGAAGATGCCATTCGCATCTGCTTCGATCGGAAAATCCTTCAGAAATGAAATCTCACCCCGCCAAGGTCTCCTCCGTGTCCGTGAATTCTTGATGGCCGAAATTGAGCACTTCGTTGACCCCGAGAACAAATCCCATCCTCGCTTCCCAGAGGTTGCCGACACCGTTACTTTGAACTTCCTCCCCAAGGAAGTGCAACAAGCCGGCAAGACAGCGACGGTCAGAAAAACAATTGGTGAGGCTGTTCGCGAAGGTATGGTCGACAACGAAACCCTTGGTTACTTCTTGGCCAGAATCAACCTATTCCTGAAGAAGATCGGTGTCGATGAGAACAAAGTTCGGTTCAGGCAGCATATGGAGAACGAAATGGCACATTACGCTAGTGACTGTTGGGACGCTGAATTGCAGACGAGCTACGGCTGGATTGAGTGTGTCGGTTGCGCCGATAGAAGTGCCTATGACTTGTCGGTCCATCAAAAGAAGACTGGTCAATTCTTGGGCGTTAGAGAAACGCTTAAGGAGCCCCGAGTTATTGAAGAGTATGAAGTTGATATCAATAAGAAGGTTCTCGGCCCGAAATTCAAAAAAGACGCAAAGGCCGTCGAAGAGCGTCTGGCTGTGTGCTCGAACCAAAAGGAGCGCGAGGCCTGGTCTGAGACCTTGAAGAATGGTCAGAGCATCTCCGTCCTTATTGAAGGCCTCGGCAAATTGGATATCGGCAGTGATCTCGTCACTGTTGAGAAGAGGAAGAGAACCGAATCTGGTAAGTAAAATATACCACAAGTATAAGAGTAAAAACGGTAACTAATGCACCTGTTAGTCCGCGAGTATACCCCCAATGTCATCGAGCCATCATTCGGTATCGGCCGTATCCTTTACTCCCTAATGGAACACGTCTTCTGGACCCGCCCTGAGGACGCTGACCGTTCAGTCCTCTCCTTCCCTCCAACTATCGCCCCAACAAAGGTTCTTTTGGTCCCACTATCAAACAACGTCGCCTTTAACCCTCTTGTCAACAGCATATCCTCCAAGATCCGAAAATTGGGTATCAGCAGCCGTGTCGACTCCTCTGGTGCCACCATTGGTAAGCGATACAGCAGGAATGACGAATTGGGTACACCATTCGGTATCACTATTGATTTCCAGAGTGTAAAGGATGACACTATTACTTTGAGAGAGCGAGATACTACCAAGCAAGTCCGTGGCACAGTCGATGAGGTCTTGTCCCATCTGAAGGCTTTGGTTGATGGCACTGAGACTTGGGATGAGACTTTGACAAAACTTCCTATTTTCACCGGCCAGGAGGTCGAGGAGTAGACTAGGAAAGGGGATTTTTAAAAAAGATAGTAAAAAAAATATAATAAAAAAAAGAACGAAAAAAAGAAAAAGAAACAAGTTTCATTAGATTTGAATGATCCTAGATGGTTCTCATAGTTTGCATGGAATGACAATTCGAAGAGGAAGGAAACAAAAGAAAGAATGCAGCCTTTGGCCTTGGTCATGTTCCTGTAGGCATTGCTCCTCTCTCGTATAGTAAATATAACAATGGCAATACAATCATTTTCTCACTAGCATAAGTACTCGACCAATATATTTTCCCCAACTAGGGCATCATTCCAAATGATGGTAGCACAGAAAAGAATATAACGGTCTCTGTGCACCATGGCCAACGGTGCGTCCGTAGATAACATCTTACCCGTCAACTTAGGCTGCTTCAAGAAGCAAGCGGTGCCTAGATGTGTCAAATTAGATAGCTTAATTATCCTTGGCGTTGGTTTTTTTTCTGATCCCGTGGGATTTGGGAGGCCAAATGAGAGTTAGCCAGCCAATCTCAGCCGCAGATTCCCCAATTCCAGATGAGTCTCTGGCCTCCTGCAGCGAAAGCGATGTTGGACAGGAAAAACGCCATGCTTATTTTGAATAATTTCAAAGCACGAGCGCATTTCGGAGGCCAAATGCTTTAGCGTCCCTGAAATAGAGGGGAAGGGGGATTGCGACAGTTCTCAGAGCGATCTTTCTCTCGTCTCCTCCCTTCTTTTGCTTCCTCTGCATCTGCTCGTCGAACCTTCACAACGTGGGCATCGATCGATCAACCGCCCTTCGTTACACAAACCCGCGGCCCCTTAAACAACACAATTCCCTGCGAAAGGGTCAACGCGACAACACAGCGAAATGTCGAAGGCGGGCGACTTGGAAAAGGGCGGCGCCGGCGCGCTTCCCGACCTCTCAGACGTATACGGCGGTGTCGAGGATAACGGGCCGGCCGTGGGTGGTGTCATAGAGGAACACGATGCAGTCGCCTCGAACGGCCCTAAGGCTGCGGGTGGCGGGGGAGGAAGTTCGGGATCATGGTTCACTAAGAAACGAATAATAATCATTGCAATTGTCGCGGTCATTGTTATCGCTGGAGCTGTGGGTGGCGGCGTGGGCGGCGCCTTGGGTAGTAAGAAGTCTTCCGATGCAGGGGATTCTTCAGGGTCCGGCAGCAGCGGTGATCAGACTACGAACGGCGGCAGCAGCGGTGGAGCAGCCACTCCTACTCCCACGCGCACGAGTAGCGAGACGGGGGGTGCTGGGAACAGTGGTTCACCAGTCACAGTCATCCCCAATGCAACCGCGACCGGAATTGTCCTCACAGCAGGCGTCACAGCCGTCGCATTCTCAGGCGTGCCAAAGCCAGCTTCTACAGGGTCGGTGATGGACATCAACCAAGGGTTTCCGGGATTGACGCCGGGATTCGGAATCAGTTCCGGAAGCCTGGTCGACAATGGAGAGTTCAAGCAGAATTTAACAGGATGGGAGAATAAGGATGGTTGTTGGGGTGTGAACGCTTGGGATGATAAGGGATACCTCTCAGCTTGGAATGGGGAGCACTCTTCGGCGAAAAGCTGCGAGCTATCCCAGACGATGGATAGAGGTGACGACCAGGGTAAAGATACAGATTATGTTGTCAGTTTTCTGTATAGGAATGCGGTCGCAAACGTAAGTTTTTTTTTTTCCTCACAAAGTAGTTCAAGACATTTATCCCATGTGCATGTCTTGGGCGGTTCCCCGCAGGGTTTCAGGTGCTAAGTTAACTCCGCGAACATTATATTAGTCTTCTGATAATGCATGGCTATGGGCATACATCGGCGACGAAGATCAAATGATCCGTGTCCTGGCCACGAATGAGGGCAAACCGACCTCTGAGGACGAGTGGAGTAAGGCGGCGTATAAATATACCATCGATGCAAATAAAAAGGCTAGGATAGCCTTCAGGGCCTTTAACGATGTCGAGTATTGGGAGATCTCAGAAGTGGCGGTTACACCGCTGTCACTACTCAGTACATGATGGAGTTTAATAGCGGTCAATGCTGTGCTCGCTATTGCTATTGTCATTATTTTCTTTCTTGTAATATTAGGACATATATTATGATAATGAGGTTTATAAATTTAGCGTCCGCTGGTGGAATTCCTGCGTCTGTGCACTTTTGATGCATGCACCTTGTAGGATGCGCCCGCAGGAGACTTGAGTCCGCGGATCCGGGCCTCGATGCTAGCGTGCTAGAGTCAACATTGGCACGAGGATTGCAAACGCCTTTGCGTCCGGGATGCTCCTAGATAAGCTCCTGCACGCCAATTGATATTCTGACCGACACTCGAGTACTCTAGAGAGAAAAAAGGTAGTGATGTATACCACGCGCATGTATATGGCGCAGGTATCGGTGTATCTGTCAGTTCTATCTAGAAATACTTATGTACAGATATATGCACACACTCGCCGGCGGGCTGGAAGGCATCCATCCCACCACACCATCTTCTCCCTTCCTCATGCACAAGAATCTCCCACAAATCTCAGTTATTACGTAGTATAAACCGATCCTTGGGTTCATCTCGTACAGCGCATGCAGTTTTCTGCGATTCCGGAATCCCAGGCCCAAATATTATGCAACCTGTACCAAACCCGGCACAAGGGCACATGCAGCCGTGCAAACAAACGGGCCTTCTTGTTTGCCCAAATGCAACCTCTCCAATTCTCGTATAATCCATAGCCGTCGAGTGCTCCCGTGCGGATGAAGCGGTAACTGTCTCGACGCCGCTTTTGCAATTGTCCGTATGCACTTTCTCAATCTTGTCACATTCGTCGTATCACACACGTCTTGATACCTGCTATAAACTTGATGGATTACCTCCAAACTAATCTCCATATATATTCCTAACGAACTAGCAAACCCTCACCACCTCTAGCGCGATAGAAGAGGGGCCGTTCCACTATTCGAATCGCCCTTCTCACTCGCGACCTCGGTGTCCAAACGGTGGGGCGTCAGCTCAGAGGCCGCCATTTCCAAGCGACCACAAGCGAATCGGATCCAGTCCCACGGCTCCATCAAGACTAGCCAGGACCCGCCGGCCCATTTCCCAAAGCTGGGCTACAGTCAACCACCCACATCTTTCCTTTTGGACCCAGACGCAAGTCCAACATGCACAATGCTTCTAGCTCTAGCTCCATGTAGCTCTTGCATGCAAATCCCGTCAACCGGACTCCCGTGGGAATGGCACCCTTGCATGTAGATTTCGTCACAGAGCAAACCTTCACTCGAATCTGCAAAAATATTGCCAGAAGCAGTTCCCTGCAACTGATGGTTCGTGGGGAATACTAACCTCGCAAGAAACAGTTTTTGCGAGAGAAGCGCGGCCTACCAAAAAAGAAAGAGGAAAGGGAAAAAAAATCAGCACCAAACAGCTCCACAGGCGGGAGGAATGGGGCCAACCTTGATAAGTATCTCGGCAAGGGAAAGCTAGTAAAAAGGGAAGATTATCAATATAATGTGATATATCATGTCATACCTATGAAACATGGTGCGGGGACCAGGCTAGCCCACTTTCTCTACTGATGAGCTATAGCTTCGAGGAAGAAAAGGCGAGCTGTCTTAGTCTCGATAACGCCAGAGCCCACAGCCGTTTAGGCCCCCGTTAGAAGGGAGGGGAGGGTAGTCCAGCTCGCCTTTCTTTTATACCCGCGTCCCCCGCGACTGAATTCCTTAGTAGATCCTCTAGTCCTCTTTTTTTTGTCGCCCCCTCGATTCAATTTACAAAGCGAGAATATTCGTCTACGAAGACCGTCTTTTTTGTTTTAGATTACCGTGGTAACTTTCGAGTAGTAGCGTATAGACAAAATGGCACCGGCAGACCAAACGATCCTCGTAGGCTTCCTCTTTATCCAATATCTTGAGACCTAGTTTTGCCGTAACACCGACTTACCTGTTCATTTCATTTTAACAAACAAATAGATTACTGGAGCATCAGGCTTCGTCGGCTCCGCCGTCGTCCTCACGGCCCTCAAAAGCGGCTACAAAGTCCGCTTAACAATCCGGAACCCTGCACAGGAAGAATGGCTCAGAAAGGTGTTCGGCCACGAAGGGCAGGTCAGCTTCGTCACCGTCCCGGATTTTCTGAAAGACGGCGCCTTCGACGAGGTTGTCAAGGGGGTTGACTTTGTAATCCACACTGCGAGCCCCATTCCATTGCCAGTAAGTAGTATTGTTGAGGTTAACTACCGCCTCATATCATCCCTTCGACATAGAGGATCTAGGAGGGGACTTTACTGACTCCCTTGTGTAGGAGCTATTACAGCCTTGGAAGGAAAATTATATCGACCCGGCCGTTATCCCCACACAATCACTCCTCGAATCCGCCACAAAGGAGCCAAAGATCAAAAAGGTCGTAATCACCAGTTCGTCCATTTCCTTTATTCCTCTAGACCGCTCTCTCCTCGGGGAAAGCCGAACAGCCAGTGGTACGTAAAGCGATCTCCCCCTCTGATATCATGATATCCATGTAAACACCACCGGACACCTAAACTCACAAACCCTTCCGAACAGAACAAACGGGCAACCCAGACGTCGGCTCCCTGTCCGAATTCTCAAAGCTCGACTTCGGTCACGGCTTCGGTGCCTACCATGCTTCCAAGATCGCCGGCGATTTGGCAACCTGGGAATTCCACGCTACCAAGAAGCCTCATTACTCAATCGTCAGCATCCATCCCGACTTTGTATACGGCGCCATACCCGTTCTCAAGTCCGTAAAGGACATTGATAACCATCATACCACTGCCGCAATCCTCTGGCGTGAATATAACGGCATCGACGGCCTGCTTAGGTTCCAGGACGTCGATCATTCCGTTCATGTTGACGATGTAGCTGAAGCACATGTCAAGGCCCTCGGCGATGAGATTAAAGATGGGGAGAGGTTTCTGTTGTCTGCTGGGGAATTCAAGTGGGACGATCTCTTGAAGCATGCGCAGGAGAAATATCCCGAATTGGGCTTCAAGCTTAATACTATCCCCAGCTGGAAGGATGGCTGGAGTGCTACTTATTTCAAGCTGGATGCGAGCAAGGCGGCGAGGGAATTGGGGATTCAGTACAAGGATATTTACCAGCAGTTCGACCAATTGGTGGATCAGGTCAAGACGCTCCCGAAAGAGTAGATTTGCCAATTTTGCAATGAAACGAGTTAGCTAGTTGAAGGGATCGATCTAGTCTAGAACTTAGTGTACTCTTCTAATCTAATTTCAATGAAGCGGTAATAAACGTTAAGCTTGCACTTGGTGCATAGACGCCTAATACCACCCAATATGGCCCATGGCCCCTCCATATCTCCAGGCCTTCCCTTCCACCGCCCCGATCAGGCTCAGAAAACTAATCGGAATGGGTTCAATATCAAACATCCCACCTTTCGCGTAAGTCTCCACGAACCCATAACCGCTGGCGACCAACCAGATCATTGTGCTTCCCCAAACCAGGCTCTTAAAACCCCACCCCCTTCCCTTCACCCCACCTGCGCCGATGATAATCTGCTGTCCCAGGATCCCTACTGGCTGTAGCATCAAAAACATCATGGCCTCGACGCCATCTCGGCTTTGCATATACGCCCCGGCAAAATGCAATACGCCGGATAGTAAGAAAGGAATGACCACTCTTAAGATCCTCGAGCTCACTGTATGAGTTAAAAAGGTAAACTGCTGCCTGAATAGTCCATGCCATGCTACCCCCCAGAATTCAGCGATGGTGTACCACTCCTCCGTCCAAATCCCGAATAGATCTGGCCAGTTTGAATGATCTTGTCCGAAGATGCCGACATAAATAACAGCACAAAGCGCGTGTTCGCTATTAACCGCTAGCCATATCGCTGAGCCGCCAAGTGCCGTTCTTAAAGCTCCGGAAAACAATGTATCCGGTGATGCCATATGATGTGTAGCCGATCCAAACCATAGATCATACCGACACCAAGCAAGTAAGAAATCAATCAACACCCAAGCGATGATGACCCTTGTAAATCTAGTAACCAAAAACCAGCTTTTTGAGATTCTTGCGGCTTTTTCTCGCCGTTGTTTCAATAGCGCTGGCTCAAAGGGGGTGTTAAGCATTCTTGGGTTACTAAAACACGCACCAGCCCAGTCGAATCTCTGTTTCCAGGTCGGGTTTATGGTAGGACATGGTTTATCCGCTATTTTAAAAATTTCCGTAAGAGCAATTTCGTAACGCCAAGGGATAACGAAGAGGATATCGATTCCTTGGAGGGTGATCGAAACTGCAGCAGTACCGTATGCAAAGTTTATGACGGGTGAAGTGAGGTGGTGACAAAATAAGGTTGCTTGTATCCCGATTCCAATGATGATGGGTACAACAATCGCCGGGAGAAGCGTCCTGATAGGCGAAGTTTTAGGTAAGGGGCCAATAACAGCAAGGGTAATCTGCTGCAGAGCTATCGAAATCGGGAGGAGCCAAAAAGATGCGCGATCCGCTGGGGGAAGGTCTGGGAATTCATAAGTTGGAGGACGGGGATAGTGCTGAACGTTGTTCGGCACCAGTGGCGACGCGAACAGCATGGCTGCAGCAGTGGGTCTAATACGAGGTCCCCGCAGGTCAGGGTATCGTACTGATGCAGGCGATAAGTGCTATCCCCAGAAGATCTCGCAGACGGAAACAATCAAAGAATTTGGGGCGAAGAGATTGGGAACTGTTCCTCGTAAATTATGGTACTGAAATCCGTGACGTCGAGTTCGCCCTTGCAGCTGTGTAACAGCAGTGGCTATCCAGAATTTGACATTCCCTTGCGCGTCTGCGGCTGATTATGAATAGTTCCTGTGGAACCCTAAGTCAGCAAAGGCCGGATTCGGTCGGGTAAGCTTCGACGGGGATATACAATTGTCTATAGAAACTGCCGTAGAAAGCTAACTGTTCAAGTTGCAACGTTGGAGGACAATTTCCTTCCATTCTTTGGGTGAGACTGGAAGTCAGCACGACGGGTCCAAAAATCGACTTGGCCAATTCGCGCCCGTCAACCTTCGTCCAGGGCGAAATCACTATCAATCCGGCTAGTGCGCCTGGATTGGAAACTTAAGGATGTCATTGAGAGCCGGCGACTCATTTTTTGGTGTTTCCGCCGAGTCCACGAAAGATAGAAATTCAGGGTAGAGAAAGTAGTGATCTTTGGAGGAGGATGCTTGAAAGCGCGCTAAAGTAAACAGGACAAACCGCTAACATGACATAAGCTATCGAGACCCACGCCGTCCTCCCCTTTCTATGCAAACAGAAGCAATGACTTTTTGACAGCTACACCTGCGATCCGAAATGGTTTGAATATCTAAAGGAAAGGAAAGGAAAAGAAAGGGACAACATATTCCTCCCAAGACAAGAAAAAATGAGAACAAAAGGAAATAAAAACAAAGGAAAATGGAAATGAAAATGAAAATCACCAAGAAAAAGGAGAAATGTATATTCTAGAAATCCGTTTTATGTGGGTCTAGTATCGATAGCCCGTGTTATAGGGCCCCTCGGGAAACTCCACCGGCTGTTGTACCGAATACGGGTCTTGATGTCCCGTAAGCGGTGTCGTCCGCCCACCATGAATGCCGTTGTCGCTCACGCTCGCACTCGCATTATGCTGATTGCGATATGCATCCCTCCTGAAGTCCGCATCTTCATCATCGTCCTCCCCTTGCCAACGCCCTTGCCCCACCGCTGTGTTTGACAATGGGGCATATAAACCACCAGGGGTCGGGGTAACGGTAGTGGGTCGGTATGGGGATTGCGGGTGCTCATCTTCCTGGGGGTCGAGCATGTTATGGTCGTCCTTATGGCTGAAGGCGTCTTGGGTGGTAGCTTCGACATCATGGGTGGCGATGACACCGGGTCTAAGGTGTGAGGTGAACGGAAGATTTTCCTTCCAGAGGAAGTAGCAGGTGTAGGCGTACATTCCTGTTGTGATAGCCCAAGTCAGGCTGTTATTTGGATTGTTAGCCCATTGGTCATTTCCGAGCCGGGTTCGTGTGCCACAGGACTTCTGAAGGGATATATATTGGGTTCTTACAAGACTACTACACCAAGGCCGATCGCGCCTCTCGAGAGATCACAGATTTTGGGTGTGCCGTATACTGTTGTTGCACAGGTTTTCGATTCACCCTTTGAAATTCCTTCATTGTTGTGAACTGCCAGAGAAACGAAGCCTGCGAACCACAGTATCTAGAAATTTCGCGGTGTTAGTATTTTGGTGCACTCCAATGATTATGTGCGAAGCTATGAGTAGATGGATGGGTGGCTGTACCGTTGATAAGAAGCATAGTGATGTTTGTGCGATTGGGTGCGAGAACCTAACGGTCCGCGGCCACCTCGGCGTCATAGCCGTGTATATTATAATCGGCACAGAGATAAAGCACTAATTCACGAACACCTCGAAGTCAGCAATTGACTTGCACAATATCGAATGCCAAAAGATCCGGGAAGATCCGGTTCTGCGTACCATCGCGAACATCAAATTGGCAGCAGCCGGCGAGCCGCCCTTCTGGGCCTTCAATGCCAACAATATGACCCATAGTATGAATATGACCAGCCCCTGAAAGCCATGCGTGAAGAAGGCGGCCTTCTGCAGCGTCCCTATCTTCGATAATGTCATCTTCGCCATTTTGGAAGTTCTTGTACGGTGGTCCGGGTTGCCAGGCCGGAACTGGAGTTATTGGTCTGCTCTTTGTTTGTGTGGTGGGGCGTAGCGTAGCGTAGTAAGCGGATACAGATACGGAGACACCGGTGCAGACGCAGACGCAGACGCAGGAGAGAGAAAAACAGGCGATGCTGTTGGTCGAATGGTATTGTCGGACAAGAAGAAGTATCGCGGTCTGGAGAGGAGGGTGGAAAGGGAGAAGAGAAAGAGAGAGGGAGAGAGAGTGGGGGGAGTGGAAGAGAGAGAGGTAACTTCGAGAGCTGAGATAGAAGCTAAGTCACAAGAGTGTTGGTTCTGACCTCACAGGCGCCCTGCAGCCCCGGCAAGCTGTGTAAGGCTGATTTGTATTAATTTGCTTGTGCGCTGACAATTTCACTCGCGGCACCGGCTCTGTCGACGTCTATAGTGTGGGTCGGGTGTCCCAGGAGCATCTGTCGGTAAGTGGAATAGAGAAATTGACACTGGTTGACTGACGGAGTACTGATACTGACTTATTGCAATGAAGCTTCGCGAATCGATCCCACCGGGTCCTCATCAAAGGCCCTATTTGCATGTTCCGAGTCGTCATCAAAATAAAGCCGAAACGGGCTCAGTCTGGCTTAGCCTCTTGCGGAAGCTTTCCTCCCCAGACTACCCAAAAATAGTAAACCTCCACCGTTGGAGGATCAACCAAGCAAGACACAGCCCGCTTTCACGCGGCTCTAGTTTGTGCGATTTGAGATTTTGTGCCTCAGCCGCTGCACCGCTGCTTGCTTTGTTTCGTTCCGGTCATTGTTTCCCGTCTGAAAGGGACGTCTTCGATTCGAGGGAATGCAATAATGACCACGATCGTCCTCTTACACACGTTCCAGTCTCACGCAAGCCCTGACGCTGGTCCACGCCCACGGGATCCGGAACTCGCAGATGCAGGGGTGTGATTGGAAGAAAGGGAGGGAAAAAGGCTTGGCTCGGCTCGGTATCACGGGATTTCGGTATGGGTCGAAAAAATAACAGGGCCGTACGTCGTACTCTGCTGCTGCCCCGCAGCTGTACGTGTATACCGCCAAAACTGTATAGACCGAGCTTGCCAGTAGCAAAATCCCGTCGAACCGATCAATATCAGCCATGGAGGGGACAATGTCTGCAAATCTCGAATTGGAGGCGAGGATCAAGCGAATAGAGTCCACACTAGTCGCTATCGCTAAAAGGTATATATATATATATATGTATTGAATTCGGCAGAAACCAGGCCATAGCTGCCCAGACCCATGCGTTTTTACTCCAAGACTTCATCTATCGATCTATTTATAACAATTCGAGTGTGGATACAGGGTCCATCTTACCGGCCTCGGGATCCTAAATAACAATGCTCGCCAGTTTAATTCACAGGCCCGAGACCCGCAAGATCAATTGCAAGGCCTTCAAATAGCTGAGGCAGATTCGACCCAAAACATATGCTACCGTTGTCCCGATGATTTCCCGCGTACCCTGATAGACGCAATCAGCTTGCGGTGGGATGGTAAGAATTCACCTCCCATATTTTCACCCTTTTATGCGCCCCACGGGGCAATACAATCTATGTATGTACATGTGTGCGCACGTATGTATGATTCTGACATAACCCCCCCAAAATTTAGCAAAACGGTTATCCCAATTGTTGGGGTTTTACAACGTAAAGATATTCAGACCCGGCAGTCACGCATATACTCCCTCCGAGAATCCCGAAGAAGGGGAGGAAGAGTTTCATAAGTATATAGATGTGGACGACGAAAGCCAAGTTGGGCGCTACTCGAAAGAATGTTTTACCTACTTTATTAGCTACGTCGGGCTGAAGCGAAAAGTGGTTGAGAACTATTTACCGTCTACTGAACGTCGACAGACCGAATAAAGTTTATATAGAATATATACCTAGATATATGTATGCATATTATTTGCGAATCTTTGCTTCCCCTCCCGAGTGTCAGTAAAATATTAGTATGTATTTCCTTTTGGGCGAATTCGAGTGTTCCCCCTTCATCGAATTCAAAACAACACAGGCACCCTCAAAATCCAACGTGAACTAGTATCCCACAGCGATATAATAGCCAAGTACCTAAGCAGTCTTGATCTGTCGGGCTAGGATGGAAATCTTCTTTCACAGGAACAGCTCTTCCTCCTGATTAGTAGCTTGTTGTGTGGAAACATCCAAAACATCCCGAATGTCCTCCAAACTCATGACATTTGGGCGTTTAACCAAATTCTCCTTCGAGTCTTCCTCCACTTCCACTGCGTCTTCCTCTTTCACAGAAGGATCCTCAAGATAATTTTGGTAGATGGGCTGGGTCGACCACTGCTCCTGAGGTCCTTCGGTCTTGACATCTTCTGACTGCAAGTGCTCCTCAGGTGCTACATCATCTTCTTCCTTCAAAATGGTATCTTCAATGAATTGAATCGGTTGAGTGGACCACTGTTCTTCGTCTTCCTGCACTTTGACATCTTCCTGGGGGGCTTCATCTTCTATCTCAATACCATAGTCTTCAATAACATATACTTGATCCGTGGCCGGTGGGCCTTGCGCCAGATCTGCTCTTTCCCGCTCCCCAGTTAGCGGTGTCAGTTGCTTCATCAGGATGGACATATTCAGTATCGGTTGCGCCCAACAAGTATACCACTCCACGGCCCTCTCGAAGATTGTAACAAGGTTAAAATCTAGATTTCTCAATCCTCTTTTGTGATCTGGGTCGTGCTTCTTCCGGTCCAACATCTGCGTGTATACCGGGTTATCTAACTCTCGTTCAATAGCCATTTGTACCCACTGTTCTCCGGTACGCGCAGCAGACGTTATCCATTTTAATTGTCTCTGTAGCGCCTTGATTTTGTTCTTGATCGAGTCCGCATCAATGTTTAAAGCTATTATTTCCTCAGTTCCCTCGGATCGTACAGGCTTTGGCTGCACAATTTGAGTTGCTACAAAGGAGGCTCTTTGGAGGAGGTCTTCAGCTGGAAGGTTTACCCAACCCTCCCTCGCCTCCGTTTCCAGAAAATCATACTGTTCCCAAAGGTATTTCATCTGACTCATCGCCCGTTTCAAAACATCAACCACTTTTTTCGCTTGAGTGGGAGCTTCATCCGCCGACCAACCCAACGTTTCGCGGATCAATTTTCCCACTTCGTATAGATCCCCCACGGGGCGTGACATGATGACTATATCCTCTTGAAAAGAAGCCATGGAAGCCTTCAAAGTGCGAATCAAGAACGCCAGGCTCCGAGGCGGGACATCACGGCTTCCAGAAGGACCGGATATAGAAGGGGAGGGCCCTAACGGGCATTTGGTCTGAAGCTCTACCAGCCATTCCATCTGTAGAGCTATGTAGCTCAGTATTTGCGAATTTTCGGAAACCCAGTTTTCGTATTGCTGTTCCGTCATTGAAACCGTGTTTTTTGTTTCATTGGGGAGTTCGACATCGACGACGGTGGCCGTTTGCTGTTTGGGATTAAGGTCGGCGGACGATATGATTTCGTTCGGGTCGGGGCATATTGAAATTTTGAGGAATAGTAAAAAGTAGACTAACACGGTTAGAAAATATGTCGATTGTGGCGCGCATGACGACATTCCGATTTCATCTGTATAATGAGCTATGGGACATCGATACCCTAGCTACTTCGGAAATACACTATTGAAGTGACAGGCATGTAAACTCATCGACACACCTATAGGTTTGTGAATTCGGGACCGTAGGAGGCGCCTAGGCTTCTGCGTGCACGTGTGTAGCATGGCAGTAAAGATTTTTTGAGTGCATTCGATCCAAATATTAAAGATACCGTGAAAATGGGACATGCAGGAAGCTTAAAGTTTCCCACCTCATGAATGTGGTAACATATCTTTATTAGCATAATTGAGGTATTATTAATATAAGTTCATGAATTCGGTGCTCTTCTACTGTATACTATATTCTAAGGCTAACTAGTTTGGGCTCCATATAATATCTGATGACATGTGTCGATACGCATCAATTCTATACTTTGTCACTGGCTACTAGTTACCATTTGTATCCTTAATTCCAGCCCCTTCAGTGGTTGTAGGATTTCCCGCATATATTATATATATATCGCCTGGACTCACTATTGATTCGAGGCTGGAACCGATTCCACAGGGGAACCTGCCAGCGCCACATATGTATTTCTAATGCGCCATAGGTTGGTGGCACGCCTCAAAAAGTGTTGACTCAGATAGACCAACTTTATCAATTGAGTGATACAATCGATCTAGTGACCAAGCTAAGCTAGAGTGACGATCGATTACAATACAGCATAACTTACGGAATAATTCCTCGAGTTATCTGTTGCTACATGTAGCTACACGTCATTACGGGCGTAATTTCAACTAAAATCTTACCCAAAAGTCTAAACCCCAGATGTTTTTACAACAAACGTCGCGTAAAGTCAGTGAAAAAGTCACCGACTAGGACGTCTACTATGCCGGAATACCTCTAGCTCTGATCACCTAGAATTATACGAATATAACGCCTACGGACATCTCGCTACTTCAACTTTGCCGTCGTTTTGTGATCGGACCTCTTTAAAGCTTTCTCACTAAAACTCCTTGTAGCAATGGTCCAATGATACCGGTCCTTAAAAAACAGCCCGTATAATCTTCTTAAATTGCTCAAATGATTGGTATGGTGGAGGCCAGCTGGTACCGTTTACTGGATTGAAGTTTCAGGATCCTGTTGCGAACTTTGAGGGGATCTCGACTGGCCCGACTAGATGCACTTAAGTACTTGTATGCATGTATTCGTACTGGGGAAGGTCGGGATAATCAAAGTTGATTGGTGACGGGCACTTGAGGGTGGCTATGCGCGTGTAAGCAATATGTACAGGAACGAGAGGTAATCGCCTACAAAAGTCAGCGGCACGGAGCGCGCTCAAGGATACTTTTATTTCTCATATTGGCCGAGTTATCGCTCTTCCTATTTGATGAACACATTATCGGCGTAAAAACCTCACGCTCGAGATTTGGTACTGCGCTGCAGGATTCATATGATCATGACGTTGTTTGCATTGGAACCCCGAATTACCTACTACACTATTAGTTTGGATTTCGCAATATATAGCTTTCTGAGGAATGGATAAAGTTTATCGATAGATATATCGGCAAGCCTGTAAGCTCAAGATGGAATATTTTGGAAGATGTTGTTTCGAATTTCGGTAGTTCAGTGACTGAGAAAACCGGCTCCTGGTTAATTTTTCAATCCATCGACTGTAAACCTTCGCGCTCCAAGGTGCAGTAGCGGAACAATCGAACAAACTTTTAGCTGAAAGCAAGCAATTGTCGAAGTTGGAGGAGTTTTGTCTGAGAGACAAGAGTTTTTTATGAAGTAGAAGGAAAAATTCTGAAGAAAAAAGTGGGCGTCACAAAAACCTAGAGAAACAAAAGTTACAGAATGAAATCTAATAGCACGACCGTGATCAAAGGCGAAGTCACAAGATAGATAGCTCCAAGCTCGCACAAGCAAAGCCCCAAGTTCTTCAAGAAAGCTTGGAAAATGCTAACCCGGACAAGCCGGAGCAACCGGGACAAAGTGCACTAATGGTGTTTTAAATCTTGGGAACAACCTTTCCAAAACCTGGTTAACCGGTTCTAAAAAGCCCGGCTTACACACTTCGAATCCACAACTAACCAGGGAGAGAGGCGCGTACATGCATGGGCATGATTCATTTGGTGAGGTATTACGATTGTGTGATCCAAGGTAAAATTGAATATTTAGATCTGCCGATTCGTGAGTTTGAAGCCAGCTGGTAATTATAAAACCCAAATTTCAAGCCGCTGCCTTAATTCGTCAGGAAATAGCCACTATATTTGTGTCTAAGAAAAGCCCAAGCCGTAATAAGGCCGTCTTTGGCAGAGGCTATGACCACCATGTGATCATTTCGTCGGAACGCGGCAATGAAAACTCCATGCCCTAGTACTATTTGGATCGTGTTTATCAAATGCATAGTTCCCCCCCCCGCCGTCGAAGTCCGATATAGCCGGATTAGAATTGACTTTTAAAACACCAAAATCCCCGGGTTATGCATATAGAGAGTTTAAACCATGGGGTAAATAGCTCGATTGATTTAGCCTAGCTACAGTAACCATCGGGTCGTCAGAAAGATATTAACAAAATAAGTAGCAGGAAGACGAGTATCTAGACCAAGAGAGAAAAAACAAATGTTTTAATTAGTCGAGTTTACTCTGCACTTTATTCAGCACGCAATGTATTGGGATGGGGATGAAGTGGTCCGTGACCCTAGATGGGTGAGGCTGTATAATGCGAGGGCTAATCTACCCGGAACATAAGATTATCCGGAGCTAGCTGCAGAATTGCCTTGGCAGGTATTTGCAAGGAAAGGAATGGGAAGCTAAGGAGGGACAAGAGAAGGCGAGAGGGATTGATCATCTTGGGCTTCAGTGAGATACGTTTGAGTTCAAAAAGGTATGGTAGGTCGCAATCCGTTTGGGGAGTCCTGAAACTGTTTGAAGGCGATGGCCGTGCAAACCAAAATTGTTTAACAAGTGGCAAAATAATTCTGTCATATAAATTAATCTGGGACGGAAAACGGGTGCGCTCTCCATGGGGCTTGGTGCTCTGCGCCTATCGATAGGGGCTTCCAAGCTCCTCCACCCGTTGATGTATATTGATGGGTATCGATAAAATCGAATTTTCGATCCTGTCCTTCCATGGTGCGAGCTTCACGTCATAAGTGGGGTATGTGCATTCGTTTCCGTCGATTAGCAAGCACGGTTAATAACCTTTCGGAGCATTTTCGATGCCATTCCGGCAAATACGACTCTTCAAGATACGAATACCTTGTAGACTCTTATTACGCTTTCACAACTGAGATCTAAAAAAACATCGTCGCGTCTGCATTTAGGCCATGGGATAAAAGGCTGCCCAGATCTTGTCCCGGGTGGTGGGTTTTCAAGGCGTCTTCCGAAATGATCCTTGATATAAACCATTCGAGAATATTTTAGTGCCTGTCAAGTCAAGTGAAGAAGTCAGGGATAGCAAAAAACGAAACAAAGAAAAAGGCAGATCAGTTCACTGTCATGTCGGAGTCTAGGAATAGCGTCCCGCTTAATCCATTCTAGCTTAAAATTTGTGTTGGGGTCGTGGCAAAGGAGGTCAGAGTTTTGTAGTGGACAAGCACTTTTACCGCTACAGGTACGACTAGTCATTTTGGACGTGTAAGCGGTTACTCGGAGCGGTGAGATCTGGGGTTCGACATGTGAACCCTGATGATCGTTTTTCTGGAAGGCTGGGCGGTGGATCCCTAGAAGGAGGTTTTTCCGGCTGAATTGCTTCGAAGAAGGCTTCTAGCTTGGTCGGTTCTGAAGTCACAAGGTCTTGGACTGATTCTGGGCATGGGCTTCCAAATATTTCGTCTGAAGGCGAAAGGCGTGTGACAAACGCCGTTTGTTCACAGTGTCCGGAGTACTGTTGGAGAGCTGTGGAGGTCCAAGCTTGTCGGTACCCAATATCTTGGGGTTGAACTTGGCTTTTGGTGACGCCTGCTGGCGACAAGGGTCGCCTGTCTTCATAATATCCGGGGTATGTTACAGACTCCTGATTCCCCAATGATGCAAACCCACATCAATGTTCTTGGTGTATGGAAAGTCGGCCCGCGCGCAGGGCACCTGACCAAAATCACCAACGTCAACCCCAATATCTGCGTTTCATGCGTAGGCGTCTGTGGTAATTATGGGAGCTGATTTTTCTTTTTCGAGCGAATCTGCACCTATTGTTAGGTATCCCTGCCCTCGCAATGTTCCGAAGTCTTTGGTTAGAATCACACAAGGTAATTGTGTAGTCCTTCATCCGATTCAGTTCCAATATGGGCGTGGCGGGACAGGTCCTCTCCACCCCCAATATCCGACTCACCGACGGATCGTAGTAAATGTGTTCCCGCAAGTTTGTGGAGGGCCCTAGAATCAACAGCCTTGTTACACTCAATTAGCGCAAGTCTCAATTGGTAATTGATATGGGGCTGGCACAGGATTCTCCTTGATCTCGTCGATATTTAAGGATCAGTTTCCTCCCACTTCGTCCAGACTTTTTTTCCCCCAAGCCAGGACTTCACAACAATCTGACATTCCTTGATTCGGAACACATCGACATCTACGCTTGGCCGTATTCGCAATGAAGTACTCTTTTGCCCTTAGCGCTCTTGCGCTCATCTGCGGTGCATCCGCTCAACAGACCATGTGGGGACAGTGCGGTGGTATCGGCTGGACTGGCGCGACCAACTGTGTCGCTGGTGCCGCTTGTTCTACCTTGAACCCATACTATGCTCAGTGCTTGTCTGCCGTCGGCCAACCAACCACTACCACCACCACCACCACCACCCGTAGCACTACCCCAGCTACCACCCCAGCTACTACTACCCGCACCACCACCCCAGCTACCACAGCTCCTACCACCACCCGCACTACCACCCCAGCGACTACCGCTCCAACCACCACCCGCACCACTACCCCAGCTACCACAGCTCCAACCACCACCACTAGCCGTGCTACTGGTGTCGGCAACCCAGTCACCATCAGCGGAAACCCCTTCGCTGGACGTAAGCAGCATTTCAATGCTTACTACTCTTCGGAGATCTACAACCTTGCTGTTCCATCTTTGGTCGCCGCCGGCAAGGCTTCTTTGACTGCCGCTGCTAAGGCTGTCGCCACCGTCCCAACTTTCGTTTGGTTCGATACCATTGACAAGCTTTCTCAGCTTGAGGGCCATCTCAATGACATCCGTGCTAAGCGCGCTACTGGTGAGGACACCATCGGTATCTTCGTCGTCTACGATCTTCCAGACCGTGACTGCGCTGCCCTTGCCTCCAACGGTGAGCTTTCTATCGCCAACAACGGTGTCAACATCTACAAGACCCAATACATCGACCCCATGGTTGCCATCTTCAAGAGATACCCAGATATCCCACTTGCCTTGGTCATCGAACCCGACAGTGTCGCCAACATGATCACCAACATGGGTGTTACTAAGTGCGCCAACGCTAAGTCTGCCTATGAAGAGTGTATCAGCTACGCTGTTCAGAAGTTGAACTTGCCAAACATTGCCATGTACCTTGATGCCGGTCACGCCGGTTGGCTCGGATGGCCAGACAATCTCTCCAAGTCTGGCCCATACTACGCCGGTATCTACAAGAACGCTGGTTCCCCAGCTTCTTTCCGTGGTCTTGCCACCAACGTTGCCAACTACAACGCCTGGTCCATCTCCACCTGCCCACCATACACCCAGGGTGCCTCCATCTGTGACGAGAAGCGATACATCAACGCTTTCGCTCCTCTCCTCCGCTCCAACGGATGGGATGCTCACTTCATCGTTGACCAGGGTCGTTCCGGCAAGCAGCCAACCGGCCAAGGACAATGGGGTGACTGGTGCAATGCCATCGGAACCGGTTTCGGTATCCGCCCAGACACTGCCACTGGTGATGCTCTCCTTGACGCCTTCGTCTGGATCAAGCCAGGTGGTGAGTGCGACGGTACCTCTGATACCTCCGCCGTCCGATACGACTCCCACTGCGGTTCTTCTTCCTCCCTCAAGCGTAAGTTTTACAATCCTCCTTGAATCCTTGCTTGGATTCCAGCTAACATATCTTCTCCAAATAGCCGCCCCTGAAGCCGGTACCTGGTTCCAGGCTTACTTCGAGCAGTTGCTCGTCAACGCCAACCCATCCTTCCCGTAAATTCTTAGTTCGAATTATGGGGAGCAAGTTGATGCAGAGTATGGTGATCTCTTCTAGCATCCTAACATATTATCTGTTCCTGGGTGATATTGCTGGGCTGCCTAGTCGAAAGATCCATTTGTGAATAGCCCTTTCCCTTTCATTGTCCATAATTAGCATACTGCTTCTTTCGAGAGATCAAAATTTCGTGACCGAAGGAGCTTTTTGTATATCACATTTTGTTTCGACCTGTACATATAAATAGATCAATTTGTGCCCTGAAGAATAACTTTGCCTACAAGTAGTCTTACGTACCGTGAGCATGCATGTAATCATCCTAAACGACAATTTGTGTTGTTTATATATATAGATCCGACAATCGAAATCCTTCGGTATTGATCTTCAATATTATGAAGCGTGGTTGAGGAAGCCGGAGGTCGACGGTCCGAAGTTGAGGTTGCAAAGATTCGGCTTCTGGTGTCTGGCATGTTCGGGGTCTTGCACTCAGCTTTGAGATCAAGTTGATAGCTGGCGATGAGGGCATGCCGGGCCGGGCAGCGCTGGTTGTTTAGTGCGGCTGGGCTCACGTTTGGAACGCATGAAAGGGGGATTCGTGCTCAACACAAAGTTCTCCGAGACTAATTCGTTGCGTTGTTCAACACAACTGATGGATGTTGTATTTTGACCATTGGTCTGGATCGGGTCGTGCATTGGCATCGGCCTTGGTCTTTCGCTATCGGGGTTAAGCTTAATATCCGGCTAGTTCCTTTCGGCGATAAATATTAGTGTAGTATAGTTCGAATATCAAGCCAGAAATATCTAAAGATCTTAAGAAGGCACCGATCTAGACATTAATACACCTTGCAAGCTTGGCTGTCATTGGGAACGCGTAGTCATGTTCCTTTGGAGCATCGTGTACTAAAAGACCGGGTCATGCGTGGTCATTAATATATATATTAACAAAGGCGGTATATTTGTTTCTCTTGAGCACTAGATGGTGTCGAACTCATCGAAGAAAATTTAACTGGTAGTGAAAATTGTGTCAGTGACTTGCTCGTACGATCCACTGCGTCCAAGAGCACGGGATGCGTACTAATCATGAAACGCAATGGTGGTGCGAAGTTTTTAAGAACCGTGCAGCTGCGCAGTGTAAATGTTATAAAATACTAGATAAATACAAGATTTTTTTCTTGGAGAAAGTATTCAAGACAAAATAGAAAAATATTCCATATCTACAATACATATCCGTCTTGCAACAGGTATGAAAATAAAAAAATATATAAACAGTCGAATGTCGCCCCAACTGCCCCAACTTCAAAGGATATTTACTGCAGACATACCCTTTTCAGCTAGCGAAGCAGCATCAGCGGAATGTAATTTTGGCTATTCGAAGTGAATCGACAAGCCGGAAATTTAGTGCTGGAAGCCAGAGAGCTTGTACTCGCAGAGGACCTTGCGGCCGGTGGCGCACTTGTGGGAAGAAAGGTTGCGGCAAGATTCAACGATCTTGTAGGGGGTGCTGGATTGGCAAGCACCGGCGCGGTCAGCGTACAAGACGGTGTCCCAGCCAGCTGGGCACTTGCCATTGCACAAGGGGGCGGTTCCGAACCACTCCTGGAGGACGCGCTCTGTGAAAATCGGGCTGTTAGCTGATCGAGTCTAGAATAGAAAATTATATCCATAACTATGGGATGGTAAACGTACTAGATCCGAATGGTGGTGGTGGGCGAGTGGGTGGGTTGCCGTAGGTTGGTGGGTTTGGGGTAGCAGCACCCATGACGGCTGGGACAGCCATGATGACAGCGGTGAGGACAGCGGTGATTTGCATTTTGAAGGTTTGGTTTGAGTGGATTTAACACTTAACAAGGTAGGTATAAATATAAAATTGTAGAGAAAAGTGAGCGAATGGCTATGAACTGCTGAAGATGCTTGTGAGGATGGTAGAGAGTATTGTCGAAAGGGCGGGTAAACCGGGAGCTTTTATAGCCAGAATTGACCGTACAGATGCCATAATTTCCATATTTCGGACCGCCCAGGTCTGTAGATGCCTGTGGATTGTCGGATCCACGCCGTCAGAGAATCTTCCCATAGATCGTAGTGATCGTTTTCGGGAAATGGAAGCTTTCCTGAAGTCCCCTACGGAGGCTAGGATTGAACTTGCCGTAGCTATCGCTCTTCTAGAAAGTGATAACCGACCCCGGACCTTATCGTAACCCTCCTCAGAACCTAGCGGTAGCGGCGCAGGAACCCACGGCTCGTAATGTGTCAAAAGTAGGAGCTAGGTTGAAAAAGTCACCGTTTGGTTCGAAAACCGTGGAAGCTCGTTGATCCAGATTAGGCTACCCCGGTCTGTCAATGCCAGGAACCCTGCTCCCACTAGCCATTTTGAACCGAGTGAAGCTTCCTGCTTGGCTGTTTGTGACCGGGGTACCAAAAACTTGTTCTTTAGCGAGCCCGTCATGTTGGAATTTGCTACTGAGCCAACGCAGCTTATGCATGCATAACATACGAAGCAGGAAGAGATCGATCTCGTGTCCCAATAGACCAAACATTGAAAGCAGAATAAACTGAATCCTGATCAGATTAAAACAAAGATCCGGAAAAATGGTGCCTTAACTAGGATTTTAGTGCTTATCTTCCTTTCTGGATCTTCTGCCAGCGCTGAGCTTGAGTTAATTCGGAGCTTCACGCATCGATCGTAATCGATCTAAAAATTCTAGACTTACCCTAAAAATAACCTTTGGTGCCGTCGCCGTTTGGCTTTATGTAGCCTGCTTCCTCTTAGAGATATAACTATAATAACCACCTCGGAATATGTAAGACACGGAAGATAAAGAATCGATTAGATGTCTTGGTGTAGCTTGGAGAAGACTAGAATTGGTGAAAGATAACTATGATATCAGCAGTCCAGTCCGCAGCCATCCCAGATCTAGCCATAAACCTCCTGTAGCCAGTATTGGCAACCAATATACCCTGCAAAACCCCACATTTTGCCCTGCGAGACAGGAAACGAGCTTTGTTTCGGCTCCCAAATTAATATCTCTCAAAAATATTTTGGAGGTAATCGATATACTAATTCGCTAGAGTGTTTCACCCTTATTGGGAGGTATATAGATACTTGAAAAACCTTTGCTTCAGGCAGATAGAGCTGTAGCATTAGCTTGCGGGCAATTGTGGCAAAATCTTCGGGGTTCATGGAGTCTAGCTACCATAGGAGGTTTAATCGGCATGATTACCATTAGCCAAGGTCGCGGAGGTCTCCGCCGTCTCGGCTTTGGCAGGAAGCAGCTTGAATCTAATGCTTTCGTAATAGGCACTGAGTCTCTAGTACATTAGTTAAGACGCCTTCGGTATTTTGTCCCAGTGCCCAGGCCGCTGGCACTTGGCTAAGGCGAGGCCCTACAGGTTCGTATTGAATACGGTAAATCGTGAGGGTATGGTTTGGGCTAGGATTAAGGTATTATATTATTGTGCCAAGGAAGTGTCAAAAGAGGTCCTGTATTTGGATGTATGTCAATTTGTATCCGGACTGATATCATAGTGCGTGTGTATACATCCGTCCAGGCGGTTGGTATGTTATGCCGGTGGTGATCGCTAGCCTCGGATCTAGTTTGCGCTATTGCGCTTGAAGCTTCAAACCCCTTTTTACAAAAACTCGGAAACGAAGCCCCCGATTGAGATGACTGGAAATAGTTGTAAGCTCATTATAGAAGGTTGCGATGTCTTGATCCATAGGTTTTAGTGCTACATGGTTCAAGTATTTTGATCAAAGAAAAAAAGGTTAATCTAGATATCTTGGATGCCTTGGCTCTGGATCATTCTTCCTTATCGAACCTGTTCGTAAACTCGATGAAGAGTCCTGATACATTAAGCCTGATACTCCGAAGGTTTGAGGCAAAAGCCTGGATGATAACTTCAAGGTCCCCAACGATTTTTGGTAAAGATTCGTATGCTGTTACCGGGAATTCGTTCTCGACTGAGATTGCTTTAATCTCTTCAATCAGCTCGTTCACAGGTACTTTCAGATCCTCAAGGCCATCTATCATCGCGCCTAGTATTTTTACTCTTTGCCCCGCGTCGTCAGGTTTCATCGTCCATAACTCTGCCTCTTCGTCGTATACACCATTGAAGACCCATTGAAATGTTTTACTGTCACTGTCGTGAACGTTGGCAGCGCAACAAACTGTGGCCCTATCTCGCAGTCTGCCAATTAATACCCAAATATCCATCGGCATGAGAGCGCCAAAGAAGTCAAACGACCAGAGATGAGGGTCTGTTGCCACACTAGCCTCCAAATAGTCTAGAAACGCAGCCCTAAGCTGCATATATTTTAGTACGACTTGCAGAGCTGGCGGGCTAAGGGTGGCATCATTGGGGTCGACGTTCAGCCCGGCAACAAAATTTTTCATTATAGCGTCTACGGAGTTAGTTGCATCAAACACGTGTCCCCTCACTGTTTCCTGGCCCTCCCACCCGGGCTCATTTCCGGTGAGAGGATAAGTGACGGTGGCGAGTTTAACGAGACTTTGTGTGGTTTTTCGGAGCGGCTGGATATAAGTATGGTTGTTTCGTGATACCTCTTCTGCGAACTCGACAGCTGACACTTGAATAGCTTTTACTCTGTTTCAGAATTAGTTCAATAGTCTAATGTCCATTTTATTTGCCTTGCTTTTGGATAAAACTTACACATTTAAGAATATAAAGCAGCAATATATTAAATAATATTTGCTTCTCGTTTGGAAAGCCATGTTTAGCACAGGGCTTTTGCCGAAGATTGACTTCTGTCTAATACGGAACTGCTAGAACGAACGAGCCCACAAAGAAATTTTGTATAGATTCGTAACGCTTTTCCGGTAGGGCTCTAGGGGCTAAGCCATAGCGATAACCATCTAGGTACGTTTTGCATGTCTGAACATGTCAGGCTTTCGATGGATCTTGGGGTTTTAATTGGCGCATTTATACCACGTTTCAACGAAGCGGATAACTAGGCCCACGCTTTCATCTGAGAATTTTAGAGCTGGTAATATTTTAATGGAATTTAACTTAAAGCTAAATTATGCCTATGATACTGGAAGACAAACGCTTGCCAGTATCGATAACGGCACACACATGCATATATATATATATATACTTTGCAGAACAGCCAGAGTGTCAATCTGAGGGTCCCCTCAACAGACTAAATATTTTGAGTTTGGCACATGCATAAGTATATTTACAAATTTATGCATAAGAAAGAGCCCGGCCCAGACTGATAGTTGCAGCATGGGGTGCAGATATACGATAGACAATAATATTTGTCTCGTTGGGCCCATGGGTCTAGGATCGACCCAGTGCTGCAGCTATTTGATTTGCAATTTGATACATGCATGTAATTGCAACCCAGATATTCGGGGCCAACGGTAGGTGCAGAGCATGCGCATGATGAGTGGTTATAGAGGGCCTGGAGAAGCCCTTCCCAGGCTGCATGCAGAACCGCCTTGTTTAAAAACTAGGGAAAAAAAACCCCGTCGGGGGGTCTGGGTACGAATCAGAAGGCATCAAGTACTCCCTGTACTTGCCCTAGTTATAGAGTTACCTTGACATACACTAAAATTTGTCAATAAACGCGCATATATATGTGCTGACGTGGTTGCCGTAATGGTCCCGTGGCTCCCACTGGGCTGTATGTCGAATTTAAATATGAAACCCTGGTTAGCACAAGCCTCAAACCGATAACTCGGTAGAGAGGTGTCTCGCTTGGGGAATCCAAGTAGAATTTTATGGATAGTCAGATTTTTGGGTGGCCTCATGAGCTGGACCTGCGATGCATACTACATACTGCGATCGAAATAGTCCCACGTACGTGGCCAAAGAGGCCACAAAATGAGATCTCGAGAGGAAATCAGTTGAGTATTACTGGAAATCTAGGCCTTTAACTATAAAAATTAACTGGCCGGACAGGGCTGGCCATCGCTTCGTCACCTTAGCTTGGTGGTTGCTGCACGATATTGGTCATAGCTATCTTACAGGTGGCAGAGCATTGACTGACAAAGTTCGATCAGCGGACTAGTGACTGATGATCCGCATCTAAAATATAATACAAGTCAATATATAAAGTTGAAGTTACGATCATATATAGGATAAGCTCTGTCGAATCCGGCAGTTTGAAGCTTTGGGCCGTACCGGGCCGAATACGCAATATTGCCAGAGTGCATGTGTTCCGTCTCTCACAGTGTGCCGGTTTATTCGAACCCGGGATCAGCCCTGTTACGAACCGTGGTTTTGGATCATCGATGAACTCGAAAACTGCACGTCTTAGCTTATACACTTCGTCAGAGAGACTTCGTCCAAATGTCACAACTAGACTGTCTTTGTTTATCGTTTGACATTGGGCTAAGTTTTTCCGGTTGATATCGATATCCAACGGAGAAACGGATTATTTAGCATACGGGCGCACGCCCAACCTCATTCTGAAGAAATCGACGCACCAATGTTAACACTAGGAGCTCCTTGGAGTCTTCAAGGCGAGTCTCAGATCGAAATCCCCCTCTTACGTTGATATCATCAACATCGTAATTGAATTACTCCTTGTGAGAATGTGATTTTGAAAGCTAATACATGGGTATACTACTTGCCGTGTCGCGCGCAGTAGCGATATCCCTATACTTCTAGGTACTTGAAAACTTTCTAACATGAAAACAAAAGCGGGTTGTCGGTGGCCTAGGGAGTGCCTAGATTAGCTTCCCTATCTAATTATTACAGGGAAGCTATTATAAGACCTAGAGGGTGGGGGGCCCGGCGCCGATGCCCAAATCCTTAACCTGATAATACCGCTTTCTGCAGGTCGGGATTATGGTGCGTGAGTACGGCAGAAGACCGAGACCCTCGGATTATCTGTCGTCGTTCAATTGTTTGAACCTACATGCAACCCAGGAGCGTCATTCTCCCGTGATAGTTATTGCATGTCACTCTTATATACAGCCTCATTATGAATTTTTTCTGGGCCGTTTTGTCATGGTTTAACTCGGATCTCGAATTGAAACACGGGCATCGGATTTTTTTCTAGTTTGGATTCAATTGATATCACGATCACGATGGGTGAGAAAGTACGTATGTAGCACTCGAGGTTTTCAAGCTTCTGGTGCGTTACTATCAGGATACAAGGGGTTTCTGATGAGATAATATAAAACGGCAAACAAGACATGCAGTGCGCGGCAGAACTCGGGAGGCAATATTAACACGATAAGTTTCGGTGATAATGTGCATTGTTCTCTCGTCAATGAGAAATTTCTATTGGCTATATCCCAGATCTCGATAAAAAAAATCATCATTGCGCAAAGTAATCCGAAACAGTAACTCGCCCAATGGAGGAGTACTACCGGTATCTATCGTCTATGTATGCATCTGCATGCGCGTATGCGGGTGTGTATATCTGCACCTTCACACGTGCCGTATGAAAATTGGGGGTGGCATCCACGGTTGCCCCCAAATTCGACCCCTCTTCCAACCGACCCGCCGGCGCAGAAACATATTCGCATTGCATGAAGGCAGGGCCGTGTGCCCATGCATGTAACGTTATGGCATTTTAAATTATAGTTTCTATCGTATTTGTGTGTGTTGAATCACAAATTTGGGCTAAGGTCGCGTTAATACGAACTCGAGACAAGCCCCAGGCTGGAGCAAAATAGATCTAATATATGGAAGTACAGATCTAGCCTCGTAAACCTCTGTTGTATTATTCCAGGTCCAAAGCGTGCTCGTCTTTTGCATTTCAGTCACAGACTTGCGAAAATTTTCAACAAAATAAAATACTTTCTTTCACATGCGTGCATGCATGTATATGCAAGTATACTGATCTGGTGATTTATTTTCGGTGTGTCAAAATCAGAATCAAAGGGCCCAAACTCGAAATCCCTGTGCTGATCTTATCAATATCGATGAATGCCTGCTCCCTGCAATCCGATTCGCCGGACCTGGGAACGAGGTCAGCAACAAGGTATCTCGCCGAAGAACGCAATGGTCTTCCGTTCCGTTGACAAGGTAAAATGCATCCCGTAGGAACCTGAGAATACGAGAGGATACTAAACGAAATTACATAAAATCGATATTGAACATTAATACATATCTGTATTATATCGCGACTGTACGAAGTACTATAATGTACTGTACAGTGAATACCCGGTTCCCCGCCGTTGCGCCACCGTCAAACGTGCATAGCACGGACCAAGTCGGCAAAAATTTCCCCCATAACAATTAATTCAATGGATGTTCACAGAGCAACGGCAGAACGCTTGTTGGTGTTAAAGTTTTGGATATTAGAATTCTAGAGGCCTTGCTATGGTAATTACTACTGCCTCGTTACAAGATTTCGGACCGCTCCGCACAAGGAACATATTAAGAGTAAGAACGCTAGCGCATGCATTAACCAAAAAAAAAAAAAACCCCCAAGCAGCCGGCTAAATTTCAGTACAGACAGCGGATCATATGAAGGTATTAACAAGAGTGTTTTTCAACGAGTCCGTGATGCCTGAGAACGGGTTGGCTGTGACCAAGCCGAGGAGGCCTCCTAGTAAATTATCACCGCCTGTGGCAGGCGTCGCAGGCGTTGCGGGCGTTGCGGGTGTTGCAGGTATTGCAGGCGTTGCGGGTATCGCTGGAGTGGTGATACCTGTAGCCGGAGTGGTTGGTTGGGTTGTTGCTGCGCCAGGAAGCAGGCCAGTTACGAGGCTGGCACCGGGAATGATCCCAAGAAGGCCGCCAAGCAAGTCCCGTCGGTGGTGAGGAGTGGGGCCTTGGAGGCCGATTGGCACTGTGTGACCATTGACTATCAGGGTCTGTTAGAAAAGTGGACAGGATCATATATAATTAATCCTGGCACTGGGGTAATTACCATTGCTGAGTTCGTTCCTCGCACCGATGCCAGTGGGTGCGGCAAGGGTCAAGGGTGCATTCGCGACCAAAAGCGCGGCAACAGAAAGTCCAGCGAATACCTTCATTTTGTCGAATAAAAAATAAAAATAAAAATAAATTATTAAATGAAGTATTGTTGAAGCGAATGGAAATCAATCGTCCTGCGACTGTGTAAACTTGGGCTAACGAATGGATGGGTTTGAAGTGACTTGCACAATGTCGAGATATCTTAAATCGAGACAATTTCCTCCTGTTATATACTAATTCATCGATAGATACGTCAAACCCATTCCCAGTGTCTAAGACCTTGATGCGATCATGTCAAATTTCTGTGACAGACTAAAGTTATTTTTGCTTAGCGGTTTGGAATTGGGAGGGCCAAAACATCGAATCGCTTTTCAGCTTTCGCTATCATACTGCAGTACTAGCCTCGAAACTTCACACAACCACGAAGAGCCCGCATGGTGGCACCCATAAGTTTACAACGCTATCGGGATTATGTCAAGTGGAAGGAGAAAGGGAACCGCCAGGGGAATTTTGGAGTCCAATCGAGTTAGATCGGCCTAGAAGATTCCGCCTCCGTAGAATTTTTTTATTTTATGGCGCTGTGCTGGAACGTTTCGCCCTTGCAGTGAGCTCGTAGACTCGGCTGTGCACCGGTTGTTTCGCTTCGACTAAACTTCCCCGATGCGAGATCCTCAAACAGCGAAAAAGCTCCGCGCCCAAACGAGGCAAAAGTCGCACAAAAGTGCCCCTCGTAGGCACCCACAACCGTCAAGACGGAGTTTTAAGATGACGCAGCTGGCTGAAATTTGGGACCTAATTCGCACTGCCTTTACTTTCCTCATGATTGAAGATAACCCGCAGGTATACAATTAGTTCTTCCACTCAAATCTAAGACAGTTCTATTCTACCGCTACCCCACATTACATACCTTATGCTGTTGTGAACTACTTTCGATTTTCTGACTTCGCTTTGTTGTAAGAGTGATCGATATTTGTGCGGCCTTCAACTCACAGGCGTGTTGTATTTTGTTGGTAGTATGGAGACAATACAATGGTGGGCGACAGTCGAACCACAGGACTGGTCACTATTAACGTCAACGTTTCAACTCTAACACCTCCCATAAGACGTTATATTCATTAGGCAATATAGCTAACATAATGAGCCCATCGTATTATTCATTTTTGGAAAACTTACTATACTCTTCAACAAAGCTGCGTTGCTATCATCAATTTAATTGTCAAATTTAAATTACCGTATGTGTACCCGGAACCAAGGTGTTTTGGTGCATGTGCATATATCAAAACGGCGGGATTTATCTCGCTTTCCAAAGATTCAGACTCAACATCCATATCTCTTTTTTCTAAAATCATATCATAGCACCCTAACAGCATTCTTCGATGATCGATAAACGTTATACTTCCATGTTAGTGTCAACCTGCCAGCGCCGGCTCTCGCCACAAAACTTGTGGGATTATAATCAACTGTCAGGGTGGGCAACACCTATAACAGTATTGTTTGCTCATGCATGCGGCATGCAAGCTGCCCTGCCTGCATCAAATGGGGGCACCGGCATGTGCGCATGGACCACCTACCTGACGATCGCCCATTCCGGGCTCCCGCGAAATATATGCCATCTGCGCAGTTATGGGTTGTAATTAAAGGGGGGGCCAAAAAAAGAAAAGAAAAAAGAAAAACGGAAAAATAAGAAACCACGAAGAAAAAGTATAGAGCTCGAGCTCCAAAACCCCGGAGAACGTATCTATTTCCCCATTCTTGGAACTTTTCAGCCTTGGAAGCAGGCAGATATTGACGAACTGCGATCCTACCCCACGTGGTGCCACCATGGTCATGTCAGTCACTGCCCAAAGGCATCTTAGTCAGAGCGGCGCACGTTGCAGATATAAAATAGGAAAATATTATAATACTATAAACGACCGGGGCCCACATGCCTTGTAACTCCGATCCGAGAGGGTTCGGCACCGGGTCAACAAGGTTGCTTCGTATATCCACATTCCAGAAGCTTAGCAAAGTAAGTATTGGAGACCCCAAAAAATCGCACCAGGGAGGAGTTAGTTGCTACTGTAGAATAAAGCAATGTGAGTAGCTATGCACCAATTGGAAGTATCCCTCTGCGTTTACACAGACGGGGTAATGGGAAGGAGCCCCAAGCTCTTAGGTACTTATCGGCTGGCTCACAGCTGAATCTCAGTCGTCTTACACACTACTATCGCAAATTGTCAAATGACAGAGATATTATCGAGTTCTATAGGTACCTAGATTCTAAGTACGAGAGGCTGGCACAGCCCGTATTGGTTTAAACTTGCTCTAATATCATGGTACGGAATTACGAAGTGGGGGTTTCAAATTCCGAAGCTACACGATCGTACTTCGCCGACGGCTCTAGCGGCATCATGGGATTTATGATGTGGCCTCATGACGGGTAGATTACGGAATGAATAACGGCCTCACGAATTGAGCGACCATCTATTCCAGCGGAAGGTATCGGGAAAACTTTGAGGGCGCTCAGCAAAGTGTGCCGGAAGGGTATCTATAAAAGGGCGACTGCTCTCGTTTTCACCTCTGATATCTCTGCAATAACTATCAAGATAGAAAGATCCTCAGACAATAGAGAAAAACCAAATTCTCTGTTCCAATTCTCATCCACTCTCATCTTTTGACCATATTCAAAATCAATTCGTTCTCATTTCGAAATGTTGAACCTTCCAAATACGCTTGTCCTAGCTCTGCTCGCTGCAGCAGGTAGTGTATATGCACAGCTTCCACGCCCTCTTATAAACTATCCCCTTGGTCTTAGCCCCGTCTTCGACGAAGGGTTCTTCGCTGGGACTGCTGCCCCCTCTGCTACAATCGTACAATGGGCTCCAGGCAAAGCTCCCCAAGCATGCGTCAACGAGCTTGCGTGGAACAACTGCTTATCTGGTCGTGCCGTTGTCTACAATGTCACTTATGCTGATGTATGTCAACTTTCTCTATATTGATATATCGATATATGTGTACCCCATTGAAATGTATACATATTAACAACTGTTCCGTAGTGTCCCACTCCATGGATCATGTGCCGCTGCGATAACGCGGACTTGAGTATCTACCAAATGACTAATTTCTTCGGCCGCATGCCAGTTCACCTTCGTAGCACTGTTCGCCATGTTATTGCTACTCATGGAGAAGGGTGCAGCGCCTATGCTATTACTGGCCCCGATGATGGAGACATTGTTATGCAAGGAAATTGTAACACTCAGTCTATTTGGCTCCATGAGACGTAAGTAATGCTCTTTTTTCTCTTGTTTAGTTGGCGATGGACATTCCGGATACTAACAGAGTGTGTGACAGCGGCCACCAACTTGACGCTCGCGGCCTTGGAACAGGCGTCGGATTTAGCAGTAAGTACTCGAGCTTTGTGTTATCATCGATAAATTCATGAATCCAATCGCAGTATATGCGGTGCTGGCTTTCATAGCTAACGACAAAATGCCTAGCATCCCCCACCTTCATCAATGCCCTTTGGAATGATACCTGCGTCGCAGATGACTATGGAAATACCGGTATGATTGACCTCTACTTAGTGCTTAGTTTTCTTTATGCTTTAGTACTAACTCTTGTATTTATTAGCCCTCTGGGAAGAATTCGCTCAAATGACCGTTGTTTCCCAGTCCCATGTTATCTACGGCTATATTCAACAACAGCAGTATCCTGGATGTTTTGATAGCCAACTTAATGCTCTGGAAACTGCCTTTAAAACAAGCCATTTGACTTATGGGGGCACTTGTCACACCAGAATCCCAGCCACTCCAACCGTCAACGCTGTCTGGAAGCGTGGCCGCATTGACCGCCGTGGTGGTAAGAGAATCGGACCATGCAAGTTCGACCATCTTGTTGCTGGGCATAAGCACTAAATGAGAGAATAATTTCAATATAGCGTCACACAGTTGATGCTCCTTGATGGTACAGTTGGTTAGGTGTTGGTTAGGCGTTGAGGAAGATTGAGTTATGGATAATAATGGCCCTGGGTATATACATATACTAGTAGGTATATATGCATATGCGCGTGGCCATGGATCCATGGAGTTGTGGTAATGTGGGGTGCTTCGAAGAAAGAATAGTCTTTGATTATTATTCTTAATTTTTTTTTTTTTTTTTTTTTTTTTCATAAGATGTCATGGCTTCAATTCATGTTAGCATATAGGAGGTTCTTAACCTCCTGCTATTGGTAGTATTTAATTTCTAGTTGAATCAATGAATTTCCTGCTCAAAAATGTTTCGCATAATATGAGACCCCATCGACGTCCATTGATTGATCTAAATAAATTAATTCACGTTTGAACAAACTATCAGCGTAGCCTGAGCCAAAAGCGAGACCGGACAACGTGTTGATTTTGTGATATTTTTCCGCTGCGTCTACGAACGAGCAGCAGAAGCTAAGGTATTCGATAAAACGTAACAGGCTATGACCAAATTTTATAAAACCCAGATAGTAAGCTTCTAAAAAATAGGGATAAATGTATTTTTTTTTAAAACTAGATTTTAGATCTACATTGCAACTCTTTTTGAATACCAGTGGCCCATCTACGTCTTATAACCTCCTGGTCGACTCGATGGCAAGGATCCTGTTGTTAACAATTACCTTACCATATTTAGTCTCCTAGCCATGCACTGCGGAGCTTGGGAGCGGTATTCAGAGTGGGCCAGGAAACTTAGCGGAAGAATTTGCTAATGCAGTAGTATTTGCAACACCTATTTTTCATGAATTCAGAGTGTCATTTTCTTATTCTTGCTAGTGATAGTTGTTTTAAAGGTCTTTAAAATCCTAATGAAACGATTTACCATCTAAAAATATGTGGAAGAGGTAAGAAAAATATGCCAGTATCCGGCTCCGTTCCTGGACATGTATCTTGCTTTGCAAACGTAAGCTTATAAGGATGTAGTGGTTTTAACACACTGGTAGAAGTCGTGCGCCCCAAATATCCTTTAAAACTAATCCGAAATATTGCCACCCTTCCGCTGTATTCCACCATAGGATAAACCGACGGCTTGATCGCCAATTCTGGATGCGCGAGACACGCAAACGCCATCTCTAACCATCGAGATTAGTTCACTGTTTGCAATAGTTACTTCTCCACCTTCTTCTGTCACCGCGAAACAATTAAACATAACCGCACTCCCAAACGCCGCCAGTTTGAACTGAAGATTCTTGTTGTCTAATATCCACTCCGCAGAGTCCGCTTTGAACGCTTTTTGTTCCGTTTCATTTGAAGAGAGTTTGATGCAACGGATTGTATATGACCCCACTGACTCATTGACGTATATAATCCATGCCCACGTTGTACCGCTCAACTCTAGGTAGTTCGCCCCGAGTTTGGGGACATGAAGCAGATTAAGAAACACGGAAACGGTATCTCCGGGATTTACAGGAAAACCATCAACCCGAGTGAAATGGTCCCCATACAGGTTGTAAAACGCAAAAAATTCCTTCTCGATTCTTCCTTCCGAATCTACTTTACACGTGTGAACCGTACCCGCTTGAAGCAAAGTATCGTCACCATGCGTATGGTTGTCAACTCCCACCCAGAGTCCAAAATCGAAAGAATTTGCATTTTGATCCGCTGGGGGATACAATTGAGGTACTATCCATGTGGCGCCAACATGTCTTATACTATTTTCTGAGTCACGCTGAGTTACAGCGCCAGACCAGGTTTCGCTCTTCCCGTCAGCTGTCGATTTGGTGAACGTGGGTTTTGGTTGCTGTGAATCGGCACAACTACTGACACCCTGGTCGACGATACCGGTTTTTGACGGGATAAATTTCAATCTCTGCGTTATTAGGCGCTTCCATTGGGAATAATATAGTGGTTGAGAGTCCTCGTCTGGTCGTGTTGGTAGGCCGTAGGAAATTAGGATATCGTCAGTTGCAGCCAGAGGGTCCGCCAATGAGAACTCGAAAGCCAACGGTCTTTCTTTGATGATTTCAGCCATCAATTTTGCATCCATTTTTTCAAATCTAACGATCGAAACACAAAACTAATAGGAGGTCTACACTTTGTCCAGTGCTTGGGTTGAGAGGCGCCTCTAAGATGTGAGCGTTTGAAAGATTCTTGGCTTTTTATGTCTCAGGGATATTTAAGAAATGATTTGGATCTACAGGTTGTTTAACATAATTAACTACTTAATCTGTTGTGCACGTGTACCCGAGCAAGTGTACACGTGTGCCGCCAATTCCAACTCGGCAGCCGGTCCCAATGGTTCTCGGATAACACCCGATCTAGATCAGGCTTCATAGTTTCGGTCCATGGAACAGGTTTAAAGAGCGAGACTTGAGCGGGGCAAATTTTGGGCGGGCTGGGCCGTTTTCCGTGCGGGGTAAGTGTCTGAGCCCTATAGTGCGCACTGCGGGGTGCGTGCTGCGGCTGAGGAAGTGGGGGGTTTTCAATTTGATATTTCGAACACAAAGTTTGCATTGAAGCTTTTTGCGGAACCCGTCAATCTTAATATTGCCCATGCCATGTTCATTCCCGTTCGATAAAGTCGTCAAATTGCAAAGTGATATATATATATCTCAGATCTTCGATATTTATATGCCAGTATCGATGACTATATATATGAGTGCCTTACAAACGAATGCTCCGCAAAACAACATCCCAATGACTTAGTTGAATTAATAAATAGATATCAATTGATCGATCAGCTTTTCTAGCTTTCTCCGTTACGCCAAGAGGGTCCCCAGACTACCCTTCCCCGGATATATATCCACGCCCCTAGTTCGGAAATACGAGAAGCAATAAGGTCAGAAGTACCTAGGTGCTTGCTATTTATCGACGGAGGATGAAACGGCGGCTTGCATAAAACAATTAGAAACTAAACGTGAACAGGAAATAAATTCTGATGTATATCAGGATAGCCAATCCTTACGTCACATTCATGACATTTGCCTAATAACGGCTGCTCGTATCTCGCACTTCGGGATAGCTGAAACTCTATATCGAGCCTTCTCTTTTTAAAGTTTACCTAATACTAATGGCCAAACATTCTATGAATTCAGGACGGTTGAGATCTTCGCCCGCTGTTCTCTCTTGCTATTGCGCGTCCCAATTTGTAACCCCCACATAGAAGACCTTTCGTTCAATATTATCCCTAGCTGTAGAATAGAATAGATATACAAATCGGAGGTCTTCCGAACAATTCATCATGCAGGGCTCTGCGTGGAATATCATTTTTGATATCGAGTATGATTTCTGCACTAGAAGGATCAATTGATTAAATAATTGGTGGTTTATAATTTATCATTAGTGTAATTCGAACCGATAGCCTTCGGTTGAAAAGACTGTATTTTTCAATCCCTAATATGTACCTCAAAACTGATTGGCAAAGATACCTATGCCGCGCCAACCCCGCTGGCCTAACTAAAATGTGACCGGTTTCAGTATACCTTGGTCTCATAACGACTAAATTGTCTAGGCATATGAAGGCTGAACCTCCACAATGACTTCAATGCTGCAGATTCGAAGTCACACGTCGATGCGCTATAGGTGCATAACGATCATCACACCGCCATGTGACATTAAGCCTAGGCCTTGAGTGCTTCCAGCATCTGCGTAGACTCATTCAGAGACCGATTCTCGGGACTCCATTTCCATCCTGAAGATGGTTTCTTTTTCTTTCTGAAAAAAAAAAAAGATCTAAAGCCCGGGCTATTCCCGCTACCCGGCTATACAGCGAAGAGAAAGTATAAAGTCAGAGAAGATGGCAATTAAGATAAGGCTTGATACACACCAAATATCCTATACACAACATTAGAACTACTGTACTTACGAGACAAATTCTATCTACAAACCCATCAAAACTTCAAGTTTCTTTCCAATGGCTCAAGGAGCTCATATGGCATTTGGAGACCACCGGAATCCAGTCATCAGGCCTGGGGATCTTCCGCCTTACCTTCGTACTCCAGGCCGTACTATTCCTAGTTTTCATAACCGCGCCAGCAAACATGCTGGCTCCGCTAAAAAACAGCCTACCAATACCTGCGGCTACCCTCTCCCAGGTGTCCAAAACCCCAGCGCAACATCAGTAATGGCACAAGACTATTTCGTAAGGTAAATTAGATATCAGTGGTTACATGGCATTCGGAGTTATCACAACTAATATGATTGTGGCGTCAGCGATGACACTTGGGCGAAAATATTGAAGGAAGGGCAGTTCGATTATATTGTCGTTGGATCAGGTCTTACAGCGCTTGCTTTTATCGACGAAACACTCAAGCTTGATCCCATGAAAAAGATACTGTGCCTGGAAAGGGGTGGTAAGCTCCAAAAATCTTACACTGCAGGGCGACCTTTTCAAGTATGAATATGAGCGTTAATTCAACATTGATAGATTTCTGGCTCCCGACTCATTTCCAAAACTTGCCCTTGCCATTCAAGATGGTGCTTGGAGGCCCATCAGAGACATTTCCGTGGACCCTCTCCAGAAAGACTTACGAGGAGAAATCCCTTGGTTTCTGTCACGGCTCCTGTCCATTCTTCGGGGGCCGCTCGACGTTTTGGTCAGCTTGGTGCCCTCAACCTAGCAAAGAGCTAATGAGGGACTTCCCAGAGAGCATGATCAAAACTGCAGAAGACCCTAAGTTTTGGAATGACGCCAAAAAGTTACTGAACGTGGTCTCCGCAAAGAATATCAACGATCCCGTATACAAGGACCTCCAGGGTGTAATAGATGAAATTATGCAACGGACGCTGCCAGAGTTGCAAAAGCAGGGCTTCGCTGACAGTGTAGAGCCAGCGCAACTAGCAGTAGGTCGGAGCCCGGGATCGAGATCATACTATCGTTTCAACAAATTCTCAACACCCGGTCCGTTGCTCGCGATTTACGAAAAGCAACGTAACCTTGCGAAGAAATCACCCGTAGAGGGAATGCCACTAGAAATAATGCTCAACTGTACGGTGAACCACCTCAGAAGTCTCCCCGATGATGAGAGCAACTATGTGAGGTTTATCGAGACCAGTCAAGGCACTCTCTCATGGATCGATGACAATACGAAGATTATACTTTGCGCTGGGGTAAGCTCTTGACTAAAAGTTCCCGCAATGAGCCCAATATCATGTGATAGCTGCTGATAAGGGATTCCACAACAAGGCAATCCCGAATGCCACCTTACTATTGAATTCATTCAAAGATTGCCGTCCTTCTGAGGGGGGACATGTTGGTGAAAGGATAACTGGCCACTTCTTAACTCATATTGCGGCCCGATATCCCGCGAAGTACTTCGAAGGTGGCGAATGGCGCCCTGGTGGCCTTCATATTGCTGCAGAATATCTTGCCGGTAGAGGCAAAGCCCGTGGAGAGTGCGACGGAGACCGAGGGCAGTTTCATGTTCAGATAACCGCTATACACACCAGTAATCCGGAAGGGGATGCGGACGACGCAGCTCGGGAATGCCCAGACTACGCTGCTGCAGCAACATATGAGCAACTAAAAGACTCGAAGGATCATGTGGTCTTCGGTAAGATTTCCTCAGGGGTAATTTTGGGACAAGCTGCTAATAGCATCAATCCAAGTGTGTGCCTCATTGGGAGAGCTTTCTGAGAATAACGATTCTACCAAAATGAAACTCAACGATACCAAGGATCCTTCTTCAAACATAACTCTTCAGTTTACATTGGATCAGAAGGATAGAGACTTATGGGATGATATGGACGCTGCGACATATAAGACAATCGAAGCCTTGTGTTCAGGAAATCAGCTGGAATCTGACGGGAAGTTGCCGCCAATTGAATATTGGGACACCGATGCCAATGAAGGCGAGGGAGGATGGAGCACAAAGAAGCCGAAGCAGCACACAATCCGAATCCCCGGAATCGTTCATGAAGCGGCCACGGCATATGTTGGGGAGAAAGAAACCGGTGGGTCGTTGGACAAGTATTATCGCCCTCACGGTATAAAGAATGTGGTATGTACCTCGCAATGGACATTAGTCCTCCCTCCATTAGGGCGCATCGATTTTACTAACGCTGCACTGTTAGTTTGTTACTGGTGGAGCGCTTTTTCCGACATCGGGAAGCTGGAACCCAACTCTCACTATGTGCGGATATGCTCAAGATCTAGCTAAGAAGCTTCATGAAGGCATCCCTGAAGAGTAAAGTGCTATCGAGTTTGGGGTAATGAGACATGAACGATACCACTGACTGCAGAGATTGGCACTTTTAACATGAAAATATTGAAAGGGCTGATATAATTTAATCCTTCAAGGAAAATTTCGAAAATTAGGAAAAGGGTTTTTTTCCTCTTAAGATTCAGTCTTATCCTATAAACCAGTCCCACCTGTTGTTATCATTTCGAGGCGCCCGGGTACCTAGCTAGATTATTCTATCAACTGTATCCATAAAAACTAAAAGAAGAGACATATTTTTTAGTTGAATATAGCGCCCATTTTCGTTTTAATAGAACCACCTAGGTAGTGATTTTACATTTTGGGGTTGTCTTGTTGTATTTTGAACCCAGTCAAAAACGCCACGGCGTCCCAACAAAACTCCGTCTTCGCCGACGTCACTGAACTCTCCGACCAACCCGCACAAACCTTCGCTTCGTGCTCCATATTTCCGTCCAACATCGCACAGTGTCTATGGTGTCGACAACCTCCTAAAACCACAAACCCATCAGTACCACCCTCGCGTCATATCACAGCCCACAATGGCAGCTTTGACGACCTCAAAGCTCACTCTAAAATACCCTTTATTCTGCGCCGAATACCTCGATGAGAGCACTCTCCTCATTGCTGGTGGGGGAGGTGAGTCCCGTAGCGGCGTCGGGAACGGCATCGTAAGTCACAACTTCCACCTCATGAGAAAGCCTGAACTTTTCACTAAAAGCTTCATCTAGCATCTCGTAGATACCTCATCGGAAACCCCTAAGCTTACCACCAGCCTTGATCTTCCCGGCAACGAGGATGCCGTAATGTCCTGCACCATCCTCCCCTCTAAACAGGCGGTTTTAGCGGGTGTGAACCAAACATCATCGATCCTCAGTGCCGGCTCTAACGCGCATTTCCGTACCTACTGGCTATCCGACGAAAAAACCGAGGTCAAAGAGATATCCGCCCGCGAGTATTTCAGGCCGAAAGCTTGGGACGATGTCTACCAACGTGTTACGAAATCCTCGGTTTCTGGAAAGTACGCCGTGATCGCCTCCTCGGTTCCTTTGGTCCGCGGGGAAGGTGTTTATGGTGGAGAGGTCGTGGTGTTGTCTGTCGACGAAAAGGGTTTCGCTGTCCTCATCGATCGGATCGTAAATGAATCGGAAATAGTTGATGTTGATATATTACCCGCGACGAACGACAAAGAGAAAGAGAAAAATATAGAATATGTCGTCTACTCAACGCCATCGAGCGTGTATATTCGAAAAATCACACCGAGCGGACTTGAAGAAGAGAGACAGGTTTACACGCTACCTGGCGCTCCAAAGGCCGGGTCGTCAACAAGGACGAAACCTCAGATCCGGAGTATCAAGTTATTGACACCAACCGTGTTTTTGCTACTTATCAATCTTCCATTCAGATCAGGCGTTGAGCTGCAGCTCGTCTCGATACCGCAGGGTCAACAGGCTACGGTGTTAGAATCACACACATATCACCCTGCATCAGCATTCCGAGCCGGTGTATCGGCAGCAACGTCACTGGACATCCTTACTTTGCCAGAAAAGTCAATATCATCGAGCTCGACGTCCCAACAATTTGTGCTTGGTATTGCTTCAGCCGACCTGTCGGTTGTTGTCACTACCCTCGACATAACTTGGTTGGAATCTGGCGAAGCGGGCAAAAAAGTACAAGACGCTAAATTCCGACACTTCAAACAACTCGCAACTTCTCACTCCTTCCCTGCGACAAAAGTTGCTTTCTCTCCACTATCATCTGATAAGACCAAGAAGGAAGTGCAACTAGCTTCCGTTTCCGCATCCAATACCCTTGTGATACACAAACTCACAATGGCAGACGAAAATTTCCTCTCCCGACCTTCAGTATTCAAGGATACATTCCCAATTCTCTTATTCTCGCTCATCTTCATTGCGCTGTTGGCCGTGGGGTTGCAGTTGGTCTTTGAGTACAGAGGTAACTTACCTAAGTTCGACATCATGGAAGTCTGGGAGGATGTGGTGGAGACAATGAAAGGCGGTGCAAAGCTTGGAGAACAAGAGATGCAGCGAGTAGAAAAAGTGGGACAAAAGTTGAAGCAAGAGCTAAAGGGCGCCGGAAGAGGAGTTAGAGAAGGGTTAAAGAAGGAAGTTGTACAAGGAGTTTTGGAGGGGATTATCGGAATGGGCTAACTACGTTCCCATGCTTCCCGCTTGTAATGTTCTTTCTTTGATACCTTTTTAGTTATTTCTAGATTATGATTGTTGTATACCTTTTTCAGCCGTTAGATGAGCTTGTTCAATGATCTTATGATGGGAAAGGGGTTACGGTTTTATATTTGTATTTTACCACGTATATATGACGCTAAGTATACATTTCAGGCCTGGGAAAAGAAGGAAGCAGGGAAAAGGATAACTGTTCGTAGTCTCGTAGCGTAACTATTCGTAACTTCGTAAGTAGGTGTATGTCTAATAAAAATGCCCAGTTCCGACCGATTACTCCTTGAGATAGCTAAATGTTTCTAGATACTCTGACAGGAGCCTGAGGACGTGTGCATTCCAAATTGGGTTTGGCTGTAAAACCGATTTCGGGTGCGCTGAGTCTGGCGATCCTAAATCCTGTTTGATCTTGAACACCTTCAAATATCCATCAACTACATTATAATCATCTCGTGATCTGAGGGTACCCAGCAATAACTTGATAACCTTCTCACGGGCTGGGGTCCAATTTCCCTGGAGAGCCACTTTTAGAGCATTTCTTCCCGTGGGGCCCATTTTAAGCGGAGATGCGTGATGGGCCAGTAGGTACTGACAGCCTTCGTAGTACAAAGATGATGCCGCTTTTTCAAGCGCAGGGAGTTTGTCCTGAGTACCGACTTTATTAGGGTCAACCCCGGCTTCGAGCAAAGCTGCTAAGACGGGAAGGCAGCCTCGCCCAGTAGCAACTTGGATGATCTGTGCTTTGAAGGTATCGTCTTCGAGTTTAGCTTTCCCTTGCTTGATTATTGCCACTGCGGCGTATATTTTGTTTGTTAGGATAGCATATTCGAGGGGGCTTATTGGTTTGCTAGGTTTTGGATCATTGGCTGCCGTAGGAGGCGGGGTGATGGGTTCATTGATGTAGACAGCTTTATTCGCAGGGGCTCTCGCGTTAGATATATATTTCCAGTTGATATTGCTACGGGTGGCCCCAAGGGTTGGTAGTATACTACTTACTGCGATACAAATAGCAAGCGGATTCGGAATCATCGTCGGCTTCAATAGCCAGACGAATACCGGTTGTCCAATTTGTGGTTCCGCCTTGATACTCGGGTGTCGATTTTGGCGCTGTAGGTTTAAGCCGGTCGCGGAGGGTTAAACCCGCTTTCGCAAAGAGAGCTTCTCCCAGGTTTGGTGATCGTCGAATATCCTTAGGTGGAAGATTGGATTCGGCGAGGGGTTGTTTTGGATACACCTCGTCTGGGCTACGCTTTGGTTTCACTGTTGAATTGGTTCAATAATGGTTAGCTATGAAGTTTTTGTTTCCAGCCTTTCGGATAAATGTGACCCAGATAATATATACGCACCTGGGTCACCTTCGAGTGGAGTATCTATGGTTTCAATGAATATAGGAAGTTTGAAGTCCCTTTCTGTGATCATTTGCCCATAGAACTGGGCTTCACTGGTATCATCCCGCTTGAGGCAGATAAGCTGCGAAAGGTAATGGGCATGATTTGTTTCTTTTTCAAGTCCGAATTTTCTTCCGTATTTCCCAGATTTCCTCGATGATGTAAAGGCTTCGTTGAGGTTTCCTTGACGAATAGCGATAGCTGCTTCCATGTTGAACCTATTCATGAGAATCGTAGGGTCGGTGGACTTTTTCTGGGGTATCTTTCCGATCCAGAATAGCGCATCATCAAGTTCTGCTAGCATGTAATGTATTGTCGCACAAAGGAGAAAGTAGTTGCATCGGGCTTGCGGGTCGAGTTTCGACTTAGATTGTTCTTTTTGCAGGCCAAGTATTTCCTTCAATTTGGCCGCATGCCCTTTCGCTGCTTTCCAGTCCCTGGTGTTCACCGCTTCTGTGATCATTGATTCATAATATTTGGTGCGCTCTTTTTCAACAAATGAGTCCTCCGAGCAGATGGAGGAGAGGTCGTCATCATCTTTTTCAATTGATACTGGGCTCGTGGTGCCGGTCCGTGCCCAAGGCGGGATATCGGATTCAGCCCCAGGGAAGTACTGCTCAGGCGAAGTTGGTTCTGAGGGAAAGACTTGCGAATCGGTAGACCATTGAAGCTTCTCCTTGAATAACTGCTTCGCCAACGCCTTTGGTTCTTCCTTTATTGGATGGTCGGCGAAGCTTGGGGGTCTGATGGTTGGATTCGATGGGCTATCAGCGAAGCTGGGTGGTCTTATGGATGGGTTTGACTGATTCTCGGCAAAACTTGGTGGCCGGATCCCTGGATGAGATGAAGGCGACGATTCCTCGAACCCATTGAATCCTGATAGCCTCGTCCACGGATGTGGCTGTTTGCTATCACCGCTTGCAGAGTGCCGGCTATGGCGAGTGCTCCTCAGGCTTCTAGTTTCGGATACCCCGTGGTTGACCGGGAACGCGTTTGTCGGCTCGCTGGTCTCAGTGCCATTGGCCGCCGCCTTCGCGCGAGGACTTGTCGACGCCGAAACGTTTTCTGCGCCTCGGTGGTTGTTAGCAGTATTTTCTGTGCTATGGCTCGTAGTCCTCGATCCTGTGGTGGTTGAGCGCCGGCGCAGATGCGGGTTTGAATTCTCCTGTTGCGAGTGATTTTCCGCCGAAGCGCTGGGACTCTTGAATTCACCATTCTGAGCTTTCGGCGACGGATAGCTTAGGGAACTAGCACGCCGATTGTATGTCGCCTCGAGCGATTTTATGGTCTGGCTGGCGGCGACCGCAGATTCGGCACTTTCGTGGTGCGCGCCCGATCGGTAAGGAGAGCTCGAGGCATTCTCCTCTGTCCTCGAGCTCGTCAACTGCAGCTGTGAGGGCTGGTAATAACTTGGATCACGGAGAACGAATTGGTCGGGCTTTGCGGGTTTCACGGGTTTTCGGCGGAGAAGGCGGTCCATTTTGAGCTTGATTCTAAGCTATAGCTATAGCTATCAGACACTCACTCACTCGGCGGAGGACTAGCCAGGCTAGCCAGTTGAATTGGATTTAATTTCTACGATCGATGTGAACGAACAGGTAATTCAGAGAAATGTTGCGAGCGAGCTAAAGAAACTGCAGCTGTAGGAGCGCAGGATACATTACAGGAAGTACATGGCATAGTCACTTTTTTTCCTGTCCAGGTTCTTTTCTCGCAGGGCCGCGCGCAGCGTGTGGGGAAGACCTTCATGCTTCAGCTCGATTCGATTGGAAGAGATCAGGCAGGATATATTAGCTAGTGCGTCTTTGCATCGAGGGTACATGGACAGGCCCAGGCACAGGTACAGGTACATGCACATATGGCCATGCATGATGCCTCCACAGCAGTCACAACTGTGCCATACAAGATATCTCCTCGCCCATACCGGTCTTGGGCCGGTGGCTTGTCACGTCGGAGAGGCATTCCAGGAATCGCCCAAGAAAGATAATTATAGATCCCAAGTGAGGAGGCTTTCGAGGTTTTGCATCGATCTTTTGCAGCCAGCCAACCAGAAGCGAGAACTCGAAACAACGCAAAAAATGCAACAAATGAAAACGTTTCCAGCTGCAGACTGCTGCGGCTGTATTCTTGGTGTCGTCCAATGCAACCCCCCCGAAACAAATACGCCGTGCACATGTATACCGCAGTCTAGGCCACGGCAGTAACAAAAATTGGCGCAGCGGTACAATCATCGGCTGGCAGATATCTCGTGAAGGTAGTACAAGAGCAATCCCCGGGGCATTTCATTTTGAAGTCCCAGACGGTGCTCCCGCCCTCTTGACCAATACAATCGCAATCGAAGGTCTGCGTCAGCGTAAAGGTTTTGCTACACTTCACACATGGTGGCCTTTGTATGCATGACCGAAAAGCGTCCGTTATAATGGACGATGGTGGGCAGGTAGACGCCGGCTTTGGCGGTGGATCCGTGATCGCCGTCGGGCATCCCCCAGATCCGGTGACAACGGTGATAGTCTTAACGATCGTGGTTCTGATCGTTGTCTTTTGCGTGGAGACCTTGGTAACAGTTTTGTATTTGGTTTTCCAGAGTGTCTTCGCCTTGCAGATGTCATGGTTCCAGTATGCCAGGGTTGGTGCAATACTACATACCGTAGCTTGTCAGTATAGTACTAGCACAGTAAAGACATACAACTCGAAGGGTCTATGTTAAAACGGGGAAATACCCAGAGCTCAAGGCCACAAAGAAGAGGATTGAATCTGTAATTTTCATTTTGCACGACTGTCCTTGGGTAATGACAAGTTCTTGAAAGCAGAAAATAAAATTGAGGGGTTTCCGATGTGAGGAAAGGAGTGCGTTGGACGGTTCGACTAAGGAGGGCTGAATGAAGATATTTATATATTTCAAAGAATGTGGTTTTTCAAGGACAATCCCGGCCACCTGTGCGACTGTAGGTACCTACGTAGGAACTTGCTGAATTCAAAAGAAACTTGTTATGTAAGATGTTTACAGGAGCGAACGGACCCTATATACACACGATCTAATTTAAGGGATATGCAACAGCATCGGGGAAGTTCTGGACAATTGCTTCCTTCCTCAAGCAACTTGCTACCATGCATACTCTTATTCGTAGTTGATATTGCAATCTTGTTATAACGTTACTTGATAGGGACAGCTCCCTCAAGTTGCATCTTCAGCTGATATCGATAGGATGCAAAGGGGCTCCCAAGCCGAGTGTAACAGCAGATCCAAATCAAATCCATACGTTGCAACCTCCTCCAGATGCATATCTAAGAATCCGATGTGTCTTTGCCAGCAAAAAGCCTGGCTTGAGGTATTCTGGAACCCTTTGCATGTGCCCTAGCGTTATAGCGCCCTCGCTTCAACCGTCCGTTTCGAAGAATGTGGAAGGTCCTGTCTGTTGCAGTTCATGTGTTGTCGAGCCGAGGCTACCCTTTGAACAAGCAAGTTCACCCGCGCAAACTGCTTGCCACAAGAGCGTCTGGGGACCCTTCGTAGCCTGGGCCCCATGGGAAATCTCGAGACCGAGCCGTCTTTCTGCTTGGGGGAGGTTACATACTATCGATACTATTGTTGTTTTGCTATTTTCTGATATCTGCACCGCTGGCCGCCAGCGCTGGGGTCAGTACAGCCCGGCGTAAACTCCGTGGATTTGGGGATGTGTTGGGCGGTGATGTTTGACAGGTGGAAAATTCCTTATTCGGGCTTCTCGAAGCGACCTCAAACCAAACCTCGCGACTGAATATCTTCCTGACCTCATCTTGCTATCTCCACCACCATCGACTTCACGCATTTCATCTTATTCCGTTCCATTCGCTAAACGCCCCACCTGCTCCATCCTGCATCTTCAATAGTTGCGTCTCCAAGATCCGCCATATCGCTAACTTTTCGGTTGCGAGTTCGAACTCTTCCCGGAACGTCGATTGAACCTCTTCGCCTCCTACCCCCATAGCTGGTCAAGAACGCGTCTACGGTATTGTGTAGCCGTAAAATGGCCGGTCTGTGATAAACTCGAATCAAATACGATCCTTACGCCTGAATCTGTGGATCGGGCCACCAACCTTCATCACCAAACGCGAAGCGATTGAAGTCAGTCACAATGAACGGGAGCAGCACCGCCCCCCGCCAACGGTATCCCAAGGTCCCATCGAGGATCGAGGTACCGCTCACCGAGCAAGTGGGCGATGAAGGCACCGTCGAAATCGATCTTACAGATCTTCCAGACGATGTTGACGAACTATCGAGTCTTTTGGAGCAAGAGCAGGCATCGCATCCGTATTGGATCCTCTCTGCTCTGGCATATGCGAAGCATCGGAAAGTCGACAATGCGATTGAGATCTTGAACTCTAGAGCGTTGAATTCTGAGAACATCAAACGGAGTCAGAAGGAAATACTGCCGATACAGTTGTGTCTTTTATGGCTATATTTGCAGAAAACGAGGGAAGCGATGAAGGCTCCTTACAACCAGTCAGGTATTCGGTTCCCTTCCTGGTAGCCATATTTGTAGCATTCTGTGCTAACTGCGCGTAGATGCGACGGAAAGTACCAAAGACCACTTCCTCCAACAAGCAACGACGCTCCTCAACAACATTGGGCGATACGAAGCAGACCACCCAGCATACAACATCGCTCGTGCAGTTTACTCATCGCTTAAAGCAGCTGTTACAAACGTGAAGGCCGAACGTGCAACCAACCTAGAGAACGCACACCGGATATACGACGAGGCTTTGAAACGAGCCAATGGCACAAACATGGTCGCACTTATGGGGAAAGCTAGGTGGCTATTTAGTAAGGCTAGATACGACAAAGCTTTAGAGTGCTATCAAGAGATTCTGAGGAAGAGACCGGATATGGATCCTGATCCGAGAATTGGTATCGGTTTGTGCTTTTGGATGTTGAACTTTAAGGACGATGCGAAGATGGCGTGGGAGAGGGCTTTGGAGTTGGTATGTTGGAGATGCAATAATCCAATACCCACATGGGGGCTGACCAACTTCCCTTTAGGATCCGGATTCAAAAGTTGCGAACCTTCTCATGGGTATCTATTACCTAAATTTCGTATCGGGGCTTCCTGAGACCGATCCCGAGTTCATCAAACATTACAAGAAAGGAATGACCGAGTATATTGCCAAGGCCTATAAACTCGACAAAAACATGGCTCTGGCGTGCACCCTCTTTGCTACCTATTTCTTCTCAGTCGGAAACCTTGCAACCGCCGAATCTTTGAGCAAGAAGGCAATCGAGTTTACCGATGTTCCTCAAGTCGCTCGAGATGCACTTTACTTGCTTGGCCGGAAGTACCAGGAGGCCGGCGAATATACACTTTCTCGCCAGTCTTATGTTAGAAGTGAGAACGCTAAGGAAGACACATACTTACCTAGTAAGTTAGGGACAGGCCAGCTTATGGTGCTGCAGAAAGACTACACTGGAGCAAAGCTAGCGTTTGAGGGTATCCTCAAGACCTTTAACAAGTGCTTAGAGGCAATGATGGTGCTTGGGACGCTATACGCTGAAGAAGTCTTTTTGGCCGAAAGCCAATCGGGTGTTAACAGAGATGAGAAAACTGAGGAACGCAAGAAAGCTATAAACTACCTGGAGACCGTCCGTTCTTCTTGGAAAGATTCTAAGAAGAATATGAAGCCGAGTGTTTCAGTATTGCTCACACTCGCTCGCCTATACGAAGTCGATTCCCAGGATAAATCGCTAGCTTGTCTACAACAGGTTGCCGATCTAGAGCGAGCCGCCTCCAAAGAAGAAGAGCCCATGCTCGCCCCTCAGCTCCTTAACAACATCGCTGTTTTCAATTACAATATGGGCAAATGGGACGAGGCGCGCGAAAGTTTCCAAACCGCACTTAGTAACTGCGTTGCGATGGGTGCCAAAGATGAAAGCTTGGATACAGACGCTTTGGTTACAACCCTGACTTATAACCTTGCGCGCTTAGAAGAAGCTGCTGGCAACACGGACGAAGCCATCAAGTTGTATGAGGGTCTTTTAGTCCGCCACGCGGACTACACCGAGGCTGCTATGAGACTTGCCTATATTGCCCTCCGTAAGGGCGGCGAGGAAGGCCCTAAGAGACTCGAAGAACTCATGAAAACGGAAGATCATAACCTGGAAGTCTGCGCTTTGTATGGTTATTATCTCTCCCGACGGCCTAAGAAATCCCCTTTGAACATAGCGGAGGATAAAGAGCAGAGACACTACAAGAGAACCTTGACAACTCATGACAAGCACGACCGTTATTCTTTGACTGGAATGGGAAATCTCCACTTAATGACGGCAAGGGAGATGAGAAGGGATACTGATCAGGATAAAGAGAAGAAGCGCAAGATGTATGAGAGAGCTGTCGAGTTCTTTGATAAGGCGCTTGTGTTGGATCCGAAGAACGCCTATGCCGCTCAGGGTGTAGCCATTGCTATGATTGAAGATAAGAAAGATTATAGCACCGGCGTTGGCATCTTTGAGAAAGTAAAGGGCACGCTAAAAGAAGCTTCAGTACACATCAACCTCGGTCATAGTTTCGTTGAGATCAAGCAGTTCACACGGGCAATTGAAAACGTAAGGTTGGGGATTTACCTAGAGCCTTAGGATGCAGACTAACCCGCTTCTTAGTACGAAATCGCGATTAACCAGTACAGAGCTGACCGAGACCCGTGGACCATAACATCGCTCGCAAGGGCATGGTATCTAAAGGGCAAAGCGGAGAAGAGTTTGCCCCAACTAAACACTGCATTGGAGCATTCCAAAAAGGTGCGTAGGCTTTAACATGATAATTTGATATAGCTAGGAGCTAACCTCACCCTTTAGGCACTGAGTTTATCGCCCGAGCACCCCATATTTATGTTCAATGTTGCCTACCTTCAGTCCCAGATTGGTCAGGTTGTGCACGAGTTACCTAAGCACCAACGTACCTCAGAAGAAATTAAAGCCGGTTTAGAGGGCGTTGAAGAAGCTATCAAGTAAGTAGTGGGATCCAAGGCTGCTATGGAAAGGCATTATTAACGTGCTTTTGCACCCCCAAATAGAACATTCTCTACGGTTGCGAAATCCAAGAATCCACCTTACCCCGCCAGCGATATCGAAGTCCGTGTCACCATGAACAAGAACACCATCCGCCGTCAGCTGATAGCCGATCTCGAAGAGCAATTGAAATACGAGGAATTGCATGCTTCGAAGATCGCCGAAGCCAAGCGGAAGCGCGAGGCAGAGATTGCAAAGCGCGCAGAAGAGCATGCGAAGTTGGAGGCGGAGAAAGCAGAGAAGCAAAAGAGACTTGCAGAGGAGCGAAGACTTATGCAAGAGCAAGCCCGAGAGTGGCAAGAGAAGAGGGATGAAGAGGAGAGGGCTAGGATGGTCGCGGTTGATGATTACGACTCTGACGGTGTTAGGAGAAAGAGACCGAGGAGAGACCCGAAGGAGCCCAAGGAGACCAGGCCGAAGAGAGATAAGGGTGAGCGAAAGACAAAGAAAAAGAAAGGTGACGACGAAGGAGAGGAAGGAGAAACTGGAAAAGTCAGCAAGAAGCGAAGACTCACCAAAGGGGGCAAATCGGCGCTTTCCAAGGAAATCATTTCTGACAGCGATGAAGGGCTCAGTGATCTTGAGGCAAATCTACAGGATGATTCCGGGTCCCGAAAAGGCAGCCCACCGGCAAGCACAAAGAAAGGCAAACTCGTTAAGAGCAAGGCTGTCATCAGTGATGATGATGATCTTTCGGATGTTCCGGATGACGACGACGACGATGCGCCTTCAGCCCCAAGACGCCGGCCTGTCGTTGATGATAGCGATGAAGACGAAGAAATGGCAGATGCCGGCGCCGCAAAACCCGAGAAGCCTAGCACTTTGAGCGACGACGATGATGAATAATTTTTTCCGTTAAATTATCCGCAAGGGGGTGGTGTCTGATCATTCTGCATTTGGAATCCCTAATCTAATCATAGAAAGCGGGCTTCTCTTGTAATACTAGTTTCTTACATATATTTTCCTTCAAGGCTATCCAACAGAATTACAACATGCAGCTGTTTCCCTTCAAAGCTTCGCTAAAATTCAAACGAATAAGCGGCACCCTGAGAATATAACTTGCTCCAAGATAATCTCGAAACTGTAACATGCGATATCAGAAATTATTAGGAGGTGTTTATTGACGGTCCCCTTGGAATCCTGTACCACGGCAAAGCCATTGGCTCAACCAAAAATGACAAGCTTGATCTATCGGCATACTGATACTAAACCGAGTTTCCGTGAGTTTACAGCTTTTTCATAAATCATGCTCTCAAAGAGCTCTTGTCCTAGCTATAAAAACTCCCGATGCCCAATTCGGATCCCCCAAATCACCGATTGATGTTATTGAGTATCGATTGTTCAGCTTTGTTGATTACATGTGCGCACATGATTTGGTATAAATTTAAACGTATTTGCGTATATTAGGTATGTATATTAACATTATAATCGCACAGGCATATATATGCCTATCTCAATCAGTCAAGACTCATATCCTCCAAATGCCGAATAGCAGATTAATTCTTCTTCTCGAATGTCTTCTGGTTTACCAAAACTTGCTTCTCCTTTCTTAGAGAAGTAACAAAGTCTGTTGTTACATTCAGAAGCTGGGCAACAATATCTGGTGGAGTTAGAGCTAGCCATTGAGAGAGTGGGATATCGGCGACACGCTCGCTCTTATAAATCTCGACCCAAACGAGGTCCTCAGTTTCAGATGTGTTTTCGATGTAATGGCCTAATAATTAAAACAAAGCGGTTTAGAATAATAAGGTTTTTGGAACGTTTGGTTTCATGAGCTAAATAACGTACCAGTATTGTCTGGGAAGACAGCAGTGTCACCTGGGTTGAAATTGAAGGTACGGGCAAGGCCGCTCCCTTGGAATACAGTAGCACGAGCTTTTCCAGAATGGAAATAGAGCCACTCATCCGCCTATGATGGAAATTTAAGTGTTAAATTTCGCTCTTTTATTCGGCGATCAAAGGGAAAAAACTTACATTCGGATGCCAATGGAACTCTCTGAGGCCTAAAGGCTCAACCCTGACAACGGTCGCAGCGATGGTGGTGGAAACGGGGAAGTTTCGGGAGTCAATAATGTTAAGTGTACCGGCTCCGCCAGGAACCTTCTTAAAACCAACTTCACTAAGTTTATAAACATAACTACTCTTTCCTTTCAGTTCCCCAGAAGGAGACTTTGGTGGCTTGAGACTGCTGCTAATTTTAGCTTGTTTGATGTATGGGTTTGCGGTAGGGAGGTTCTTGAAGACTTCAGTTGCATTGACTCCGAAGTTTTTCCCAATGACATCTTTGGGGGCGTGGAGAAGCCAATCGACGATGTTGAAGGTTGTACCAACGGCTTCGAAGTTTCCGTCGTCGAAAACCAGGAGATACTCGTTTTGGTCGGCAAGACCTTGGACGGTGTGACCAACCCCCTTAGGGAAGTACCAAATATCCCATTGATTTAAAACTTCGGCTGTGTTTTTACCGTCCTCATCAACAGCGGAGACCTAAATAGACGGTTTGATTAGTAACCTCGGACTAACCACTTGAATTTATCATAAACTTATGATAATTTATAAGTTTAGAATCTTACCAAAATAGATCCATTAAAAACAATTCCCCATTCAGCAACCCTATGCCAGTGAAGTTCACGAATAGCGCCCTTAACAAGATGTTGCTGTGCAGCAGCAATATCTTTGCTGGGTGGGAGATCGGTAACCAATTGTTCTCGAACCCAGCCACCCTTGAGCAACCTCGTCTTAGAGTCCGAGAAGGCCCACTTTAAGTTCGGAACGTTACCGTTATCGGTGGCTGGTGGGTGGATGTGATCTGGTTGTTCATTATCACGGCCGGGGTTTGTACCACCTAAATACCTCACGGATCAATTCGATTAGATACTTAATCTATCGATACGCAAATTGGAAATCTCCGTCGGAGATGCGAATTATGAAGGGTTTTAATATTATAACGGGGATGCAAATCGTAAATACCTAGGATAGGTGCACCGAATTCTCCCCGAATAGGCTGCTCGTTGGGGCCATCATCATGTCGCTTTATACGAAGATGTTTCGCCGCAGCGCGTTTTTTGAAAACCTCTTCGAGATATTCTCGAGGATATATCTCAGATTCGATACCCTCAAGAAGATCTACTGGTTCAGCGACTCTCTTCTCATTTTCATTGGCAATTGGTGTACCAAAAGCGAACGGCGCGGCCAAAGTTAAGTAGAAGAGGATATTCACCGCCTTCATACTTGTTCAATGGACAGTGATATATAACGGTATCAAGAGTGAATAGGTATAGGTATTGGAACTAAACGAAGGAGAAGAAGGGGCCACCACTGAAGGGGAGGAAGAGTGGGAATGATGATATCACATAGACAAAAAGGAAATACGTACCACGAGACGTATTATATGTTCTTCAATATTCACAATCAAAGAGCTGCCAGTACATGCAATAGAGTACCGTACAGGTGCACAGGGCTTGCGCTTTTCTTTGACAAAGTGGGTAATGGTCCTCGTTGATCGACATAACTCCAATCCATGAATCCAGAAGATGCGAAGGCAGGGCGGCGAGCTTGGAACTGCAGAAAGCCGACAAAAGACGTGATATGGCGACATGGAAGCATCCAATAGAGAGATAAAAAACAGTTTTGTAAGCAAATTAACATCTATATGCAATATCTGTTTTCCGCGCAAGGGGGCTTGTATCCCGGCGTTCTAGGTTCGGTATGCTAGCGAGGTTGGTGTAGCACTGCATTGAAGGTCAGTGTAAGTCAGTCATGAGAACACCATGGAAAATAGCGAGCTCAAAGCGAATATGATCTTCATCGATGCATCGTGAACCCAATTAATAAAGCAATGGGGTTGAAGTCGATCGAATTTTAGTCGGCAAGCTCGTTTTTAACCGAAGATCTCCAGGGAGCACTAGCGCTAGCTCAGCATCATCATAAAGAAGGCTGTAAAAGTAATTTGTCACGAATTCAAGATTTTGAGTATACCGAGTTACAACTTGCCAAGCAGTGCATCTTTGTGTAGTCAAAGTTTCTACCCCCAAGACCAGTTGGCTCGCTCGCTATATTCCGCATTCGATCCGAGGTCCCCACTTAGGCCTCTCTCCCACTGCCTGGAAAACAACTTTTTACAGGTATAATACCAATATATTAGGCAGACTTGGTCTATGCAAGGTGAAAACAAGCTTCCAGCCTCTAGACTTGGGCTATTCGAACTCCACTCTTGCCGTCCACGGCCGACAAATTTGCAAAGCTTTTCTTAGCTTGGCCAGCTCGATAGATCAGGCCACAGCCCAATTTGAAGAGGGAAATCCCATTTCGTCTTCCGACCTTGCAGATCGCATACTTGATGTTTCGTTCCTGATATTCAAAAAGTGGGTCTGTGTAGTATCCCTGACCAATTTGATCACTTCGAGGGGTAGATGGTCTCATCGATATTGAGGATGGCGTATACGTCGGGCTGACCATTCAGAGGACGCTGTTGGTGCGACGCTAGCCATATTTGGTCGCCAAGACACCGATTCTCGAAATTTAACACATAGAAATGTGTTGATGCTGGTTGGCCCCCATACCTTTATTCGGGATGGATTGTGTACCCCACGCCACTCCGCATGTTGGTACTTGAAATCTAGAATTCCTGACATCACAGGTTTTTCCTTTTTTAAACCTTGCTTTGTTTATTACAGAAAGTAGAAATATTTTTTCGGAGTGTCTGACATTGGTTCGGGTACCGGAGTCCAAGGACGGGCTCGGTCAGTCTAGAAGATGAATACTAGTCCACGGGCAAAATTCTCCTTGGATTAGTTATCTTTTCTCCCAATTCGGTCAATTGCTGTATTTGCATCGGAGGCCATTGTGACGCCAAAAACCATTGTGGTCACTCACTATTTCCCTGTTGGAACTTCGATGTCATTTTGGGAGGGTAAATAGCTAGGGAATATGGGTCACTCGCTGGAGCCGGCGATGGGGCTATAACTACTAGCTTACACAGATAGCATTATCGCAGGGAATTTAAAAGTCCGAAAAGCCACATGATTCCCTGTGGCTTGCTAGTCCTAACCGGTTTGCAGGCATTTCTAAGATTAGCGAGATGTCCTGGCGCCACCGGTGATACATAACAGGCATCAGTCTGTGTGCTTAAACCTAAACTCAAATGAACCTGCGGATCGCCCTAAAATCGGGCTAAGCTTTCGGAAAGAATGATATAGTGACCATAGTATGGATCTGGCCGTGTGGCAATCCTGATCTCCTTCACCATTTACACACTATTCCTATATCAGATTGGTGTAGGTACTGTGATGCTGACTGGGAGGTATATACTCCGAAATGGGATTTTCCCCTACGCGATCACGCAAAAGCATTGGCAGACGCGCTAGAGCATTCAAGTTTCAAGCTAAATGTAAAAGTTAATGTTGGCCAAGGTGGTTCGCGTGTCCCGCGCATGCACCAATCTGACTTTCCGGTTTATTGGGAGTCCTTTCCGCCGCAAAAGCCCGAGGACTCCTCACCTGAGTCCATTAATTGATCGATGCCCTTCCTTCGCCCACAGAAACTAAAGGCCTACAAAAAGTAATTACCCTTTCCCAGAGGGGTATTGACGGATTGCATCATCCTTCGGATCAATGACACGATGTATGCAGGTTTCGAGTGCATGTTTTCCAAATTTCGACAGTAAGAGTGGGGTACAATGGCTGGATTCGCAAATGGTTATCTGGGTGCCGAAAAAAAGATTTCGATGAAATGTTATATCAAACCTATCTGCATGGCGCTTTATGCTCCATGCAAAAATCAAAACGCGGCTATTGAGCGCGATTCGATTTGAAGCTCCACCTAAGATATGCCATTATACCTTATCCACGTCTAAACTCAGAGATCCATCATACCTTCAGCGTCAAGTTGACGAGCTTTGCGCGAAGTTTTGAGCAAGTTATTTGGCAGAGACGTAAAACAAAGCTAAGAGATTGTATAGCATGTTACCTAGAATGCGGTGAGAGAGCACAAGGTATTGGTACGGTTAGTCGTTAGTTCTTCGCGACAGCCACTGGGAATCGGAAATAATCAGCACCTGCATTAGAACTGTGCAGGGAGTTTTAATCCAAGTTGGGATCTAGATCTGCGTATGCATATCGGGGTCTTAAGATCTGCTTTTACCTGCAGGACCTTGTTCCCTGTTACAAGGATTAATTTCTCGAGGAGGGCAGGGTAGGCTTTGACGACGCTACGATGCGAAGCGGCCCAGAATGGAACAGAGTTACAAAAACGGATGCATAAAAGTATCGAAGCCATAGCTGCCAGGCAGCTAATAAAATTCGAGGAACCTGGGAATATAGAAACCACAAAAGCAAAATGGCCCCACCCCTTACTGAGGGCGGCCCATTCTCAACGCAAAATCCACCACATTTCTTACTGCTAGAAACCCTGACAGAATTTCTGACATCACAGGACTGTTATCACTTTGCAGTGATTCCCTTTAAGCACTCTCCATTGGTGAACTTGGGAAAGCAAAAACTTTGTTTTGAGATTATGGAGCTCGGTAACCGATTCTCGATTCTATGAAGTTATTTCCAGCCGCTTGCCCTAGATTCCTGGAAAACTTTGCGCTTATACTTGACACCCCACACTGGCCTTCAATAGAAATGATTTGCATATCGATCATACTGAGCCCGTGAGAGCTTCTGCAGCTGGAAATGAGGCCCCGTAATCTATGATTGTTTGCTCCTGCGAGGAATAGAATCGTTTCTGGTATCAAAACACCGAAATCTAAGTAAACCTGCACTAATGGTACCATGGACCTCTCTGAAGGCGTCATTGCCATCGAGATAGACGCAATTTCTGCCTTGATACTGCTCCATAATCGTCCTATGAATTCATGGATCTCGGAATTGATGCATCAGCAGTTAGGCTACGTTGATCACGAGCCTACCGCTGCAAGGCCTTAAGGTTTTGTCTGCAGGTACTTTCGAAGATGCACATATTGCTAGAGCCACGATTTTTGGCAAGATCTTCATGTTTGGTAGGAAATATCTGGAGCCTCGAGGATTCGAGAAATATAAAACCCGTCGATGGAATGCCAGATCGTAAAGACTTTTTTCTACATCAATCACCGCACCTCTTCTCTTCTCTCCGCTTTCCTGCTAGCTCAGATAAACAGTCTCCCTCTAGAATCAAATCAAGCCCTTTTATAGATCTATATATCAGCTAGTCAATCTCATATATTGGCAGACACCTATACTTCCTCCCTAAAGCTACAATTATAGTAGTATATTAATATATAATATCTTCAAAATGCCATTGACACCTCTAAAAGCCGTGTTCCTTTTGGCGCTGCATGCAGCCTCTACCTTCGCCTCACCGGTTCCAAATCCAAAACCCAATCCTTTGTCAATCCCAGGGTCTTTGATCCCAAAGATCGATGACGTAAGTTTTGGTGACATTATATTAGTTTTCTATATATGAAGCCACAACCCGATCTATGTCCGCTAACGAAGTTGTATCTCTTAGAGCATAACGAATCTTCTTTATAACGCAATACCCTCACTTCCTATCCTTAGGCCCCCACTTCCGCCAATCGCGAGCCCACCTTTCACCTCCAGTAGTCTCAAGCCAAAAAAGCTTGGCTATTTCTGGACCGGTGCCGGAAACATTGCTTACGCAGACTTTCTTGCTGTCTACTCTCTTGATGACGATACCTTCGGTATGCTAACTAGCATTGCAATTGGGTTCATTCTATCCCATCTAGCCCATTTGATATTTTTACTAATAGTATATTTCCTCTCTTAAGGAACTTTCATCACCCTAGTCGATGTTCCAACCAGCGGCAACGAGCCACATCACTTAAATGTTGCTCGTGATGGAAAGACTCTTGTTGGAACAGGCCTCTTATCCCTTCTCAAGCTCCAAGGCATGTATATTTACTCCATAAATTGGCTCCGCTGGCGAGGTCATCGTTTTTAACGCTTTAACAATTTAGATGTTGAGTACTTCTTCGACATCAGCAATCCATACAGGCCAAAGTTTCTGAAATCTGGCCGTGCTCTTCTCTCATCCATTGGTGACGAAATCGTGGCTAAGCCAGAGGGCGGGTTCTTCATCACTCATGTAAGTATATATATGCTCTCTGAATTCATGAGCTTCGCTGTGCGGGCTAGCGTACTGATACGTTTCTATCCCTATAGATGGGCTCCGCCGCCGGTACCAATCTCGGTCGCCTTACCGAATGGGACGCCAAAGGGAACTTGATTGGCGAATTCCCGAGTGCCTTAGACATTCCCGGAACCCTCAACATCCTCAAAGACCAATTCAGCCCCCACGGCCTTGCAATTGACTTTGACAAGAACATTATCTTGACTTCTGACTTTGTGGTTCCACTTTCTACTTTGAAACCCGTTAGTGCCCTCGGTATCCAGAAGGCACACACTCTCCGTTTGTGGAAATTGTCTTCTCGCACCATCATCAGCACCATCACTATCCCCAATGGTGGCGGAATTCAGGATGTCAAATTCATTCCTGGAAACAAGGATAGCGCAGCTATTGCTACTGCTGTGGAATTAGGACAAGTTTGGATTATTTACCCGTGAGCCTCCCATTTTGCCGAAACAATGAACAAAGTCAGCTTGTGAAGAATACTAATCCCTTAATAATACCACAGATTCAAATACAATGCTGACGGGACCCAGGGCGTCGCTGAGCTTCTTTACGACCTTGGTCCAAAAGCTAAAGTATGTATAACTTCGTCAACTATAACGAAATCGAAGTTGCAATAGGTGCTAAGACTATGAATCCTAGAGCGTGGTGGCCATCTACACCGACTTCTCTGCTAATGGCAGATTCTTGTATTTGAGCTTAACAACGGCCAACCATATTGCCGTCTTGGATCTCAAAGACCTCCAAAACCCCGTTCGTCTTGATAACCCAGATGAAAAACAGCCGGTTGTTGGGTACGCTATCGATACATCCCCGGATTTTAACTTTGTGCGCAAACTCCTGACCACTTAAACTTTCATAGTGTCCACTCCCTCCGTGTTACTCCTGATCAGAAGAACTTGGTTGCTCTCGGTTACTTCGTCCAGCAAGGCGATATCGTAAGTTCTCTTAACTAAGATTCTTCTTGGAGTTAGTACTCTATAGTTTCTAACGAACTCCTCCAATAGGGTGTCCTCAACACACCAGCCGACTATAAGGCTCACTACGTCGACATTCTACCAAACGGCGCCCTCAGCTTCAACCGTAGCATTCCCTTCGCAAGCGAATTCGCCAACCGTGGTGGCGCCAGACCACACTTCTCGGTTATTGCGGATTTGACTGATCCCAAGAACCCGAAGTTCAACTCATATTAAATTAGGGTGGTGTCAGAGTAATTTGGTGTGCATGGTTTGAGGGATATATATATCTGAGTATATATGTATGAAAGGTTGGAGACGAGAAAGTCATTGGTGATGATTGTTTAATACCCATTTTTCCTTCTTTTGCTCTACTTTGTTTTAATTTTTTTTCTCTTTCGGAGGCTATATCATCTTGTATGGGTGCGATAATATAATATTCTTATGCATGTATACGTCGTCAGGTAATATTGAAGAGGTTGAATTCTAATTTGATTCTACATAACTCTAACTTGAGCGCTTATGAATGAAATGGCTGGGTGTCCTTGTCTCATAAACCAGACCCGACCTTCACTTGGCTGTCCTTATATTTCATTAATTTCACAGATGCAATGGCGCCTACCGTAACTCTATACCAAGGTAGCAGTTTGGTTTATGAGACAAATATACTTAGATCTATAGAAAATCTAAACTTTCCCTTGAGGGAATTATATGCTCTCGGTACCCTTATCCTTAAGCTTGCAGCACCCCTCTTGCAGCTACTTCTATAGTTTTAAAATATACTATGGGGCCTTCTCTGCGCTTACGAAGGACTGTTTTCCAGTAAAATATTATTATTAGGTAGTACTTATTAGTATCCTGGTTGACAGTTACGGCCGTTGGGCTGAAGAACCCGGCTTATGAAAACAAACCCCAAACTAGCTAATATTTACAATAAGTCAAATACAATTACGCCCCATCCATTGTAACAAAGCCAAAGCTTTCTCAATCCCGATCCACAAGATTGTAGACGTTCATCCTACACACCAGTTAGCGCTTGTTCGATTCAATAGCATGGAAGAGATTTTAATACACACCTTCTTGATCCACCACATATCTCCGTCGTATTCCCCATACAGGTAAGTGTACAGGTAGTCATCTCTTCACCGATAAAGGCATTCGCACAATAACATTCTCGCCTATACTCAAGTCCAGCCCAAACATAATTACGAGCCTCGCAATAGTCGAGACATAGCTGTGTGGTCATAAGATCCGTTGTGTACTTAATGTGTGGCTGGACTGCTTTAACATAGCTCGCAGGGGGGTCGAGCCAACATCCTTTATCCTCCCAATGTTTTGTGGAGTTAGTGGCTGGCCTAGAAGGTGCCGTGGACTGGCTTGAAGCAGATGTCGAGGTTCGAGTGGATGTAGTGAGTGTAGTTGAAGTCGTTGAAGATGTTGTGGATCTTGTAGTTGATGTGGTTGTTGATGTCGTCGTCGATGAGGTGGTAGTAGTGGATGAAGTAGTAGTAGAGGACGAGGTAGTAGTGGATGAAGTAGTAGTAGATGAAGTAGTTGTAGATGAAGTAGTAGTAGTAGATGAAGTGGTAGTAGACGATCTTGTGGTCGAGGATGTGGTACTAGATGAAGTGGTAGTAGTTGTCGAGCTTGAGGACGTAGTCGTGCGGCTAGTAGTGGTGGTAGTCGAAGATGTTGTAGAACTTATGGCCCCTGAGTCACCAGAACTTGGAGGAGTGTACCTCGTTCTATCGTAGAAAACATTCATGAACATTCCATTACCACCACAAGGCTGGGTGTTATCCCCAGTACAGCCCCAAGTGCACTTGGCGTCGCTTTCAGGGTAAAAGTAGATACTTGGTGGAGGCGTATTTCCCTATATACAACAAGTTAGTGTTAGGCGGGGTCGTTCAATTAAGCCGTTTAAAACTAGATTTTGGATCTTCTAGCTTACCTGCCAGCATTCTTTTCGATATCTAGTTAGTGCAGAAGGTTGAATGTTAGTAGCAAGATCACAACTTAGGGAAGAACTTCAGGTCCACTTACTGCGTTCCGGCGAAGATGTAGTTATTGTTCATTCCAGTTTCAGCACACAGTCCTACTGTAGCTTGGTCACCCAGGCCTGTATTTTTGGAATAAATACGTCCGCTCCTGCCATCTTGATAACATCCCAAGTACCTATATCGTGCTGTGCCATCAGGCATCAATGGTCCTAGCTGTCTAGATACGGCTCTTCCTTCGAAGGTAACCCTATGGATGTTCCAATTGGCTTCGTTCACATTCAAAACCCAGGATTCCGATACATTGTGTGGGTCGGTATTAGGCACCATTGGCGCCGGTTGGAACTTCACGGTTGCCGTTCCACATTCTCCTGGGTCTACCCTGTATCCCTCGTAGAGGTCATCTGCCGGTGAAGGAGCAAACATTTCGAGCCCGCCAGGTGTTTTAGACAGTGTGACAATAAGTGTGGCTCCACCGTCATTACAAAGTCGGATATGCTGGATGCTCCAATTTCCTGAGACGACGTCTCCGAAGTTTGCAGAAAAGGTCTCTTCCCACTCGCCCTCAGAATTTTGGATTTCGAAACGAGCCTTCGGTCCCGTCGTTGCAACACCTGTAAGTAGTATCTTTTCGGTGCCACCATTGGTTTCAATTTTGAGAACAGAGCTGTAATTGCCAATGCCGTTGACCGCTTTGAAGTTTGCCGTGATGGCGAGACTGGCTCCGGCCGCGATTGATTGCCCGGAAGTTGGGAGCGCAGCTATTGTGAAACCTGGGCCAGCACTGGCGGTGCCTTCATTATAAACAACATCGGAGTACACAACTGCGGTATCATTTACCCGGTTCGTGAGGGCGTATGTAATCTTTGTGATCTGGAGTGCGGTAGACCCTGTGTTGGAGATCGTGAAGCCTGCGGAGACCCCGGCTGTAGATTCTTCACCAACGATCACGCCTCCGAAATCGACTGTGCCGGGGCTAACATCGAGGAATGGACTAGAAGATACGATGGTTCCCCGTATATTCAATGGCTGGGATGCCATGTACTTCGCAACCGAGTTCGTTGTCAGGATGTTGATGACGGCAGATTTGGGACCTGGCTTATGGGTACCGGTGCTGAGGTCCCATACGATTGGGAAAGTGAAGACGCCATCCTTTTTGATTTGAGCTGCCGGGAAGGAAGAATTCTGTACGCTAAATGATTCATCAGACACAATTGCCCCGTTGACCTTGGTAGCAATAATCCCAGTGCAAGTTACGGTGACCGTTTTAGACTGCCCAATAGTTAACTGGCCAAGTTCTATTGGATCATTGCAGCTCAACGGCGGGTTTATAGGTGACCCCAATGCAACTAGTTGACCAGCCGAATTTGTAACATAAACGCGGCCATCGCCAAAGGCTGGTCTTGCGAATTTTCCTATTCCTCCAGTTTTTGGGATGGTGGTGATCTCGACCATTTCTCCATTTTGTGGGACGGCATAGAATGCCCGTAATCCGTTATTGTTATCGCATATCCAGACAATTCCGGTCCCCTCCTGGCCTTTGTACGAAGTCACTGTCGGGGCGCCCATCCTACCTCCAATTGTCGCGACTGATTTTCCGGCCAAGGTGAATACCGGCTTTCCTGTTGAATCTGCTCCCAACTTATAGGCGACGATTGGTGAGCGGGTAGCCGTAAAGTAGAAGTACCCGCCCTCTAAGGGGAAGCTGCCAGCTCCCCCAAAGGTAGGGTTGTCAAGTTGAATTTTTTGGATGCAGTTGTCGGTTCCACCTGGTCCGAGTTTGAATCCACCAAGGTCGTCAAGATTCACAACGTACGCCTAGTAAAATTGGACTTGTCAGGAAAACTAAACTCGCGAATATATGCTAGAGGGGCTGTGTGAAGATACCTGTGCGTTTTTTCCAGCCGTAACGCCCATTCTTGAAACACCTTGGCCTTTGAAAACGGTAGGATCAAGAAGGGTAAGTCCAGAAGATCCCAGATCCCTATCGGCAGCTTTGTGAAAACGTAAGTACAGTCCTCGGGTGTTTACTTAGCAAATACATTTTGGGGAGTGGCGGGTTTACCATCGAGGGATGTGTAGTCAAACGGTTGGAAATAGTCGAAATATGAAAGCTTCCCAGTTTCTGGGTCGATTCTCATATTAACAATTGCCTCATTGAATGTTTTAATTGGAGTCCTCCCGCTAGCTGGAGCGTCGATATTTTGTTGCGCCCTTCCGTTGGCCTATCAATCATGATAAATTAGCGGGCTGATTGAACCTAGACGCGGTATATCGACATGTCGATAGCTGTCGTTGTTACAGGGTATACATACCGTGACAAAGAACAAGCGCCCGTTGGAGTCTGTGGATAGACCCATTCCACCCTGCCAGATAGAAGCTCCGCCGCCGCCGCCCTCGATAGTCCCGGTCTGTGGCTTCGTGAAAGGGGCACTTGTGGTTGTCAATACGCTAATAACCTCTCTGCTCTGAGTATTTATCCCGACAATCCATCCAGTGTCTAACCAAAGTTAATTAAGACGGGCCCAAAAAGTACTAAATACTTGAAATAAACTTACGGTTAAAATTGCCGCAGTGTGAACCAAAACTATACAACAGTGATTAGCAGCAATTGCTGAGAAGTTAACTAAGCTGAGAAACAACATACCCGGCATAGACCACATTATTGATCAGAATCAGCGAGGGCCTCTGATTATGGGTTCCTGAAACAAAATACTTTTCCGGATCTGTTTCTGAAGGGATGCCATCGAAAGTAATGGGATATCCCGGAATATCCTCCAAAGTATGAACGTTCACAGCGTAGAACCTGAACATCCCGTTCTCCATACCGGTCTCCTCGCCTTTGTAACCCTTCGAGAAAAAATACATTATGTCGGTCAAAGGATCAATAATTGGTGTTCCAATGATTCCGATTGTGTCCGGGATATCAGTGCAAAGAATATCGGGTGCTAGGAACGGGGCCCGGACTTGACGGCTTCGTATCAGGGTGCCATTGACCGCGTCGACTGAGTGAATTCTGTTTTGCGTGGATGCTAGGAGTACAATTTGCCTCGACCCCGGAGCGGAGGGTGTATAAATCAAAGGTTTCGCAAGAAACTAGTGTTTTCCAGTATTTTTAGATCATAAACTTATAAATGGTGTTTATTCGACAAAGAAGAGGTTAACTTGAGAGATATAGAGTGATATCGTACCCTTTCCTTAGTATTAAAAGTAACACGCCATAGTTCTCCAAAATTCGCACTGTTCACGACATTTGGATGGATGTTATGATTAGGTAAGTAGCCTATGATAATCAAGCAGGAAGTTATAAAGTTAGTACTGAATGGATCCGGGGAGCCAAATCGTATATTCGTCTTACCAGACTGCGAAGGGTCAGCGTCTTGATATTCATCAGTAGGCGCAGCTGCTTGCACGCTGCCTGCTAATAATACTAGCAGTGCAGACGAGAGCACTGATTTGAACCACATATTGTCTGTTAGTATCGTTGTCGTCACGAAGACCTCGAATTTCCGTCGCAATGGCCTTCCTGGGTGCGGACTGGAGCTACCAAACCTTCGCCCACTAGACCATGCTTACAATTATATATTTATATTATCTGGGGATATAGATGCCTTTGACACTTCTAAGCTAAGCCCGCATTACAGGCTAAATCCATTAATATTGTATCCACAATATATTTGATGATTTTATCACCCCTGCATAGGGTCGCGGCGATGGTCCGTAACTGCCCGGAGAAACTGATCCCCATGGAAAAATACAAGATCCCAAGAACTATGTAGAGCCTGTCCGCACAAGAAGCAATCAAACCGATTCGCTGGTTCGCCTAGCTAACTCGTTGTGGCATTTCCCCTATACCCATAACCTTCCAGCTTTGGCGTCTATAATCCCGGGCCAAGCTGGTACCAAGGCCGCCACCCTGAACTTTAGTCTGTCTTCGGGAATACTTGTGCCGCCAGCTCCTGGATATAAATTTGTGGTATTTTGCTTTTACCAGTACCATCGGCACTCGAGAAATTAAACAGTCATGTAGCTTCCCGAAAAATAAGGAAATTTGCTTCCCGCAATGCAGGAACGCAGGATTTTATGGCGGGGTTGGCGACAGGGTACTACGTGTTTTTTTTTTTTTTTTTTTTTTTTTTTTTTTTTTTTTTTTTTTTTTTTTTTTGAAAATACAAACCCATTTGATACGAACAAATTTTTTTTTATAAAAGCGCGGGAAGCTGTGTAAAAGTGCCGATAAAGTTTTCTTGCACTTTGATACTTCGGTTTCTAGGGATCATTCCCTGTTCTTGGGGCATTGCGAAAGAGAGAGAGAAAATAGACCGACTGGGTTAGCGTGCATATTAGTGTGCGTACTCCTCTTCCCCGCTCGATGCAGAACTGGGCTCGATAATGAAGCTGTTGGGCTGCGTTAGACGAAGGAGGGTTTTTTAATCACTTCTGAGTATCAGACAACATAGTCTGGTAGCAGGCAACAATATTTTTGCCTGCGATTGCATATAAATAGTGCCAGCGGCAATTAAAGCCTACGCGGTCTGAGGCTGAATTCATTACGCTTAGAGGCTAAATAATGAATCTGGGCTTTTCGTTAGCAACTATAGCACGTTAAGATGCCGGATGCCGGCCGGTTCGAGAGCGTAATAGGGGCGCGGGGTTAGCCAACTCTATGATAAACCGGCTGGCTATGGAGATATGGTTTAGCATCAAGTTTGCGTAATTCTAAGATACTACTCATAAGACCTTTGCGCATGCTGTTTGGGAAAGAAGAATATTTGTGACCTCCTTGATCTGCGGGCCTAGGTTACCAATGATGTGATGGAGTTAGATGAAGTTTCAGGGTTCGATTCTTGGTAGGACAATTAAACCTACCATTTGTGTTACCCGATCGGTGCCTGGCCGTGGTTTTAGAGGGCGCAGTATCAAGAGATAATCAAAAGATATGATCTTGGTTTATCGTCTGGGTATCGAAATGACGACATTAGCAACTGCCGAATCTCGTTTGCACCGTGCTCTTCCACGATGCTATTGCCCAAGATATCTGTGGTCTTTTGTGTGTTGCAATGCCCCTGCGTGTTCATTTGGGGTGCCATGAGGGAGAAGATCGAACTGGGAAGGACGTCGACGTAATCGGGTAAATCGATGTATCCACCAGGTCCAGGCTAGCTGGAGTCCTCCGCATTGCAGTCGGCCAGGCTGCCAGATTAGAAGGAGCCTTCTTTATCACATGTAGCGGAGGTTGTAATATTTACAAAATCAACTGGTCCATCTGTACCAGGTTTTGAGAAACTCTCCTTCGATGCCTGACCTGGCTGGCCACTTATCATGACGCGTTATTACCACGTGTAGCCCAAGCACAAACGTGCCTGCGATCGCATACGCATGCCGCTGCGATATCGAGATCTCGAGACCAAATCGGTCGGTTGGCCAATGTTCGTCGATATCGAAATCTCGTCTGCTCAGGAAGAACCGACCCCATAATTCCACGCTGCGACAGGCTAAAAAGCTACCCCTGCAAATCGAGACCCTCCGCATGATATCCGGGTTCCGGAACAGGGTGTCGTCGCAAACCCTTTTGCCAGATGCCGAGCTTACTTGCATGTTTGAGACAAGACAACACGAAAAACGCAACAAAGACAGAACTTACAGCCAGCTGCTACCCACCAGCTTGGGCTCGAGGCTATCCACCACGCACTCGCATATGTACTGCAAAGCCGTTATCCAGATTGCATCTGCTCAGCCGATAGCCCTTCCAAAAACCAGGTTACATTAAAGGAAAGAATTGCTGCATCGGGTAAGCCATGTCTTGGCCGACAGCAAATAGTGCATTAAAGTTCTTCTAGAAATTTTTAGACTCTGCAAAAATTACCGGAGTTGGTAGTCTTCATAAACTCAACTTTGGCTTTAACTTCAGCTTCGGTATCTGTCTGTATGAATGGCCCAGCCGATCCAACGTTACCTACGTTCTTCGGTTGGACGACCAATGAATACACTCAGAGGCCTAGAAGCCCGCATGATACCCGTAAGCTTTTCGAATTCAATATTTCAGGGCTCATGCGACCCAAACTCAAAAAATTAACCCTTCCACAATACTGTTATAATGACATCCGTATAAATGCCAGTATCTGGCGGTAAAATTGCGGAGTGCTTCTCCTAACCTCTTTCGTCATATCCGCATTTTACACTCACCCGACAAATGGTTCCTTTGGTTTTCGATATACTAAACGATATAAAGGCTAGATTACGAAATGAAGCCCTGTCCAGCGGTAGGGCTCACCCTCGGTTGGGTGGGCCTTGCTCAAGCTGGTCTCCTTGATAATGTCCTAGCACCGTCCTCTTCGGCTGGCCTTCTCGATTCGTAAGTCGTCCGTTCTGGCAACAATGGCAGCCCTTGAGACTTTGGGTGTAGTCTATAACTAACGTCATCAAAAATGCACTTAGTATCATAGGCGGGAGTTCCGGGTCTACAACGAGTCGTGTTTGGCAGATGCTAGGTAGGCGATATGTTCTCGTTGAATGTACTTCTATATTGACCTCAAAGCTTACGATGTTCTTCGATCTATAGACAGAGGCCCTGTCAGTGATATTATGAGCAATGCCATCGCATGCAACCAACCTGACGGGAGCTCTTGGCCCATGGCGGCGACGGTCAAAGCAGGCGGATCTATCACTTTCGATTGGCCGGGTTGGCCTACGAGCTACAAAGGGCCCAGTTTGACATACCTCGCCTATTGTAATAGTGGTGACTGCACTAGCGAGAACCCCAACCTCTTAGACTTTTTCAAAATCGATGAAGATGGTCTACATGATGATGGGTCGTGGGCATCTGATTCTATTGCTGGGGGCAGTGGTTACACTATCAACATACCATCAGATATTGCCCCGGGAAACTATATGATGAGACATGAATTCGTTAATCTCGACGGCGCAAATCTCTTGAACGGAGCGAAGGTATTTATACCCTAATATGCTTGTCTAGACCGTGGCGCTAATTCCAGGGTCGTAGTTTTATCCAATGTGTGCCAGTTTGGAAGTAATTGGCGGGGGGACAGCAAGGCCATCAGATACTGTCCGGTTCCCTGGAGCCTACTCTGCACTTGACCCCGGAATTCTTGTTACTATCAGTAACCTGCTTGGGTCATCTTCTTACGTATTTCCGGGCCCTGCACGTGAGTAGAATTAGGTGTTTTAATCGTGCCGAGTTTCGAAGACGCTTCTAACTGATGACGGCGATACAGTTATATCAGGAGCGGTCTCGAGGCCGTCCACCACTGCTACTACAAAATTTAGTACTGGAACTTCATCTGCTTCGGCTACCTCTAAATCGGCAACTTCAACGACAAGTTCATCTACAGCAGCAACATCAACGAAGGCGCTAGTACCAGCATATGGTCAATGTGGCGGTTTAAGTACGTTCAGTCCCCGCCATAGTTCCTTCCGCGGCCTTACTGACATGAATACTAGCCTACATTGGGTCTACGGAATGTGTGGCAGGGTATATTTGCTCGGCCTCGAATACGTTTTACTCGCAGTGTGTACCTGATCCAAATAGCAGCTCGAGTTCTATCAGTACCTCCTCAACCTCTATATCTACAACTTCGACTAGCATAGCCACGCCCATGTCTACAGGATCTGCCACTTCAACTTCTACCAGTTCAACGGCACTAGCCGCCGCCTACGCTCAGTGTGGTGGTCTCACCTATGTTGGTCCCACACAATGTGTATCGGGGTATTATTGCTCAAAGTCGAACGAATTCTATTCTCAATGTATTCCAAGCCCCAATACGGCGATTGTGGATGCTTCTTCCACATCTAGTACATCTGGTAGATCTTCGAGTTCCGCCTTATCATCAACTTCAGCTTCTAGCAGTTCGCAGACGAGCTCTACAACAAGTTCATCTTCATCCACTTCTTCCACAGCCATCCCCGCTGCTGCCTATGCACAATGCGGCGGCATTTTGTGGACTGGGGCAACTACTTGCGTCAGTGGATATTATTGTTCAAAGTCAAGCGACTACTATTCACAATGTATACCTGGAACGGATCCAAACGCTTCGAGTACTACTTCGAAGGTTTCTACTTCCACTGCTACTACGTCCTCAACTTCAGCATCTGTAAGCACGCCTGCTGCTGCCGCTTATGCCCAATGTGGCGGGGTTTCATGGACCGGTGCAACCACTTGTGTCGATGGCTACTGGTGCTCGAAATCGAGTGATTACTATTCGCAGTGTATCCCTGGAACGGATCCCAATGCATCGACTACTACGCCTAAAACGTCTACTTCAAGCTTTGCGTCCACCTCCTCGACTTCATCAATATCTTCCACTTCATCGGCAGCAAGCACACCTGCTGCTGCCGCCTATGCACAATGCGGCGGTGTTTCATGGACTGGGGCAACAACTTGTGTTACTGGATACTATTGTTCAAAATCAAGCGACTACTATTCGCAGTGTATCCCTGGGGCAGATCCAAACGCTTCAAGTACTACTTCGAAAGCGTCTACTTCTAGCGTTGCATCCACTTCCAGCGTTGCGTCAACTTCCTCGACTTCGTCAACTTCTTCCACTTCTAGCACTACAACCACATCTTCGACTTCAACAGTAGCAGCTACACCTGCAGCTGCCGCCTATGCGCAATGTGGTGGACTGCTATGGACTGGCGCAACCACATGCGTTACTGGATATTATTGTTCAAAGTCAAATGACTACTATTCTCAGTGCATACCAGGAACGGACCCTAATGCATCAACTAGTACTTCGGTATCTACCTCAAAGATATCTACTAGCTCCGGTAGTGCAAGCAGCTCGTCAGGTACGACAGTAACATCCCTCAGCGTCCCGAATGCGGTAACCGGAATCGTAACCGCCACTTCCAAAGCCACAACGTCCACGGCGGCCACTGGAGCCACGACAAGCAAAGCTTCAACTACTACGTCTTCTAGTGTTTCCACAAGTACGGCCTCTGTGAACACTGCAACTGTCGGTGCATATGCACAATGTGGTGGAATAGGCTATACGGGTGGCACGCGGTGCGAATACGGCTGGGAGTGTGTCCGCCAAGACGATTACTACTCACAATGCAAGCCTGCTGCAACATCGGTTCCTCTATCAACCGCTTCTGTTAATACTGCGACTGTTGGCGCCTATGCTCAATGTGGAGGTATTAATTATAGCGGAGGTACCCGTTGCGAATACGGCTGGGAGTGCGTCCGTCAAGATGACTATTACTCACAGTGCAAACCAGCATCAACATCAGTACCACTCACGAGTTCGAGCGCTATGGCTTCTTCAACAACGACGAGCTCAAGTGTTAAAGCTTCCTCAACTTCAGTCACAAGTTCTAGCATTTCAGTCTCCTCTTTATCTGTAAATACCGCCATTGTTGCTGGGTATGCTCAATGCGGCGGAATTGGATATACTGGAGGCACAAAATGCGACTACGGCTGGGAGTGTATCCGTCAAGACGACTACTACTCTCAATGTAAGCCTGCTTCTACCTCGGTTCCACTATCGACTGCTTCGGTGAATACCGCCACTGTTGGCGCGTATGCACAATGCGGAGGTATTAACTATAGCGAGGGAACACGGTGCGAGTATGGCTGGGAGTGTGTACGCCAGGATGATTACTACTCTCAATGCAAGCCTGCGGCAACGTCAGTGCCGCTTACAACTTCAACTTCGAAGAGCCAGACATCCTCTGTATCGATTAATACTGCCACAGTTGGCGCGTATTCACAGTGCGGCGGTATTAACTACAGTGGAGGTACACGTTGCGAAAACGGCTGGGAGTGTATACGTCAAGATGATTATTACTCCCAGTGTAAACCAGCAGCTACTTCTACCGCTCTAACTACTTCAGCTTCGAGCAGCGTTAAGGGCAGTTCTTCTGCGACAACCAATTCTGGTACAGGTCTCTCGTCTCTCCAAGCAAACACAGGCATAGTATCTGTAGCCTCAAGCTCTACAACCAGAGCTCCTTCCTCAACTGCAGCATCTAGTTCTGCTACTTCAAGCTCTACCATTTCTGTGAATACTGCCGTAGTCTCCGGGTATTCTCAATGCGGTGGAATAGGGTACACAGGTGGAACTCAATGCGAGTATGGATGGGAATGTGTTCATCAGGACGACTATTACTCTCAGTGTAAGCCTGCCGCAACTTCCACACCTCGCTCAACCTCAACCTCGATCAATACGGCGACTGTAGGAGCCTACGCGCAGTGTGGTGGAAACGGATACACCGGAGGAACTCGTTGCGAGTACGGGTGGGAATGCGTTCGTCAAGATGATTGGTATTCTCAGTGTAAGCCGGCTGCTACATCAGTGCCGCTCACAACATCCGCGATCTCAGCATCCTCATCCTCCCGTTCTAGTGGCGCAACTTCGACTACCGGATTAGCAGCGGCACCTTTGAATGGTGCTCTCCTTTCACCTTCTAGTGGATCAACGGCGCCAACGACGTCGGCTAGAGCTGTGACGTCTACAGCATCTGGGACAACCTCATCGGCCTCAGTGAACACCGCTACGGTTGGTGCCTACGCTCAATGCGGTGGAATTAACTATAGTGGGGGAACTCGCTGTGAATATGGTTGGGAATGCGTTCGTCAAGATGATTACTATTCCCAATGTAAACCAGCCTCTACTTCAGTGCCACTTTCAACTTCAACGTCAATTAATTCCGCGACAGTTGGAGCCTATGCACAATGCGGAGGGATCAACTATAGTGGTGGCACTAAGTGCGAATACGGATGGGAGTGCGTCCGACAAGATGACTACTATTCGCAGTGCAAACCAGCTGCTACATCTACGCCTTTGTCTACATCGATATCTGTCAACACCGCGATGGTCGCGGGCTATGCGCAGTGTGGTGGTATCAGCTATACGGGGGGTACTAAGTGTCCTTATGGTTGGGAGTGCGTTCGACAAGACGATTACTACTCTCAATGTAAACCGGCTGCAACTTCTGTACCTCTTACCACATCTACTCCAGTCGCTACCTCTAGCGCCACCTCTAAAGCTACCTCCAGCTCCAGCCTATTCAATTCCGCTACTGTTGCAGGGTATGCCCATTGTGGAGGTATAGGTTATACGGGAGGCGCAAACTGCCCCTATGGATGGGAGTGTGTTAGACAGGACGACTACTATTCCCAATGTAAACCAGCTGCAACTTCTGTCCCCTTGTCTACTTCCACCCCCATTAATAGCGCGACTGTTGCTGGATATGCACAGTGCGGCGGTATCGGTTATACCGGCGGTACGAGCTGTCCTTACGGCTGGGAATGCGTTCGTCAAGATGATTACTATTCCCAGTGCAAGCCTGCCGCAACGTCAACTCCTTCATCCACATCAGTTTCAGCCACTTCCACCGCTCCGAAGAGCTCTACTTCAACGACTACCTCATCAACTTCCATTCAACTGCCTGTCAACCTAAACATCGTTTCGGGTTATTCGCAGTGCGGAGGTATAGGTTACCTAGGGGGTACGGTTTGCGAGTATGGTTGGGAGTGTGTTAGACAAGACGATTGGTATTCCCAATGTAAACCAGCAGCGACGTCCACCCCGTCAGCGACTCCAGCTGCTACTACTTCAACCTCACCGCGTTCAACCTCTTCGACCAGTTCGCCAACTCTAGCTGCATCGACAACAGTACGTTCAACCACCTCAACTAGCTCGTCTACGCCGGCTCCAACTACTTCAACTGCCCAGAAGAGTTCAACAACCTCAACTAGCCCAACAACTTCTCTAGCCTCAGTCTCAGTTAATCTTAATATAGTGTCCGGCTACTCGCAGTGCGGTGGTATTGGTTACACAGGAGGTACAGTTTGTGAGTATGGATGGGAGTGCGTGCGCCAGGATGACTGGTATTCTCAATGCAAACCGGCGGCAACTTCTACACCATTGTCTACCAAGTCTATAAACACTGCCACTGTCGGAAACTATGAACAGTGCGGAGGTATCAATTATAACGGAGGCACCTCTTGTCCTTATGGCTGGGAATGCGTAAGACAAGACGACTACTATTCACAATGCAAACCTGCATCGACATCAAAACCCTTGACGACATCTACGTCTAAGGTCTCAACAACTACCTCCATTAATACCGCTACAGTTGGCGCATATGCCCAATGTGGAGGTATAAATTATAGCGGAGGTACACGTTGTGAATATGGATGGGAGTGTGTCCGTCAGGACGATTACTACTCGCAGTGTAAGCCTGCAGCGACGTCCGTTCCAACTACTTCCACGACACCCACACCTACGACTTCTAGTAAGGTAACAACTTCTTCGTCCTCTGCTGCCCCATCCACAACCTCCATATCAACTTCGAGTAGGGTAACTACATCGAGCACTTCAACCTCCAGCACTTCAACATCATCAAGCTCGAGCAGGGCAACCACGACCTCGACTTCCACTTCCACCTCAACCACCTCAACCACCTCAACCAAGGCAACAACTTCTAGCTCTAGCTCTTCATCTTCCCTGAAGATTACTAGCACCAGCACGACATCAACAACGTCTACGACGCCTGTAAACACTATCACTGTTGCTGGCTGGGGACAATGTGGTGGAATAGGATGGACTGGAGGTACAAACTGTCCTTACGGATGGGAGTGCGTTAAAAGTAACGATTATTACTATCAATGTCTCCCTGCCGCCACTTCGAAACCTCTTACCACCAGCACCAGCACGACGTCGGCGGCCCCTGCGGTCAACACTGCCGTGGTCGGAGCTTGGGCCCAATGCGGTGGTATTGGGTATACTGGTGGAATTGTCTGTACCAAGGGCTACACATGCTACTATATGGGAGATTGGTACTCTCAATGCTGGCCAAGCTCCTGGGTTTAATGAGGATCTATTTTTCTTTTCTTGTTTTCTTCAAAAATCATCAAAAAAACACTATAAATTTTAATAAATAGAAATCACCAGACTTCTCCGGTTCTATTTTTTGTTTCTCCTTTTTTATTTTTTATAGATGGAACGCTTTTCTCAGCATCTTGCATAGAGAAAATTTACTGCTGGCTGTATTATAGGTTGAGGATGCGGGCATACCTTCGGCGTTTGAAAATTAAAAATCTGTATCTGTTATATACAGTTTGCTCGTTGACTGGGAAAACTAGAGATATGTGTCTTTCGTGTGTATGGTAGTTATCAATCGAATGTCTTTCTAATCTATTGTCTCCCCTTGCCCCCTATTCTATCGACCTGGTGTGTTATATTCCACTCACTTGAGTAACATTAGACCGCCTACAACATCGACATCCCGATAGCAACGGCGCTCATCAACCCAGCCATTGCCCCATTAACCCCAACCCTAATAGCAGCACCGGTCTCGGCCGGCCCGGGGACAGCAACGACCGTAGCATTTCCGGTCCCATTGCCAGCAGCCTTTCCTTCATTCTCGACCAACCCAACCAACAACTCCCCAATCCTCTCGGCACCACCGCATGATGGGGCATCGTAATCGATTGTGAAAACCGAGATAGCGGATTTGCATTCCTTGATAACGTCGGTCTCGCCGGGTAAGTCACAATCACCGTTGATGCAGGCATTCACGCCTGGAGAGGTGAAGTTACTGGCCCAGTTGAAGATACCGGTTTCCTCGTTATACGCTGCGATGTTTGTCGCGGCACCACCCGTGAGTCTGGTGTATACGAACGGTGGGTTTACGCATGAAACCCCATCGGATAACGCAGTGGGTTTTGTGGATATGTACGGGAAATTGACGTTCAATCCGTATCCATACGGCAACAGGCGGGAATTTTCACCGTTACCTTTCTCCTCGAGTTGGTTTATAACTTTTGTGGCAAGCTTTCCTAGAACTGTAGCGGGATCATTGGTGGTGTTTACGGCGGTGTATTTTCTGTTTAGGATGTCAGTTGCGGAGAAGGCTATGGCGGGAATACCTCTGCTAACTGCTGCGTATGCGGCACCGACGGTCCCTGAGAGCGTGAATACGAAGGGACCGGCGTTGGAACCTTCGTTGGGGCCGGTGACTATGAGGTCTGGTTCTGAGCCATTGAAGATATTTTGGCGTTTGACAAGGTAGTCAAGGGCGAAGAAGGTGACAGCTGCGGGTGTGCCGTTGTAGTACCAGATGTGGGAGTCCATGGGGTCGGATCCGAACTATGACCAAATAATTTAGTAAGACTTTCTTCAACTGGAGACATCTTTGGTGTATATTGGGCGGGGATCTTACAGATGGCGCGCCGGCAGGGACGGTATCAAACTGTCCTGGCCTTGAGAGCGTGGCCTCGGCGGAAAAGACTGTTCTGCCTCCTTGTCCGGACTGCTGTTCAACGGGTGCGACGATATATGCATCGTGGCCGTCGGCTCTCAGAGCCTTATAAAACTCCCTAAGAATGACAAGAAGCTCTGTTATTAAAAATACTATTTGGAAAGTAAATGAAGCCGTAAAATTACCTGATGTTGGCAGTGGCCCACCCGTCATCATTGTTGATAATAATCTTCAAAGAATTTGTCAAGCCGCAGCTCAAGGCGACTGAAAGCAAAGCTGTAGCGCTGAAAACTTTCATTTTTGCCGAAATTTAAGAAGGTTTGCGTGGGAACTTTCGACCGACGGGGTGAAAAAATCTGTCGAAGTGTAATTGATATACAGAATTTCGAAGGTGAAAGAATGGCAAACCCAAAAGAACAGCGAACCAAGGAGAGTACTAATAAAACGATTGAGAATCTACTCACGAAAACTTCGTGAGGATTAAAGATCCTTCCTCCAGGAGGATTTTTTTTTTTCTTTCTTAGATTCATCGTGGGATCTGGACAAGACATTTATATAAAGTTTTCCCTCACCAAACCGTAGCCTCGAGTCAGCTGCAAAAACGCACATGAACAAAAAAAAAAAAAAAAAAAAAAAAGAGGAAAACGTGGTATAAAACTTACCATGGAATACAATATTATGGTCTGTTATGGCGGTAACTCGCGCTTGGCCTGCCAGAAATGTACCCGACAAGAAACCAGCGCAAATTTCCAGACTAGATAGTTAGCGGACGAACGGGACATGGGTGGAGGAGGTATCTTTTGTCTTAGATTCGCGATAGCGCTTCGGTAGTGACTTCATGGCTTGTTATTTGTTCGATTTGTAGCCTTTCGGCGTCCATTTATAAATTTAAAGAGTACCCGTCGGACAGTTCATGCTCCGCGCCTGCCCTATCTTGGAACGGTCATGCCATTTAGATATGAGGATGCTTTCGATAACGACAAGGTGCTGCCGCACGTTGGTTTATTTATGCTTAATATTTTTTAGGGCGGATATAGGTTCTTGAAAATAAAAGATTAAATACCACAGGTAACAATTACTTATTACGGTAATATAATACTTATACGACATATCCTGATCCGTTGGCTGCCGTGGAATTACAACAATCTGCAGTGTTGTGCCGGAAGGTTTAATGTTATTTTGCTGACTTAAACGGTTGAAATTCACTCTCCAAAGTCCAAATTTTACACCACAAGACTCGCCGACTAGCTTCAGATTCAGGCACTGGCGTAGATGTAAGCTCGACCTACGGTGGTACAGATAGACACAAACCAATTAATCCACAAATCAATTGGGTCTAGCAGGCCGGCCCCTCTCTGACCAGTTCGTCGGTCAACCAACACGCAATCAATTGGAATTTGGACTTTAGCGGATGGATTTCACCCGTTAAAGTATATGCCAAGCGGCAAATCCCTGTATTTCTCAGAGACATATAGCGCTAGTACCGCATGTTTAGATATTTGGATTTCGAAGAAACCCCATGCCGTGAGCTTGTAAAAAACCATCCTCTTTTTGACTTCTAAGCGGTTAAGGAAGGGCAGTAATAACCATACTTGTATATATATTTATATATATATATATAATATATACATATATTGACTGTTGCCTGGTGTATTCGAAAGGTTCCAATGCCTTCACCTTTGAACGGATTCTCAAGACCTTTTCTAGCCCAATTAAGAATTACAACGTTACAACACGAGCCTCAGAGCGGAAGAAATGAATGAATATCACCCAATTGTTTATTGGTAGACTGCCCACCTAGTATTGGGATTGAAGCTTTCGCGATGTGATGTTATTGCAAAATCCAGAGAATATATCGTTTTATGTACACGCGTGTAATATTGAATGGCTCCTGATCAAGTTTGAAGAACGATTTGAATATCAATATGCCGTCAAATGTGTTGTCCACGTGGTATTTCCAACCCCTGCCAAAAAAAAAGTCGAGCTTTCGCGACGTCGCAAAAAAAAAAAAAAAAAAAATTCGGCCGTCTTCAACCTTGAATCTTCAATCTTCAACCTTCCAACCTCCACCATCAAACCTCAAGGCAACCACCACAACCACCTCAAACAATGCCATCCAGACGCCCCCACCCTCTCGCCGCCTCCTCCTCTTCAACCTCCTTCAAAATCGCGAACAAACACAAGCGTAGTTCTCATAACATCTCGGTGCGCCGTCAGATCTCCAAGGCAAAGCTACAGACCCGCTTCGATCGTAGAAAATCCGAGCTTAAGAACCCTGCTTTGAAACGGGAGAGATTGTTGCAGAATGTCCCGCAAACTTTGGATTCTAAACGGGTTGCTGTTGATGTTCCCTATGTTCCAAGCGAGGAGATGATGGAGCGGGCGAGGAGGAGGATGGAGGAGGAGGCTAATAAGGCTGATGATGGAGAGAAAGATGACGATGAGGAGGAGGATAGTGATGAAGAGATGGAGGATGTTAAGGAACCGAAGAAACAGAAGAAAGGCGGTGATGTATCAATCAACATCGACGGTGGAGAAAGCTCCTCAGCTTCAGCTTCAGAAGACGAAGACGAAGACAAAGAAGAAAAAGAGGACCGGGAAGACGACGAAGCAGAAGAAGATGATGACCTCGGGTCTCTATATGATTCCGACTCGGACTCGGACTCGGAATCCCGCCCAAAGAAGTCATCAAAACCTGCCCCTCCTCCAACAGCTTCCTCCACCCTTCCCGAAGAGACCCTAACCACCTTACTCTCTCTAATCCCCCACCCGACCACCCCTCCAAAGCTCCTCCTAACCTCCACCCGCCGCGCCCGTCGCCACGATCTCTACACCTCCCTCTCTCTAATCTTCCCAAATACCACCTACGTCCCACGTGGTAACAAATTCACAATCCCCCAAATCGCTACTTTCGCTACAAACCGAAAATACTCGCACCTTCTCGTCGCTCTCGAAGACTCCAAGTCGCTCCACGGGTTGATCATAATCCAATTACCAGCCGGTCCTACGTTCCACTTCTCCCTCACAAACTTTGCAGACGGGAAGGCGATTCAAGGGCGCGGTGTGAATACCAACCATATCCCCGAATTGATCTTGAACAATTTTACTACCACAATCGGTCGCCTGACCGCTTCGCTGTTTCAATCGCTTTACCCGCCTCAACCGCAGTTCCTCGGTCGTCAAGTTGTGACTTTGCATAACCAGAGAGATTACATATTCTTCCGATTTCATCGGTATGTATTCCGAGAGATTGCGGAAAAGCACAAGGGTATCAGTAGGGGTGATAGAACAACCGGTGCGGATGCGGTGGGTGTTGGAGGAAAGAGAGCCGGTGAGGATTTGGGTATTAAAGTGGGCTTGCAGGAATTGGGACCGCAGTTTACATTGAAGCTGAGGAGAGTAGAGAGAGGGGTTTGCGAAGGGATTGAGTGGGAGTGGAAAGGGAAGATGGAGAAGGATAGGAAGATGTTTCATCTTTGATTTCCTGTTCTCTCTTTTTTTTTTTTTTTCTCCTCTTCTTTTTCCCCCAATAAATTCCATTTTCCGACTTTAATCTTGGTTACTGGAGAGGTTGTATGATTATGATGAGATGGATTCATTGGTGTTTTGGAGTTTCATTTTCTTTCTTTCTTTCTGTAATTTATAATTTACTTCCCGCTTAGTATAACATATTAGAGCGATTGTTAAATACTACCATTCAAAAGTTGACATTTGTTTTTACTTGCGTCCCTTTGGCATATCGGGTATACATGATTCCCATCGACAATCGGCAATCGGTAATGGACGGGTGGGTGAATAGTAGGCAGAGACAGAGAGACCCAAGTATCCTCTATACGTCTTCCTAGTATATATATAAAAAAAGATACTCCTACAGAACGACCTCAAAGATTTCATACCAAAATGAAAGACGAGAAAGAGGGTTTAAAAAAAAAAGATAAAGAAGGAAGAGAAAAAAAACCATCAATCCGAACCCCTCAATCGTACAAAAGATATTAACCAAGCACACTATACTATATATCCATATCATACAATCTTTCCCCCCTCGTGTAGCTAGACATAAAATAATAATAATAATAATAATACGACTCAAACAAAAGAGAGTAAGAGAGGGAAAAAAGAAAGAGAGAAAAAATCATTCATCATCACTCTCTCCCATCACGATCTCCGGAATCTCTTCCTCATCATCACTATCCTCCGCGCCAACAGCCTCCACAAAACTCAACGGGCTCCTTCCATCATCCAATAACTTAACCCTCTTGCTGCCTCTTTCTTCCTTCCCATCTTCTGCTCCGGTGGCTTCGAAGATACTCATACTCTGCCTTAATGGACTAGGTGGTAATGCGGCATGGACTCCTCGGCCGGGTGATGGGATTGGGATGTAATTCCTTCCGTTTGAAGTACCGTTACTGTTGTTGCTCTCTGATGAAGTTCCGTTTGTGGTAGAGTTGTTGGCACGGGGTATTATTGATGATGGCGGGGACATTACTTGCGGTTGTGGCTGTTTAGTTGGTGATGATGACGGTAAAGGAAGGGTTGCATGTTGGGGAACCGGTGGTGGTGGTGGGGGTGGGTAATAACTTTCTCCTTCTTCCGACGAAGGGGTGTCGGTCGTATTATTATTATTACTATTGTTTGCCATCATATCGACTTCAGTCGATGGAATTGGCGCGGAAACGATCTCGTCGATTGATGCTGTCGTGGTGGTTGTCGTAATAGCATCAATCCCTCTCGGCGACACCGCATTGTTCCAGAACCTTCCTTCCACGGGCGATCCCAAAACACTATTTCCGTCATTGCTAGTACCGTTTACGGTCGTAGGTTTCACAACTTGCATACGCGGGTACAGTGTTGCTTCTATAGCCATGTTTAGAAGAGCATGTTCCTCGTCGATAGGCGTTGTGCCACCGATGCTAGCTTGTGTCAAGTCGTTTGTATGGGATGCTATTAGGTGCGGGAGGAGACTGCCTCCACGTTTTTTGGTGCTGGGGTAGAGGACCGCAGCAAGGAGACCAGGGGTGTGGAAGGATAGGACCATTGTCCTTTCCAGCTTTGAGCGGATTTCGGATGGAATGCATGCCGATGGAAGAGTCAAGAGGACGGTCGTAAGAAGGGTTTTTGCCGATATTATCAGTGGTGTTTCCCCTTGGCTATTCGACGTAGACGAGGAAGAAGAAGCAGAGGGTTTGAGGAACTGGTCGGCGTGCATGCTGCTTGCAGCTGGAGTATTGGCTTTGTTCTGTGGAGCTGGGGCCTTTCGTTTTTTGTAGGTTGATGTCGGTTGGGTTAAGAGCATGGAGTTGGGTGTGCTGACAGGCTCTTTTGTGATGATTACGGGTGGAGGAGGGGGGATGATATCCTCACAGGCAGTGGAAAGTATTTCCAGGAGGGGCTGGACATCCTTTTGAGACAAGGTCCTACCTACGAGGGAGAGCAGCTGTGAGACAGAGGTATATATCAGGGTTCTCAAAGGATTGTGGTGTTTGGAGGACGTTGTGAATGTGAAAGTGAGGGGGTGGAGGAACTGCAGAGGTAGGGAAGGCGAGTAATGTGAGGTCCGAGTAACAATGGTGGCGATTATAGGGATGGCAGATAGCAGGACTGTGGGGTAGGTGGCGAGCAATAGGTGGTAAGTCGATGGCGGAGCAGACGGATGAGGTTTGATACCCGGGTGAACTGCGAAGAGTCGGTCTAGGAGAGATACAAGGGGAGACAGTGGTATTGATGGCGCTGGGTTGAATGTTGTCGGGTGGCTAAGAAGCCTTTGGAGGACCCTCAAGAGCACGCAGACCCTCTTTATGCCTATTCTTTCGGGAGAAAGCAGATGGCGGACCTGGGTCTCTGCCCGAGGTCTGTGCGAGGATGCTTTGTCGATATCCTTTTCCTCGATAATGGAGTCGAATAGAACGTCGCATGTTTGTTCTGTCGTAGCGATTGTTTCTTTGAAAAGTTTGACCCATTCTTCGGATTGCGCCTTTGGCTGGGCGCATTTGACGAGTGAGATGTAAACTACTGTCGCGGCCTCAACGATGTCGTCCGGGTAGGTCCTGTCGTCTTCGGAGAACAGTATGGACCTGACCAGCTGCAGAGTTTTCGTCTGCTGGGGACGGAAGGTTGTGGGATGGGTCTTGAGGATTTGAGCTATGGACTGCAAGACCACCAGAAGAGTATCCGAGTTTGAATTGGAGGGGGTTGCGAGAAGATATTGGGAGAACGTGGGCAGATGGGGAGAAGTCAGTTCTCTGGTGAGGGTGGGCTTGGAGGTTGTGAGGACGAAGATGCGGGTGAGAGTCGCAATGGCTCGCTCAGCAATCGGGCCGCCGTCCTGTGGTTTCTGTGCACGCAAAGACTCAAAATTAGCACACGATGGCCTCCTTCTGTATATCTGTGTCTCCACTGCTATGTTTCCACCAATATAGATCTTGATATCGACGTCGATGTCGATGTCGGTGCATAGAGGCATTCAAAGACGGCGAGGTGAGAGGAACTAACATTGACCATCTTCAACAGCATCGGGATCCACAATCCCACGCCCTGCAGGAACGTCACCGACGTCTCGATCCCGGCCTTGACGAGACACACACCGGCCCATCGAGCCTGTGGGGTCCTGGACTGCAAGAGCGACGATATCCTGGTCTTGATCCTGTGCAGGAGAGATGTGATCTCGGCAGCATGTCGCCCGCCAGCTGCGACCTGAGCATTGGCATCTTCGAAGAGAGTGGCAGTCGAGTAGATGATATCGAGGCAGACGGGAACGGTACTGTGCAGTCTGATTTCGTCTTCGGGGTCCTCCTTCGAGGGGACGATGATTGATGCGACTGTCGAGAGCAGGGCCACTATCCTGTCCGGTGGCAGCATGCTTGTCTGCTTCTTCTTCTTCTTCTTCTTTTTCTATTCCTCCCAGCAGGATGCCTGCCGCACTGATGCCAGCAGAATATAATAATAATATCGTATCGTATGGTATCGTGTCGTCTCGGGGGTATATACACACTTCGTGTATGCGTCAGTTAACAACTGTGAAGTTAACAGGCCATGACGTCGGCCGTCGTTCGTTCGTTCGAGATGAGGTTTTCTTTCTGCTTCGTCCCAAATTTGATTTTTCGGGTGTTGAAAAATCAAACGCGCGTTTCACCGCCAAAGCCAAAGCCAAACCAGCTGCTCTGTCGTCACCAAACAAACACCACCAACCTTCTGAGAACTTCCCTCCGTCCTCATCGCTGACTGACTGCCACCCTCCCGAGCGGCTTCATCAATTGCCTCGAACAATGTCCGCCGTACGTATCCTCTCCATCGCCTCCTCTCCTCCTCTTTTCGCGGACGCCATGCTGTCTGCACGATGTGGTTGTGCTAACGTCAGGGGTGGTGCTGGTGCTGGTGCTGGTGCTAGTCGAAAGCCGCGACATATCTGAGTCTCCTCGATACCGCCCGCTGCAATGGCGACTGGTCTGCCGTTCCAGAGCTCGTCCGGAAGCTGACCAAGCACGGTGGAGCCGCCAGAAAGTGTACGATATCCACCTACCTACCTATCTATCTATCTATCTATCTGTCTTGTCGCTCGGGACCTTCGAGGAATGCTGGCTCCTGGAATGCTCCTGGCGGTCTACTGGCATATGGTGTACTGTACTAATCCGGGAGGTTGTCTGCAACTGAAGGCATCACCGAAACTGCTCTTCTCGACCACGACACTTCTCCCCAACGGCTGTCACATTCGCTTCATAAGAATGCCACCATTGTCGTCTCCGCTTCTGCTCTCTCCAAAGCTTCCGCCACTCAGGCCTCGACGACAAATGCTGCTTCCATCCTCGTTAGCATCTCAGCTCTCGCCCAGGCCTTCGAGGAGGAAATCGCCCGTTTCAAGTCGGACAATGCCGCCGCTGAAGCACAAGCCGAAGAAGCCGATGCCACAGCCAAACGGAAATCCAAGAAATACTCCGAATTCGTCATCACAAGCGCCGAAGAAATCTACGTACGTCACATTTTCCCCCCCTACCCTCCTCGTACCCCCCTACCTCTTGGGGACAGCCGGAACCCGAACAGAAAATAAAATGTAAAAAAATAAAAAAAAAATGATATTTTGCTTCAACAAGCACAACGGGGAAAGAATGGCCTTTTGATTGACGTTTAAGTGTTGACTGGAAAGCCTTTCACCCTTTGCTTTCACAATATTACATAGCAAGCAGAGGTCACATTAGCATACCTTCACCACCTGCTACAAGCCCATCGAGTCGTCCTCCAAATACTACCGCCTCAACCTCCCCCCCGAGACCTAATCACCCAAGAATGGACCAAAGTCTGTTCCATCAAGGCCTTGTGCCTCAAGGGCATGGCCCAGGAGGCCCTCAAAATGAAGGAGGAAGCAATCCAAACATATAAGGGACTACCTATCCCTGACTTTAGCAGCGGAGTTGGGTCCTCGGGTTCGGAAGCGATATGGTGGATCAGGAAAACTCTCTCGAGATTCGCAATTGCCAGCTGGGAGTTATTCGAAGGTGTCGAAACCGCCGACACACCACGGGAAGCACACGCCGACGACGAGTACGACGAGGAGGAAGGTCTCGACGAGTTGGATGCCGCACATGCCGCACTCAACCCTGTGAAGGAAGAAGTAGAGGAAACACCGAGCGCTACAGAATCATCGTCGAACAGACCCGAGCTCAAAAGAGTCCTATCGGAGTCCGGCCTCATCGGCGCTTTCCGGGCCTACCACGCCTTTTCGATGTCCCTGGCGAATATCCGGCCCGTCAGCGCTATGACAACAACAAGTACCCTTATGAAATCTGATAAATCTAGCGCCGAGGACGATTCTTCCCGCAAAATCATCTACGAAACCTACCTCAAAGTCGTTTCAAAGTTCCTCAAGGTCCAGATCGATCGCGACGAGGAAATATCCGATGACCTAAGAGCCGAAATTTCGTCGATTGAGGAAATCTACGAGTCCCTCCTCCTCAAAGTTACCAAGTTTCCCCACGCGACAAAGGTCAATCAAGACGTCCTGAACTGGGTCGACACCGTGGTTGCCAATTGGACTATCCTCGGGTCTCGAGGCTCAGACGCTGGCCGCGTCGTAGAAATCTTGTATCGAGCGGCCGGCAAAACTTTCCATTCCCCAAGAATTCTCCGTCACCTTTTCGTAACTCTCACAGCAATGGGTAACTTCGACGACGCCCATCTCTCCCTAGATACGTACGTCACCCTTATTAGACGTGGCAAGGCTCGAATGGAAAAGGACAAGGCGGGAGCCCACTCAGCGGGTGAGGAGGATTTTGACACAGACTCCCAAATCCTCACCACTTGCGTTCAGGGAATCCGTTTCCTCGTCAAATACTTCCCAGACCAATCCTCAAAAGCCGTGGACATAGCCTCGACCATCAAAACATGGATATTTGAATGGAAGACGGATGACCGTGCTATCTTGGGTCTGGTCTGGCGAGGCGTCGGACTTGCGAATTCGGCCTGGTCGCACCAAACCGTGGAAAGCACACAAAGAGCCGAGATCCAAGATCGCGCTATCGCAGCTTTTAAGAAAAGCTTAGAGTATCAACCCGAAGGGTTCGAAGCGCTCTTTGATCTTGGTATGATGTATGCTGAGACACGAGATATCGATGGTGCGATTGATGCGATCAGAGGAGTTGCGGAGATGGAAGAGAAATGTATCCCAGCTTGGCACCTGCTCACATTACTCCTTACCAGCAAAGGCGACTGGGACACTGCATTGACTGTTAGCGAAGCTATATTCTCGCTTATTGATGAGAATGAGCAGCTGACGCTAGGATTGGGAAGCCGTGATGGACTGGTGGAAATCAAAATTACACAACTGGCTATCATTGAGATGCTAGAAGGTCCTGAAAGTGCTGTTAATCTTGCGGATGAACTACTTGGGCTTTATACCCGGTTGTTCCCTGGTGTCCTGTCATCCGCTACAGCTATAAGCATGAGGGACAGTGTGATGGATGCCGATAGACCTATAACCAGAGGTCGAGCGGGGACTACCGGTGGCATGCCGGCAATCCAGGTCACAGACGCGAGAGGCGCATCAGATAGCGAAGTGATATCTAAGCGGTCCGGGGCGGCCGCCCGACCGACCACCCGTGGTAGTTCTGTTGGAAGAAACAGTCTTCGGAAGAAACGACGTAGTATGGTCGAACCCCTCACCGATGATGAGAAACTAGTCAAGGAAGGACCGAATAAACTACACCGCACTCCCTCTCAAAAATCAGCTAAAAGTACAAAGTCCTCCAAAAGCGTTGGCGCAAAAAGCCACAAATCGCATCATACTTCTGCTGAAAAGTCCATTTCACCTTCCGTCGCCGCAGAAAACGTCGGGGCTCAGGCAATACAGGTTAATAGGCCTCTGAGCCAAACACCATCCATGCTTTCCGAGAAGAATAATATTCCGCATAATTTACCGATTGGAGCAATACCCAGCCCGATTAAACAATATACCGACGATCGGCCGTTGTTACACCGGCCGCCGTACCTAAGGGAGCCGGTATTGAGCGAGTTGGATGAGAAGAAGAGGGTTGAAGGAATTTTGAAGAAAATTTGGTTGGTTGTTGCCGGCCTTTATAGGCGGGCGGAAATGTTTGAGGATGCTAAGGTCGCCGTTGAGGAGGCCGCTGGGGTTGCAGAAGGAGGCAAGGTGGAGGGAGGAGTGGATCCAGACGTTTGGGCCGAGGTTCGTAAATATCGCCCTATTACTTTTTTCATTTTTTTCATTGCTTCCCAGGTTGTTTTAGGTTCGTGATACTAATTACGTCATAAAAATCCAGCGTGGCTTCCTTTCCTTCTCTCAAAACCAAACCTCCGACGCCCAAAAACACTTCGAAACAGCACTGGCATATTCCCCCGATCACGCTTTAGGAATTGTCGGACTCTCGCGTGTATTACTCCTTGACGAAAAGAACTCAACGGCGAGAGACCGAGCTAGTGGGTTACTACAAACTCTGACAAAATTAGGGAACGGGTGGGATATGAGTGAAGCATGGTTTGAGCTTGCCAGAGAGTACGAAATGAGTGGAGCGGTCGAGAAAGCGAAAGATATATATTGGTGGGTTGTGAAGTTGGAAGATACGAGGGGGGTTAGAGGATGGGGATGCGTAGTGCCGAAGGTCCTGTAGATGGCACTTCTCTTTCCTTTTCCTCCCCCTCTCTTATCTTTTGTTTGAAGTAGTTTTTTTTTAAGCATATAAAACAGCGGATATAGCATGAATTGGATTTCCTTTTTTTTTGATATATATAGAGAGAGGCCAAAAAAGGATTCTTTGGGATTAGTGTGATACATTTGTATACGAGACTACCTAGATTCGGTTCGGCCCGACTTTCGAATATCGGACAACCACCCTGCCTCTAGTATACGATGCCGACGATGAAGACTTATAAGTAACCCAGATTAATGTTTAATTAAACACTACGAAGAGATAGATGCCCTACAAATTAATGGAATGCATAAGCCCTTAGATGGACGACAACCTTCGGGCTGCGAACGTGTTTATATGTACTAAAACACCAACGTATACGTAGACACGAACACAGGTTAAACGGATGAAAATGCAAATTCACGGATCTATACTAAGATTTCAAAGTCTAGTGGCTAAATTGAAGATATATAGATTAACGCAAAGGCCTTATGAAGACAGTACCGAAAAGAACAGGTGTAGAGAATCATATGCACTACCACTATTTTTTATACACTAGGCGTGCACGGAGACGCATGCACATCCATTGGCCCTCTTAGATTTACCACTCTTGTCACACACCTAGTGTACCTAGGTTTACAGCACGAGGATCGATATTTTTTGCATGTAACCATTGCATTAATTACCAAAAGAAGGATTCATTTAATATCTCATAGAAACCACGAGCTAAAGATCGACTAGCATATAAATACAAACTAAAAACCAGGCCCTTAGCTATATACCTACCCACGCACGCACGACGGTTTACGACAGCCCCTCCACTCCATTTACCTTTCCACACCCCATACCCATCCACCATGGACCACTACCTAGAAGACCCTCTTTGTTTGAGGAAACCAATGCCCGTGCTGATAGCCATTATACCCATGAAGACATAACGGTGCAGAGAGAAAGCTCGAAAGACTTTGAAATGGTATCAGGTATGGCTAGACCCATCTGTGTCCGCCGTTCCATTCATCGTCTGACTAACTTCTTGTCCAACCAATGCCTCATGTAACTGCGGTGCTCTCCCCGCATGGCAAATGGAGCTAATATCAGCAATGTCGCCAGGGCACCCTGCTTTCATCGTATTGAACGTCAAGTAGCCCAGGGAGCCATCATTGTGGGCCGGGAATTCTATCGGCACGCTCCCACATCTTTTACACCCATGCTTGACGATCTCTCTCGCAAGCCTCTTGACATTCCATGCTGATAACATCACCCCGCCTCCGAGATTTTCGTAATACTCGGTATTGGATCTGCTGCCGAACTCAAGCCATGCGCAGAGGAACTTATGTGGCCGAATCATGTCACCAATCCCAAAGGCACAAGCGATCTTTTCCCTTTCCGTGTATAGGCGGTCGTCAGGGATTTCATCGATTAAATGGCTGAGGGTGGTAGACATGTAGTTGGAGACCCCAAAGGCGCAATTGAACTTCCCACGGCAGTTTATACCCAGAGGTTTGCGCGGTCTTAGACGGTGACCTGGGAGTGACACATGAGGCAAGATGGCTTCCTGGGTTTTGTTGTCGTGAAGAACATCTACAGGACATCCATCGTGCCCAGGTTGGTGCTTCGGAGCGGGGAAGAGGATGGTGGTCAAGCTAGCTAAACCGTCGACGACCGGGTTTCCTCGAGGAACATGAGGAGGGGTTTGAGTCCCCGGGCGTAATGGTTTCCCGGACGCATCATGGAAGGGGGAGCTAAAGTCTCCCTGAGGCGAGAGAGGGGGCGGGACGGAACCAGGACTATCCGTAGCTGGGTCAACTACTGGTGCGCTTGAGGCTACAAGCGAGGTATACGGCGTATCCTCCGTTTGGTAGGGGATACGAATGGTTGGAGACTCCACCGAGCTCGTATATGGAGTTGGGATTGTATGCTCGGTGGATGCGGCTGATTCCTCAGGGTAGGAGCCGATCGGTGAGGAATCTAGAGGCACATAGTCTGTTGGTAGAGAAGGAACAGACTGGCCGATGGTTGAGACGCTAGCGGGTTCGGGAGTTTTCGTCGCCCCGCTAGGTCCTGTTAACATCCCTTTAGTGGCAGCAGCCCCTATTTCTTCGATGTCGGGATGTAAATCGATGTATCCTACCGATGTGCGAGTACTAGTGACAAACCCGGTGGATATATCGGTAGTAGGGTTTAGGACGGCAACTGGATTAGTGCCAGGCTCCTGCGGAAGGGGCTTGCCGAACCCGAGAGAGAGAAAGAATAAGAAGGGTAGTAGGTCCATTTTGGTATTTTAATGGACTCTACTACTGTCTTTCTCGTTGAGGATGGTATACTGAGGCAAAGGCCTTAGTTTGAAGGTTAAAAGTTGGGGAATGGTATGAATGTATAGTGACTTTGCGTGAAGGAACTCAATGGTAGGATAGTTTAACTAGGAAGGAGGAGAAGGAGAAGGAAAGGGAGAAAGGGGGGGAATTTATAGAGGAAATCTCCCTTAATAACACTGTAAATAATCAATTCACTGACATGTAAGAGTCACCTTGGATTTTCGTTCGATTTACGGGGATTTTGATAAGATTTTCTCGAGATTTCACATATTAGATTGTCTTCTATATCACTCATGCTCAGTTGTTCGAGTGATCGATACAGTGAATCTGCGCATTTTAATGTTCCCGTAGCATTAAAAATGCGCCATATTGCATTCTCGTGGCGTTATCGGTATACATCTCCTAAGATCACTCTTCTGATCGATCCAGTAGGCGGGTATATTGCATTGTTAACATTTTGTATTCAGCGGCGCGCAGGAGATTTTCGTACGACCGATCGCGGTGTATGTCTACGGCCGTCGATTCACATGGCCAGACATGTGTATATACGTATGCATTTACGCCGCCTTAAGTCAAATTCCGAGGGTTTTTAATATAGTAGTTACATTTAGACATAGTGTATTATTATAGATCTACCCCACGGCTGTCCATAGATCTATCGGCGACACTAATGCATGCACGATAAATCCGAGATCAAATCTTATAACGGTTCCCGCGACGATCGATCCGATCGGTTTGGGCATCGGATCAGATCGACGCCGGCCCAGAGACTATGCGGAACAGTCAGACAAACCGACGCAGGTGCGAACTGTCCTCGGGCTGAGCTGTAGGTTTATCATTAACTATCTCTAGAGTTGATCGCAATGGTACTACATTTTAGTATATTCGATTCGACCATTCACAGCATGGTTTTAAGGTCGACTGATAAGTGTTGACTGTGTGGTATCTCGGACTTCCCAAAACGGCAGTGTCTTGGCTCCAGATCTTTGCAGCAAAATGCTTGGCATCTGTCTTGGCATCTGACGTTGCTTCGTTGTTATCTTTTCGGTATCAGACCGAATCATCATGGATCATAGATAGATGCATGTATACGTCGCTGCTTTGCACATACTTTGGTGACTTCTGGTTTCTCACAGGGTCCCCCGGGCCCAAGGGTTTGTGTGGCAACTGCATTCATGGATAGGAAGAGACTATTATATTGCGTACGTAGTATAATTTTGCCATCATCTACGTAGTGTAGTGTCTACATGTCCACATAGGCACAGATAGTGGACTCGTAGACTCTGGCACAGTAATATGTACTAGAAACTAGAACGGGTAGTTTTTATTTATTTTTTTCCCGTCAAAAATTCAAACCCGTGGCATTCGCACGTTTTACCGAGCGTGCAATAACTAACAGACGAACTCGCCGTGCCGTAGATATATCGATATCTGCAGATGTGATACGAGAAAGACCAGACGAGCTCGACCAATGAAGGCGGCATGAATTGAAGCAGACTTGCATCGTTAGTTCGTCTAAAAGAAGAAAATATGACGAAATGGCACTCCCATTTTTTAGTTCAGAAAAATTGAGAAAAAAAAAAAAAAAAAAAAAAAAAAAAAAAAAAAAAAATTGTTTGACAGCAAACAACTTTTTTTTCTGATTTTTCTAAACCTCATTCCAACACACCGACCTTTTGCCCTCTTCCTCCAACTCCAACCTCCAAAAGATACCTCGCCATCATCACCACCATCGCCATCGTTTCTATCCGCCTTTTCAGGATAGGGAAGATTGGACACACCAGCTTCGGATACAGCTGCGTGTGAGACTTGTCGATTCTGTTAACCACTAATCGTCGAGTAGATTCCGTTTTACCAGCTCGAGCTTACCACAGTTCGGAAAATCCCCCACTTTCCTTCCAAAGCTCAGCCCACTATAAAGAGGGAAAAAAACAGCAGGAACCCCACTTCGCATCCTAAACCCGAAATCTTTCCCCTACAACTTTTACATTCACAATGCCTCCAGTATCTGCTTCCAAAGCCAAGCGAGAGGCCAAGAAGGCCGCCAAAGCTGCCGGCGGTGACGACGATAAGCCAAAGAAGACAGCTGCCTCCCGTGCCGCATCCAAGGCTGGTTCCAAAGCCGGTTCCAAAGCCTCGTCCGTGGCCGGCGATAGCACCCCTCCCGAAATTGATGTAGCCGATGGTGCTGCAACCTCGGCATCTGCCCTTGCTGATGTCGCGAAACTTACACTCCAAGAAGATAAGGACGGTCTCTCCGATCGTGTCACAACCGGTGTTTTGGCATCCCTCGTTAGCTCGAGAGATTGCAAGATCGACTCTGCCTCTCTCGTGTTCCACGGAAAGGTCCTGCTCGGTGATACCACTATCGAACTCAACTTCGGACGAAGATACGGTCTGTTGGGTGAGAACGGTTGTGGTAAGAGTACATTGCTGAAGAGTATCGCTAAGAGAGAATATCCTGTACCGGAACACATCGACATCTACCTCCTCAACGAGCCAGCTGATCCAACCACCTTCGGGGCCTTGGAATATGTCGTTAGAGAGGCGGAGAACGAAATGAAGCGTCTAGATGCTCTCGCAGAAGAAATCTTAGAAAAGGATGGACCCGAATCGCCTATTCTCGAGGATCTATACGAGGTATGCAAGTCACAACGACCCCCCCAAAACACAAACAAACAAAGATGACAAATTTTCTAACCATCATACAGAGAATGGAACAAATGGACCCCGCCACATTTGAAACCCGTGCCTCCCTCATCCTGACTGGTCTCGGCTTCAACCCCAAAACCATGAACAAGATGACTAAAGACATGTCTGGTGGTTGGCGTATGCGTGTCGCCCTTGCCAAGGCCCTCTTCGTCAGACCATCGCTCCTCCTCCTCGATGACCCAACTGCCCATTTGGACCTCGAGGCTTGCGTGTGGCTTGAAGAATACCTCAAGAAGTGGGACCGAACCCTTGTCCTCGTCTCCCACTCCCAGGATTTCTTGAACGGTGTCTGCACAAACATGATTGATATGAGAATGAACAAACTGATCTACTATGGTGGTAACTACGACTCCTACGTCAAGACCCGTGCCGAAAACGAGACAAACCAGATGAAGCAGTACCACAAGCAACAAGAAGAAATCGCACACATCAAGAAATTCATTGCATCTGCCGGTACCTACGCCAATCTCGTCCGACAGGCCAAGTCCCGTCAGAAGATTCTTGATAAGATGGAAGCCGATGGTCTTATCGAAAAAGTTGTCGGAGACAAAGTCTTTACTTTCCGTTTTGCCGATGTTGAAAAACTACCACCTCCAGTTCTCAGTTTCGACGATATCACTTTCAGCTATAGCGGTGAAGCCAAGGACAACCTCTACGAAAGCCTGGATCTCGGTGTGGACATGGACTCCCGTGTCGCCCTTGTGGGTCCCAACGGTGTCGGAAAATCCACTCTCCTCCGTATTATGACAGGAAAACTAAACCCCCAGGGTGGCCGAGTTTCCCGCCATACTCATCTCAAGCTTGGTCTATACTCCCAGCACTCTGCCGAGCAACTCGACCTTACAAAATCTGCCCTAGATTTCTGCAGAGATAAATTCAGAGAAAAGAGTCAGGACTACCAGTACTGGCGACAACAGCTGGGACGTTACGGATTGACTGGTGACGCCCAGACAGCCTTGATGGGAACATTGAGTGAAGGACAGAGAAGCAGAGTCGTTTTTGCGCTGTTGGCGATCGAGGGGCCAAATATGTTGTTGCTCGACGAACCTACAAACGGATTGGATATTCCTACCATCGACAGTTTGGCGGACGCTATCAACGAGTTCCAGGGTGGTGTTGTCGTCGTCAGTCACGATTTCAGGTGAGTTCCAACTTTTTATCTGTCACTTCCAACTAAAGAAATAGAAACCAGACTAATCGCGGGCGATTTCTATAGACTGCTCGATAAAATTGCAAAGGACATCTTGGTCTGCGAGAACAAGACAGTCAGGAGATGGGACGGTTCTATCTCGGCGTACAAGAACTACTTGAGGAAGAAGATGATTGCGGCTGGTGCTGTTTAAATTTAAAAACAACCCTTCCTCTTTCGTCTTTCTTCCCCACCAGTATATCTTTGTTGGCTAGTATATCAAACTGGGTATCTATATCTTTAATTTGTTCTCTCCCTCTGGGATTCTTACGAGTTTATTATCTCACTCTCGTACCCTTATCTCTTTTTGTTCCCTTTAAAACTGTGCTTATATAGGGGTTGTGGGTATGTTTCGGTGGGGTGAATGGAATTCCGGATGGCGGTAGTCGAAAAGTGAATTTTTCTTTTTAGTGTATATGTTGTTTTATGCATTTTACGTTATCTTCATATAGATAGAATGGCCTTTTTTATGTTATGAATAAAAATGGTATCATAGGGGGCGAACGGTGGAGGTGACTATCGTCTACTTACTGAGCTAGATTCCTTTGCGTCATACCGATATACAATAGTTAGGGGAAATTGAAGTGCCTTCAAATTTAGGCTGGTGGATTTGTCTTGGATTAGTTTATAGATGCGTCCAGTGCAGAAATTTAAAAATTATATTCCTATAGAATTCGCGAAGTCTCATGTCTACAGCACCCCTCCCATCAGACAAATAACTCGTTCTCAGAGTACGGAAATGCACTACTTGTGATATGTACTGTCATGGTATATATCTGACTTCCAGCTTGCGTGGAGTACATGAACGGTTAGAATGATCATAGTTCAAAAATCCTTTCGCCTCGACCGAAAAGTATAAAACTTATCACTCTTTTCGGCATGGTATACGCAGTGAATTCCAAGAAAGCCTTGTTAGCTAGCCTATGTGTTTTTTTACTATGTATAGAGCAACTTAACTTGGGGTTTAGATGAAAACTAGTATAGCACTATATCATTCACAATCTGAGCTTCGAGCTCCCTCCCCAGTAGATTTTTATAGACTGTATAATTACCTCAATAAGAAAATTCACATACTGGATATCTGTAGTCCTCTCACTTTGTAGTAAGCCAATAATATAAGTTCAGCATTGGTTGGCGACGAATGAAGTCTACCGTCTGTCTCGTATCAACATTACATAGTCTTGGCGCTATGTTAGGATTCAAGATTTCGTATCGTAGAACCTTTTGGGATTTATGCACGTGCTTTGCATTGTTCTCTTTTTGTTTTTTTTGATCGTTCTATATGCATATGAGTGGCTACAGCCGGTCCTACAATGAATGGTAACTGAAGAGATTGAGTGCATAACGGGCTGAAACGTTGCAATCATTGGTATAATTATACAACCCGTCTTTTCAGTTAGTCGATGCTATTATAGTTGGTCTGTGATCCCGTTCGTATCAATATCCCTTACAGATCGAGGCCGAGGCCGAGGTCAATCCCTGACGGAGACGTTGGCTAAACGCTTTATAAACCTGTGTTAATTTGATGTCGACAGCTGGTCCACCATGTGGGTCCCAGCGACTCAGACTGCCAAACGAGACTAAATCAGGGCTCGACGTCTCAGATTTTGGTATTGAGTCTTGCAGCCTTACCAACGCTCCCCGTGTCAACGGATGCGCATATGCACTACCCCGTTTCTTATATGTGTTTATGTTCATATGATCATGGCTCCGCATTCAAACATTGCAACATGCCAAACATTGCAACATGCAATAATAGAAGTTGCCTTGTAGTGCCAGTGAATTTGTATCTTGCGTTCCGAATCGTTATAATAGTTATCGATTCAAGGATTGACATCCGGAGGACCCGTGACAATAGTTCAGTAGGCCTATAACGTCGCCTCCAATGCTCCTTGGTAGAACGGCAGCATGTGCTGTCACTGATAGTACCTTACATGTCATATATCAATATTACCCTCAATATATCACATTCCCACGGATTAGCTATTCAAAAAACCAATCAACCTGATCGCACCGTCAAGGCTATCCCGAGGAGAAACGTTGAACCGTCACAGTCGCATCGCGCATCCCGCTTCCCACTTCCCCCCCCATTTTACCTCGTCTCCATGAACAGGAAGGTGTGGTCCTCGTTGTTTCTCCAGAAACTTTCCTGTTAGGGGAACAACCCACTGCTAACCGAGTGTAGGTGTGGTGGGGACGAACCTCCAACCAGCTTGCTTGCGCAGGAAGCAAAGCAGCGGGAGGTTTAAAAAATTTACGCAGTGGAATCTCCAAGGGAAACCCTGGTACCGGGGACTTTTGCGATTCGTTGGGTTTTTGTTCTCTTTCAGTTTGAAAGGGAGGGTGTGGCACGGATCAAGTGTGAAAAGCTTGGGCCCGGCAAGCTGAACGAAAACGCCGAAATGCTTGAAGGTCGTTGAGGTTTTAGGCTCCCCACAGTTACGACTTGCACGGACGTCGATTGGTCATTCAGCAACAGCTTGCCAGAACGGTTACAGAAGCGGGTGGGACGTCCTCGTGATTGTGGTTATGTAAGTCACCTAGATGTTTCAAGGAAATCAAATTTGTTTCTCCGGCATCTTCCATTTGGTATATGCGGTTTGCCACCGTCAGATAATATCATATAAAACTAAAATATGGGGGATAATCTATCAAAAGAGGATAGACGATGCATCGATACACTTAGGCAACAGGAACGCGGGTTTGCAATCGCTGATTTGTATCGATATATAGCCGGAAATCCCAAGTTCGGCGAGTGATGTGAGATAATTGATATTGATATTCGACTCTCTCGCCACCACAATTGGACAACTCGTAGATCTATAGATTGTGACTTATAGGAGTTTAGATTAGGTACCTATCTTGACGTAGGCGAACCGTTGGATTGGGAAACTTGAATCCTGTGGTGATACTCGTATACTCGGTATGTGCCTGAACTGTGCATGTATGCACATCTTATCTGATATCCTGCATTCTTGATATATGTAGTGTTTTTATTTTATTAACTCCGAGAAGGTTTGTCGATGTTCTATGGTTTCTAGAAAACCAGGCTCCCATAACAAGGTCGCCGTGCGCACTGCAGCTGCATAGGGTGGCTGGCAGGCGGCCATGTGCTTTGCCAACCTAACCTTCGTAAGGGCATCGTTTTTTTATTATTGCACTTCGTGCGCACACGACCACAAAGAGAAAAAAAAAAAAATAAAAAATTAGGGTCTGTGGTACAGCCTGCAGGGGCACCTTTCTCTATTGGAGGGGAGGGGGAAAATTAATATGTTTATTAATTGTGAGATTGATGCGCTTTCAAATTAGTTCAGACGACTTGAAATTCGAGGTCGAAAGAGGCTCACAAGTGACGCAGCGCCTCGGAATTCCCAAAGAGGTTCGGATCAGGTCTTAGCTTATAAAAAAATTTTTGCTGCCTAACACACTCCTGCAGTTCCAGCACCCAGCCCGTGTTTGATGTTCACCAGAGGACTCGCCGGGACACACAGGACATACATATTTTTTTTCTACCACACGTGGATGAATAATCCCATGGGCGTCCCCGATCTGGTATCCAGGGAGGTTTTTTTCAGTTATAACTTGTAGACCTATAGATCTTTTTGGTCAGGGCGGCGCGGGTCAGCCGTATGTGGACCTGTGCCATCGAAACACGGTTTATTCTCCTCGTCCCGATGTGCAGGCTGCGTATGAGGGAATGCTGATGAAGAGATCCCTTTACCTGAATTGAGTTAACGCACAGAAGTTACCTTCACCTGTCAAAAAAGAAGAATATCAAAAGATCTACAGGTCCGCAGGCCGTGTGTGCCGTCTCCAAGGTTTTAAGAGCTCGTCACTTGCAGTTAACGACAGGTAGTTAGCGAATTATCGCTATCTCGATAATCGTTTTTTGCGTCAGCTTCCATGCGGACGATACAAATCGATCGATTGCGGCACGCAGACAAAAAAAAGCGCTCAAATCATATTGCGAACCTCCTACCCAAATCCATGGTGAAAGCGTATCTGTTTCGCTATAAAAACTCAAACCGTAGGTGGTATTTCTCGATACCCATTCGTCGCCCATACAAAAAGTATGCTTGTAAGCGGGAAACCTGGACAAGGGCCATCCAAGATCTTTTTACCGTTCTGGGTCCCCAGGCTGGCGCCCATGACCTAATGGCTTGCTCGCTTCGACCACCCCAGATTAGTCAAAAAACGCTTGTATTTTGTCGGGCGGTGCTGGCTGTCAAGAAACACACCAAGCTAGTTCTAACGTTCCATGCATCGTCAGAGGGGTCCTTCGCCCACCATTTCGTTCGGCGGCGGCCTTTAGTACCCCCCAGGTCTCAAGGCAAGACACCTGTCGACAGCTGCGCATCGGTACGCCGAAACTCCACTCTCCAATCGTATTTCCCACCAGGCTTTCCCTAATGTTCCAATCAGAAGGGTGCGACATGCAGCTGGATGTCTCAAATCTGCAGACCGTTGATCTTCTGCCTTTTTTTTCTGTTCTCTTGGAGTGGAAAAGAGGTGTGTGGAGACCTGATGTGAATGGTAAAGGTGTTGGAATTCGACAGGCAGAAACAAGCCACCATGCCCCTCATACATCAGAAAATGTAAAATACTGGTTGCTAAACTACATCAGTATGCATGAACTGGAAAAGCAAATGGAACGGACCCGAGCATAGCTCTCCGCCTTTTTTTTTCTTTACAGGCTGCTTGAACTGCATGCTAGACCATTTCAGAATAGTTCGATTCACATCTTGTTTCGCCATGACATGAAGAGTTCATGAACTATATATGAATAGAATGTTTCCCTTCAAGAGCCCTGATCAAAAGTCTCTTTTCCGTTTAGTCGCTTATGCAACATCATCATTCATCAAGGAGAACAAAACGATCTACCAGGATTCAATCTTAAAAAAAGAACCCATTCGGTTTTTTAATCCCCTTACGAGCTTCCAATTTCTCGAAGTAAACGACAAGAGCCTTGGCCCTTTATCCATTCCAGGTGTTCGAGGCCCTGTTCTGTCCTGCAACTTTACCTTCGAGCTACTTAGCTATTCCGACAAGCGTGCGGCAACCGCAGCTACCAAAGTGGGATTAAATTGGAATTTTGCATAATACCGAGGAGATTCCTCCATCATTTTTCAGAAGGGACATTCTTTCATTTTTCATTCACTCGTTCATTCATTCATACACACTCTTTTTTTTCCTTTACACTTCACAAATAGGGTTTCTTTTTCGATTTCTTTCTACACCGACGTCGAAACAGAATCAGAAACATATACGGGACCGAAATCTCGACCTTGCATCTAGCGTCGACGACCGTTGAGATCGGTTACCGCTTTCGTCAAGTTACACAGATCAGCCAACATCTGCGCAACGCATCCGAACTCCAACATCTCCACGGATTCTGTACCGGATCTTGCCTACGCTGCAAAGAATAACTCCAGCGCGCACTGAAGACTAAGAACGGATCAGAAGATATCGTGGCTTCTATCCCAAAGGCCTCTTGCAGGCCCTTGTGTCTTTAGAAGCCGTAAAGGCTTGAGACTTAGGAGGATTCTCATCGTTTTGGTTTTACAACATTAATACACTGACGCAACCATGGCGTTCACCACACTTTCTTTTACAATCGCCGTCCTGAATTTGATCGGTAGTCTTTCGTCGTTTCTTGGATCTGGATTCATCGTAGTAACCTATTTGTTATTACCAATCAAACGACATTTCCGACATTCGTTAATTTTGAATCTAGCTATTGCAGGTGCGTAGTCCTCTTGAAATTCATTTGTCTTTTGAGTAATAAAAAGCTAACATTATTTTCTTCCTGCTATACAGATTTCATAAATAGCTCGAATAATTCTACATCGGGTCTCTGGCGGCTTATCCAACGCCGTGAAATCCCGGACAGCCCTGGCTGCATCGCCAATGGCTTCCTTGGTCAGCTCTCTGTCCAAGCAACCGACACCTCCATCCTCGCCATAGCAATCGTCACAGTCTGGTCACTCACCCGCAAAACCACAATTTGCGAAACCCTCCCAAGGACAACCACAGCTCTCATTTGCGCTTCAACATGGTTACTTCCTCTTACTACATCATTCATTGTTCTAGGCCTGAACCGTTACGGTCCAGTCTCTGGCAACTGGTGCTGGATCAAAGCTGAACCATCATACTTCCGATATGTTATGACACATGGCTGGAGATTTGCTTTCATCTTTAGTGAAATTGTGATGTATACGTACTTGCATTTTTATATCCGGAAACGGTTCGGCGCTTTTTTGGATGCTAGTCGGTGTAGCTCTCATACCGGGCGATCGACGGTCCGTGATGTGGGCACGGAATTCAGAAGTGATTCTATGGCTATCAGATTGGATTCTGTTGCTGCTAGAAACGACTCGTTAGCTCCAGCTGACGGACCGCACCGATCGGATTCCCAAATGCCATTCAGCATTACCGATGAAGGTGATATCAGACCAGTTGGAGCTCGAGGGCAGGATTTGGAGTCAGGAGAAGCGTTCGTTCGAACTGAAGTTTGGATCTCAGAGACATATGACGATAAATCACTCCCAGCACACGCCGTTACAACCACTATCTCCAGCGCCAACAACGGTCTTGAGCCGCCAGTCACCGATTTGAGACCCGAAACTGCAGATACAATCGAAAGCCGCCGACCAAAGTTTAGCAACCCATTCGCACACCGTCGGGCTGACGAAGATGATCTGGCCGATGTTGACGTCAATGATGAAAACGAGCGAAAAATCCGACAGCAGAATGCTTCGCGATCGAGACGTGTGAGAAGAATTTTGTTGTTGAACGCTTACCCAGCAATGTATATTCTTCTATGGATTCCGGGAATCATCAACCGTCTGATTGAAGCTTCTGGTGGAAAGAGCTCAGTCATGCAAATTATGCAAGCGAGCACCCAGTTTGTCGGATTGGCGAACGCGATCACATATGGCTGGAACGAAAGAGTTTGGAGACAGCTAAAAGACCACATCGCTGATCGATGGGGCAGTGATAGGAAGAGAAGTGTAAAGGAGCTCGCAGTGCAGAAAGTTGAACTCGAGAATAGACTTAAAGTTGGTTTGAAGGGCAGCAAAGAACGCTTAAGAGAAATCCGAGATGGGTTGAGAAGCCCGAATAAAAAGGACGACGACGAAGTACCACTCGACAGCCATGGTCAGCTGATGTATATCAATGGCACATGGCAGTGGAGCCAAACTGCGAGCATAAACTCCCATGATGGAGATCCGGATGACCGTGAAGTCTCGAGAGACCCGGAACCGCGAAGAGAGTAATGGACTAAAGGTCGATAATTAATGCTTTTCTTTTGTTTCATATCACATTTAGCGATTATTTTCATGTCAAATTTCCTTTGTTATTTATCCAACAAAATAGCTACTTGATACCCCCGGAAGGATATACTAGCGACTTCAGAGAAAGTCTGGGATTAATTAGGTTGTATATTTACACCAAGAGAGAATAGATTTATCTAGATACCAAATATTCAGGACGAAATATACTTAATGATAATGAGATGGATTTAAGAAGTTACACATATTCAATACTTATAGAATGTTGTGAATTCAATCACCGTAATCATCAAAATCTACTATTGATAACGGCTTTTAATTTTGGTTGCTAGCCTACTGGGGGACTATAGTACTAGTTGATTAAATACGTTTATGAAAGGTATGAGGCATAAATATTCGATATATGAACAAACTTATCCGTGTCGCTTAAAAGTTGTGCAGTTGGGGACATTTTGTATGGCCCGGGTGGTTCTGTAATATCATATTCGTCTGCAGATCTGGGTCCTTCGAGCCATTATACAAGAGCCACATGAGCAATACGTGCTTGAGTTTATAAATATTAGGTAAAGTAAACGCATACTTGATCCTGCTTAACTGCAAAGAGAGGACAAGTCAACATATTCCTGAATATTTTTAAATTTTGCACGTGTGGTTGATAATATATGCAACAATTTCGGAAGTTAATTTGGCTTGTTCTGAGTATTATTTGCATCTGAGGGTGCTAAACACGGGTTAGGAGCGGGAAATGTTTAGACTCTCTAGAGCCCTCGGGATTGAAAGGTGCAGGCTTGCATATTTTGGGTTTAGAATAATAATGATACTTATAAAAGTGGTTATATTAGTGTACTTTTCAGTATTTCCGTTAACTGATGTGATCAAATAGGTATTTGCCTGTAAGTACATCTAGTCTTAGCTCTATAATTCTACGATGCTAAGTCTGATATAGAAATTAGTAATCTACCCAAGACCTGCTAGTGCGGGCCATGCTCTGATGTAGTACAAGAAAGTTATGCCGTAGTTTTCCTCTAGTATGCATCAGGCCTAGGACTGCATGCTTCTCTTCTTAAGTTTCTTTGGTCTAGCTGATCCGGACCTGTATCTTACTGAACCAGGATTTGCAATGAATCGATGATTGTTTCCTATATTTACGATCCATATATGGGTAGACGCGATACACACCTATCGATTGATGGAAGTGATCCTGTAGGCCATGGGTCAGCCCCAACGGTCGCTCGTGATGTATTATATAAAAAGAATTAGTCACACTCAATCTCGTGACCAAATCGATGTTAATATTATCCTTCTTGAGTGTCTTACACCAGAATGACTCCTCTAGTAGACAGAAATCAAGAAAATATGGAGATTTCCAACGTCGAACCAGGATCAGCCATGTGTCTCGAGATCTCCCGAGGATATGTCCCAAATATCATGCATGTATACTATAGTGCCCAGGGAATTTTAAACCTTTTGTAAAGAAGGAACCAGAAAAATACTACGGGAACGAATCCGAATATTCGTGACGATTAAGGGAAGAGGGCTAGTTATCATGAGCATGGATAGGTCATAACTACCTGTATACATCCTCCTAACTCAAATAAAGGGGATTTAGTGAGGGTGACCTTGGTGAAGGTATCTGTATAGTCTTGAGAATTACCTATACAAGGGTATTAATGTCTTGAATTGGCTTGGAGCTGATTTTCTGATATAGCCTTTTGGGGAATAAGATGCATCATGGAACTTCACCAGCTAGGTATTGATAGTCCTAGCCATAGATAGTAGCAGGTTTGAGTCCCCGAGCTCACTTCAAAACCCGCAGCTAGAACCTGGGATTTAAATAAGCAGAATGATATCCGGATTCTGTACCACTTTTCCGAACAAGAACGGGATTTCGCAGCTTTGAAACGAGGCTGGGGAAATTTCGTATCAAATCCGTTACACGAAAGGACGCCGGTGCATTTAATGCTCGCAAAACCCCTAGATCGCGATGCATCGATGGTTTGTATATCCTTAAGAAACCTCCCATGAATAGATGGATGTATTCTCGATACTCCCATCCGGGGTAGCTATATATTCTTCGGTTGTCGACTTATGCATATCAATGCAGTCATACCTGTAGCAAAGTCTCCAATTGGACCATGCATGAACATGCATAAAACATTGTGTAACATCGGCACGCGTATCAGAGCCGCTGGAACAACATGCAACATGGCTAGCACCCAGAGCTCTATCTTTACTTTTCGTCTCGAGTGTGAGCTCTCTACCGTTGCATGTGAGATGCAGAGATTGTAGAAGACACGTCAGAGTAGTCCGATCGATATGTCGTTAAGAGGAAGAACTGTGTGAATGGCGCGATGGTATAGTACCTTAATATGGTTCACTTGTCAAATCGTCTAGAAATGCCCCATCCACTAACGTAGTAGAATATACTTGCCCGAAAGCTTGAAAGTGGGGGTAGTTATTGGATCGTGAAAGCGTGGATTGCTCCTTTGTTGAGTGTTCGAAGGCTAGCTGACGGCATATTGGAAGGCTAGTTATGTCACGTCTTGGAGTTTATCAGGTAGTCTCCAAGACTAGGTAGCCTGTATATATATATACCTAGGTATGTATATAACTATTTTTAAAGTATGAAAGCACAATAGTAGATCATATTTTGACCGTATTCCACTAGTCGGATTGGCCCTGAATCGTTTATCTCTCCCCTTCGTGGTGGTCTATAGATCTAGGGGAACATAACCTAATTAGTGGCAAATATAAAGCTTACCATGCACATGTCGTGCCAACAGTACTACAAGACCAATTTATCCCTTGATATCTAGCAGGAAAACGGATGGGCGTATAGTATATATTATAAGATTCTCAAGACCAACTATGTAATGTAGCAGATAAGATGTATATAAATTTATAAAACACATAGCCAACGAATCCTAATCCTAATCCTGTACCCGCGTATACTCCAAACCTCCTCATCAAATAGAAAAAAAAAAAAAAAAAAAAAAAAAAACAAAGGGGAAACAAAACCATGTAACTGTCCGATACCGTCAAATTCCATCAATTTCCGTGTCTATAGTTTTTTTATGTCGCAAGAAAGAAAAGTCCCCCGAAAGAAACATGAACCCAGAGAGAAAAACCAATATCCAACATGAGCAGCGAGGGTCTCCCGATCTATCGGTAGAGATCTGTAAAAGTTCTGATTACTTAATTTGTCTTCCCATCCATCAGGATCTCCAGGAATCCCGCCCATTCAGCCCCCAATCCTTCCCACTGATAATCGTACCCTCCGGTGACACCATTCTCAACCGCCACATTTCCCCCACCTGTTAAATCCCAATCCATTGCGGCGCCCCCTGCCCCATTAGACCCATTCTGCCCGCTACCGTAGTCGGCAGAAAACCACTCCCCTAATTCATTAACCGCAAAGTCACTCATCCCTGCCCAAGAATTACTGCTGCTATGCGGTGAGTTGCCATTGGGTGTTCCATTGGGTGCCGAATATGTTCCATTACCGCCATTACCATTCTGCACATGTATCTTCTCGTACCCAGAAGGCGGGCTCGCGCCTCCGAACTCCCCTTCTCCGCCGACTTCAATGGTACTCTGCCTTCTGCCCATTTTCTCGGCCCCATCTGGTCTGCCGGGAACCCCGTTGCCAGTTGCAGCTGCGATTTTCCTCTTGACAGCAGTAGGGCTTCTGGCAGCTGCATTACTATCACTGTTCACTCTCCTGAGAACCTCACGGCAAAGAACTTCGAATGTTCGAACATACTTCAACCCGCTGCCATCATCAATCAATGGCTTTGCCATTAGTTCCAGCGTCCGTTGGCATGTTCGTAACATCTCTTTTTGTTCCTGCAACAAGGCTGCATCATTCGCCCGAGTGGTTTGGATACTTGGTAAAATAATGTCACTTTGCTCGTCTCGTGTTCTTTGCTGAGTAAGCAGCAAGCAGTAGAGCACGCTGATACCGGCCACGAAAACTCTGTACAAACGACCTCTAGCGGGCTCTATATCGCCCATTGCGGAATCCTTCTGATATAATTTGATAATCCTTGTAGCAGTGACGAAACAAATGTCGAGGAGGTCACTCGGCGGATGGCCGGTGGGGCGGGGGATAAGGTCAATGATCGCTCGGACGAGAGTCAACTTTTCCTGGTAAAAGTGAAGATCGAACCAGTCCTGACTGACATATGCTCTACTCATTGGGACCGCGCTAACTGGCGGCGTCGTGGGTGCGGTTGTACGCCATTCTTCTAGTTCGATTACGAAGTCTTCGAAGAATGTGTACATTTTTCCTGGGGCGAGGACATCGGCGATATGATCTTTTGGCTGATGCAAGAAGCGTCCGAAGAGAGCAACATTCATCCGAGATGTAATTTTCTTCAGTTTGATGTTGTGGATGAAGAACGCAAGCTCGGATTTGATGTTACCTGTGTGCTTCGGTTTATAGTGGGACATGAACGTCGGCAGGTCCTCAGCTACACCTATAAGCTTCTCATCATCGACGTCTTCAGGCAAATCAACTTTGATGTCTTCGTCGGAAATACCGAAGGGGCGCCCAAGGGTCTGCGAGGCGTGTCGATCGAGAGAGTAGCATTGCCAGAAGAGACGACGTCTAATCTGTTCTTCAAATGCAGGCATTGAAGGTGTAAATTTGCTACGAGGAGGGTTGAGGTGCATTTCATTCTCTACACAAATACGTAGACAGAGATTTGAAATATACCAAAGGCTAAGACCTGTTGTGCAAAAGAAACCAAGGCGGGCAATGAAGAGTAGGTTTGTGACACCATCCACCCCATGGAGACGGGGAATACCGTCTATATAGAACATAGCATTGGCATAGAACTTCATAGGATTGACGGTGTCTTTTTCGCCTTGTCGGAAGTGCCATACCGAGGCAATTGCGAACACCATGTAGGCGCGGAAATGGTCCTGGGAAGATAGAGGGCGAGCATTGCGGATTCCCAAAAGTGATTCACACACTCGGACGATCTCGGATCGGGCGATGAAAGGATGTTTTGGCTGGGCCTTCTCTAGATAAGTGCGGAGGAGTTGGAGACCTAGGTCCCGGGGAGGTGGATTGGGCGGGGTCGAGCGTTGTTGACTGAAGCTTGACTTGCCGGCCGGAGCCTTGGCGGACGATTTCTTCTTAGAGGAAAGCAATGAGCGGAGAAGGTTTATATCGCTATGGCGGGTTCGGATAGCTGCTAAGATCGAATTTATGAAGCTATTTGTTTGTTAGCAGAAAGATAAGGCAAAAGTAATGTCACACGAGGGGACGAACTTAATCCCGCTTCCCTCGCCAATGAACCTGGATTCGCGATCGTTGGCATCCTTGTCCTTTTGATTAATTCGCTGAATACCCGGACCGTGGGTTATAGAGTCAGGCCGTGAGATCCCGGCTTTTGGAGAGCCGTTGATAAGAGGGTCTTCGTGGAGAGCGGCCTCGTCAAGACTGGTGATACGGGAGATGCTTTGCATGTATGACTGCAACTGGCTTATGCGATCCTCGAGCGACTCGACATACCTGGGATACCAGATGTTAGTGAATCTTTCGACCGACCGATTGTTTAAGAATGACATCATACCCTCTATGATACTCCTGATGACTGGTTGGGTTGGCGATTGTACATGCTTCGTTGGCCTTCTTGCAAGCAGTACATTGTGGCGATAGGGCGTCACACTATCAGATACGGTCAGCACGGCGTTAGAGTCAAACGGGCGGGCATAAACGAGACGGTACCTTGATCTTCTTGCTCCTGCATCTCTGACAGGCAGGCTGCTTGTAGAGCAGAGGAGCGGCAGGAGAGTCGGAGCCCGCTTCGGACTTGGAGCTAGCTCGTTGGGGTTCTTCGGAGACGGGGCGGGAGGACTGAGATCTGGCGACGGGCGGGAATTTGGCGGCGTTGGAGGCTTCCGGAGACTGTGACAAGCCGTCCTGCTTCTGGCGTTTCGCGGGACGCTCGAAATGCTCTTCCATGATGCTTGAATTGAGGCTGTCGATGGGGTTCTTCTATCAGGAGGAGGAGAAGAGAGAAGAGATGAAGTTGGGAGGCGGTTTCGGCGATGTGCCGGCAAAACTCTGCGACAACACAAAAAGGGCACACGAGCAGGTTGTTCTCCTCAATAGCGAGTTCATGAGCGACCAAAACAGTGCAATCGCGGGCAGGGTCAACTAAGCAAAGCCAAAAAAAATTTATAAGAAAACAGTAAGATAAGGAATAAATTTTAGGACGGTGGTATACGGCGGTTAGTAAGTTAGCTAGCTGGGTGGTATCGTCAGATAGGTTGGGTAGTATGTATGAGAGCGAGCTCAGTCCCGGCCAGCCAGTTCGGTCAGTTAGACAGTAAGTCAGTCAGCGGAGCTTTAGGTTCAGCTTTGAATTGACCCTGATTGATATCGATGACGATAATGGCAATAATAAGTTAACGGCGATGAAGAAGCGTCACAAAAGGGGGCGGCGGATGATGCCAGCCTAAAGAGCCGGTGATTTTTTCTCTCTCTTTCTCCACTCCTCCTCTCTGTCCTCTTTTTTTTTTTTTTTTTCTTTCGCACGAGGCCCCCAACTTTTTGGGGTATGTCGTGTAAACTTTGCTCGTCTGGATGCACGAGAAGGATGTTCTTTTGGGGAATGCGCCACCGTTCCTTCGCCTGGAATAGCCAATTGGCAGACCCGTTCGGAGTCGCCCTTCGGCATTGCAACAGATATTGGGCCAGAGTTGGCCAGAGTTTGGGGGTCAGCTGGCGCGAATGTGCCCAATTTTAGGCCATTGTTAGCTGACTGCTCTCATTTCAGCATATTTGTGCACGCCCCGTGACCATTTGAAAAAAAATTTCAGGTTCCTGCAAAATCCGGGGAAAGAGCTCTTTGAGGTCGGAAAAGGAACAAACAACAAAGCGTGGGGATGGAACACTCCATGTCCCTCGTCGTCTCGTCTATGCAGGAGATTATTGAGAAGCCGTTTGAGGGTGTATCCGTGAAAATAGTGTGTGTGTATCCATGTGTATGAGTGTCCTCGTGTCCAGAAATGCGGTGCAATTGCAATTCTGGGGATTCTGGGATTCTGGATGCACCCGAGAATGCACATATCCCAGACTTTTAGAATTCATCGTTAGCCGTCGATGGACAGCGCCGAACTGACCATTCAGATTCGATCTCTGGGTTAAGCTTATGGACCCCGGCCCTTGGGATTTTCGTCTCGAGCTGCATGTCGACACATGATCCGTCAATAGTCAAAGCTCTAGAAGCCCGTAGCCCTCTCTAGAGGGGCGCACTAGTTGAGTTGTCGAGGTGAAATTCTCGGGGAACCAGGCCAGGATGCAGGGTTATCACACTGGCGTTTGCAATTGCCTATTGCGATTTGGGCAGGACGTTTTCCATTGACAATCCCATTTCTAATCATTTTCGTGAGAAAGCTAAGGAGATGGCGAACGAAAACGAGAACGAGAACGGGGACGAAAACGAATTGACCAACGAACGGTGGTGTATTAATATTTCTTTCCTTGTCTTTCTTTTCTTTCTTTCCTTGCTTTCGATCATGGATCACACAATAGTCGAACAGTTAGGCGTTCCCTCGACGGCTATAGGCGGGGGGGAAGGAATGCAACATTTTTCGGGATGCATGCACATGTACATACATATATGTACTATACATATACCCAGGGCTCGGATAGAATAATCCGTCTGTACATACATATCTGCAATGTGTCGAGATGTGTGATGGTGATGCCTCAGGCGGTATGCTTGGGACGTTTCCTCGCATCTGTTTGTGTCAGAAGAGCATGGTTTTCATTGGCTTGGTCCCAGAATTTGACCTGGGCCTCCAACGAGACGTCGAGTTCGAGTGACATGAGCTTCAACTGCCACGCATCGTGGTAGAGCTCTAGTTCTCCCCTGGCTTTGACGGTAGAATGTAGTCGTGGCATGTCTTTGCTTGCCATCTTCTCTCTGCGGGCAACAGCAGTCATGCATTGGCCACTGCCGTCGTCAATACTAAAGAGGATCACCTTTTCCCCTTGGTCGATGGAGGTGACGGCCCCCACAATTGATACCCAACGGATAGGATGGCCATTGAAGAAGTACGTCGATTCCGATGCAAACGATGGACTCAGCGATACCAGCGAAGCCGTGATATCGCAGATGTAGAGTTTCATCCATGATCTGTAGGTGGAAGACTTGTTGACGTCCCGTCGGCGGGGTGGGTCCATATTGATTCTGATTCTGATTCCGGTTTCGATACCCCGTATGGCGGAAAGGGTCCTCTTTCCCTCCCTTTCCTTTTTCCTTGGGCCCCTTTCACGTCAGCCTGTAAACTAGCAAACCTAGTCCTTAGTTAGGCCCTCGCTAACATAAGCTTCCTCCGAAGCATTAGCTAAGCTCGTGCTGTGCCTTTGGTGTGCTGTTGGTGGAGCTGGTCGGTGTTTCTTTTGGTGCTAGTTTGGGGGGAGGTTGTTGGTTGTTTGCTGGGGCGGCTTTATATTGCTGCCCAAACCCGTTCTCATCGCAAATTTGTTCGGTCGTTCCCCGACGCTACTCCAAAACCACCAACCACCATCGTACCCCCCCAAAACAGACACCTGCCGACGACACTGCTGTCCTCTTCCCGCTGCCCAGGTTCTATATATCCAAAGGTGTCTACCCTCCCGACGACAGCTATGACGGAAGACAAAGCTGCGGCTGCGAAGGGCGCCAGCCAGCTTATGCAAGATGCTCTCTCCAACGGGAAAGGCGAAATGCCTATCGCATGCGAGCGATGTCGGAGACGGAAGCAGAAGGTATCAACGACAATGCCATCGTTCACTAGTCTCATCGGATGTCTTGTCTTCTAACTCGGATTGATATAAACTACAGTGCGACCGGAAGCTACCTTCGTGCTCCAACTGCTCTAAATCCGGTCACCAGTGCAATGTCCCCGACGTAACAGACCGCCGTAGAGCCGCTGGCGCTCAATCGGCCCGTCTTCCCAAAGGTTATATCGAACAACTTGAGGCACAAGTCCGATTCCTGGAGAGTAATATTCAAGAGAAGCTCTCTTCCCTCCGAGAACAGCACGGCACACCCGAATCTCAGCCATCGAAACGTCTTAAACTCGACGATGGTGCATCGTCATGGCAGGACCGATACATGCAAGGTCGGATGGAACTCGACGGAGAGGAGAACCTTCTTATGTTATCTGCTACTGCCTCGATGACCCATGCATCGTCCGTAAATTCTCAGATGGAGCTTCCGGCTCCAGCAATCCATCATGACGTATCCACCCTTCCGACAATGTCTATACTCTCCCTCAGCAACATCGGTGATTCGAATGAGTCAGGGCCTTTCACCTTCTCGAAGGTGTTAAGCAGCATCATCCGAAGCGATGGCCGTAATCCCGCTCTCTCTACCCGTGTAAACCCATTCTTCACCGATCTTGCGGATGCTATCCCCCACGTGCTCCCGGATATGGCAAGCCAACTATCCGGGTCAACGGGAAGAAAACACATGGACAAATATTTCAGAATGGTGCAGTTTAGATATCGGGTACTTGACCGGAAGGATATTGAAGAGTATTACGAAGGATGGGTAAACAGGCAATCTAAGCAAATGGCACGTGCCGAGAGCGTGTCGAGCGCCCGCTCTGCCCTTCAGGAGGACAACAACCCAGGGTCATCGGCCACTAGTCAAGCGGGTGGCTCTACCCAAGCGGTTACAGGCGACGGTAACGGCTCGCATCCTGATTCCCCCATCAAGAACTTTATAATATACATGGTTCTCGCAATCGGCATTACCCTTGACGAAGACTCGGCTTCCCATTCTGCATTCTTCTCGAACCACTTCCTTTTCGCCGCCATTAGGCACTTCGAGGCTGTCCTTGAAGGCTCCGAAGGCTCAAACGTTGGCACAGACGATCCAATTGACACCATTAGAGCCCTTCTTCTGCTTGCAATCTATAGTCTCTATAGCCCCTCCGCTGGTCCGACATGGCATTTTATAGGACTTGCTATCAGAAAAGCCATCTGTTTAGGATATCACATGGATATGGTGCAGGGCGAAGACGGTGGCCCGGTTGACGAACGTGTGCAAGAAGAACGACGATGGGTATTCTGGACAGCGTATGTTCTTGATCGATGTATATGCCAGGCCCTAGACCGCCCTTTCAGCATTCAGGATACCGACGTCACCGCCAAACTCCCAACTCTTTCTAAGGAGAACCCGCTCGATGTCTTTGCCCTCCATTTTATCCGCTACAATCTTATTAGAACTGATTTCATGACTCACCCAACCAAAAACTTTACCTACCACCAAACGAACCTTCTCTCCTGGCGGCAGTCGTTCCCTGTGTTCCCACCATCGATAGACCAGGTTTTGAGGGATACTATCCGAGATTACTTTGACGGCTTGTATTATGGCGCACTATTGCTTCTCATCAAGCCCAATGAAAAATATCGACCCGTTGAGTCCAGTCCACATACACCGAGCAATGGGCTTAGTTTGACGACCAGCTCGATGCAAACCTCACAAGAACATCGGAAACTGTCACACATTGCTTTCGCATCAATTTATGTTCTACGTAGCGCCGCCAAGAGAGTTGAGCTGAGTAGCTTTATCAGCTGGTTGATTGGCTACAGGGTGTTCAAAGCAGGTTTGGTGTTTCTGAGAAGCGTATTAATCCTGAGCTCCTTCAGGAGGAGATATTGCACTGTTGAACAAGGTACGTCTACTGTCAAATAAAGCCGTTCATTCCGTATCCTAACAAATACATAGTATCCTCTGATCTTGGCTCCGCAATGGACGTCCTCACCGCGGTTGGCAGCAAATTTGACGACCTAAAACGTTACCGTGGCGTTTTCCGCATCCTAAAACGCGGGTTCGAGAAGTTCCTGGAGGCGGAGAAAATGGGCACAAGACCACCGCAGTTCTCGACCAGCGATATCGACTTCTCTGTCGTAAACATTGGAACCCTTAAAAGCTTACTAGAGGAGGTCGTCGAAATGTTGTGTGAGATGAGCAGCATCCCACCAGCACCACCTTCCAATGCTGGAAGCGACAGGGAGCGTTCCAATAGTGGCTTGGTATGGAACAACAATGGGAACAACGATATGAACAACGGTATGAGAGTATCGGTCAGCAAACCCTTCGGAAACGGCGCCCTCATGACGCCGCCATTAACAACTCCGACGGCACCCGCCGGATCCGCCGGAAGGGACGGAATTAGAAGCGGTAGTGCACCCGCTGCCACCCCAGGAGCCGCAAATACCTACCCCCATCACAATGGGGCAAATACTAACCGGTCACCGAAGGGAAATCCCAATGGTAATAAAGGCTCCCAGCCAAACATCATGGGTATGACGGATCCAACGGCGGTGAGTGTGAAATGGGGGAATGGTGCTGCGGAAATGGGCGGGATGGCCGGAGGGTCCGCGTGGAATGGCGGCATGATGGGGATGGGGATGAGAGGTATGCCAGGCGGGTATACGGCTCCTAGTGCAGAGATGGATATGGCGGATAAAGATTTATATGAGATTTTGTTTGGAGGTGGAGGTGGAGGTGTGGGTGTTTGAGCATGATTATCATGAATGGTTTCTAAATACTTATTCCTTTTTTTAATGTGAAGTTAATGCTGTTAGAATATGTTCTGGGAGGATTCTTTTCTTTTTATTTTCTGATGGGATTTTGATTAGAAAAAAAAAGCTTTACGCACAGTTATAATTGCAATTTTTGGATGTGGGGCGTTATTTTGCTTTAGAGAGCAGGCATATGCATATTTCGTTTAACATTCACATCTCAGCTCGGTCCTAGCTCAATGGTCAAGAATATATACCTATCGCATATGTGCGAAGTGAATTAATTAATAGATGTCGTGGAGATCATTAAGGGCGTATATACGTGTAACTACTAAGACTCTATGATACAACCAATCACTTTGGTGCAAAAACCCAACCAACCATACAATGTAGCCCAAACTTAAGCCCAACAATATAATCAAGCACCAGCATAAAACAAAGGCCAATTACTCCACATAGCCCCCCAAAAGTCATCACCGACCGGGTCCATAAACTCAAACCCAATACTCGGTGGCAATGCCATCTGCTGCTCATCAACGCCCCCAATTACCGGCTGAACCACCGGGATACTCTGTCCTGCTGCACCTGTCGGACTTCCGTAATCTCCCATTGAGCCACTACTCGATTCTCTCATCCTATCCGAATCGAATTTCCTTTTTAATGATTGCATCGCTGTGGTGGGTGATGTCCAACCTTTTGCTAGAGAAGTACCTGCTTGTGTGATAGCGCTAATGCTGGTACTCCTCGTTCTCGCGCTGCTGGGTGCACCAGTTGTTATGATGCTTCCGTTCGGGGTTCCACTCGAGGTTGTAGTGACTATACTGCCGCCTGCACTACCCACTATTGATATTCCATTACCAACCATACTGCCCGGTGTCGCACTGACTGCATCTTTAACTGCGTCTTCTATCTCCTCTTCCCGTCGTACCATGGCAAGATACCATTCCTTCATTGTCCCAAACATCCACATCCCAAAGTCATACAAATCCGGGGGGACAATCTCCTCGACTCCGTTGGCTTTGTATCTTTCTCTATCTTCTTCCCGGATTGGCATCGTAGGTTGATGGAGGAATTTACAGATCTCAACCATTCGATCGAGGAATATTTCCATCTTCACGGCGGAACGGACGACAGAGGTATCCCAGCCGTCGACGTTAGATGGGGAGGGTATAAGCGCTATACCCGGACGTGATTCCGCTTCGGGCGTAGGACTGCGGCTGGGCATTTCCCCGTGAGAATTGTACATTTTTCGCATGGTTTGTCGTTTCCGCTTCTGTGCGATTTCGGCAGCCACAGCTGGGTGTGGGTTTAGAGTTGTATATTGTTTGCTCGCGTATTGAATCACTGTTTTCTCTTTTATACTGCATAGGTCGACAGGTTCTGTACCGCCAAGTGCGAGTTTTGAAAGGACGATGAGAGCGTAGGAGATGCGCATCCAGCAGGGGGCAGTCATTTTTCGGTAGCAGCTGGGTTCACAGCTAGTCATGCAGTCGAGGTATTTTTTAGTGTAGGCAAGGCAATCGGAGAGGATACTGATTCGTTCGGCGGTATATTCCAGTGACGCGGTTGGGGCATAGGAAGATGTGGAGGGGGGTGGAGGTGTCATGTGCAGGCCGATTTCGTGGAGGTAAATCCCCATTACGAAAACGGCTGGGTATGCTGAGTCGACTATTCACAGTATTAGCATCGAAAATAAAGATAAACAACTGATGGGTGAATCAAACATACAGGCAGGGTGACGAGGATCGAGGTATTGGAAATCTTGCTCAATAATCTTCAGTTGGGATTGGAAAGCTTTTAGGCTCATCTGAATCCTCAGTAGATCCTGCTTCCCAGCTATTTCAGGTTCATGATACCGAAATGTTTCGCAGACATCCTCCTGGAACTTTTGTAACCGAAGCATCATGACCATATATTTGTCCGATTCAAACTCCGGGCTGTCTACGAACGACTGTTGGCACTTCCCCATGTAGTTCGAAAAGTGGAGAGGTATTCTCCTGCGAAAGTCGATGGATATCCTATTGGAGTTTAGCTGAGGTCACGAAATACTAACAGGGGAAGGAAACCTACGAGCTAGTAATCCACCAACAACCCAGGAACGCTCGCCGAATCTCTTTACTCCTAAACTCCTGCTCCTCTAACTTTCCCGGAGTTTCTGCGGATTCTGACCCAGCCTCGGAGAACATTGGACTCGAGATGTTGCCATCACTTCCCACGACACCTGTTGGCGGCGGCCTCACTTTGTCTGGCTTTCGGTCATATCCCAAGTCTGTTGCTAAGCTGATAAAAATATGCGCCATTTGGAGGAATATCTGGGTTCTGGGCGAGAAGTGACATTGGAACCAGGACAAATATACCAAGCCTGCCTGCAGCAGCTCCAAACTCTTTTCTCCATGGACAAAAATCCTCTCACTGTAAACCCTTCGAAAGTCTTTATCCAGGACTAGTTGAACTCTTTTCTCAATCCCCGAGGCGGTACAAAGTATCGCCATTAATAGTATTGGTTTCTCTTTTCGTAAAGTCGCAGGGGTGGTTCCAGGTGGTATTACATAAAACGGGAAATGCGCAGACATTTCTGTAAAGAGGGCGAAAAACCGTTCGGCTTGCGCTTCGCTGACTAGATTTCGGCCGATAACATCCTCTAACGGTACTTTAACCGACGGGGGCGGCATGATAAAGTTGAAATTACTGCAGTTGACATCTTGTCGAGTTTTTTCATGTTGCTGCTCTAGTTCCTCTTCCCTTTCTCGTCGCTCTCGTCGTTGGAATTGGAAGTCGTCATCTTTGCCTTTGATCGCACTAAGACAAGCGCCCACATTGAAATCCTGCATAGTATTGTCGTTGACAAGACTGGAGATGGAGCCTTTATCTCCATTTTGGTTGTACAAGCGGGATAAAGAAGGCGCAAGGTTTGCAAGCCCGATAGCAGCCTGTTCTTGGTCTGAGAGGTTTGATGAGGTGTGATTATTGTTAGATGGTACCGATTGAGCGCCGGTTAGCAAGGCTACCAAACCATCCAACTTCTTCTCCATTTCGGCCACCCTTCTATAGCCGCGCATATATATGTTAGCATGTGACTCTATTGCCGCGATGGATAGACATGGATAGACGCACGCCTTGGAGGTGCCTTTCCCCCTCACCGGCCGGGGGGTCGGTTCTTCGACGATGCATTTTTTGTTGTCCCGCTGACACCTAATATTTGATTCCCTGATTAGTTTTCTAATACTGAAAGTACATGTATATTTCGCATGTATATTATCGCAAAATTTGCATAGCATACCGAGGGTGGATTGCTAGACCATATTAAGAACTCGGGGCCAAAATACATACTTAGCACAAACGCCATTAACGGTTCCCGGCCGGCAGGCTATCTTCTTTGTCTTACAGTTGGTGCAAGCACGAGCTTTGGTGTTTCTCGGCCCAGTGTTGGGAGTTACAGCCGGAACCAGCGGTGGCGGCGAGCGAGGTTGCGCAGAGGAGCTCGAGCTCGAGTTTGTGGAATTATCAATGTGTTGGGGATGGTACGAGTGAATTGGCGGCAAAGCCGTTGCGGATGGTCCGGAGTTCATCATTCCAGTTTGTCCCTCTATTTCGAAGGTTGGCCAAAGAAGGTGTTTCGGCGAATAAAGACGCTTGCGCGCCCCGAAGGAATGCTAGTTCCGAGTGGATACGGCCGAGGCAGCGATAAGGATAGAGAGGTTTGTCCTTTGACAGGCAAGCAAATCAGGGTGGGAAACTGCAGGCAACGTCGGTGTGCAAGGGGTCAGATGCAGGACCAGAGTTGGATCTGAGATCGCAAGAGGAGTGGGTGAGAAAGGAGAGCAAAATGACCTCCGTTCGGACCGAGGGATATCAAAAAAAGTTAACCCGCTGGCCTTAGGCCTAGCTTCTCGCTGCTGCTGTGAGTGAAAATGTTGAATTTGAGTCTCCAAAAAGGGCTAACTGTGGTCGTCCATGAAGCCTGGCGGAGGTTGTGTATATTAGTCCGAAGAACCGTCGACGGGTCTCGAGCATGAAGAGGATATCTTGAGGAACAAGTCGATGCATCGCGATTCAAACATCATTTCCCAAATATGCTGACAAAGCCACTTCTGGAAAAGGTGAGAATCCCGCCAGTTCTCCGGATTCCGTATTCGCAATGCCACTTTCCTGCCGGCTGTTCGGTAATCAATTAGACTCCGCCCTTAAATCCTACGGTCTTATTGGCCACGCGGGGTCAACGGACCCATGCAATTCCGGAGTCCGTTGTTCTCCGACCTCTTGGCTGCCAATAAAGTGCATGCTTAGAAATCTGCAGCTGGGGAATTGCGCGGCTTCGATGCAACTTTCTCCAAAAAAAATTGTTCGTACGTGTCAGCCAGTGACAGTGCTGTAGCTTCATGTGGCATTTTTATATATTGACATTTGCCGACGGTGGAATTCCCGTACCATTTTGGTTGTATGGAAATAGTCAGATATTCGCCTTTTCGCATTTATAATGTTATATTCTAGGATAAAACGGCTGTCAGCTTCAAAATACCAGGTTATCCCGATTGTCTCGTTCCGCCGTCATGATATACGCCTTTGGCTTCACCCCTTCGCTGATAATCAATATTTGCTGGGATATGTATTAATATCAGGAAAAGAAGAAAAAAAACTCACCATCTGCCAACTGAATACAATCCTCATTGCCCCTCGGCATTGTAGTCTTCCCTTGCCGTCGGACTTCGATCATAACCATTGAATCGAAGGTACTAGATGCGCATACGTCAAAGGCGCATGAAGCCGTGGTTGATATCACGTATGTGTCAGTGCGAATGTATCGCAAGTAGCGGCTAGGTTATCCTCGAAACAACACAACCGAAGAGAAAGAGTCGACCCCCCAAGCTTGCAAGCTTGACATCACCACGAAAATTATTCGATCGAAGAGGAGAACAAAGTGGGCCTGGGTCAATCGAACGGTGGGGCTAACTACGAGGGAAGTGGCTCTGTCAACGTATTCGTTTCGACAGTTCAAGGTGGGTCTCCCTGTTTCTGGTGCCTGTTTCTCCACCAATTACCAAAGTCTTCCCCGCCAGAGCTGGAGAACTAGTACCAGCTAGTCAGGTCCTCAAGTCCGAGGATGTTTATGTACGACGTAGGTGCCTGCCTTGGATTTTACCTGACCAAGCGATCAGGTTAGCTTTCTCAGGCATTGCTAGAGAATGAAACCTTGGTGGAAATTCGCTTTCACCAAGTGGGAATCGTCTGGTTCTTTAAGAATACTAATCTACCAGATCAGTAGGTCCTTGTTTCTACGCCTTATTTGCTATATGCTACTATCTCGCTCTAAAGTTACATGAATTGCAAGAACCTTGTAGAGGTACACCCCTCGGCCGAGGCCTGTGGTTGCATTGCCCTGGAGGTGCTATTCAAGGAACTCGAAGATTGAGGACTAAGTCTCCTACTAAAACTCATTTGCAAACACCCATATACTCATATCAGGTTTAAGTGTTTGGCGATGTTATGTTAGCGGAGAGAAAGCGGCTCGTATTGACATGGCATGAGAGTAGAGTTAAGACAGATATCCAGCGGAATGGGATTGATGCATGCATACAAATTGAAGGTCGCGCCTGGTTCATGAGACAAACATGGATACCTCTGCCCCCATGATTGTTGTTACATCTGGAGCCTGAAAAAAAAACCAGTTTACCAGTATTTTCCAAGGGCTTAAGAGCTTAAGACCGCTAAGTCCGAAACCACTGATGTCTATGGGGCTATGCTCTAGCATTTATATGTTTTAGGTTGCAGAGGAGGGTTTCCTACATAAAATTTAACTCGACTAAGTTTCACGGCCCACGACAAGAAGGTAGACCTATAGGGCCGTTTATGTTCATAGATTAGGTTAAGCCAACCAGGTCTAGAGTACTATGTATAGTGTTGCTAGGTTTGCTGTTTTGGACTCCAGATCTATAGATCTGGATCCTGCAATATGGACATGAATACAAATATCATTTACATCGCCCTCCGCTCTGCTCCTTGAGGTATACGAAAATCTTTGGAGTTTTGGCACGAACTACCTAGGTAGTTGCGAGAGTCTAGCATCCTTTTAAGACCTGAACTTTATAGGTCGTTTAAGACCTGCACAGCTGTACAGTGCAGTGTCTTGCCCTCGCCCGCCATTACACTTGTACTCCACCTAGCCCTATCATTACATCTGCATACCCACTGCCGGGCCTAAAGTCCAGCGAATTCGCAACGAGCAAGCACGAGCAACTAGTATATTTACCAATGCCGTGTAGAGCGATTTCACAACCTCCATTCACTGGTCTGAGCCAGCTTTCCCGCGACGAAGAAATCAAGTATCTCGGTATATGGTTTGACGCTACTCGAAGCAGTCGCCTTTCTCCTGAGCAGGAGGCTAACCGATGGATTTTTCTTGAGAGGGTGTCCCCCGGGGCCCGGCTCTCAGTCTTGCGGACGATGATACGGAAGGGCCATCTCCGACCCAATGGCTAGCTATAGCACATGCATATCAATGTTTTATTTTATTTATTATTATTATGATTTAAAAAAAGATCTTCCTTAGATTAAGTGCCCACCGGGTGACATACGGAGACCCTGGTATTGTATACTTTCTACCTACCTACTTAGTGCCCTGTTTCGTGGGGGCTCGAGCTCGACTGAGAAACTGCATGTATACAATTTATGAAATTAAATTGCGCCGGCCGGCTTAGAGGGTATGTAAGCGTTATGACTAAAAGAATATGGTATAAACTCATTTACATGTATACAGAGGCTCCACATCAAACTCGTCTAACCGAGTAAGTTTCCGTCGGGCAGGTAGCTCGGGCTACAAAGTTACGTAGCTAGTAGTCCATATTTGCTTTCTATAAATCTAAGTCCCAGAAACCGAAGCGCGCGGCAAACTATAAAAGATAGATAAATACAGTGCTAGTGCCAGAAATCAAGATGCTGAGGGCATCTCCTCCTCTTTTTCCATATCCGGATAATATATAAATACCGTTATATCGGTCTCTGTGTCAATGACCGCTTTCCCATCCAGACCAGGAGCACAATTATATACAATATGATAAGAGCACTTCGGCATAGCCTGATCTTCCTCGAGCTCAGGCCGTGTTAACAATCTATTCCCACCAAAAAACTCAAACCCCAACGCTTCCCCGACCAAAACTCTCTGACCCCCTTCCGCTGTACTGGACTGGCTCCTCCGCGCAAGCTGGTGACTTGATCCCCCCGGATAGCGCGTGACGAGGTTGACCTTGCGACTGGGGAGCATAGTATCTTCTGAATTCGGTATCAGGACAGGATCGTTAAGGTAATCCTTGAACCTCTCCGTATCTGCTAATATAGCAGGATCATCCGGTTTAGGTACCTTATCGGCATTGTACTCTCCAAGTTGTAACCATGACCCGGTACCCCAATTTATTCGTTTGATTGTGCCCCTTAGATACCTTGAATGCCCTACAATGGCGGAATGGATCAAAAATGGTGCTTTTTCAGGCGGTACCGGCGCGATGAGCCCCAGATCCAACTCCCGATGGCTTGCAATGTATTCCGCGTCAGGGAAGTGTGGCTGCACGTAACGTTGCTTGAATTTGTTGAAAAGTTTTGTTTTCCATGCCTTGCAGACTAAGATCAGAGTTGGGTATTGTGATTTTTCCGCCTCGTCTAGGATGAGGTATTGGATTTCACGTGGTATAAAGATCATCTTGGTTGAAGATAAGAACTTGGCAAATGTATGACAGATACTTTAATTCTGAATATGAGTGAAATTAACAGTCGGAGAAGACAACTAGATCGATGCAAGTCCAGTTGAAAGGGAGAGAAAATAACAGAATTCTGGAATACGAGAATTAATCTTCGAAGCTAACCCGAGCTTATCATCCAACATTTTTTGTTCGCTAGATCACATACTACATACATGTGGCATGGCTAGTTATTCCTTCGGCCGGTTATATTCAAAGAGACACATGAACAGCTTATCACACCGTTGTGGGTCCTGAGACCCGGTCCTAAGTTAGATTGTTGCAAAATGTGGGTTCAAGTTCATGTGCCAAGCCGCGCGGGCACCCAGTTGTGTAACTAATCGCCAGTGTTTGCGACTTTTAGCTTAAGCGCTTGAGCTAGCGATAACCGGGTCTCGCCGACACAATCACGAGGTGGCTTATCTTTGTTTCTATTGTGTAATGGATTGTGACTTTTACCCTTCCATGAGTCCCTAAGGCCCTATTTTGTTCCAATATTTTCGATTTAGAGGGTTTTATCCGGGTTTCCGGGTATCAAGCTAAATCAAAAATCCGAGGTCCGCAAAAATGCATGAAGCTTGAAGTTACGGATATAGCAATACAGCTAATGGTAATGTTATACGATAGAAGAGCCACTGCAGAATTATTTGGGGGCTTAATTTTTGGTTTTTCAACGATACGGCTCTAACGTAACGGCTATATTCCCCTTATCTGGCAATTACCAGAATAATCTTCCTGCCGGCACGTATTATCATGATGTGTTACGACAAAAGAATCGTATGTTCGAAGCTTGGTTCATAGATATCACTCTTTATGTCGATCATGGTAGGCACGGCGTGCAAACCGAGTGTTTTTTCTAGGAGCGAACACGAGCTTAGCTTGTGGCCTAACTCCACGATTCCCATGAACAGGGAAAGAGGCTCCACTCACCCGAAGGACTGGTCCTCGTTCCCGGTACAATGTCGCAGCTAGCAGCGGGTTGTATTGTTGGAATTTGGGCTGACAGTCTTGGCGGCGCAGGGTCTCGTGCCTTACCCATATGTCAACGTCATGTTGAAATATGAAAATACATAGGATTGAAACTACAACCCAAACAGCTACGCTCCGCAGGGCCGCACAATACCAAGCCTGCCCGGTGTCTCCTGAGGCTGCCATATACTAGCCTTAATTCAAATCCAGCATATACCACAACTACTATCCTTACCTATAGATATCTCTGTGTATACGTGCCGTCTGTGTCGAGGACAATGCCGTGTCGAGCAACCTCATATCCACCATTCTCATCCGTGCGCGGTGAAATGTCAAAAAAGTTCTACGCGAACGGCGGCCCACTTGCCATCAAGTACCTCGATACTTGGCTAATCGGTACACGCAACCTAACTTCTGAGCGGAAACTTCTCGTATGGCTTCAGCTCGAGAGACGGGCTGGGCTTGCACAGCGGCTGCATCTATTGCAGCAACTGGCCAGTACTAGTTAAAAAGGATACAATGGGTGGAATATAAATATCTTATGTAGATAGCACCTTAAAATCCACTATCACCCCAGGTGTAGAATCTCTGTTGTGTCAGGAAACCAGTGGGCTGTGGTCTCGTCGGTTTCACCCGACACACCATTCCTATGGCAGAAAAGCATTGCGCTGATACAAAATCAATGTACTCTAATAACCGAAATCTAGACTCCAATAGGAAAACCTGTAAATCTTGAGCTAAGATGGTCGGTTCGGGTGATGAGCCAAGGCCATTTATTGGCCACGGCAGTATAGCTCTTCTAAGTTTTGGTAGATTTGCAATATACCGGTACGTGACTCCTGGAGAAAAAGGTTCATGAATAGTCGAAGTTCCATAATCCACTCGTAAATCCTGCGTATTTGGAAATAATTGGCATGTTTCAGCGTAGGCGCTGAAAAAGTTGCTGTATCGTGTGGTCTGAACGAACCAAACTTCTGAGACCAAGGGATACGTTGCTAGGGCCACAGACCTCATTGGTTCTAGATGTCCCACAACTGAATTCATTGAGTTGGCTTCTATCTTGACTTTCTTCAGGGTGTTGGCCATTGGATTGAGAATAATGCACGGATATGGCATAACCTTGACATAGAAGTCAAAGTAAAAATTCGTTATACCAGATATAGAAAAGTGCTCGATATTTGGCGGAAATTTGCTACCGGTGCCTATGGATTCTTCAACTATCGCTGAGAGCGAAGGGGGCTGGTGAGGCTCTGGATATTGTGAAGACTCATTGAAAACCAGTGTCAAGTTTCTCAGTTTCTTGTAAAATGGATATTCAGATATATCCCTCAAGACTAGCAGAAATACTAAAGCTTGTACTGTGGAAGTGGCGGTTACGAGGATTTTTAGATCGTTGACATTTGGGAGGAGTCGAAGAGCTCGGCAGGAGGATTCTAGCATAGAAACGACTAATTGCAAGCGCATATCGTCTGTGTCTCCTATAGTAACCTTCCTTATGATCGCAATTTATGGCTTCGAGTTAGCTAAATACTACATTTCGGAACCATAAAGAAATAAAACTAAGATTGTAGTAAAAACATCTCATTTTGACATACCGGACGCTATGAGCTATACCACTAAGGGTTCCATCCTCGAATGCAGCGGGTGTGTCTGGTGCGAATTTAACCGCACTAAATAATCGCGGGAGGGCTAACCTGCGAAGATACTTGGAGCATTGTGAAATCGATTTTAGGTCGTTGCATTGGAGGTATCCGCATACCGACAGCCAGATTTCAGGGGGACAATCTGCCATTGCAAAATCTGGCTGATCAGATAACCTAGACCGCACCTGATCCAATGCAGGCCCGGGTACCGAGATAAGCGGTAACAGCCGGCTCCGAATCAAACTTTTTAGTTGATAATTAGTTAATGAACTAATAGTATTGACTTCCGGGTCCGGCTGGATTCCTGAAGGTAAAGGGGCGTTGACGGGACTGGAGGCGCGGGTCAGCTGTGAGACTCCCAAGATTCCGGATCTCAATATAGCGTGCGTTAAGGGCTAGCCTTGGACAAATTGGTCGTACAGATTCACTTGATCAAGGCCGGTATGTGTGCCCAACTGACATACGAAGTGTACTCTGTATATTAACAGTCTTCGCTGGATCCTTTCGGCACGCGACGCGGAGTGTTCTAGGCGGGGTTAGCTGTGTTGTGGATAGCGCGTAGGGACATGGCAGCCAGCTACATATTAGCTATAGAAAGCTTAAGTCCCATATATTTGCGCATTGGCAACTAGCAACTTGTCCCGCAAGTGCACGTACAAGACCGATATACGATCTGTAAGTTTTTGAAGAAAATTTTAGTTATCTGCAATATGAGTTTTACCTACGTAGGTTTTGAGTCTAGCCTATGGTGTAATACATCCTACCATCTATGCGTGTAGGTCTACCAGGTATCGACAAAGCATTGTTTATCAGAAATAAAACATATAAATTTACCTAGTGCTTTTTTTTATCTGCTGCCATCTTGAGCTTTTGATACATCACAAAAACATCGTCATGTTCTTTTTTCCATGCATCTCTCTCCGCTCTCAACCTTCTCACGTTCTTGACCGCATTCATTAAGTTATCTTCTAGCTGGAGAACATACGGATCATATGCTCTGAAAAACAACTGAACCTTCTGCCACCACTTCGTAACCACATAGTCAGCATCTTCTTTTTTCAAAGATATGCTATTGTACCATTCCTTGTGGGTCATCTCTGGGGTTGGCCACTTTAAGGGGAATATGGGGAACTTGAGAATATCTATCTCTTCCACGGGGAGAATCGGGTTTGGATGAGGTGGTGGTCTTTCATTCTTCCGTCTGTGATTTGGAGTGTCTTCTTGCGGTGTCTGTTCCCGTTTTTTCTGAGCCTTGTCTTTCTGCGGTTCGCGGTCTTGTTTTCCTGGCTTTCCGCCGTTGCCTCCTAATAGTCCTTTCAACATATTCAGTACGATTTAATTAAGGATCGAGTTCTTGTTAGAATACGTAAATGATTTGTAGTGTGATTTTTCTGGGTGAAAGTTGAAACTAATCGAAATATACGCCGATATGCGTGGAAAGAGGTCGAAATGGATAAAGGCAATGAATACATATATATATTGCGCAATAATATCCGATATTTAATTGCATTCATCACGGCATGTACGCGTGTATACATAAAATGTAAGATATATGTAGGATGGTAATGTTTCTCTCTATCCCGTGGATGCGTTTTCCAGACAAAAAATATATATGTTCTTTAAGGCAAGTAAATACAATGAAAATATTAATGAAAAGGGGTCTATCTTGCCTCGTAAACTATACTGCTGGGCCTTATTGCCTCGAACTGAACTGCCACCCTTGTATATGGTTGGTATATATATCTAGATATCTAGAATTCTCAAGTAGGCTCAGCCGGATGGGGACGCAACTCGGCGAGGTTGTTGGATTTTACTCTGCACCTTCGAGTCCAGGATTTGATACCGATTGAATGCCTTGATCCACCCGTGTTCTGTATGGGGTGAGGGGGAAAAAGAGAGAAAAGAACACTCGCCATGCTTGCAAACTTAACACCCATAAGGGCATTTTGATGAATCGGCACCATTCAGAGTTGGAGTAATGTTACGTAATCTGGGCATGTGGATGTCGCTATAAGTGTTGCATGTTGTGGGATCCTTCTGTACTTATAGAGCTATAGAGTCTAGCTAGTAGACCTTTATATCGAACAAGTGAGGTCGGCACAGTCCTCTAAAAGCAACGTAGAAACCTTAGTAGAATATTCAATGTGATAAATAATTTTTCTCGTTTTCCAACTTAGGATGCCGAAGAAGCTACGGCCCTGAATATTGAATAACTATCAGCACGGCCAATGTTGAAATCGATCAGAAGCCTGATATGCCAGCCAACGGCACAGTTGCAAACGATAAAAGGCCGGCCCTGTGCCCAGACACAACAAAGAGAAATGATAAAACACCGTGCCAGCACATCGAGGCTCGGGGGATTTGACTCGATGAACCCAACATACCGCATCGCCTCTCATACGAATTGCAAAAATATCCATACCCCGCAAAGCAATACAAAGTAGCCTGAAACCTTTAATCCAGTAAAAGAAACCCGAAATGCCATGCAGCAGCCTTGAAGCGGCTCTAGAGCCACCCCTTTTTCCGACTCCACCTTTACTCAGGATAGACCCTCGAATAACTCCAACCGAAGCATTTATAATGCGCCAGGCCGACCTAGAAACCACTCGAGTTTTGCAACAATTTCAACGGCGACGACATGACGACATACAGGCTCACCGGTCAATCATTGACCGTCAGGCTAGGGGTCTACCAGTGCCCTCTCAGGATGAAGCAATTGACAACTTAAGGCCGAGGCTGCGCATGCCACTAATACAGCAAATTCGCCTAAGGGCTTTAGATCATTATCGAGTCATTGTTAGCCGGGGGCGGTTGACTACGGAACTTGGTGGATCTGGAGGCCCTCGTCCGTGTTCTAGAGATCTCCCGTTTACTCGTATGAAATCTGTGATTAGGAGAGTCAGAGAAGCGAATGAGTCACAGGACGATCCAAAAGGGACCCAGGTTCATAGTATACACCCCGAGACTCAGGCGGAAGGGAAGAGCCGTTAGAAAGAGGGTTGGCAGGACCGCATGCGAAGCAAAATCTAGCTAAAGAGTACAAGCTGGACTCGAGAGAAACCATCTATGAAAATTTCCTGTAAGGGAATGATAATGAAGGTAGCGAGCTAGCATAGCGAGTTTGGTCCGAGCTAAGGGCTATAGGATTATGGTTTGCTTCGAGACAAGAACGGTTACCATCTAGGGACCCACACTGGTCTGTGCATCTCAGGAATTCGGGGTATCTAGACGATTATGTAATTAATTTCCTTAGAACGAGACCATGCGGACTTTGTCTCGTAACTAGAACCCCCCGACTGCATTGATGCGGACCCTGTATTCAAGTTTATCACAGTATAGGACACAACTTTACACGCGAAATCGACAAAAGGCCTTTAACGGTTGAATAAAGAAGCAATTGGTTCTAGGATAGCGGGTCAATCCTCTCACAGCAGCCTTGTTTATTGCGATTGGTTTAAGATTTTGCTCTTGATATCTACAAATAAGGCTAGGCACATTTGTTAGCTTGCAGTATGATACACATACAAGACGACATCCTTGATCGTGCCTGAAAGAAAAAAAACGGACCCCGACCAGCTTAAAGAATAATTCAGCAGCTGTCGGTATTTCGTACCTAATATATTAATATATTAGCTATCCCACGCCGACATTTCTGAGCCCTTGATACTATTCAGATATTTATCTCCTCCCGGAACCCCTGGCAAAGAAGCTTTCCAAAAGACTAGCACGATCCTCACACTTTCGCAAACTAGCATCCTCGCTACACAAATTTCCATACCTCTTCATTCTAGCTATACAATATTAATATAAGATGCCTTGCAGCTCGACCCTTAAAGAATTTATAGTACCAAAGCTACCCATCCAGTACATCGACGAGCGGAGACTCGAAGCAAAGGGCCTGGTATCTCAGTGGAAGCAGTTTGAGATGCAGCCAGCGGCGCAGTCACAAAACCAGATGCTGCTTTCAGGGGCCCTGATGTGGCCCCAAAACACCCCCAGAGTTAGATATTGTAAGATAAAGGCAATAAGATCTGAGGAAGATCGCGAAGCTGCTCGCCTAGGGTTTCTGCTGGCGATAGGAGATCTGTGGTTGCGATCGCAACGATTGCAAGGGAAGAGCCGGAGCATTCTGAGCCGCATTCGCGGCATCAATTTCCCAGACCAAGAAGCTACATCAGATAGCACGGGGTATCGGTTATTAGGCCTGGAGGTAGAATATTCACGGCAAGGCAAGCACACCCTGGAACGTAGCCTACGACTAATTGCAGACATAAGGACTTCGTCGACGGTGAAACAAAGGCGCGCCCAATTCGGCGAGAGAGAAGAGAAAGAAGGAGAACGGGAAGAACGGGAAGAGGGGGAGGGGAATGAGGGGCACGGAAGACCTGGACATTATGGAGTGGATGGGGGGGAAGGGAAGGAAGGAAAGACTTGAGACAAAAACTTGTCCACAACGTACCACCCACATGCATGCATCTACAACCAAGGTTCTGTTACACACACAGAATTTACCGATTTTTTTTATAGGTTTAACCAGTTTCTCGTACCGGGTATTCTCTTCCAACTAAGAAGCGGGGTCCAACATTTTTTATTTTTTTTTATTTTTTTGACTGCATGCAGGTGAGGGGCACATGTTATCCTTGTTGGAATGTTTTTTCCTCCCTCCTCTAAAGCCTCGTATCATCATTGAATAGACAAGATCGAAGCTGCCCCCTGTCAGACTATTCCGTATCCATCTTGAAGACCTCCCGAATAGAAGATCGAACGGTTTATACTTATAGAAAAACTACATCCAGTAGTCAGCTCGTATAGGCGCCTGTCTCAGCCTTGGCCTGGCCAAACCCTATCAGCTGGTCCATTGTGGTAACACAAAACCAGCATGGCCGTATTGATGCGTTCGCACAGAATTTATAACCCATGAACAGTAAGCTCGTAAATTTAAAAAGGGTGGCAGCATGACTTGAAATCGAAAAAAAAAAACCGATAAGAACCTAGGGGTATAGGTATCAGGATATTCCGATATCCGGTGGCTTGGTTCCCTGGAAGCGATTGGTACATTGAGAGGTTTGATGTGGCAGTAATAAATTTGTATAAATTGATCAATTTATCGTCTCCAAAACCCACCAAACCGAATGTCGTAAGATTATCTATACTCGACCGCCATAACATTTAAAAGTATAAAATTTTCTTAATTACAGTATCCAAGAACCAACCGGCCATCCGAAACCGTGTAGTGGGCACATTCAATTAATAGGGTGCTAGTACTCCAAGATAAAACCTTAGAGTACTCCCTGCCGGAATTCGAAAATGCCTCGAGCAGCATGCCAAAGCCCCCTCTATTGGCAGCCGGGGCATATATCACTACTGTCACATCTCTCACCATATCTTCTCATCCATGCTGTTAAAGGAGACGCGCCTAGTTGGATCCAACAATGTAGAAAGAGTCTTGAATACTCGTATCCGGACCGGTTTTACGAACAGCCAGCCCAGGAGCAGGCTAAAGAAGATGGATCAATTCTGATAAGGCGAATACGGGGGGTCAATCTTCAGGATGCTGTTGAGAATACTCGTGGACGCTAGTAAGAGAAAGGTAGTTTTCCTATTTTATATAACTAAAACGAATCACGGCCTGGGAGCAGGTTCACTAAAACCTCGAACAACAGAAAGCCCTCTTAGAAATGTCTCAGTAGCCGAGCGGAATCGTTACAAAACGTGGTACTAGCTGCTAGCAGACTTGACATGGGGTAGCTAGAACAGACAGTTAAGTTAATATCGAACTGTCGAATAGCTATCAGTTTTCATGGATTCGTTTCGGAATACTCTAAAGTCCCTGCCTGGCCTAATTCGGTCGATTTTTAGTCAGTTTCTTTTAATTCTCGCATGGCACATACCTGCGCTGGTGGCCGGGTTCTATTCGAGGGCATTCAATTGGCGCGACATACTCGTCGCGGCCGAAGCTATTGTGGAAGAGAGTATCACGAGAATGTCTAATATAATGTCGACCTTAATATAACCTCACTTTTCTGTCCCTTCGCTGCATTGCACTTTAATGTCGGACTTGTGCGTTGTTTATAAATTTAACGTTTCTGCCTTCGATCACAGCCTCGCGGTCAGCCCCAATACTTAAGACACCTAAAGACACCCACTTCTTCGAGATATAGATATAAATGCACCCCGCGCGGAGTATACAATTGAATCTATCTGAATAGCCCCTTGAAGCCAGCCGTTTACATTTCTCTCTTTTCGGAATTCTGTAGTCTTGTGCTCGTAGATTCTTACGAATTACGCAATGACTTGCGAGCTATACATAGAAGGGGTTCTTTGGATATTCGAGGTGCTGGAACTCCTCCCGACGATGCCAATCTCATCCCATCTACCGATTCTTAGGCGGGCATGGCATAATCCGTGGAAGCTCAAACGAAGGGAGGCTCAATCGCGGGAGGAACAGTTTAGACTTGAACGGCATGCGCAGGACATGGCTGCCAGGGCGAAAGGGAATATATCAATTCTCCAAAGAATCCGCACGGCGAATGAATAGAACCAATTCCAGGAAGATTATATTGGGCCTCAGATTCCCGATGCTCCCGAACACATACCCCGCCAATCCCCTCAATGCCAGCCAGTCGACTGTCACATTTGAACAAGGGCTTGTGCAATGCACCCAACATTTGCATTCCGTGCACGTGTGTTGTCATTGTTGTTGTCGGAATCACGCCAGGCGCCTGAACGTGCTCCAATTCTTAACTAATCGTTTGCACATGCTATCCTCTAGCTTCGAAATTCGAAATCCACCGGTTTTGAATCAGCTTAAACTTCACGCTTTCACACTTCGCTCCCAGTCCAAGACACCCTCAGAGAAATTCTCCGCTTTAGAGGAACCCAAATCCCCATAAAATACGTGGAATCTCAAACCCTGCTTCTTGAGGTCTATTCTCTCTATCTCCTTTACAATCTACGGCCACAAGCCAACTGGCTACGGTACGAACTACCGGGTTTAACTTAATATCTCAGTCTTGAGCGCTGTTCGTCGGAACGGAAACGCTGAATGCCTTGCAGAGCGCAGCCGGAGCCTTGGGACCTTCTCGAATATCGATGGTTGGGAACTAGGCCGTTTAAAGAGAAACTCCACCTCTGGGAAATCAGACTCGACCTTACCAGATGTCAAGATCGACTGCCGACTTTATATTACCAGGATCCAGCCGAAGGTATCTATAGGTATCGTCGACCATCCTACCAGAATCGCGCTTCATTTGGTCGGAAGACATTAGGGCAAAGAGTTTACCAACATACGGTTTTGCCGATAGCGAACCTCGCTCGGAAATTCTGGTCAAGGTGGGGTTTAAAGTAAACGACCAATCCATCAACCTCATCGGTAGTATCCTTAACATTCACATCGAAATCACCCATATCAAATTGTATATATACTCTGACGACATAAGGACAATATTCTCTTAATTTCTGCTCTGTCAGCTACAAAACCTTGGGCTGAGAACTAGTTGAGTTCTAAAAACCTCACCCGCCATGCCTTGTTCGCCCTACTCGAAATCAGGACCCCGTGTCGGCGCCAATTTTGCTCGTGCCTTCGACACCACTGAATCCGCCCCCAATGTCGGTATTTCTCGATTTTGGTATGCTTACGTAAAAGGCCTTCAACAATACGAAAGCTTGCTTGGAATGCGGACTCCAAGCCGGAATCCGAGACAGATATCTGTGAGGGTTCATCGTTGATCGAATTGCATATGAAGCCTAAATCATGGAAGTCTTGAATTGGAAAACAGTAAAAGCTTGGGGAAAATCTTGGCGATACTGGGTGGGGCAGAACCTCAGATATCGAATGGATGTAGCATACTTTGGATAGAAACTTTTAGGATGTATATTAACGCAATCCTGTCAGATCTGCAGAATGGAATAGGCAAGAAAAAAAAAAAAAAAAAAAAGGGAGATAGGGTCCTCGTCGGCTGCAGCGTTCGGAAGACATGTGCCGATTTCTTAGATACTACTCAATCAGACGACTGTCGTTCTACCTTGACAGGCGTTTTGAGAGAAACTGAGACCGGAAGGTGGCCGTAGTTAGTATAGATTCCTTCAAAAATGGCATCATTATGCATCAAGCCGGCGCATGGCCAACTGTCTGTGTTGTAAGCATATCTCACGAGTCAAGCTTTTCTTTCCTGAGATAAGACCGGCCTAGAAGTTTCGGGACCTTGCCAATATTGCAATCTAGAGGGAATAAGAATAAATAATAATAATAGAGTAAATTTTTCGTTTAGCTTCTGACATTCTTCAGTTCTTCACACCGCTTTCCCGCCTCCGACTGTTGCCTCGTATGTTGGATCCTCCGTACCCCTCAGTTCGATTCGATGCCGTGCAAATCTTCCATATCCCCGCCGGAATATGCCCGCGACAACACCCCGAAATGGGTTTGGGATATCATCGTGCGCCGTAGATTCGATTACGAAGAGTTTGTCCTAACTCCAACTTTTATACGGTGGGAACGGTCGACGTACGAATATCGAATGAGTTGGGCTGGGACTCCTGCGTACGCGTAGTTCCGTTGTGCAACTTAGTAAGGGACAATGGGGATTTCCAGACGCTGCAAAGACACGGAAAGCGAAAAAGACCATAATGGCAAAACCCCTTTCCAATTATCACTCCTCTAGCCGCAAGATTATCATCCAACTTTTGATACCCATCGCTTTCTCCTCTGAGTCTCTCTCGTTGTGTCATTGCGTCCGACCTCCCAGATCACGTATTGCTTGACGTCCCGGAACGAATCTCCGACGGCCAATCCGGTATCTATTTTATCCTATATAGCTCCTGATACGGACACTCGAAAGCCGCCTAAAAATGCCGTGCAAATCCACAACCGCCCCTTCCGAGATCCTCAACCCTTCGGAAATTCCAATCGGATACTTCGAGAACTTTGTTCGACTGCGCTACCAAAGCGAAAATCGTTTTTATTTCCGAAGTATCCGGCCTCAATCGCGGGCCGCGAGTATGACAACGATCGAAAGACTTGAACAGGGCATTATGGACCATTTCGCAGCTGTGAGAAGGAAGAATGAAATGTTCGGGGTGTATGATATTTGACATGCAGGTTGGCTTGGTGGACATCATTTGGGGCTTCTTTGAGCAACTTTCTTGGCGTTTGGGTCGGGCCTTTTTGCATTTTACTTTCAATATTCGAGTCCAAACTATCGGTTTTGGGGCTTAGCTGGTGGGATTATCTATCGTATCAGAAATGTATGCTTATCTCCAACTTACGGGGGCTTGAATTTAAGCATTGAATATATAAGCATCTTGCGGTGTCGATTAATTGTGCTTGTCGGCCTCAGGTGTTGGATTTTGCCTGTTGGGTACTCGATTTCTAGGACAACCGGCTTGGAACCGCTTTTCTATGGAAATACAGGCTGCCAATCTTACCGTTAGCCGGCCGATCATGAAATGCGATCATATTTTCTAGTTTCTTGAAATGGAAATTCTTGACCTCATCTCTCCCATCTCTTTTTCTCCCCCAGGCTCCAATCAGATCTTCCGATCCTCTAGCACTTGTGAGGGGCTACAATAGGCCTATTTACTTGGTCCGGTCCAACGAGAAGGACACTATTAATTACTGATTCTGATATCTATTTACTGGGTATGTCGAGGGACATGATATCAGCCTCATCGGAATGCTATGGAGGAGCACTAAGAATATATTTATAGTATACCAATAGTATCGAGACTGCCAGAACAGAGCACTGAAGTCATAGGGAGCGCTCGAGCTTGCTCCCTTAAACTTGACGATCGAACCCTGTTGGCTTCCCCGCATTTTCAAACTACGGAGGCCGAACTATCCATAGGAAGTTTTGGTGGTTGGGAAGATATTCATAATAACTACGATTGTTATAATTGTCGTGGTTTTCTTCCTCCTCTTTTTCTTTTTCTTTTTTTTTTCTTTGACATAACTCTATCGCCATTAGCAGTTGCATGTGCGATCCTAGCCTTGCCTCATACTATGATATTGCCTTGCTAGCTCCATAAGGTGGTGTTTATCTCAACACAGACACTTGGTTGAAAGGTTGGAATCCTGGGCTGCAACTTCTGACGCCATGCAATGCACATGCATGTAGCATGTATACATGTAGAGGCACAGTGTTTCGAAATGCCGTCCCAATCCTCTTGGGATGTCCGAACCTAATCCTAGGATCCTACTCATATTGTTTAGGTCCCGTCTAGGATTCATACGTGTTGGAATTGAGGGTCGGGAACGTTAGACCTTGCCTTGCGCAACTACAAGTTGATTCCGAGACTGGACTCTGTCGCAAACATTTAATTGGGTAAACAATGATACAATAGATCTGTCAGAGGACGGTGGCATGGTATTACGCAATGAAAATCGTCAATTACGCCTGCCGGATCCCCAGAAGGATACTCGTAATTACCTACTCGTATGATACATGCATATATCTATATCAGTATGCAGTTAAGTCTCGTGAGCTCTAGCTCTGTGCATGTGCGCAATAGCCGAATATGCGGGTTTGCTCTCGAGACGGCTCAGTCGACTGCACCTCGCAAATATAATTTTTACAAGCTCGTACTCTGTGCCTTTTGCTGGCAGCGTTGTGAGGGTTAACGGAATGCTGATAGGACCGCCAAGTTTTACGGGATCACAGACATTCATGTCCTATTCGACTTGTCTCATAAACCGGACCCGACCTTCACTTTCATTCGACCCTAATGCAATTGAATCTGAAGCCTTGATTTGAAGTTACAGTAATTGGAGCTCAGATCTTGCGCAATTGCCTGGAGCGCATGCCTTGGCTGAGACCTTTTTTTACGCATTTGCATATGGGAGAAGAAGCGCTTAAGCCCGGGATGGATTGAACCTAGTCTCGTAGCCAGACACTGGAAAACTTAAGGGGAGAACTGAAATTTCTTTTGAACCGTATTCGGCAACACGCCACTATAGGAAAGGTAGCAGGCTAGTTTACGGACAAGCCTTTAGGTTGGCTGTTGAAAGATCGAAGCTAGGTTTGAATTTCACCGGCCGGTATAGGCCACATAGAAAGTTACACATATCGCTCTCAGGCCTTGCTAGGCATAAGTTATGAGTGGGGACGAAGATATATGGGAGGTAACACCTTAGAATTCCAGGAATCGTCATATCGTAGATGTAGTGGCAATTAGGAAATTTAAAGGGGTGGAAGTCACGGAAGTTTATTGTAGGGTGTAGTTTCTTATTGATCAGCTATCCTCCTATCTTTGTACATATATATATCCACGTATTTTAGTATCAGATGGTTTGAGATTCAAGCCGGCTTTACTATCGATATATTGGAAAGCCGTTAGATACACTTACGAGGCGGGTTAAGTAAAATACTAATATTATAATAGAGTATATATACGTAGTTTTTCATGCAGCCTGCTCTGGGCCAAAACTTCTAGAATTCTTGTTACATACATCTCAGCTTACAAAGTTGAGGTAATAGCATATTAGATCTATCTTACACTGGGAGGAGTGGGTATGGAAGTGTTCGACAGTACCACTTATGACCCTTTTTCAATTTATATATATAACTCCTTAAGTATATAATCATGTACGTATGTGAGCGTTGAACTAATTCATCATGATTTATCTCAGGTTGCTGGTTGAAGATCTTGTTGTCACACGCTTGCATTGCATAACTGTATCTGGTATCAAACCAAGGAGCCCTAAGCGTACAAAATGAACCACTTGTACATTAATTTCTAAACTACTGCGGTAGGCAGGCGCATGTGGGGCTAAGTTACTTTACAGTATAAATTGTTCTCATATTAATGTCTACTACATGCATACACCAAACTACAATACACGCCTAAATAGCTATAGTTAGTCACTAGATACTCGCGCCAGATGTAATAGAACATAGATATTCTCAAATTGGCAGCTCCTAAAAGCATATATGTTTTCTTCAATACAGAGATAGCCCTAGATCGATTGAAAATCCTCACCTTCTGATATAGTGTACCAAATTCTGTCAGCCCTTAGCTCAAGGCTGCGATATGCACGTGTGGCTTGGCTTTGCTGCGGGGTAAGGCTCTTATAGCGTAGCCGTCAATTATATTTGCAACCGTTATGCGAATTAAATTTGGTGGCATCGAGTAATTCTTTCTTTTCCATGTATCAAATCGCGATAGAATTCAAATATCGATATCTAAAGTCATTAACCATTGTTAATTTCTCCTCCCTCCACTCCAATTATCCAGTTAAAATAGAGCCCACTATTCAAGGGTTTTAAAACCGTCAGGATCTCTATTCTAAACGATCAATATCCGGCCACTACTTTACTGAAATGGTGGACCCCGCGATATACACCGTCGGTTGGATCTGTGCAATGGAGACAGAATATATAGCAGCGCAATGTTTTTTGAACGAGAGACATGAAAAACCTGGATCTTTGAGCGCTCACGATAACAACCACTATACTCTCGGCAATATTGCGGGGCACAACGTCGCTATTGCCGTCCTGCCCGACGGCGAATACGGAATTTCATCCGCTACAGCTATTGTAAAAGACATGCTCCACAGCTTCCCGAATATTAGAATCGGCTTATTGGTCGGTGTCGGTGGCGGTGTTCCCAGTGCGAGACATGATATCCGCCTTGGCGATATCGTAGTCAGCAGTCCCGGGAGTGGTAGTGGTGGTGTATTCCAGTACGATTTTGGTAAAACAATACAAAATCAGGCTTTTCAAACCACGGGTTTCTTGAATCAACCACCCCCGATCTTACGAACGGCATTGGCCGGGCTCGGAGCTCGCTACAGATCCGACGGCCATAAAATCGAGGATACTATCAACGATATTCTCACGACGAAAGAACGGTTACGGCAAGATTTTCAACGGCCAGATCCTAGGACTGACAGATTATACAAATCTAAAGTAGTACATCATCAGATGGATGAAGACTGCAGTACTTGCTGTGGGGATGACCCTACTAAACTAGTACCACGGCGACAGCGGAGAGAGGGAGAAGACAATCCCGTAGTCCATCGCGGCGTAATTGCATCCGCTAACCAGTTAATGAAAGATGCGGTCGTTCGGGATAGGCTGGCTGCCGAAAAAGACGTTCTGTGTTTTGAAATGGAAGCGGCTGGGCTGATGAACCAGTTCCCATGCCTAATTATTAAAGGAATATGCTATTACTCGGACTCTCATAAAAATAAAACGTGGGAAGGGTACGCAGCTATGACAGCAGCCGCATACGCTAGAGATCTTCTAAGCGAAATTGTCCCTGACAGGATAAAAGACGAAGGGAGGATCGTTGAGATTCCTGGGGTTCTCGATTTCAGTAAGTAACTTCCTCTAGCTTAGTCCTGATAGCCTACGGCCTGGTTTTCAAACGTCGATGCATCAGGTATCTGAACATAAAACTTTGATATTAGGCTCAAGTTCCCTCGTACCCGGCCCCCCCGATTGTGGCTTAAACTACCCCTAGAGTCTTGTTAGTCTAGCTAATAGCATTCAAGTTAAGAGTAATATAAACAGAATACATGGCAATATCGAATATCTTAAAAACGAGTTGAAGAACGCAGATATATACCGCTGGTTGCGCCCCCCCAATCCTTCAACGAAGCACAGAAAAGCATTTGAACGGCGTCATGAAGGCTCCAGATTTTGGTTCCTTGAAAGCCCACAGTTCACTGAATGGAAAACGACAACTAATATAAATCCTTTCTTCTGGCTGTATGGAATTCCTGGCTGCAGCAAAGCAATTCTAAACTCTAGTATTATCCAGGAACTAGATGGCAATAACAATAAAAATGGAAAGGGTATAACCTGCCAGCCCCTGCTTTACTTCTATTTCAATTTTACAGATTACAAAAGGCGAATAGTTGAAAACATGCTACAAACGTTGATTAGCCAGCTCTACCATAAGCACCAAGCAGCTTCAAGAACCCTCAAATCCCTTTATTCCTCTTCCTCGAGCATGGAAGGGATATCTCGCCGATCGCTTTGCGAAACCTTCACTTCTATGATACAACAGATCAAGGAAACCTGGGTTGTGTCAGACGCATTTGATGAATGTAGTACAAGAAACAGCTCACCGACAAAAGAATTACTTTCGTGGATAAGTGAGGCCCTGAGATCAAGCAAGAGAATTGTTCACCTTCTCGTAACAAGCCGCCCGGAAACGGATATAAAAACAAAAATAATGGATTTCGCTAGACCTCAAGATGTTTTACCTGTCAAGAATAGCCTTATCTCGCACGACACCAATGCTTATATTCGTGCAAGGGTCAGCAATGAAAATGGCAACCTCAAACGGTGCCGGTGGCGATCGCTACCTGAATTTCAGAGTGAGATAGAAGCTTGCTTAATGGAAAAGGCAAATAGGATGTAAGATTTACATACTCGAAATATAGAATGCCTGAGAGTAACGAGATTCTACGTTACTGCGCCAGTTTAGTAGTTTCAACGCCTCTTTCCGTTACTAGCGGCCTGCCAAACAACAGGGACCCTTCTGCTGCTGAGAGATCGTCTAGAACTGAGGATCCCCTTACTAAAAAGCCCGTGGGTCTTCAGTTAGCGCACTTTTCAGTCAAAGGATATCTCACATCGAACCGGCTTGCCAGTGACACCTCCCCGAGCTTCCAGGAAGGCACCGCCAAAGGCTCCATTGCAAAAGTTTGCCTCAAATATTTATTGCATTTAGATTACATAAACAACCTTTCCGCTGAAGAAACCCGGCTGGCGTACCCGTTCGCAGATTATTTTGCACAATATTGGTTCGATTCTGCCCGCCCTGTCGAAAGCAGCGACCCGGAACTGCGAAGGCTCATCCGACAGTTTCTCCTTCGTACAAAAAATTCCTACAAAAACTGCTACATGCTATATGATCTAGACTCGCCAGTAGAGCAGGTTACTTGTGATGCTAATCCCTTATGCCATGCATCATTCGGGGTGTACGGTGAAGGGGTTCGAACGTTCTTCAAGAGGGAATTTGAAGTTAACATTTCGGGTGTCGGCATAGGCAGTCCTCCCGCAGCAGCAACACTTAACGGTTACGAGAGAGTAGTTCTGTTCCTATTAAGCCGGGGTGCTGATATAAATCATGATATCAGGTTGGACCTTATGGCGGCGTACTTCATTACGTATGCCAGAAAGGCGATGGGGACCTCGTTCGGTTCCTACTAAGCAATGGCGCCGACGTCGATCTTCACGGTGGTCTCCACGGAACCCCACTTGGAGTTGCAGTAGCTACACGCATATTTGATATTGCATGTGAGGCTGCTACTCATCCATGCCGCTGGTCTCGACGAAGCTGAGATCTGAATGCATGCGCCCACGGCCGGGCCCAACCAATACGGGAATCGGCGTATCTACAAGCTCGAATTAGTAGACAATTGATTATATAACATGTTTAAACGTTTATATATTTCACTGAATCTCCGAAACAAATACGGGTATTAGAGCGATTAGTGATGAAGGGATAAGGTCCGCGGTATCGAATCGGGCTACTTAACCTACCTCCAATATTAGGCGAAGATTTAGGAGCTAGTGCCAAAACGCCGTTGGGATTCTTGGGCAGAGCTTTAGGTCACCTAGCCTGGCCCCCAATCTTTGTGGCATTAAATCAATGTAATTCCACCATATTATGTGTTGTCTATGTGGTATTTCTCTCTCGGTTTTCGGGGCGAGACAAGCTGTCTTGCTGTCGCCCCCAGAAGCACAGTCACAAGATCGAATTCGCTATCATGGCTACATACTACATCTCATATCCACTTTATCCTAACACCCCATTATTTTAGGAATCGGCCCTGATAGATAAACCCGTGTCGTTACAAATGCCGTGCAAAGCTTCACTTACTCCCTTCGGGTATATATCTGACACCGCCCATACCCCAAAACATGTTTGGAGCGAAGTTTTCCGACGAAAACACAGAGAAGCGGCGAATGATTCAAGAACCTCGCCGCTGAGCCTGCAAAACCCAGATATCGGGCCTCGCATCGTATACTACCGGTTCATGGCAGAATATTGGGTCCAGACGATGCGATCTCGATCGTAAACTGCGGCCCTTAGAAAGGCGGGGGGGATTTGCGTAAACAGCTGTGTTAGCCAAAACCGACCTGCTACAAAGCCATTCCTCAGTTAGTCGGATTTATTCAGACAACGCTCGAATGTATGTTTGGAAAAGGGTTTCAAATAAAAGAAAGAAAGAAAAGCATCGCCAACACCTGTAGGCGAAATATTAGACGCGACGAGGGGAGCTTTGAAAGCGAGTTCGATCACCCGAGTATCTGTATTTTTTATACATGCGCGAGTGCTAGAATTATCAGAGGGAAGGGTTTCAACTTGACTGCAGAACCCAAGCAGGGTTGACAATTCCTGGCATTGAAGCCAAGCCGTCGTATATTTTCGAAGCGGGTTGCTCCCGTCATACCCGGAGCTTGGGCTGGCACGATAACACCATACTTGTTAGCATGTTATTAAAGACAGCCAATCTATATCGATGCATCTAGACGTCAGAAACCTACCGCCGTTGTGGACAGATTTCTAGTGGGTATACTGGTGCTTTACTAGAAAGCTTTGCATCAGCCTCATTGTTACGCCTGTGTGTGCCCAGACTCGGTCGGTCTGACGCCTAGTTCAGTCATAGTAGTTCCAATATTTGGTCGCTGTTATTATAAATGCCTTTCCCCGCATGACGAGAGTCAATCCCCACTCCCAGTTGTTTCTCTCCTTTTACAGCTACCTAACACTCTGCGTACTTCGACATGGTTTGCAAAGCGACTCCGGAGCCTCTAGATTTTGTTGGCGACAATACATCAAGGGAAATTTGGAGCGATATCGTCTGTACTCAAATAAGGCATTGGCGTCCAGTGAGGTTGGAATCGGTTTACGCGCGACTCCTCAGAGCAAGGCGGCGAAGACAGGCTGCATTGATTTTTGTTGATTTATAGTAGCCATGAGTCCCCCAGGCCCAAGAAATCTTTGTCAACGAAAATGTTAATTTCATACCCGGAAAACGGTCGAAATTCCTAAGAGGAAAGGAAGCCATATTACAAGCAAGCGAGGGGGGTTTAGGGAGCTAAGAAGCACGCTTGATGAAGCTCGGATTGTGATCGATCAGCTCTTCCGATAACTACCACGTTCTCCAATGCAAAACTACGGAGTACACACTTCAAAAATGCCCGGTAAGGCAGCTTCGTATACCTATTCCCCTTTGTTCGGAACGTTCTAGCCTCCCAAGAAGCGTTTGAGGACGAACATCGAAAAAGGCAAAGTTTCGATCCGCCTGGTGATAAGAGACGGATTTGATGCCTCTAAACATATTACAGATACCTGTACAGACACTGGTAGCAACATAATGTAGTTAGCCGGACCGAAAAACGCGCCCCTACGCACTATATGCCCCTGAAACCAAGATATCGACTGCTTTAATTGATATGATCTATCGCGTCTTCCGTCTCCACGACCAAAAGCACTTTATCCGAAAATTGTATCCTCTGGTTACGTTTTCCGGTAGTTGTCTCGCCCCGGACGCCAGAAACACTTTGTCCTCAAAGTCCCAGCCCCACAACACGAATTCAACATTCACAAATCGCTCGAAGAAAGGCTTCGCTAGCCAGTATGCCATGCTCCATGATCCTACCCATCCCCGGAGAGCCAATGAGCCGAAGGTCATGGGCGATAGTCGCCTTCTGCCGCTACCGCTTTGAAAATAGTTGGCCAACGATCGGACAAGATTATCCAGACCTGCACATACACAGGCGCCGTCGTTCTATTCGAGGTGCTCATTTGGCGTATTGTCGTACTTTGTGCAGAGATTCTTCTAGATATACCATTCACCATACGCAGGACACAAACTAGCATACCCTGCTTGGGACAAAGAAGGGGTTTAGACCATCGGAACTCAGCTTCGGGAAGCACACCGTCGGGCCCGAAGTTTCTTTATACTATAGATCATCGAGTGAGCTAGCCTACCGAGTTATCGATAACGAAAACCTCGGCAGAAACACCTTCGGCAACGTCAGGCTAGACCACCCGCGTAACGAAAAATAAAAAATAAAAAAATAAATTTGTCATCGTCTCCGTTTTCTTTTTCGTCAAGCGCGTCTTGAAGATATTTGATAAGACCTCAAAGACCCTCCGGAGCTCCTTCAGCACCGCCCCAACTACTTCTCCTCCAGAAAAGCTATAAAACACATTCCAAAGCAGCTAGAAACCTTCAAAACCTCCCGCGAACGGGAAGAGGGAAAAAGAAAATGCCGTGCAAGGCCTCGACCACACCGCTTGACTATGCGGCATCCAACACACCACGCTCAGTGTGGGACCAGGTCATCCGGCGGAAAAGGCGGATAACTTGGCTGGCGCAGACAAACCCCGGGATCATGGGCGGATGGGAAAGACGAGGTTTCCAATACCTATACGGCAAGGAAATGAATCGGTGGAGGGTAGGTTCGAATTAGATACTCATTGTCAGCGGACCAGGCGAGGACTTACAGCTGGGCGGCCTTGCGATTTTGCTACACACATTACCTACTACGTACATGTTCGCTTTGGGGAATGATTAGGTCATACATTCGCGTTCGATCGAGGCTCGATCGATCGGGTTTCTATTATTGTACTGCCATTTCCTTACAGAAGCTTATGTTTCGTGCCCCGAGTCTTTTTCGTGGCATTTATTTGATCCCCTTCACCTTTCCTTGACCACCAGCTACACCTGCACTATTCCTTCCTCTCCCTACCCTGAAATTATCTCCTGCACAGGCGAGAGAGCACGATCCACCACATCAAAAATGCCTTGCAAACACATTCTCCTCCCTCTGCCGCGCGCACGAGATGACACCCCCCCGCAAATATGGCACCGGGTAATGAAAAACAGATCGTGGATTCTCAAACGCATCGACCACGAGCAAAAGGGAGAGATAATAAAGCACATGAGCCAATTTTATCCTATCGAAGAAATGCAGTGGTACGAACGCCTCATGGATACGTGGGACTCCGAAAAGGCCACAAATATATCGGCAGTTGCATAGTCACGATAACGGAGCGAAGGCAGTTGGCGGCATCTCACTCACGGAGTTTTTTCTTCCTTTCCCGTCAATATAGAACTTTGTCATTCGCAAAATATGTAGATTAAAATATATGTTGTCACTAGAATTGTCTATTGAGGATCGATTCTAGCGATGTTCCGACATGACAGGAAAATTCCTGACCTAATGCTATCGTAGTTTTCTGACGCTTTGGTACGCTCTCGGTCAACACCTGCGTACATACTTAACATATGCCGGATTTGCTGTCATTGCCGTGCCTTCCTGGGTCAGACCGGAACAGACCACTCAAATGCTAAGAAATATGGCATTCCGGTTGGCGGACGTTCTCTAACGTAACGTTATATCATCCGCCGGCATATTCGAATATACCTATAAGTTCTTCCAACACAACACAACCAGAGTTTAGGTGCTGGCTGTCCATTGCATTGAGTAGTCTGTCCTGCGATAGTCTCGTGGCTCCTGCGACGAGATTACCGTGAAACGTTTCTACAGCCCTAGTTATTATTTTCCTGTCCTAAATAGAGTGGTAAGCCATATATTCGTCGGACCACTTTATGGTGGATATATAGACCGTTATTAGTTTCCAGTGTGATTCTGCCGATTCCCGGGCTCAGCTAGGTGCATTGACGACAGGGGGCACACAAAAGCCGAAAGTTTTCCCACGATGCCAGCGCCTGAACGAGAAAATACCATGAGCTTCACCATCCAAATTGTCCATTAAGTAAAGTATGCATAGAAAAAGACCCCAATTCCCGGTTCCCTAGTTCATGTCCAAGCGTCCTGACATTCTACCCCAAAACATCACAAACCCGAAACAATCACCACCCCTTCGGAATCACCAAGCCGCATGAAGCCCCACTCACTCAAAAAGGCAAGAAGCTAGAACCCACCCCAAGGCGCCCGCAACGCTGTAACCTACAATCATTACTACCTTTCCCGAATCTCAAGCAGCTTGAAGAAACCAGCTGTATAAAGAAGTTGTCTGTTAATTAGCTTAAGCTAACGTAATACCGGACCCACTCGCTTGAGTCCCTCCTTAGCGCCCACGTTATCAAGAGAGGCTCTGATACTAAATGTAACATTCCCATGAATCGTATTGGGCAGTTGTGAATTGCGGGTATGATGCTTCACGGCGATGGACGTGAAATTAAAATCTAAAGCGCTTGAATTGCTAGTGTACATGATCCGCCAATGTGTAATCTCAGAATTGTCAAGCGTCTATGCTCACTACACCGTGGTGACGGCCTCAATGGCCATGGCGTATTCCAGACAGTATTCTGAAATCCTCGCAAGAACATAGCACTCTATATAAGAGCATATTGAAGTGGCCGGTATTCTGTATCTTCTTCATTCTAGCATCAAGCAATCAGTCTATCAAGCCTATAATCCCTTACGCTTAATACCCAAACCCAGATCTGCGATACCATAATATAATACCCTAATATAATACCCTCCAAAATGAAGTTCTTCGCTGCATCCCTTCTTATAGGATCCCTCTTCCCACTAATCCCCGCCGCCCCAACCCCTCAATCCCCATCAACCGACACCTCTAGCTCTTCTTCAGATAAAAAATTCATCGTAGTCCTAAAGGACAACATCAACATCAATCAATTAAAAAAGCACACCCAATGGGCAGCCAAAATCCACGCCAGAAACCTCCAAAAGCGTCAATCGATCGGTCTCCCTATCGAACGACACGTTTCGGGTGTAGAAAAAACATTTGATGTAAACCGTTTCAAGGCATACTCTGGTTCATTCGACGACGAGACCCTGCGTGAAATTGAAGATAATGACGATGTAAATGCCCTACGCCCCATATTATCCTAACAGCACCACGCTAACAAAAAGCACGCAAGGTCGCCTACGTCGAACCGGAACAAGTCGCCTATATCGAAGAAACAGTAACCCAGTTCCCAGCCACTTGGGGCATCTCAGAGCTTTCGAACCGAGTTTCGAACTCTTCAACTTACTACTACGACTCATCGGCCGGCGAAGGAATGTACGCTTATATAATCGACAGCGGTATCAACTTCTCACATGAGGAATTCGAAGGTCGTGCGGAGCTAGGATACAATGCTTTGAAGCATTTGAATAATACTGATACTTCCGGTCACGGAACCCATGTCTCTGGAACAGTTGCAGGGAAGACATATGGTGTTGCTAAGAAGGCGAATTTGGTAAACGTTAAGGTTTTCCAAGGAAGAACGGTTCGATATTCGCCCGCTTGGCCCCCATGTTATCTCCTAATAATTAGACTAATATTTTGGTAGACATCAACCATCAACATCTTCGACGGGTTCAACTGGGCAGTTCAAGATATTCTAGAAAAGAACCGTACTAACGTTGCCGTCATCAACATGAGCTTGAGTAAGCCAATTCCTATATACCCCATCCCCTCTAATCTGCCATGAAACTAACCAAAAAAAATAATCATCAGCCACCAAAACCAGCAAAGCCTTCAACGCCATGGTCGACAGTGCTTACGAGAAAGGCATCCTCTCCGTCGTCGCAGCCGGCAACAAGAATGTAAGTCACCGAACCTCTCCCTCCAAAATGAAGAAAATTACTAACCCCAACCCACAGCTCTCAGCATCTCTCTACTCCCCCGCCTCCGCCAACACCTCCATAACCGTCGGCGCCGCCTCCCGCGGCCACGTTCGCGGCTCCTACTCAAACTGGGGTCCTTCCGTCAATCTTTTCGCCCCAGGCACCGGGATCACATCCGCCGGTATTGCGAATGACACGGCCGTCAGAGTCCTTACTGGTACATCCATGGCTTCTCCACACGTTGCTGGGTTGATTTGCTACCTTAGAGCAGCCGAAGGATTGACTGATGCCAAGGAGGTCGTCGACCGTATGCTTGGATTGGCTCAGAAGGGGGTTTTGAACGAAACTACTTTGAATGAGAGCCCTAATTTGTTGGCTTTTAATGGTGTTGAGTTAAACACTAACACTTATTATGAGGAGCCAGTTGGTGGCGACAACTATTACTACTAAAGGAAGGGTGTTCGTTCGGGTTTGAAGGGGGTTTTTTTTTGGGCATGATAGCGGGATGATTTGTACTCACACCAAGCGCATAATTACTAGAACTATATAATATAATGTTTAATTTAACCTACAAATATATAACTACTTACATATGCATCAAGCTGGAGAGATGTTTTTTTTTTTTTTCCTTTGGAGCGAAATTAGTCGTAAAACCGACCCAGAAAAAATTACTGACATCCTCTCGATCGAGTGGCCAAGATTTACAGTCTCGACGTCAGGGTCGAGAACAACTGCGTTGTGCCTCCCAAAATACCACACTCCAAAACGGCAATCGTCCGGTTTAGGAAAATGATCTGGGATCTTCGTCGAGGGGGTCGATCATCGATCGAGCGCAACAGGCCAGGGGCACCGAACAAAACTATTGGGCATTATAGCCATGCTAGAAACTCACACAGTACTCAGTGGATCCATTGAGAGTGCGAAATTCAGAAGCTATCGATATATCAATTCGAGGTCGCTTTAGCACACAAAAGAATCATACAACCTAGCATGGGAAACGATCAGAAGGCTCTAGTAAATTGAGACTGTACTGCTCATGCGTGTCTATAAGACATTTAGCTAGTCTGTTTCCAAATGCAAGGGTTTGAAATAAAAGTATATAATATGAATAATATCGAACTACTATGCAAGTATAAGTATATATATCTAATATATCTATGTACAGCCTCCTCCTCCCTCAAACTTATATACAACCCTCACTCAGAATTCAAACTCCCTAAAATTTACAAGCACTGGCTGTAGTATGGGTTAAGGACCTGGCAGGTGGTTCCCTCAACGCAGTTAGTCAGTCCAGTCCAGCCGATACCGCCGCATTGTCCCCACTAAATTATCGATATTAGTTTCAGACACTATATGTAGAAGTATGTACCGGATAAGAGGAGTGTATTTACCTTGTTTTGAGTTTGGGAGCTTGCAGTGGTTGTAGTTGTGGTTGTGGTTCGTGCGGTAGTGGATGGGGTGGTGGATGGAGTAGTGGTACGGGCAGTGGTGGATGGGGTAGTGGATGGAGTGGTGGTTCGGGGAGTAGTGGTTGGGGAGGTGGTGGTAGTAGTCCGGACAGTGGTCAAGGTGGTAGCAGGGGTGGTGGTTCGGGTGGTGGTAGTTGTGGTAGTAGAGCTGGTGGTGGTGCGAACAGCGGTGGTGGTGGTGCGGGTGGTGGTTGGGGTGACACCAGATCTGTAAGTTTTAATGTTAACCTAGTGTCTATTCAAGACATAAAAAAGGGGAAATACATACCCGATTTGAGTGTTCAAAGATCCAGACTCAACGTAGACACCGCTGAAGTACCAATCCTCGACGTCGGAGCTCTGGAGGTCAGAGTTCATGGGGAGACGGAGGACACCCAAATGCCAGTCAGCACCGTTGGAGGAGGTGCTGACAGAGAAAGGACCAGCGGTGAGAACGAGTGGGTCGGAGCCGGTGGAGTGCCAGAAAGAGACTTGGTTGGCAGAGAAGTCCTAGTTCGCAACGTTAGAATTAGCCTATATAGATACCAAAAAACTTTAAACCCCGGTATACAGAACGTACAATATCATAGGCAACATTGTGCCAGACATCAGCGTCGAAGGTAACGCTCCACTTGGTCTGTCCGGAGACACACCACTTCAAAGTAGGATCACTGGTACCAGAAGCACCAGACAGAAGACCGTACTTCAACTCTGTGAAGTGGGACTCGAAGAAGTTGACTTGATGCTCAAGGTCATCACGTGGAGCATTTGTGCTGGTCCTCTTGACCGAGAAGTGGTAGTAAACGTGTCCCTGGTTGATTCCGGCGGAAGTCTGAGGAATCAATTCGGTACGTCTCATGTTCTGCCCGTTCCAGTAGGCAGTCTTGTCAATGGAGATCTTGACACCCTGGTTGGAGACGGTGTCGGCGGGGTTCTTGTAGCTTGGGGAGAGATTGACATATTGAGTGACCGCTCCGGTGCCGTGGATGTAGTACTGGTAAGGTCCGACTTGGTTGGACCACGACCAGTTATTCAAATCTGTGCTAGAGCTGAATTCATTGAATCGGCCATCCCAGATGACAGTACCGGCTTTCAAAATTTAGTTAGTTTTTCGTTCCCCAAAGAGAGTGTATGTATAGATTTATATCGAGCATACCCAAAGCGGACCCGACGAGGGCTTGAACCAAAGCAAGCTTGAACATTTTGAAATCCAGTTCCAATAATCAAAAAATAAAAAATAAAAAATTGGTGTATATATATTTACAGAAAAATCAATTGAAGTTTTTCCAAGTCTCACAAAGACCTTGCCAACAATGCAGAAGAAAACCTTGGGAATGCTTGTTGAGGAAGGGAAGTCTTGTCGAGGCAAGACGGGAATAGGCTTTATATTAAGCATGGACCACAGCTTAAATTGAACGAAAGAAAGGCTTGACTCGTTAGCCAACGTCACCCATCAATTTCGACGGCTAATCAATCCGTAACCCCGACCCATCTTGTCAATGAGATTAAAGGCATTCGAAGAATACTCCAGAAGATCGATCACATTAGAAAGGATCAACGGGGTCCCCCATAGCAGGGGGATGAAGTCCGGGTTAACGGTGCCTCAGGCGGCTGGTGAAGAGCGAGAGGATGGCGGAATCGCAATGGCTTGTTTTGCAATTATGAGGTAGTCTCCTTAACGCCTGAGTGGTTTAGTACGGAGCATCCGGTCCGCGCGAAAGAAGCACTGAGATCCCATGTTTTGTTTGCCGGATGTCATTCCGGCTGTAGTTTCAACCCCTTGGCGGGGCCTTTTCCTCACCGACTCCACCCTGGAAAAACCAGCAAGGGAACGGGGATTCGAACGAGCGCAAAAGACCACACCGTGCAGCAGTCACAAGATCTTTTAAGATACATCACGATCAAGCTTTCTCGACTTGCCGGCTTGGTAATTGTCCGATCGACCTTATGCGCATACATGATATGCTATGCAGTCAGTATCTTTATATAGCCAAACAGCCTGGTATCTGGGCTCACCTTTCGGAGCGACAGTGTGGGGACCGACAACTTTTGACGGGTTTTGGATCGATACAGGTGGATTCGGTTTCATGATCCGTTTTTCTCCAGCGCTCATTCCGGGATGCTTGGCTCCGTCGTTAAAGCTTGCTGCTTCCGTCGGAGGCAGCGCCAATAAGCCCAGCCAAGTCACTCAACCGTTAAGCTGTCAACTATAATATGGGGTTTCCAAGAGTTATAATACCGGGAAATTCGCTTTAGAAATCGAGTTTCGGCGTCGGCTATTCCTGAATTGCTTGATTTCATTCTATACTTGGGAACATCGTGCGTTCTCCTAGAAATGGCATTGGCGACACAGCATTCCATTGAGATTGGACGCTGACGTTGTATTAAACTTTCCAACATTCCTCTCGACTCCAGAAATCAAGATTTCGATACCGGAAATACCTCGAACGGGTAAGTTAAACCTGCAAGAGACGTAATTGTGAGAGTGTCAGAATTCCGTGAAACCAAAGAGCCGTTCGAAGCCCCTGTCATCCAGTCGATTGTCAGTCCAATGCACATTCCCGCAACACATTCTTGACAACTCGGAAGCACAAAGACGCCATCATGACAATCGATGAAGGCCAATTTCCAACTTCTAGGACTGTCCGCTCGATCATAGTTTTACTTTATGAGGCAAAAGTTCTGCGGCATACATGCTAAAAAGTTTTCCAAGGAGAAAAAAATGTAAAGTGCAGCTGATGATTACGACGACGATGTCGTGGGGTCAGCTCCCAAGAGCACAAGGCTGGTTTGCAGGCTCACAAGCCTACGGACAAGCTAGTCGACTGGTTGGATCTAGAATCCTCCACTAGCCAGAGGCAAGACATAGTTACGAGCTCGCGGTCGCTAGCACGAGTGAATTAAATGCAAATGTTTCAAAGACGGAAATTCGGAAGTGGCCGAGAACTCGAAAAGAAGAGACCAATATCCCAGATACTGACTCAACTTTCTCGTTTATTTGATTTTGTAATCTAATATATCCAATCATCTGGAGATAAGGAAAGTGTAGTGTAGCTATGCTCTAGTCATATAGATTTCAGGAGCTTGAACATGCCATAAAAAAAGAAAGTAAAGAAAATAAATCCCGTCCCATCTAGCAGCTTGGAAAGAGACCTCAAAAGAGAGAAAAGAATTAGAAGAGAAATATAGAAACATAGAAGTGAAAATAGAAAACACCAGTGCAAATATCCCCAGAATAGATAGCAAAACCGTATCCAAATAGTTCATAAACTGCAAAAAACCGACCGACCGACCGACCGTTAAAAAAACCTTAAAACCAAGTAGAAAACATAATATTCATAAAAAAAGATCAGTGCCCCCACGGTTTACCCCCCCATCTAATATCTTGTGGTCTTTCTTCTTGTTGGCCCCTGGCTGAAACTTCTCGCCAGGTGTTTGGCTGCCATGTTGACGACTCCAGAACCAATCTTGGCCCCAAGACTTTCTTCACCACGAGTACCATGCTTGCCACCCTTGCCACCCAAGGTCTTGCTCGATGCGATGGTACCAACGATAGACTCGATGATAGTTCTCAGGTTACCGTTATCGCCGCCGCTGCCGCCTCCTCTGCTGTTTCCAAGGCTGCCGGCCTTTTCCACCAAAACATCCAACCCGCCAGCCGCGATAGCAGCTCCGGCGATCTGCATAATTCTTTGAGGTGTAATTTTTCCATCCTTGCGAGTTCTGAAGGCTTCCATAGCAGCAGCTGTAAGTGCAGCTTGTAAGGCTTCACGGGTCTTCTTCTTTCTGGCTTCGTCCTCGGGACCCAGCGCGGCAGATCGGGTGCTTCCTTGTTTGGATTGTATCACACCGATAGCAGCAAGCAAGTCCTCGACGATGCTACCCTTTGCTCTTTCACGGGATCGGGATCGGCTTGGGGATCGGTCGGAGTAGTAGTCCGAATCATGACCTCTGCGGTCGCGACCGCGGGATCTGCGGTGCCCTCTTTCTTCACCATCAGAGTGTGCTTGTGGTGGTGCTGGTGCGGTCGTGTGACGTCTTGTTGGACGACGTGGGGATGGCCCACGGGAGTAGTCCGAGTAAGAATCATCGGAGTCTGAGTAGGAATCGTAGGATGGAGATCTGTGACGACGGCGACGACGGGTATCACGGTCCTTTTCGGAACGGTCGTGGCGGTCTCTGCGGGAGTCGCGGGAATCGCGAACTTCACGCTCGTCGAATCGAGTGGACTTTTCGTACTTGGACGACATTTTTGTGAATGATATAGAAATTGGGTTTCTCCGGGAAGCCCTTTGGTGTTTGCTAAGAAATTATATGAAGTAGGTGTGAAAACCGAGAGAGTATTTATTTGAGGCTGGATTGCTTTGAGGTCGAATGTATCTAGTCAACCTTCTTGAAAGCTTTAGCTCGATGTTGTAGCTTGAGATGTCTCTGAGGATAGAACGAAAAGGATGTTAGTCAAGTCGGCGGCGAAAAGGTCTTTATAAGTGAAAGTCCAAGATCGATAACCCAGAAAAGACTAAGGTAGGCAAAAGCCGGTTGGACGTCAAGTTGCATTACGACAGCGGCACCCGAGCTAGCTGACATGGTTGCATGGGCATTTTTTCTCTCCTCTCTTCGCCATAGCCCATGTACACATCGTCGCATCAGCTGCCATGCCAGATCCATTCCTCTAGCCTCTTCGTTGTACAGCAGCAAGCTCTCCAGAAAAACCTCCCAAAATAGGAGGACCAAGGCCAGGATTACTCGATCGAGTTTTCTTGCATCTCCGAGCATTTTCCATCTCGGACTAGACCCCTTTCAGTATCCAGAGGCGATATTCAGCTGAACATGCATGATGACATGAGTAACTCGCCACACCTTGCTCCAATTATAATCAGCCAAAGTGTGAGTGCGCCACAGATGCTTCGCCACGAACTGTGACCCAAAAGGTAGGCGCTAAACCGGCGAACATGGGAGGTTCCAGTTTTTTTTTAGAGGCCGGGGGGAATCGTGGCCCTGCATAGTGGACTCGGCAAACATCTACCGATTCTGTCGTGTCTGGCCGTGGTATTAGTTAGCATTGACCACTAGCATTTGCTGTTAATCGGGCGCAGCACCTTGTATCAAAAAGTCTGAGTTTCTTCAAATCCTCATCGCTCGTTCGCTCGGAACGAGGCGACCGTGGTTCCATGCATGAACTGATTTGAGCTTTCATAAGCCACCATGCTAGCCAACGCAGAGAGAGAGGTTTTTGTTTGCTGTTCGACGAATCCCAGCCGGCCAGGGCCAGCAGACCATTCCAGTCACATCTTCCCCTCTGCTAGCGTCACGGGAGGTAGCGCTATGTGGTGAATGTGCCTGACTGACTTTGAAAAAGAAGAGCAAAAAATGCCATCTCAGAGGGTTCCGTTTCGAGTTTAGCCGTCGATCGGGCTGGAACTCGGAATTTTTGGTTGGACACGCAAGGGACCAGCTCATCGAGGTTCATGCGGCCTGGCCTGAGTGGAGAGCAGAAGTGCGGCGCTTGGAGGGTCCAAACTCGCAAACTCGTGACGGTCAACGTGGTTGCATTGTCAACCGGACTGGTTTGGGTCAAGGCACACCGACGACTGTACCTGGTAGAGGTTTCCGAATTTATGCAAGATCGCGGGATTTCCGTTCTGAAACGCCAGGCCAGGCGGAAGATGGCTAGGAAGTCAGAAGCCCGCCGCTTATGTAACAATGAGAGCTCGGAGATGTTTTCGTGGAGCAGTGCAGCCACCTGGGGCTCCTACAACGGCTGATGGGTACCCGAGTTCAACGGCAGAACTCTCTCATGCGTTGTACCTGTGGCTGGTTTGGAGTTCCTCGTGTGCTAATTCTGGAATTGCAGTTGAGGCCTAATTCTTAGTCATAGCGGTGTGATATACTTCTTACTCTTCTCTACACTAATGGATTTGGAAATTTGTTTAAAGGTGTATACAATATGCGTTGGACATAGATAGAACATGTCTCGATTAGGTATAGACCTTGCTCGGGTAAATTCGAATTCTTACAGCCAACTGTTAGCCAGCTATTACGAGTCCTCAAGCCAAAGAGGAGTTGGGAGTAGAAATCTCCACGTTGGTTTGCACGTAGGTGCTTAGGAAGATGTATTACTTATTGAGGCATAGAATGGTAACCGTCGCTTGACTGGAATCGGCAATGGTTCCGTATTTTTTTTTTTTTTTTTTTTTTTTCACGAATCAGATGTTATAGATGGAGGAAGTGGGTCTCAAAGCCCCCAACTAATCCTAGGGTAAATCTCGAGACTTTCGATCACCATGGGTAAGAAATGTTCAAAGTCAAGATCTCTAAGTGTTAAAATACATGAAGAAGAAAGAGTAAACAAAAAACAAACGCTTAACATCCATGGCTGCAAGTAAAATCTGACAGCGTAGAACTGCTGGCACATCACTGGCCCGCATCAAGGATATATCCGGATCCCATGCACGATAGCCTATGCCTGACGAGAATCATAACTTCATCGGGGTTATGATCCTTTCGAAATTCTCGACAAACCTTGACGGGAAAATCATTGGGCCCCAATTTAATTTGTCTTTTTCCGAATCGGACCCATATTTGCCAGTCCTCGTGGTCCTCCTCAACCTTAAGCACCCTGAGAGCAGACCTGAGTAGAGCCGAAGCCTTCTTGAAACGGGCCCCCGTGTATTCATCGAAGTCTTCGGAGATTTCGTGACCTCGACAGATGCGTCTGAGCGCTCGTTGGTCAGTATCCTGAATTCGAAGCTGGACAGCAGTATCCGGCTCTTGAGTTTGACCTCTAGCGAGCATATCCCCTCCGTTATCCTCCTCCTCAACTTGCTCTTCCATTTGATCCCTCCATTCTAGAAAGTCGAGGAAGGTTCCTTCAGTCTGGGCGCCTTCATCTTTGGTGAGCTGGTGAAGTCGCCGAAGCCTGAGCAACTCGGCCTTGACCGCAGCTCTCTTTTCAATTTCATCGGCGAGGAGGTCCCAAGCGACAGCGACCTCTTCCTTACATTTCTTTAACTCCCTTCCCATATCCTCGATTTGACTATCACGTTTTTGGACAATCGTTTCGAGAACGTGATACTCCGCCATTGGAACGTAAGCGACTCCGGTAGATGAAACGATATACGTCTCTGGTTGGGGAGACGAGTAGGAATGTTTAGCATGTTTGATAGCATGGAGGATGCTAAGGCGGTGTCCGACAGACTCGACGTTAAGCTCTCGAAGGAGATGATGGGTCATTCTCAACAGGCATTCGCCATTGATGCTGTGTTCTGGGAGGGACTGTTAGCTTTAAATCCCCTTGGTGGGGGGTTTAGGTACTTGCTTTGAAAGCTATCGCAGTATTTAGCATGCCCAATACCAGCGATCCAACGAGAGACCTGGCCGACGGTCCACTCAGCCACATTGATCGATGGGATTTCCCAGTCTTCGAGGCCTTCGCGGTTTTCATTGCTCCCGTGGTCTTCGTTCTCCATGTGGTTTCCCTGCTCTTCCTGCTTTTCGCGCTCCTCGCGCTCCTCATGTCCTTCGCCATTGTTATCGTCCATGTTTGAGGTTTGCTTGGTTTCGAATTCACTTGTGGTCACTGTGACGCGACGGCTGCGGGGGTGATGATGATGGTAGTTAGATGGTTGTGATGAAGTGTAGGAATCGTAGATGGAGGAAGGAGGAGGGTTAAGACTGGGCGATACTATGGAATTACGTCTGCTGGTCGACTGCAGTTTGTAGAGATGCTGTGCTGTTGCTCCTCTACAACACATTTACTTTGTTGGAAAATTCTCGAGCTCAACCTTTTCAATACTTTGTAATATCGTATATGACTCGACCATATACCCTTTAAATTATGTATAAAAAATAAGCAGACAACTATTTACCCGCGTCTATGAGAAATAAAATACAAAAATATATACAGACTCAATCCAATATATCCCCCCTCTAACAAGTCAATTTCTGCCCGGCATTAGCAGCGGTATAAGCATCCACATCCCCAACCGCAAGCGTACTATAAGAATAAGGCACACTGCTCAAAGTTCCCACGGGCAAGATTGGGGGCGTTCCACTTCCATAATCATTTCCTCTAGTGACTACGTATCCCGTGGTCTTAGACTCTTCATAGTCAATAGACCCAACATTAACCCACTTCGAATACTCCACCAACATCTGGGCGCCCATGCGGGATGTGTAACCCAAAGATCCGTTCTCGTAGTAGTTATTGACGACATGGACGGTTCCGAAGCGGACGGAGGGTTGGCGGGAGTTACAGCTTGACCAGCGGTTACGGAGGTAGGTTACGCGTAGGTGACCGGTATCCTCGTCGGCGTTGTTATCAGAGTGTCCGATCAAGGAGCATTTGTAGTGATCGTGGAGGAAAGTATTCGAAACGGTAACGAAGTCAGTAGCGTGGGACATGTCCAAAAGCCCGTCGTAATAATCCTTGGAATGCTCCTGATCAGACGAGAGATCGCAATGGTCGACAAGGACGTTTGTGGTTTCTTGAATGAGGATGTTGTCGATTGGTGCGAGACACTTTGAGATCTTGAGGTTCGAGAAGACGATGTTCTTGCGGCGCCAGGCTCGGAGTCCAACGCCGATGAGTTGGGAGCCGGTTTTTCCAATTACATGGGTGTTGGAGCCGACATCGACTTGTTGGTTGCCAGAGATGGTGCCGGAGATGTAGACGATTTTGGGGTTATCGTTGTTTAGGGCGGATACGAGCGCGTCGAGGGTGCTGACTGTGGTCACTGTTCCGCCGACACCACCGGTTGTTCCGCCGTTTAGGGTGCAGTATCCGACACTATAAAAGTTGTTAGATATCTTCTTTATACAGGTACCGGTGTGAATTCCGCGTGGGGGAAACATACGTGCACTGTGCAATGCAGGAGCCACTAGCCGCAGGTTGAGAGGATGTCTTGGTAGTCGACGTAGCAAGCGTCGTGCTAGCCTTGGTGGTAGTAGCAGTAGTGGTAGTCTTAGTTGAGGTGGTAGACGACTTGGTCGATGTAGTAGTCGACTTGGTCGTCGTCTTTGTGCTAGTGGTTGTCGCAGCAGTCGTTCCAGTCGACTGAAGGCATTGGGAGTACCCTATTCAACACCATTAGAAAGTTTTCCATTTAACAGTCAAGAAAATGGGTAACTTACATTCATTGGTATAGACACAAGTCCACCCTGAAACGCAGGTAGTAGACCCCGTGAACCCCGTACCGCCGCACTGCGCATATGGTTGAGCCTGTGCATTGACGGCCGCCGCAAGGGCGAGCCCGAGAAGAACTTTGGTAACCATTATTTTATTTAATTAATTCTTCACTGAAGAATGTGTATAAATATATTGAAACGAAGTATAAACGAAAGGAAAGACGCTGTCGATATAGAATAGAAAAAGCCTGTGAATAGACATAGGATTCGCCCTCTTATATAGGTTTTGGGTATTCTACCTCTTTACCAAGATACAATCAGACGACTGAAGGCCTAGAAAAAATAAGTGGAACCCCGCGACGGAATTCTCTCAAGGTCAATCCCTCCTGCAATTCAAATCCCATGGTTCCAGATGTCACACTGCCTCCCTTGCCGCGCAAACGAAGCTCCGCCAAACGAAAACCAAATCATTCATACAGCCATGCATATGCACGTGGGGGGAAAACTACATAAAGTTTTACAAAATTTCCACCATTCACGAACCTTACCAGACTTGACAATCCCAGTAGACGGACAAATCTCGATCCTTAAATTCTCGGTTTCGCCAAGAGGGGGGAGGGGGAGAGGAAGAGGGGTGCGCAGTGGGTCTTGAAAAATGTACCCGTATGCTAATTATACTCCGAAATTGTATACGACAGAGCGGGAAGGGGATTGTAGCTTTCTTTGTTTCTTTTTTTTCGCTTTCGCTTGGCAGCATTAGGCTGTTTGGTACTGAAAAAAGTTAACCTTCGGTACCCCTATGCGGGGAAACGGTCCGAAAGATTGCTGGTACCATGGTGGGGCCCATGCGTTTGAAAACCCATCGGTGTCGATTGTGTACCCCGGCAGCCGTCTGGTTAGAGTTCGGTCCTGATGATTGGTCCAATATCGGTCTTGCGTCCTAATAAGGAATGGTGAAAAGCAGGGATATGTCAGGGATAAAGGCAGCCAAGCTCTACCGTTGGTGGGAGTTTGAGTTGTTGCGAGAGAGACAGATGTCAAAAAATCTTCCGAATAGGTTCGTAGACACTTGGTGAAAGAATTGGAATTCCTATGAGATCAATCTGGGATCGGATCGATCGAACCACGGAGGTGGGTGGTAGATTAATGCGAAGCTTTTCGTCCAAGATATTCTTGTTTGTTGGCGTGGCCTGCAAGTATGCGGTTTAATCTGGCCAAGCAAAGCTTGAAGGAAGAATATTTCGCCAGGACAGCACTTGGTATTCAACTTGAGCACGGGGTGTGCTGGACTTTAGCCGGTGGGCCTTGATAATAGCGCGGCTGCCCAGATGCCTATATGTATATATATGTATACTGTATGCTCCCTTAACGATTACCACATTGAGCAATTACATTTGAAATAAATACAATGTGCTTTACACGCTCTTAGCTTTCATAGTCTCAGAAAACCCTCGCCATGCTATCGAGTCTATAAACCCATAAAATAAGTGCTCGCAAACGTAATAACCCGTCGATAATCTTACATCCAAGGCAGCAACCCCACCAGGCCCAAAAATGCGTTCCCTGTTGCATTTCCATAACATACCTCCACATCCGGTATACCGGTAATCATCCCACCGGCCACCTTGATGCATGATGCTTTGCTGAGCAATTGCGCCATTACAATCACAGTTTGGTCACAAGATTGCGATTGTGCATTTTTAGACCAAGTAGTAGTATATGTACTACATAGCGGATAAGGACGGTGTAACTAGTAATCAGCCGCGCGCTATATAGACATCCATAGTATAAATATATGCCAGCCCAAGGTAGCACAATTCAAAATTATACTTTTTGTCACTCTCAACCTATAAAATTTAGAAACCGGTTTCTGTCCTGTACGTATATGAAGGAGAATTCCTCGGTAGCGGGTAGCGATTGCGGCTCTGAGCTTGAGGGCTGCCCGCAGCGCTGCAAGGTCATCGTTTCGGCATGCGTGAAGCTATTTATTTCCCGCTTCTATATAATAAGTCCCGATTTGTAAAGAGTGGCAGTATACATATATATATGTCTAACAGGGGCCGTAAAAATTGACACTTTCTTAGGCCAGAAAATTATGCGCGTGGGTTCTATCATAAGAATAAAAGGTCCAGAACGAATAACTAAGACCCAAACTGCGAATAGCCAGGTTTGATAAAAAGGAAAGTATTATTGATCTATATGCCACTCACAGCCCACGGCCCACCACAAACGACTTGATCCCTCACTACAGCCCTCTCAAAAAAAAAAAAGATCCTTCCCTAGCTTCTGCCGGATGTCTTGGAGAACGAGCTTTATCGGAGTCATGTATGTGAGCCTTTGCGCAATTGCAGCTCATCGCATCCCGCCGTGATCGTGCCCACCAGCTGCAGCTTCGTATTAAAGACGAAGCTGCCGAAGTTTCCTGCTACCGAGAATTTGCCGTCATTTTCCTCCGTGCAAATGCACCATTCGGTAGTCTCGCGGCCATTTCCCCGGAGATTAACACCGTCTTTGACCTGTTGATTATTCCAAAAGTTGGACCAGTATTCCGTCCAACTTTGAAGACCTTTTCTCCGGGTCGGCCAAAGTGCCGGAAGTTACACACGTACCAAGCCTTAGAGAAGGCCACCCTTTCTTTTGGACGGCGGGAAGTTGTCTTGCGCATATATTAACGATTGAGATTGGGACTGGCTGGTGGCCGGAGTGGGCACTGGTTCAAAGTCTAGGCTGTCGTTAGAGCTACTAGGCGGGAAGCTATATTTAAAGTCAAGGTATTAGATGGAGTTATTGAATTAGATAGCTATATCTTTTTGTATATGTCGTAGGGGGGTACGGAACATAGCTAATCGGGTGCCACGATATATCGATATAATGATGTAGAACAAGGCAGATTTCTTTCAATCTGGTTGATGATTTGACTCACCATATTCATACCCCCTCGATTGTCTACAAGCTTAAAGACGCCCCAATCCAGGGAATGGGATGTCTTGTGGTCGACGACGTACCCCGAGGTCGCCACGAGAGCCCCGAAGAATCTATCGAACCCAGAAATGCGCTCCATGCTCTCCAATAAACCCTGAACCTTCGGGTCAAAAGGCCCGTGAAAAGAAATATCGCTTCCACATTTCGCACAAGCCCACTCGCCGTTCGCAGGCGCAACGCCTGATAGAAAAGTCAAATAGCCCTTGTTATGAGACAAGTGCGACTTGCAGAAGTACTGGTTGGTCTCCGCGAGCTCGTCGTCGCCTTGAAGTAAGCAAATACTGCATTTTTGACTAGCTCCTGCCGATTACATCGAGATATCTGGGGTAGACTATACGGGTGAGTGCATGTGTTAGCTGCTGATAGAAAGAACCTAGGAATGAGTATTAAACCTACGCTGCACGTCGGAACTCCCTTGCACGCCCCGGCTCCAATACCCTCGTAGGGAGAACAATATGATGACATGTCAAGCCATATATATCCCTGTCACTCGATTCAAGATACCCGCCGACTGTCCCCGCGGACCAGGATAGCCCTTGGACGCTAATGCCTGCACCACAGCCTGGAGATCCTTTGTAGTCGCTGGCTCTAAGTGTGGCACCTTTCTTCACTTCGGCACTAAAAAATTCCAATCGTGGAAATATAGTTTCTAGAAAGAACAGCCTTCTTAAAGAAGCTTCGAGGGACGCTTTGTCCCTGTTGCCACCCTCATCGTGTATTATCGCAACAGCGGCCTTGCCTTCAACTGTTCCTAAGTGAACAGCACCTCATAGAATGTTGTGGCTGGCGAGGAGCTGCATAACAGCCTCTAGATTCCGGTCCCAATGGTCAGTCTCTATACTCAAGTGGATAGTTTCCCATCTCGGTTTTAGCTCCGGGGGATCTGTCAGTGGGTGCTCTGTGGCCTTACTTACTATGGTCGCGTGATGAGGTCTTTGTGGTAGTTTAATAAATTTAAGTACTTGTCAACTCATGTATCTTAGAAAAACCAATCAATCAACATTGCACTCAAGGATCGCACTCACAGGTTATGATTGTCTCGTACCCAGACCCCCCGACGGCGTGGAGGTTATGAGCCTTTTACGAAATCACTTCCACTGCCCCCCGCTTATTATCTTTCGTCTTGGTCGTAGATACTTTTTTTCTTAGGGGAGATATTCTTTTTTGAAAGTTCAGATTTTGTTTTCCCTGGTCGTTCTCGGTAGTAGGCGTGATCCTTGTTGCTGTCTGCCTTCACTATCTCCACATTTCCCTACAGAACTCCCTGACATTATTCGTAATCGCCCACCCAAGGTTCCCGACTGAGTCGACCTGATCGACTCGGCTCTTGTTTCGCACATAATGTATATCCCAATTACTTAATTGCGGAGGTCAGAAAAATAAAGACGGATAGCAAATATGCAATGATTGACCGGAGACAAGGTTGGTAAGTGTGTGAACGGTTATTCAGGCAGTAAAGTATTCGGGATTGGTATATTCATCCTATTCGCCCGTTTAAGTACAATAGAAAATCATTATAATATTAACAATTAAGTTTTACAGTGAGATCGGCGTGATCGTGGAACACTAGAACTACATTGCTGCATCTGGAAAGTTTCTGGGAACTCATTTGAACATCACGATAGGTCACCCAACGTGGTGTTCTTTGGTCATTGAAAGCTTTTAGGCGCTCACGGAGATCTTTGCTCATGCGCTTCTCGCTAGGATATATGGTTAATTATTTCGCGTGCTTATAAATTTAGCATGGGCGATCAGGCGATCACCCCGAAAACTCTTCTTAACATTACTAATCTGATGTCTTATTTAACAGTCAATGAGCTTTTAAATTTACGAGGTCGGTGTATACATGTATCTAGGTATCATATTGATAAATTTACATTTCGGGGGGAGCTCGGAAACATTCTATATTCGTCTAAGCAAGAATTTGACGACTTAAACACGTGAAATTCACAAAGTAAAGTCCAAATCCCAAATTCTGCGCCAATTAGCCCTGCCGGGTGACCCACCGGCCAGCCCGCCGACCAGTCTATGTTGACGCGTGCCGCTAGCCTATACCGACGCCTACGAACCGGCGCTGCAACTATACCAGCACCATAATCCTACCTGTAAATTAGTCTTTTAGCTACCTAAATACCTAGAACTATTAGGATTTTCTAATCTTTTAACTAGGTAATTACTAAGTAACTAGGTGCATAGGCATATAGATTACACGCATCAACGTAGTCTGGTCGGCAGGCTGGTCGGTGGGCCGGTGGATAGGCTAATTAGGTCACCCAGTCAGGCTAATCAGCGCAGAATCTGGGATTTAGATTTTCATTTTACTCATATCGTTTATTCTTTTGAAGCAAAGGGTCCTCCATACAGAATGCCGGGCAGTTGTAAATTTGTCGCTCCTTCAGTTTATGTACTCTCATTGCTTAGCTAGCGTATGCTATATCCGCTCACATGTAAATTATAGACCTACAGTAGATCGCATCGTGGTATCAGTATACGTATTATCTCTGATAATGATATAGTCTGTGTTGCAATATGTTGCATGTTGTAGTGTATACCTATTACACTTCAAGACTTAACTGGTATTCAGCAATTATCGTACCGACTTACTAGCAATGCAAAACTGAAAAATTGAATCCGTCACTAGCAATTTATTCAGTGGGCTCGGGGGGTATTAATGCAGGTTTAGTATAATAGAATCGGTAAACACTTCAAGTATTTAACGCCCAAATATTACACACATTGTACTCTGTATATTGATGGTCGACCGATTGGCAAGGGTAGCTAGCATGGATCTACCATATACTTGTTCCCGACGTCACAAAGAGAGAACCATCCAGCACGGATGAACTAATATTAGTTATTAGTATAGATTTTATAACTAGAAATCATGCCTCAAATTTAAGGGAACACGTGTATATAACGGCTGGCTGGTGTAGTCCCGACCATACCCTGTCAAACCTCTGTCCTGATCCTTCCGCATCCGGTAATCGTCCCAAACGGGTCCTTGATGTCCAACGATCGCGCAAGCACGCGAGGTCGCGTCGGTCGCACAAAGCTTCCGGCGCGCCAAGACTTTTTTTTAAAAAGAGTTATTGCCTAACTCATGTTGAAAAGGAAGAAGCCCCAACCAGGGGTCTAAGTTTGGAACTGAAAGTCACTGAATATCACGGTATAATACAGCACAGGTATGATAGGTTGCAAATAATCCTCTTTGGCTTTACAAATCGCGACCATCGCGTCTGTAAGCCCCTAAGATATAAGCATGCGTAGATATCGCACCAAGCAAGCAAGAAAAGAAGGAAAAACACCATCATAACATTAAACACCCCGCATCAACCATCACAGAACACAGAAGCCAGATGGCCATACGTCGACGTTTGGAGAAGATAGTGGCCGACAAAACGAAAAGAAGTTGGGAAAATACAAGCAGAGAGAGCGTAATTTAGATACACGCTAGTGGTTCAAGAGCAAGCGTACGAAACGGGCTGTAGAAAAAGATGAGGAGATGGAGGTTATAAGAAGGGAGGAAAAGAACCACAAGCTATAACATCGAAGTTATCAAGGGAGGTGCACAGATTCTTTCTGTTTTATCGATCATTAAGACAATAATAAAGGGGCCAGAAAAGCCAATGTTTATACACTGAAGAAGGGCGATAAAAAAGAGCAAGGGGAGAGAATTGGGGTGGTATGGGAGTTTTTGCTTTCGTCGTATATAGGGCGATGCCGGTCAAACAAAAACGACCGAATCATCTATCGGGGTCGAGGGGCAGGGCTGTCTAAGATCTCTTCGGAGGTCTGTAGATTGCGCCGTATTTTTCTGTATCTAGCCTATCACCGACTGTGAAGCAAACAATGCCTTCTTTGATGCAATTCGAACAGGCAAAGCTTTCCCCGTCCACCCATTGGTTCTCAGTCTCGACCTCTTCGCTATCGAGCGGATACTGACTAGTAAAAGCGCAATGCGGACTCAACCCTTGCTCCTTTCTTTGGAGATTTCGCTTGTGAGCATAAGACCTCCAGAATCCCGGCGTAACCGCGACTTCGCGAATACGATCCGTCGTTCTGGGTAGGAGTCCTTCCATCTGCTGACGAATTTCCTCGTCGTCAACTAGGAGACTGCGGCCGTGTTTGAAGCCGGAGATGAGTGTGAAGTCGAACATCTTTTTTGGATAAGCGGCCCAGGGAGATTTTTGGTTTTTTTTGGCAATTCGTGGGGACCTTAGGGATTTTAACGGGGATTTGGGACTCTTCGCCGGGGCTTTTGCTGCAACCTTTGCCCCGGCCTTCCCGGGGGACTTTGGAGGGATTTTCGCTGGAGATTTAGCTGTTTGTGTAGCTTTAGGTTTTGGAGGGGCGCTGGCAGGGGATGGTTGGATGGCTGGTTGTACAGCCGCGGCCGCACCTCGCTTGGGCCCGCGGCGATTGACAGGGGTAGATGTTTGCGAGAGTGTGGTGGGCTTTCGATTGGGGGATCGCCTACGCGGCAGGACGGACGGAAGAAACGGTGGAGAGGTGGCTGGTGGGGTCATAATTTTAGCAAAGTTCTTGTTTGATTCGAGAGCATTGCTATACCGCTCTGTCTGGCGCCGTGTGCGCTTTGCAGGGCGCTCCGCACTATCCGAAGCCTCGGTAGCCTCTGCTTGACTCGGAGGTACACCATTCTGCTCGGTCTGGCGGTCGGAGATTCCATTGGGGCCATCGACGGTTGCTCTGTCGCTGGATTGATCGCGCCCACGTTTGGTACCGATTAGCTCGACGGTTTCATTGCCGTTGATGGGCTCGACCAGAGTTGCTGCCTCGGAGTGTCGTATTCTAGTGGAGCGTCGGAGTGGTTGTTCCAGTTCTGCGGGTTCTTCGGCCTCGACTTCCTCCTCCGGAGCTTCAGCTTCTTCCTCTTCCTCCTCCTCTTCCTCGGGTTCGACATCATTTTCGTCGTGTTCGACATCCACTTCTTCCTCGTCCTGGTGTTCGGCTTCTTCTTCGTCGCCTTCTAGTTGTGCTGTGCTGTTCCCATTCTCCACTTCGTAGTATTCATATTCCTCCTCCTCCTCTTCCTCCTCGGGTGCCAGGATATGGTTAGCTTCTTCGAGGGCCGGGGTTTCCTCGACTTGTAGGCGCCTGCTAGCTCTCCTATAAGATGCACCAGCTTGTAAGCTTCTCTCGGCTTGTAACTGTAACTCGGCCTGGTTGGCCAGCTCTTCTTCTTCTTCCTCGTCGTACTCATCGCCGCTGCCGTCGTAGTCACCGGTGAGAACAGCAACATTCTTCCTGAGTCTCTCGTGCGCAATGTTCTGACTCTCCAGTTCATCTCTCAAAAGTCGGATCGTCTGCTTGTACTTCTGCCTCTCCTGCGACCAGATGACTTCCCGTCCCTTGATCTCTCTTTTTAAGCTGACGACTTCCTTTTCTTTTCTCGCGAGTGCTGCATTCCTCTCCTGGACTCTTTCCATCCCACTTTTGACTTCCTGATTGACTTCTTCTCTCAAGCTCTCGAGCTCTTCAGCGGTCATCTTATGCTCGGACGATTGTTTAGTCTGTTCAGCTTTAGCCGAGGAGATCTCCAAACGAAGGCGCTCATTTTCGCGAACAAGGTCCTCGACGCGTTTGGAATGGTCGCGAAGCATGGGTTCTTCCATGAACGCCGTACCGAACTGAGCCCATAGCTGTTGGAATTTTGTTTTCGCATCCATGCTGAGAGGCGATGATGGAGCGGACATTATTGTCCTTTGGAGGATGATGAAAGTGGCGGGTGTGATGGTGGTGGTGGTGGTGGTGCGAGGGAGAAGTGTGTCGCGGGTTAACCTTTTACGCCTTTGGGCCACAAAACTAAGTCGTGATTTTTTAGGTGTTTGAGTTGACGTACGATCCCGGCTAGTTAGATAGGAGAGTTTTCCGGCCGGATCCTCCAGAAGAAATGGGGCTGAAGGACGGCCAAAGGACGGTTGGGACGTTAGTAGATGTCAGTTAGTTAAGTGTAGTTCAGCAGCCAGCGATTGCAGCCAGATGCAGAGCAGCAGAGGGACAGGCCGAGAAGATGAAGTCTGCTTGGCGATGGCGATGGACGATGTTCTGTGCGGTGACAGTTCGTTCGGATGGATTGGATTGGTTGGAGGGGCGGAAAGAAGAGAATTTCGGTGATGACGATGTAAACAGTTTGCTCGAAAGGGGAAGGCTGGAACGGAAAGGAGACCACTGCGCAACACATTTTGGCTGCGGAAAACTATTTTATTTGAATATTTTATAACTACCACGAGACTAGTTAGCTTGGAGGGTGGTCTCGTGGTAGTTATAAGATGCTAGCTTGGAGGCTGGCGATGGTAGTCTCGAGGGGGGTATGTGGAGGATGTACACTGTCGTGGGTATATGTGTATCGTTGGATGCTGGGAGTGTACATATAACTAAACATATAGCTACCTAGGTACTTACACATATGCATGTAGATGTATCTAAGGCCCTGATATATCGACATGAATATATGTTTGGATGGGAGGTCATGGTATTACGATAGTCTAATGGGAGCAGTTACCACAAAGAAAGGAAGGCTAGTAGTATTAATAGTAATAGTAGTGGTAATAGTAGTAGTAGTAGTAGGAGTAGTAGTAGTAGCAGTAGTAGTAGTCGTGGTAGTAGTGGTAGTGGTGGCAGCATCAGCTGCCCTATTCATATTCCGGCCCCACCTGGCCCCTCCTCCTCCTCCTCATCACTCTCCTCCCCTTCCCCTTCCTCCCCTCCTCCCCTTCCTCCTCTACTCCTCCCCTCCCCCCCAATTAATCCACTGCATCCACTCCTCCTCCTCCTCCTCCTCCTCCTTCTTCTCCTCCCCTCCCTCCCCAAACGTTGGGACCTCGAAGCGTTGGTCCCCTGGCCCGGAGGCCGGCTCGAGCCCAGCAAGTTGCTGGACCCACCGGTCCTCCCAAAACTCGTTCTCCCCCTCCTCAGTCTCGGCCCCGCCGAAACTGAGGTCGACCTCGTCAAAGATCGACATGGGGGGGTTTTGGGGGTTCTCGATGAACCCCCCGTCGCCGAAGAAGTCCTCCGGCACCCACGGGCAGAACTCGTTCTCCCCGGGCGCAATCGGCCGAGATGGGGCCAGCATCTCGGCCGCTTGCGCCCCTTCGTCATGGAAGACGAAGAATGGGCAGTCCCTTCCGTTGGGACAAACCTTGTTGGCCTGAGCTGGCCCGGGGCTGCTAGTGGCGTCGCGGCCACTTTCGCCAGTGGTAGAAGCTTCCACTGGCCCTGCAACATCTGCTTGCAGGAATCCGACTGGGAGGCGACCAACCCTCCCAGCCAGACCCACCTGGTAAAGGTCCCACCCGCTGTGGGACCCCCCCTCCTCGTTTCCTCCTCGGCGTTCGTTGCGATCCATTCTGGGTAGGATTGCAGCGGCAATGGGCTCTTCGACGGGCTCGATGGTGGTTTGGCCGTCTGGGTATCTGGTTGGATGCAATCCTCGAGATTGCCCTTGGGATGGTTTTGATGAAGGTGGAGGAGATCTCGTTTGATCTAGTCCTCGAGAGTGTTTTTCAGATGGTTCTGATGAGGATGGAGGAGGCCTGGTTGGATGCAATCCTCGAGTGTGTTCTTTCGATGGTTCTGATGAAGGTAGAGGAGACCCAGTGGGATGAAATCCTCGAGAGTGGTCTTTAGATGCTTTCGATGAAGGTAGAGGGGAACTGGTTGGATGTAATCCTCGAGAGTGCCCTTTGAATGCTTTTGATGAAGGTGGAGCTGGAGCTGGCAACGTGACTGTGGGGGTTGATGGACGTGGAGGGTTTGGTGGACGAGAAGAAATAATATTTTGGCCTGAGGGTTGCTGTTTTGTGGGCAACGACGTTGTGCGTTCAGGCTCAGCAACGACGTCATCCTGGGATTTCGATGAAGCCAGGAGCCCTGTATTATCAAGATGTCGACTTTGGGGCTTTCTGGCGCCAAATACAGGTGCGGCCAACATTCCACCATCAATAAGCTCAGTAGTGCCTCGAGCTGACATAGAAACGGTATGTTCTTTGAAAGCCTTATCATGAATTAGAGGATCTTTAACAGATTCCGAGGGGGTACTGATGTCTTGCTGAATACTTGACCTTTGTAACCCGAGACTTTCTCGAGGATGGTTAGGAGTCTGAATTTCTGGTGTCATCGCTTTGGAGATATCAGCCCCAGCCCTTCTCTCGTCTCTCTTTTTGGCTAGTAACCCCAAGAGGTGAGACTTCCTTCCTTCGTCGAACTTGCGGATTTTGTTGGCAACTGTCTTAATTCCTGATGGAGGCTCTTGATTTTTGGCTGACGTTTGTTCGGAATTAGATGGGCTTGAGTTTCGATAAAGCGGTCTTTGGGCAGCTACACGGCTGGTATTTTGGGGCAGAAGGTTCTGGTGGGGGACGAATTCCTGGCCGACTGCAGGATTTATATTCAGCGGCATCAAGTTTTGACGCGGCATGAACCTTTGCATCGCGGGGCGGTTCTGGCTAGGTGCGAAAGGGTTTGAAAGAGGGATAAGTCCTTGGTTGCCCATAGCACTGGGATTTGGATATCGGAAAGGACCTTGATGGCCTCCTTGGTTGCCCATAGCACTGGGATTCGGATATCTGAAGGGGCCTTGACGGCCTCCTTGGTTGGCGATAGGGCCAGGATTTGGGAAAGGAGGGTTTGGAAAAGCTCTGAAGTCTTGCCCCGGAATAAGACCACCATTTAAAGGAGCATAGTTCTGAGGTGGAGCAAAAGGCCGGTTATCAGGAGGACCAAAATTTTGGTACGGGACGTTCTGATATGGAACAAATTGCTGGTTGTTAGGAGGGCCAGCATTTTGAATTGGAAGATTTTGGTATGGAGGAGGCCCATGAGCCCAGGCAGGTCCAGGATTTGGCGCCATAGGATAAAACTGCGGGTGCCTCGGTGGAACTTGAGACCCTCCCGCCGAGGGAGCGGGAGCGGACCTTTCAGGGGCGGCGGAAGTTACAGGCGGTGTTCGCTTCATTTTGGCTAAAGGAAATGAAGATTTAATGAGGATGACCAGTATAAAGTTGAGGTTTGAAGGATCAGACTTACTAGGTTGTTTTTGGTAGGACCACGAAGGTATGGGAGTCTCTTGATATTGCACCTGAGAGAATGGGACTGATGATGGAATGATTCCAACAGCTCTTCAGATATGGAGCACGGCAATTACGAACCTCGCTGAGCACCGAGTAGAGGGACGAGACAAGAAGGCTGAGCAAGAGCAGTAACTTGCACGATAAAGAGACGGCGGATATTTCAGAGTGACGATAACGCCAGGAGACGGGTCGTTTGATGATGAAATCGATAACGATAAAGATGACTGGAGGGTATGATGACGATAGAAACAAAGATGGGAAAGAATAGAGATGACAGAAGTAACAAGAGAAGGAATAGAACCCGATCGTTTCGAGGGTTATAAAAAAGAGCAGTCACGATAACGGTTTGAAGCGTCTTTGCCAGCGGATTGGTATGAAGCATAAACGTTTTTGGATATATAGCGAGAGGATTATTTGCGGAGTGGTCTCTTCGGCGGCTCTACGGGATGAATACTATTGGAGTCTTGTGGAGGGGACATATGTATGTTTCTTCTTACTATTACTAGAGTATTTTGAAACAGTCATGGTAAGTATATATTTCCTCAAAATGCATATATTCTGCTTTCTTAATGCTCTGTATGCATATTGTTTGGGGTTTGTACTATCGATAGATAACAAGGACACTAACCTCGGTATTCTGCGCATATAGAATAGACGGGTACGCCGCAAGTTGGATATGCTTGATATTGATCGATATCAAGTATGCTATACGGTATGCGTAGTCTCGTGATAGCATAGAATGCGGACTCAGGCCCCCGATTACACAGGCCGGACCGAGCACCCTCGGGAAGAGATACCATGTCGTATAGCTGTCAGACTGAAAGATGGAATGACAAAATCCATACAGAAAAGAGCGACTATGCAAATATTACGGTCTGATACGGTATGAAGGTGGAGTATAAAGTGGGATGTCGTCAGCATCGACTCACATCCTTCTGGAAAACATCGATTTGTTGCATTTTCCGTGACGGTAGAGATCTTCCCATAGATCTTGGGCCCACGTGCGGTTTCTGGGCGCTGGGATGGCCTGCTGTCGATCAAACAATTTAAAAGACCAAAACGTGGCTATCTACAAATATTTTCCTGGGGACTTTCCTGCAAACAGGGGGATAGGCACCGTGACTTTCAGAAGGTACGCTAGCTCGGGGCTTCGATCGAAAAAAGACATGCCGCTAACATCGCCTTCCATAGTATCATCTGTCGACAATCGCGCTCTTTCTCCAGGTGGAAGTAACTCTGGTTTATAAGGATGCCACTCCCCGACGATGTTCCGCACAGTCCATCTTCTTATATCTGTCATTGAAACCTGGACATTCTTTAAACTGCTCGTGTGGCTGGCCTTTAACCGCAAAGCTACCCATAAGACACCGTACCAGGAAGAACTATTCGACGAAGAAAGCGGACCTGTATCCGAAGAATCTAACAGTGCTACGGCTAGCAAGCATGAGTCGCAAAAATCTCGATCAAGCCGGCAGTGGAGGAAAAGAAGAAAGAAAAACGGAGAACAAAACCAATAATAGCTGCGGGAGTGGCGGCGGAAAGCAAATGGGGTTGATCGATCCTAAATCTGGGCATTGGGCCTCTGTCTGGTGGAAACCCCGGGTAGGGATTGCTGCTGCTTCGTCCCCACTAATAACCGCTCCAAAGATCCCTTTGAATAAGGGCACGATCCGTGACATCAACGGCAGATTGTGCGGGGCCGACCTGCACAAGGGCATTGATGTCCCACCGCTGAATCATAGTGGGAGTCGTATACGGAAAATGTGTCAACCGCCATTGGGTGTTTCTCCAACAAGACCTCAAATCTATCCGCGATCTTTTCAGCAACCCCCACCAGCTAACTCAACGAAACCTGTTGAGAAGCTGTGTACACCATGTAGTCTGGACTCGCCGCGGATCTTCAGTCCGCTACCAGTCGGCTTACACCAAAACTCATCTGCTATTTCTGACAAATCCTCTATCTACTCAGTCAGTACTACCCACGAGGCCAAGGTCCCCATTATAGACTCTCAGAACCCCACGGTGCTCGATTTCAAAATGGGCACAAGTATCTATGACCTATATCGCTCAAAAGCTAGAAGTCCTAGGTCTATTGGTGGTTGTTCGAAAACTCCAACGGAAGAGCAAAACTTTGCGTGGGATAAAGAAACTACATCTCAGTGGGGTATTATCACCGGAATTGATGGAGATGAAAATAGCATCTATGGAGATGCTCCGCTAGGGGAGTTTGAAGATGGATCTTGCGATTCCGCAACGACGACGACGCAAGCGTATTCAACATCCCCAAAAGAAACGTTCAAAACATCAATCAGCACGGATTCTTCAACACCAGATAGCAGCCCTGAAAAAACCCAAGTAAGGCCGCAACAACTGTCACCAAAGCTAGGACTTGCTCCAACAATGCTGGAAATTCGTAACGACTTCGTAAGGAGCCTGTCGAGCGATGATACGCTTTCCACGAAGACCTCTTTCACAAATCGTCAGCTAGAAGAAGATATAATGTTTCACCTTGAAGGAGATTCCAAACAACCATACTCATTAGATGTCAAGTTGACCTGTCAGACTATATATGATGGCGAAAGCGGAGATGGGACGAACCCTTCGGGAGAAAGCTCTAATAACCGACAAGAACCTAGTAACAACGGCATTATAGAAACGTGGCGGTCGGGTGTCCATCTTTCAGATTCTCAGTCTCAATTCTTGACAACCAAGCTCCATCACTCTCCTAGCTCGCAAGACGCCGGCATTAGCCACCGGAGATCTTTCGACGATAGCGCCAGTAACTTTGGAGCCACTTCGTTAATTGGGGGTTTAGAGCCGCAACACCCTGGACTAAAAAGACTAGGCAATTCTAGAAGGCGATATGAGCGAAGATCAGGGGGTGAAGCTAACGAACCTGGAGCGTGGCCCGTTAAGAACGAAAGAGATGAACAGGAGGTGCAAAATTTAAGAGCAGAAATTGAAGCAGCAGTAAGTGACACATTCTTCAGTTTATATTAAATCCGGAAAGGCTTCTTAGCTAACATATTTTCCTAGCGTTCGAAAACCCTATCCTTCCAAGCCATCCTTCAACGTACCTCTCAACGTTTTGTAGACGCTCAAAATGAAAATGAGGAGCTACAAAGGCAGATATCAGACCTTAGAGATCACCAAAGGCTTCTTTATGAAGCGTTAACGGCTTCGAATGTACATGAAGTCAGTTCAACCCATTTGCCGAAAGATCTTGAGGGTAACCAAAATTTCGGAGCTTCAGAAGGAGTTGCAGAGGCGACTCATAAAGATGATCCTAGCGATATCATTGAAGAGAATAACCGACTCAAGACGCAAGTTAAGTCTCTCGCCCGAGAGTTGGCTGGTAGGGAAGAGGAAGTTCGAATTCTTATTGAGGAAATGGGTAGGAAAGGTGATATCTACAAAGCCGCTTATAAGATGAGCAGGGAGAATAGAGAGGCTGAAATGACAGGTCAAGAGGTATTGACGGGTAAGTCCGCCAGTAGGATGGCTGGGAAGCTAAAATGGTGGAGAAGATTCCCTTTGGGTTAGTGAACCCGGAAGAACTTGCCGGCAAAAAATAGTGGAAATAGACACTCGGTGGACCTGATTGAAATAGAGTGTTGGATTTATTGTATGGAATGCCGTTTAAGTTTTCCTTAGTGGTGTTATGCTTTTTGATTGCTTTTTGTATAGTTGCACTATTGATTATCAGTCGGCTACTTATAGATTCTTGTCTGTTTATTTTGACGTCCCTATTATTTTGGTTTGAGGGCGGTTTAGTGCATATACGGAGGATTCCTCGGGCTATTAGTTCTTAAATCGCCTCTAGCTTATATACATATTGATTCGCGTGATCTTTTTACTCCTGCACACGTATATACGTGTGGTCCTCATCGGCATCGACTACATCATGTATTTTGTATAATTTCCTGTATAGTATCTCATACAGTCTCTGAGACTATGTTTGATAGAAGGCATGGACTTTTTTGAATTTTAATATTATGATATCCCACTGTAATCGGATCTTAAGCCTCTCACGCGGTATATATTAACTGATTGAGAGCCGGGTCACAGGCCAAACTATCACTGCGGACCACGACTATAAACTCAAATCGCACAGGGATATCAGATAAAAGTCATTTGTATATTTTCTAATTTTTTAACATTGTTTGGGACCTCTTTTAACTCCGTAATACTCCAAGAATTTCCAGCAACCAACTGGTACATATTTATATACAGGAACCGGCATGAGTGTTTCATGAAGAGAAAAAGAAGGAAGAAACAAAGCTCCGCGCAATGCAAATTAAAGAAGATCCCAAACCACGACTATAAACAGAATTGGAATAAACTCCAAAACATAGGAAGAATATTTGTATACATAGTCCGAAACGAGAGAAGCCAACGACATAGCCCCTACTAATTCCACTCGACAACAAGGCCAGACTTCTGGCCTGGCCAGTACATCCAATCATAACCTGGCTTTCCAAGACCCAGAGTTGGAATATAATTTGTCTCGTCGATACCGAAGGCATACCATCCGGACTCTGTTCTCTTTTCCCCAGCGGTACATGAAAGGTTATCGCCTGACAAAGTGCAGATGATAGGGGATGCGTTATAGTCTGGAATGGCCTGAGTAGCCTCAGCCATAAGGAAAACGAAACTGGGCACCTTGATTGTTGGCGGTGCTCCCTCCTCAGCGGGGTATAACATATCATCATCGAAGTCGGTGGAATATGTTAAGTTGAGGCCTCCGGTAGTAGTGGAAATGACGCCATCCTTGTTGATCTTGAAGTCGATCGAGTCCCCACGATTTGGCGTGAACATGCTGTAATAGATTCCTGGCTGTTCGTCGAAAATTGGACCCGGGAAAAGGTATCTGCCATCGTGCATGCCGCCCTTGAGTCTGATTTTGAAAGTCTTCTCTGCAGCTGGTGTTTGAGTCGCTTCCTTGATTTCAAGGAGGGTCTTTGTGACTACTGGGGTTACTGTAATTGTCGAAGTAGGGACAGGGAGGGTGGTTGTGGAGTATTTGGTAACCTTATTGGTAACGGTAGTCGTTTGAGGAGTGGCGGCCTTACCCGCTGGGGCGGATCCAGTCATAAGTTCAGCTAAGGCGCAGGAGCAAGCGCTTGCGTACCGGCTAGCAACATTTCCGGCACATAACTTTGAAACAGTAGCTGGGATCAATTTTTCCGCACGTTTCGATACTACTGCTGCTGATGTAACGCTGGCGGCGCCAGAAGTTGGCGCAACGATCTTTGTTGAAGACACTGTCACGATAATGGTTTTTGGGTCTCCTAATGTTGTCGTGCATAAGACGGTGTTTGTTGGTGTAACTGTTACTACCTTCTGCTCGATGACTTCTTTTGTAACCGTGCTGTTGTTTTTGTCTCATTAGAAAAAATGCTGTGAGGAAATCCCGTCAGTCGTGGTGTACTCACACAACTGAGGCAGCACCTGTAGCTGCGCCTAGGTATTCCTGACATTCTTTTGTGAACTTCTTCCCGATAATGCCTGTAGAAAAGCAAATACCCAACGCGGGTTGGTGTATATTAGCATTGTCCCAAGGACTCCCACCGTTGAACCCTTAAAACTACAACTGGAGTCCCTTACCTCGCAAGCAATTATCGCGGGCGCATTTCGGGGCGGCAGCGGCGTTGACGGCTGCTGTCAAGCCAAGCAGTAACAATGCGGTGATGGACTTCATATTTGTCGGGTCGTAGCTCCTCAAGTTAATGGGTACTAAACCAGCCCTCGGGATGAAAGAGATCTCTCTAAGCTTAAGAAAGGGACCGAAGGTGCCCAACAAATCTAGGCGTTCTTTATAAATATATAGACCCTTTGTGACAACTCTAATTCTTGAATCATTCGGATGGATTATCCGAAAACAAGGCCGGTGAAGAAATCATCCCATTGTACAGTTTGTGTATTTAGCCGTATCTAGGAATGCGATACTGCGAAAAAACGGTCATTTCAGCAGTTTTCTCGTGCGTCTACCCGAATACTCCAAAGGCTCGAGCTATTCGGACAAACCGCCCACCCCGAGCTTCTTGCGGAGAACTGTTTTGGTGGATCGAGGTGCCACTCGAGAAGTCGCAAATCCTTGCCAGTTATTCTCCCCCACGGTATTGAAAGCGAAAAAAGAAACATCCATGATGTATATGAAGATCACGCAGGGAAAAGTTAATCAGCTGGAGAGACCGCTCTAGCGAGTGGGGATTTCGTTCCGTTCGAAGTTCTACCAGCTTCGGTTGCAATTCCTGTGTTGGCTACAAAGCGCTTTTCTTAGCTGGATCGGGAACTGCTCGGCAAAACGGCCGATGGCTAGGCGAAGGCTTCGAGGAAACAACGTTAATTGAAATGGGCTAAATTAATAGCTTTGACTATAGGTTTCCTTTATTATTATTGTTTGCCTCTCATTATAAATCCGTGGTGGAAACTTTTTTTTCCGTGATATACTAACGCAATAACTGGTCTTGTTGGACTTTACCGAATGGTTCCGTGGAGAAGTAACTAGACGTTATAAATTCGGGTTTAGCGTCGTCAAGAAAATAAGCGAGGCTCTGCCTAAAGGTGGACCCTCGAGAGGATATTCGGCGGATGTGGTCCCTCGGACCCGGTCAACAATGTCGTAATATCCAGTAAATTTTGAGGCACCGCCACGAATTAGTTTTGGTTTCGGGTAATGTTTACTCGGTTTGTATTATATAGTCATTGTAGAGTTAGCTTTTGTTTCGGAGACGATATCGGTGAAGCGTGAAGATTGAAACATTTCGGGTTGGCAGTTTATTACTAGCCTGCCGAACAGAGGAAAATTAAGTTGCATCGGAATCAAGGTCTTGTTATAAATTGGAAGCACCCTCTTTTGTTTTATCTTATTTTTTTCTTTCCCTCGTTGAAAAATTTTCCTAGGCGAACATAGTTGGGTGATACTTTGGACTTCTCGGTATGGTTCTAAGGAATGAAATATATCCGCGTCCCGTGACGGAGTCTATGGTTAGCAATGATTTCTCTTGCGACAATTGGAAAAAATTCCTAAGAGTACTCGAGTGATATGTTACACAGAGCTATATACATGCTCCCTATTTTGCTCAATTAGTAATTTCTAACATTGGTATAGTATGAAACCGAGACGGCATATATTTCCTTGTACAATTGTGGAGATACTCCGATATGGTTAGCCAATTATAGATTCATAAAACAATAAAAGTCATAATAATACGTTTGGAATATCCGATAGGATCTTCACTTCGGAAACCCTATACAGAACAATCTTACAGGAGCAAGTGGTTACACCGTTAATTTATGATTGTATCCTATAGCCTAGCAGTCTCGGTTCGAACAAGCATGGGAAAAGATGCAACTGGGTCTATGTTTTGGAGAAACCTGTTGGGAAAACTTTCCGTAAATCGCGCTAGGCTATTGGAAAACTATCGATTGGATGTGATGCAAAGTTATAAGTCGACCGGCCTTAATGAGATCTTCCTCCTATCACTCTAATACTAGAAGATTCTGGCGTATGAATATCCATCTGATAATAATGAAGATATATAATCTTTGCTCTGTAAACCCTAATTTATAGATCGAGGCTCTCTTCGGGCAGGGAACTTAAAAAAGGACGAATGCACAGGAATCGGAGTTTCGACATCGGGAAAACTATTTGACATCCCCAAAGAACATAGAATCTTCCCTCAGGCCCACACAAAGAGATATTAAGAGTCCATTTGCTTGAAGTTCTAATATATTTACAATCAAACTCCATGCCTTTTAGTGCAATTTAGTAGCACTTCAAACGTGCTCAATCGCGAGCATACATGGATTTCCCACTCCCACATACCTCTACCGCAGTACTGGGTTTTATCGTTGTAACAGCCAACACGTCTAGGTAATCTCTTTATCTAACGTCTAGAAAATAAATTACTGTTCCTAAACTGGGGGAAAACGTGGAACACGCGTACCACGTTAAAAAAATGCTTTTCCCACGCCTACCCCTCTTCGTCCTCCTCCTAGCCCCCACGCCCGCTCTCTCCTTCTACCTAGTAGTCCTCACCAAAGACCGCCCTACCTGGTCACGTTTCCAAACTGACCTCCCAACTCCCATAAAATACGCCGCCCGTGGCACCTGCTACCCAATACCCGCAACATACTCGGCCACAGATTACATAGAAGCCTTAGCAATCTACAACATTCCAAACCAGGAAGGCGTCAAAGCCATCGCCTTCTGGAACGAAGCCGAATGCGACACCGGCAGGAGATTTTTCCCAAGCAGTAGCGAAAGAGAAAAACCTCCGCCTGATTTCATCATTCAAATTACTAAAGAAAAACCGTATGGGGTACATATGATCCCGTTGGCGCAGAGGGGGATGAGGGTTAGACCAATGTCCTTCAGAAGTCTTGCGCCGTTTCAGGAGGTTAATAATGTCAATGGGTACTTGTCCGGACGAAGGGTAGAGCCGGAGAAGACGACCGTGATAAGTACTGCTGTGGAACCGAATCCGAGAACGGGGGTTAGGAGCCCAAGGTTGTGGGAGATTGATACGTGGTTTACGCAGACACCGTGGTGGTTACCAGAAGTTGATCAACAGAGCATATATCGCTATGTAAGAGACTGGCTTGAACTGGCATTACAAAAGCAAAAGGGCGTACAACCGGTGAACTTATGGGGTATGTACAACCAACTATCAGGTGGGGTTCCAATCGCATTACGGGATGTCCTGGGGGAAAATGCGGCAAGGGCTGGTAGGTCTTTGCCGGATCTCTATCAAAATCCAATACTACCGAAGAGTATGATTAAGCCGCTAGAGTTTGAGCAGGAAGTTGAGAAAAGGAGGGAGGAGATGAAAGAAAGGTTTCTCGCTCTACCGTTGGATGGGTTGCGTATAACGCTTTCTAGGCTCCCAAATGGACAAGAACCGGATATCGACTACCTTAATTATATGCCGCAAACCGAGGTGAGCACCCAAATTCAAGAAGGAGTACAAGGAGTCATGGATTTAGGCGTGTCGAATCCGCAAGATCGGGTGAACGTAGCATTGGCCCTAGATGTGACCACACGTTCTGGTTCATTTTTCTCAAAGGAATCCCTTAATTAATAATAGCTAACGCCGTTTAGATCGAACCAATAAACTACAATCTCGGAAGCCTGCAAGTAGAAGACATGCAAAGAGCAGACGAAGAAGCCGCTCTCTACCAGGCCATGAGCAGCGTGCCTAGATCCGAACTACTCGAACCAGCATGTAGACCTCAGCCACAAGAACAGCCTCGCAAAATTCCAACTTACCCATTCATAAGAGAAGAGATAATCTCTTTCATGAACGACCTTGACCGCCAAATCGAAACTGAAGAAAAAAAAGCCAAATCACAGGCAAAACCTCCCCGCCATTTCTGGCTCGAGGATGAATACGAGTCTAGCTTTGACTATGAAAGAGACATAGGATTTCCAGATGCAGAAGAGGAAGTAGAAGGGAGTAAAATGAATATTGAGGGCGAAGAGGAGAGTCTCGGCATTTATAATCTAGATGACAGCTTCGACCTCTACGATCCCGAAAATGTTGTGGTAGGTGGTAGAATCCCACCCGAAGTCGAAGCAGTAATCCGGAATACCGGAATTAGGATAGCGCCGGCGGAAATAGAGAACCTGTGGTTGGAAGAAAACGACCCCTTTCAAGAGTTATTAGACGAAGTGCAACAAGAATACGCTGGTAATAATCCGGATCCATACATCTCCAATTCACTTTCTAGAAACGATATAATCCCGAACGACGGAAATGAAATACCCGAAACTACGGACCCAGAAAGTAACGAAGCAGTTCAAACTACAGAATACCAAAACCCGGATAGAATCATAGAAGAAACCCAAGACCAAGAGGTACCCAGCGCTAATGCTCTTCCAAATACCAACGTGCAAGGCCAACCAATAAGTTTAGATAGGATACTAGACCGAATCTCAAATTTGCATGCCCCGGCCCTGAATCCTGAAACCGGGAATGTCGAGTTCCCGTTCGTGGAACGAAACTTCGATTTCCGAAATTCTCCTTCCCAGATTGGGAGCTCTAGTCTCAACATACAAGGGATACGAGAGAACGAGGAGCTTTTACGATCTTTGCCTCCAAACAACGGGAAGCCTCCTAGAAAAGGCGGGGGAACTGGAAATTGGGTCATAGAGGCTGCTAGTGAAGAGAATGGCCGTATTCAGAGATCGGAGAGCGAGGGGTTGAGTCCAAACCTCCAGGGAGTCCAAGATGATAGTGATGAGAATTTTATTGAGAATCTAAACAATGTCCAAAAGAAGCAGAAAACAGGGCAATAGGGTTGTAGAAGCGATATTTAGAGTAACAAGGGCCGAAGCAATGCATAAGAAGAACATAGGAAATGAAATCAAAAAGCGAAGGGCATTGACCGAAGACAGATTGATAACTTAGAATGAAACACCGATGACCCTAGTATTGAGCCAGCGCCAGCAGAACTCCTCTTTCTATGCCATACCAAAAAAAAGAAGAACAAAAATGAAAGAAAACCAGAAACCCATAATAATTATGCAAAACCAAGACGTCGAGGCAAAGCAGACGTCAATTAAAGGATAAAAACCAAGAAAGGATCCAAAAAGGGAACAATAATAAGAGTAAACCATGAAGGAAAACCAGAGGAAGAAATTTTAACAGAAGAAACAGAAGCGGAGGCTAGAGAAGAATCACAAGAAAGCGTAGCGGTCATAAACCCTTCGATCAGTGACAGATTCTCCGAGCTCCTCGAGCTGACAGGAAAACGATTTATGAATGTGAGACTTGAGGAAAACACCATCGAAATAGTATTCCTTTTCCGGGTCCCAAATCCACCACTTGTTTCGATCCAAAGGGCGTAATGTCTTAAAGTATCTCTCGCCGCTTTCTTTGAGTTTTGGGCATCTCCAAACCCCAATTGCGTCACGGGTATCTGCTCCATCCGGGACCCAACACTCAGAGCGTTCGGGATGGACGAGTGTGTATCTCCCGAGGACGGGGTTCCAATCTTCCGGTTTGAATTGATATGGGCGTGAGAAATTGGCGAAACGTTTATCAAAGTAAGGGATCAGGTGTGGAGGCGAGACAGTGCTGGATTGTGGTGGTGCATCATCGGACTCGACGTCAATCGGTTTTGGTGAACGTGAATGCAGCTTTGCGAGTTCCTGTGGTGTAAGGGCAGCAAGGAATTTTTCCGAATAAGGCCATTGGGGGTCATCTGGTCGTTCTTCATCCTGGCAGTCATCTTTCGCTTTCTCGTTGACTGGTGACACAGGACTGTTTGGGGGATTGCTCATTGTCTCAAGATGACCCGCCTCTTTCGAGACCTCTAATCCCGATTGGAAGGCTCGATTGACGGAACCTCGTCCTCGCTGCCCTGGGTTTTGTTTTCTGCCTCGGTTTGAGATCTGTTCAGCTGGACGTCGAGACTGTTTGCGAGTGGTTCCTGGCTGGATGCTTGGAGAGTGGTGGTTGGCTCGAGATTTGGCTGTTTTAAATTTATGGGCCCTTTGCTGGTGTACCGGGCGGGCTGGGCCGCTGCCAGGGCATCCGAGGTAGCCTTCTCGGAGGGGGGGGCTCACCCTGCGTGGCGCTCCGGGGTCCGCCACTATGGGTTCGTGGTTCTACGCCGTTTGACGTAGGGACGGAGCCTCTCGCGCGGAATAGGCTCGGGAGCCGACGCTCCGGGCGAGATGCCCTTTTCCCTGAGCCTATACCATCTGTTCAGCTGGGCGAGCTCTTCTCCGGTGGGCTTCGGAAAGCCTGGTACTGGCTCTCTGGTGATAGCAAAGTCGGAATAGTGGAATGCCGACTGTGTCATCGAGGGCGCCCCCATGACAGCCTGGTATGAGACCCACTGCCCAGAGGACGGGTCGCAGGATTCGTGCGGGTAGACAACGATATCCTTGGGCAACCGACCGTCCTCCCGGTGGGTCCAGTTGGCGTTACATGGAGCGTCCCCGTAGACGTTGCGGACCCTCGGTACCACCCGGCCGCCGAGCCTCTTCACCACCTTCTTGCTCGGTGTGAAGGTTTTTGTCGGGAGGAAGCGCTGCTTCCCTCCGATGGTGCATGTGTCGACAGTTCTGTCGACTGTAAGGAGGAGGCAAGGGACGACCTTGCCATCCTCGCCAGTGATCTCGTCGGTGTGGCCGACGTTGCCGCGAGTGGAGCTGCCCAAGGGGATGTGCAGGATACAGCAATGGGGACCAATCTCCGCAGGGGACCTCTCTATCTTCCGCCCGATCCTCTCGGTCGACCTCTCGCCACCTACGGTCATCCTTACGAACTTCGTAGCCGGCTTTACTGTCCCTTCTTTGGCGACCGAGACCCGGCGGATGCCGACGGTGTAAGCACTCTTTGGCTTATCCACCATGATGACATCCGTCTCCGGAAAATTTCGCCTTCGCGGAGTCTTTTCTTTCTTTTCAGAGTCCGGCGTAGGAGGGGTCAGTCGCATTGGGATATGTACCCTGTGGGGCAAGTCGATGAGCTCTTCACGAAGTTTATATTGCTTCATGGTGACGGTAGCAATGTATTCACCGTGAGAGCTAAAGATAGATATATAATTTTAATAATTAATACTTAAGTAGATATACTTAAGTATTGAAGCAGGTGTGGTGGTTGTTTTGTTGATCGATGTTGTGAATGTGGTTATGTTGTCAAGAAGACGGGTGAAGAGGAGAGAAAGAGAGAGAGGAGAAGAGGGAAAGAGAGGGGGGAGGAGGAGGAATCTTTGGGGGCTTTATATAGTACCCCTCTGAAGTAGCAAATCGCAAATATAAAAGATCGACGAAGCCTCTGCACTCGTATTGTCTCGATCAGTAATTTCAATTATGATTAACAGGTAGGATTGTTTCTAGAAAACCAGCGTGTCGGTGTCGCATTTCTGGGGATGAGATCGAAGACATGTCGACGATCAGTGGAACATCTTGGGCAAGTACGATAACGCGGATATATGTTACATTCTACATGTAGTTCGATAGTTCTAGCTATTCTATAGTGTTGATACATCGATATGTTAGCCGTTCGATAGAGGATTAGTCCGAGAGCGCTCCAAAAGTTTTCCCGTAAGTTTCCCATTGCTGTAGCAGAAGATATCCTCAAATGACCACCCGCTTCTCGAAATTCTTAACTTCAACATTTGACACTTCCACGGCGACAGCTACCACACTATAGAATGCAATTGGCGGGTTAATCATTTTTTAAAGATAGAAAACATGCACAAGGCCCAGCCGATCTTTCATTACTTTTACAGATCGCTCTGAAAGACCCAAGCAACCCCCCTGAAGTATCTTCCCTTGGTAGGCCTGTCAATGGACCCTACTGAGACCATAGTCCCACGAAGATCAATTATTCTTCTCAGACATCTAAACTTCACGATATAAACAATAACAGTCCCTGAGGAAAATCATTTTTAAACCCGACGATCATTCTTTTTTGTGTTGCCTTTGTTGCAAACGACGTCTGGAAAGCGAGTACCACGCGGGAAGATCTAGAAACACGTGCAGTTGCGCAGGTTAAATTACCGGATTTAACTTTAACGTCCTGCGGGGCTGCGGCCATTGCATTGGGCGGGGCGCCATACATCGTGGGATATCATTTGTTGTTTGGGTGCTCTCGCTGTATACGACTCTTCGGCAGCAATGCGATCCTTGGGCATTTTCTGGGCGGTTTGGATACTCGCTCATTCTCGATCGATCAGGGCTACTGGTTGGGCACGGGTCATGATGTCAGTGGAGTGATCTAGCAGGTCCGTCCTGCCATGCCCCGGTGGGTTGGGACTTCTAGTGGTTGTAGATGATTTTCTTGTATAGATACTTATTTCGTTTAAGCACTAATGTTTGTAGTATCATGCGTGTAGTCGTAGTTGCTTTTGTCTGTCTGAGATCTAGTTTTGTCTCGTAAACCAGACCCGACCCTACGCGCCTCCCCAAATGTGAAGGTCGGGTCTGATTTATGAGACAAGATCTAGCTGCTTACATAACATTGTATGTATATGTACTAGTGGCTGGTCTGGAGCCGCGAGGGAACTTGGCTGTTGATTCCTGAACTTAGTCCAATGTGGATACCGGGGATTCGAAAGCTTCGGTCCTATGGGAGCCAAATCACGGGACTACAGGTCAAGGTACCACAGACAGTCGTACAATGTATTAAGCTTGCTTTTTAAGAACCCAAAGTTATATACACCGGAAATCATAATGATATATGTATACAATAAACCCCACTCCCTATATCGATATCGAAAACCGCAACAGTGAGAAGAAAAACTACTCATCAAAGCAATACTCATCCTCCGCCCTCTTTAATACATAAAACATCCCTACATCCTCCCCGAAAATTCCCGCCAAATTCCACTTCTGCAAGTAACAATCCCAAGCCAAAGGTCTCCTCTCTTCACTCACCTGGGAATGATTGGCTTCGAACGTCCACTCTAAATACGTCTTCTTATCATACAAAACCTCAAACCCCCTTCCCTTCAGCGCCTCCGAAATTCTCGGTGGACTCGTCCATTTATTCAACAAGCCCTCTGTGGACGCGATCTTTTCTCTCATATCCCCTTTGCAGAATTTGAGATTCAATGTTTTTAGTCTTGGACAGTGGATTAATAGATCCTCCATCATTTCGATGACGAAGTTTTTGGTGGGGGAAGGTCTGTAGCAGGATATCATCAACTCCTCTAACTTTTTGCACTCCCTCAATGCCATCTTTGCACAATTGTCCTCTTCGTCGTACCATGACCAGACACCTTCCGCGCAGGAATATACCCTCAATCTCTTCAATTTCTCCGATAAAACGGGGATAACGTGTTTCCAGAAACCCGGAGCGGCGTCTTCCATCGCGACTCCAAATCTTCCCCGGATTTCCAGATCCGTTAGTGAAGTTTGAAGCATCAAGTACTGTTGTACCTCCGAGAAATAGGACCCTATCATTACTTTTTCCAATTTGATACCGGAGTCGGTCATCACTCCCAGCAAACGCCCACTGTCGTTGGCATTATAACGATCACGTTTTATCACTTTCAATGTTTTCAACTTCCTGAACATGAGATCCGGTCCGGGCTGAGGAAATCTACCGCTCAGAACCTTAACCGACAACGTCTCCAATCGCGGAAGGAGACTTAGAGCTTCCCAAATTCTCTCGGAACTCTCGGTAGTAAGCTTGTGAAGTCGGGTATCGATGCTAAAGCCCTTCAGGCCGCGGCAACGGTACAGTGTTTCAATAATTGAATCGACGTGCTGTTGGATAATGCGATCGGTTACCCATGCATCCAGACGGAGATCGAGGTGGTCGCAGCCGGAGATTGGAGTAAGGAACATTTCTATATTGTCGAGATCGCGGAAGGTTTGTGATACGCTCAGGGAGTATGATCGTGAAGATGCGGGTTTGCAGACTAAAGATAGCAGTCTTCTGTTTTGCCTGTATGGCATGACGTCGGATAGTTGGACTCTATATTTATTGTTTTTTACATTCAGAATCCATTCTTCTCGTATAGTCGTGTATATAAAAAAAAATTATACAAAATAACATACCTCACAAACTTCAACATCCCCGTCTTCACAAGATTCTTAACCACCTCCTCCACCACGTCCAAAAACAAATTTCCTTCCTGCAGCGTCACCAGCTCCTCAAACACCCTGAGATCCGCTGAGGGCCTAAACCGTTCCCCTCTCCCCTCCACATCAAGTCTCTGCAAAGCCACCAGGTCAACAGCAAACGGATACCTAACATCCACCAACAACTTCTTCACAAACCGGAAGAGCCCGTCGGAAGTGTTGTTTTTGTTTCGAATTCCTCCCTTCGACAACTCATTACCTTTCTTACGCGGACTGCTAACACCGCTGCTATTACTGTAGTTTTGATCCCAACGACTACTGTATGCATGGTGTTTATGATTACTAAGACATTGGGCCTTAGAAGTCAACGTCTCATGGCTACCTTGCCGATTTCCGAGACGGAGGGTCACGCATTCGAACAAAGTGGATGCCGTGCTGGTCGCAATTACCGGTGTTGAAATTGCCAAACGCAGGGATTTTAGATCGGTGGTGGAGAGGTATTGGGAGGTGATTTCGTGGATTAGTTCGTATGGGAGGGTGGTTATGTCAGCCATTGGGGTTGATTACTTAATGATGACTGTGGGACGGACTGTTCCTGTTTTTGTAGTCTCGAGGGAGGAATTGGGTTAATTTGGAGCCTTAGTTAAAAGGGGGAGTTTGGTTAAAAGCGCGTTGAACGTCGGAAGAAGGTTTGGGGGCCTAGTTAGCTTTTGTGTGACTCAAGGATCCAGGTGCGGCTTAAAATTTGTCGGCGGGCGGGCCTGGGTTAGTCTCTTGCGGGCACACAATAGACGGTGTATTCAGAGATAAACTTTGTAAATTTGTAAACTTCTATAGAATGGAGATAATTTTTTATTTCTACATATATATACCTGTCGAGAGCAGTTACTCGAAAATAGGGGTAATCAAAACTCCGGCCGCCAATACCCCCACCCTTCTAGCCGCCAGTCATCCCACACCGCCGCCCAAAAATCCGCCCCCTCAGCCACGGGCTCCGACCCTGCCACCCCCGCCATCAACCAGCAGAACATCGTTAACCACATCTCTCCCTGTTTAAATAAATTTGTATACGCCGCCCTATCTTTCACTGTATTACTGACAACAGGTCGTATTTCCACGCCCTCCGGGTTAACCCTTTTGGGTTCAAACAATTCTAAAGTGCTTTGCGCGACAACAGTGGCGTATATTGGGATATGGCCTGGGCATGCGGGCTTATAACAGCCCGGCGCTCTTTCTAGGCGGGTTAGTACTGGTGGGAATGGGGAACGAGTTATTATGTCTTGCACGACAGCCTTGATGGCGGATTTATCGCCAATGGATTCTAGCATGCCTCTGAAGTTGTGGCGAAGGAGGCTACCGACTATATCTCGTCGGTCGTGGCCAGCATCAGGAGGATAGGCAAGCTCACAGGTAGCTAATAATCAAATACGTCTATTCATTAGCAAAATGATACTCTTTGAACATCAACGGTACGAAAGGAAAGAACAAAAAACAAAAACAGATACTAACCAGGAGGCATCTTGATACCCTCGTCGCCATCAATAACCACATCCATCCATCCAATACACCAATGCATCAAACTCTCCGTGACTTTTACCGCCCAGAAGCCCCAAGCCTCATAAAGGTAATCAGTCATCTCATCAAGAGTCCTTCTAATCTTCCCTCTACCGAATAAGTCCGAAGTTGAATGGTATCTACTACCATGTACCAAAGTCCAGATCCAGAAACGATAAAACCCTCCAACGGTGTTATCGTATTCATTTATCGTCGCTATGGCTGGGGTTGTGTCATCTTCGCTTCCAGCCGGCGGGGGGAGTTTATATGCCCCAGATGGATTTCTGGAACTTTTGGGGCCGTGGGGATGGTGTGGGTATATCTGCTCCTTTAGAAATTTATGCGCACAGGACACTATCACCTCATGGTTCTTCTTGATGCTGAGAAGCGTATCCGGGTCATCATCATGACTTATTTCGTAACCTTCAAATTTCTCGTCGATATAGTTCCCGATAGCGGCTTGGAATAGGTAGTAGGTATCAGCTGTATAGGGAAGTTTTAAGTTGTTATATAATGCCACGATAAGGTAGGCTTCGGGTAGGTATTTTCTTAGGAGGGGCTCTGCGAGGAAATAGGTTCGGTGGAGGTGGAATGATGTATAGAATGGCCGAGAGGAGCTTATCAAAGAGGATATACTACAAGAGTCTGGGAGGAGGGTGAGTATTTGGTAGCGGATATCGTGAGGTAGGGTTTCGAGAGTCGTCATGTTCTTGGTCGCTTGTTGTAGGTAGCGTATTAGATTTCGCAAATATTTGAGTACTTTAGCGCGGGGTATTACATATTGGGATACTTTCAGTGCGGAGGTGCAGAAAAAAAACTCTAAAGCCAGTGTGAAGAATATATATACTTGTCGCTAGAAAGGATTGGTATCTGCACATCATGATATGCGGGCTCGCGATATTCGGATCCTTCGATTAGTTATCGGCGTGCATGAGACTAACGGCACAGACGCTAATCCGCTTTATTAAGAGATGTATACGCTAGGATGCATCAAATCTGCTTTTTTAATTGGTCCACGTCATGAATTGCGTACCATTGTAGCTGCGATGGCGGTATGCGAAAGGATGGCGAGGTGGATCAGACAAGCGAGGCAGACGTGATCTTAAATACGAGGATTGGTGGCTGTACGTCCCACTAGCCACTTCCCGCCGCCTAAGCGGTATTTTTTTCTTTATTACGCCTGCGATGTACTATAAAAGCAAATCTTGAAAAGTCGGAGTGTTTATGATTGGAAACTGTAAAGTGGACTTTTGGCAGTATCGTATATGGGGGTGGTACATACAGATTAAATTGTTTCCTTCCTCGGGTATAAACTCCGAAAATCGATATTGGGGAGCTCAGTATTTTGCAATTAGCTTATCCGCATCGTATCATTCCGTAAAAACGATGAAATAAGATGCCAAAGCAAAATGAAGACCTCCAGTCATGTCTGTTCAAAAATATCACGGTCGAATCTCCGAGCAACCCCAAACCTCCAATTATTTGAGAGGAACCCACCAATCATCCTGCCCGACGGGAAGGTCAATGTACATCGACTCCACATCATGCATATCTAGCATCTCCTGGGCATCCAAAATAGTACGTTTGAAGTACTTGATCTTCCAACGGATGATGTCAATTCTTGAGTTGTACTTGTCCCTCATCGCTTCATCTTTGCAATCCTCGAATTGGCCGATGGAGTCTAATGTCTCCTCCAATTCTTCGACCCTGTCTTCTGCCGTCTTTTTCTATAGTTCAGTCAAGTTAGTTAGCGTTTGTAACTCTTAAACTAGCACATTTAAGTATATAGATGTTTCTTCTGGACAAGTACTTACAAGGCCTAATAGGATAGATCTTCCGGGAACCAACTGCATGTCCTTAACTGCTTGGTAGATCGTATACCATTTGGCTGTATACTGAATATCTCTGTAGTGGTCGGGGATATACAAGCGACCTGAACCTCCGGAAAGGGCCCCACCGTCTAGATTGGTGTTGCGAGCTTCACGGCGGTCGAGAGGATCTAGGTTCTTGTAAATGGTACGGTGTTCACCTCTCCTGCGACGGTCGGCGAGAACCTGCTGGAGATGGGTGAGGGAGTTCATTGTATAGGACTTGAGTTTGGTCAAGATCGTAGCCTTGGTTGATTGGGGTTGAGTGGTGGTGAAAGTGTGGGGAGAACTTGCTGGATGGATGGAGGTTGTTGGAGGGGGTGTGGAGGTACCTACACACACACACACACATATTGTAGACTGGTATCATAGCATACAACCATCCGACCCCCCCGTACCCCCCCATAACTAAGTACTTAAGTACTTAAGTAGGAGATAGCACCTGTAATACAATGGAACTGCAATCCGACTCGAATCAAAATCATAATCATAATCATTTATCAGCACAAAAAGCCTCTTCTCCGCAGAAACGCCGTCCATTCCAAATTATCGTGTCAATTTATACCGCCGCCATAAATCCGCACTATAATTTATCTCCTCCTCGCTGTCATGTCCCCAATCGTTTACCATCTCCCAACCACCCCCTCGAGCTTGGACAAGAATCCGCCTACCAATCAACCTCGAGGACTGATTCTAGCTACAATAGTCCCAAGTACCTCACTTCAGCTATATAAAGAGCGTTCGATACGACATATTATACGTCTGTATCTATCTCTGCTTTGTATAGACGACGCATCGGGTCGTATAAGTACTTATATACCATACATACCATGGGTCGTGTCTACTACTGGACTGAGGTAGAAATGTGTCCCAAACGGGAGGTACGTATACCCTTGACATTCATCCAATCATTATTCATAAAAATTAAAGGATTGATTGATGCTAACTATGTCGACAGAAGCTCAAAAAAGCCATGAAACGTCTGGTAGCCGCCATCCAGATGTTCCGAACCGCTTTGGCCAGCACCCGGGCATACTTTATCCAGACGGTCTATCCAACCCCTATCGAGGGTAGACAAGCTCACCATCCACTCGTCTTTCAGACCGTAAGTCTCTTCCATATCATAAAATATATACTTAAAATCTAACGGTGGCATAACAAAGTCCGTCGCCCTCCACACCCAAAACCGCATAATCTCCCAAGCGGCAAAACTAATCCGCTACGTCCGTCGCACCCACTTCGACAGACTATCCCAAAGATGGGACGATGACGGCCTGAGGCTTCTATCCGATGACCTCCACGACCAGGTCACCGATTGTACCAAAGAAAACAAAGAAATGCTAGACGAAATGGGCACCAAGTTTTCCGTCGAAATCCGTCTGTACGATGCCAACGGGGAAGAGACCGATGAACTGATCGGTCTTTATCGGAATACTCCCCATCATATCTTGGAGAATGGAATGGAGGAGACGAGGATTGATAACTTTACTACTCAATATAGGTTTTGAGTTACTAATTTGATCGATCGATCGATATCTATCATATCCTGAAGGGAGAAATCGCGGACTGTTCGGCCTAGGACTTTTCTTCTTTTTTTCTTTACACGAGGGAAATTAATTGCAAGGAGATATATACACTTGATATATCTCCACCCCGCTTACTAATATCTGAAGGCTATAGCTACTTAGCTATAGAAGTAGCCTTTGATTCTTTCCTACTGATATTCTTTGTAGCCCCACGACTTTAGGCCTTTAAACTACTGCCTGAATTCGCTTTTATATCATGATATGGCTCCCAGGATACTTTCATAGGAGCCCATGGTCAAGACAGATAGGTTATTGATAGAGGAAGATAATACCATTATGACTACCTAGCTAGCCTAAACAATACCCCTAAACGTAGCTGCAACAGGTGTATCTATCCTGCACCATTGTGTCGTATCTATCACAGCTCTAGCATTAGTGCCTCCAAAGCAAGTGCCGTATTCCTTCCGCAATAGCGCTACCCCTCCTTTGACCTGAACGCCATCGATGCCCTCATAGTCTATTGTAGACGTCAAATCCGGGGTTCTGGCCCTAGCTTCCGCGACGCTGTCCAGCTCTCGTGATAGTATCGTGCTCCCATAATGATATCTAACCCTCTGCTCCGTTATGTCTCCTTCATCTCCCATCTTCACTTCCATCTCCATCCACTCCATCACCTTCTCCTTCATCTTCTCCTCCCTACTCATTTTGATCTTTGCCCACTCCGAACTCCATCACCCAATACTAGATATCCTTGCCGGCTAGCCGAACGTGAAAGGCTGTCGTATCCAGCATGGGCAAAGACAAGAAGGCGAAAGCCAAAGCCAAGCGCGAGAAGAAGCTTCAAGAGCTTGCCGACGAGATTGCCGATGAACGTAAGTTTTCCGTAAAAGCCTCCCATCAGCATTGGATGGAACAGCGTGACAACAGTTACTATTCCAAATGATAACCCCCATATTAATTCATGGATACTGGCTAACTGTCGGTGGTGGCCATGATGGTGGCCATATTGGCGATGCATTGCAGCTGTTCAACAGCAACCTGTCCTGCAAGCTCCACCGCAGCAGCGCATCCACACAAACCCACCCCAACAACAAATCGAAGCGGGCCCGTCTCAGCAACGGGTCCAGGCAGGACCACCGCCACAGCGCGGCATCAGATTTCCAAGCCGGATCGCGACCACAGCTACATCTCACCACCAAGCAGCCTCGAGTGCATCCAGCGGTCCCCAGATTGCAGGAATGCCTTTTGGCCTTGGCGAGCAAGCTGCGCGATTGCAGGCATTGGAAGCTGGTGCCCTCTCTCGGGCATTGTCGTCGTCCGAATCCACACTAGTCGGGAGGTTACCTGATCGCATCGAGCACTCTAGTTTCAGAGGAGGGCCTACCGAAGAAGAAATGGACAATTTTATTCTGCTACTCAACGGAAACGCCAGAGCGACGAAGAGTGCCCGCCGCGAAGTCGCTGCAAAGTTTATGGCAGACAGGAAGGCAAATGCAGCCGCGGCCGCAGCTGAAGCTGAAGCCGAAGTCGAAGCCATGAAGTCTGCGGAAGAAAAAGTTGATGAACCAGCTGAGAGCAAGACCGAGCCAGTTGAACCTCCACAAGAAGCGACACCGCCAGAACCAGTCCAGATGATCCGGCTGGCCCGGCCAGGCGAAGATACCAGATTGCAGGCCGCAGAGGCAGCACGGACGATGTTCGACGTTGCTTATTCGTTCAAGCATCGCAACGACGCCATTCCCGATCTCCCAGGCCTCTCCCCGCCTGCTCGCCCTGGTTCAGCCGTTCCTCGATTTTCCAGCTTTAAGGTTCCCGGTTCCAGACTTCCTGGTTTAAACGCTTGTCCATGCAAAGATTGCGGTAGAACGCCGATCTCGACTCCATCTCCTCAGTCACCACCACTACAGCGGACCCCTTATCTCGGGTCCACCCAGAAGTTGCCATCCTCTGAGATGGATACAAATGATTTTATTTTGGCAATGGTTAAGAGTAAAAATGCCAAAATAAGGGGGGCGTACCACGGACTAAAGCAAAGCTCCCTCGAGTCAGATCCAGAGAAACATAGGAAAGCTCTAGCCGGGGTCACCGCCATGGGTTCGGCCACTGGGCTCTCACGTGCACGCCCGAATGATCGAGAGCTCCAAGCCCAACTTAGAGCTTCAGCAGATGCGTCCCGCGAAGGGTTAAAGGAACTTCTCGCTGATCTGCCTGCTCAGTATTTAGCCGGGTTTTTAGATGCCACAAAGTTGTCCCTCCAAATGGAAGAGGCATCAGTCATCAAGCAGAAAGAAGCCGTTGATCGTTCTGGAATCAGAATTACAACCGCCATGGGTGGTCCACCACCCGTTGATATGATCCCCGCCCACCGCCAGGAGTTTATTCAAGGGATGATTAAGGCTACTCCCCATCTTGCGCAGAAACTCTATGACGATGGTGTTCTGGATGAATGTCATAGTTGTAAGATCTGGTTTAGCGATGGTGAGATCTGTTGGGGAGCCAACGACCCACCAACTGCTCCGGAAGAACTAGCAGCACTCAAGAAGCGTTATCCGAACGCCCATGATTGCATTGGTGATGAAAGGGATGAAAATGGATTTTGTCTGACTTGCCTGACAGACATGAACGGGAATTACCTCCTGGATTTTTCCCCGGTTCTTGGACTTCCTGGAATCCAGCGCCCAAAGGGTTGGAAGCCTCCAGCTCAAGACGAAGACGACGATGTCGTTTCAGAGACCGGGATCCTCACACCCACCGATGAAGACCCCTCTTTACCACATGGGATGAGCAATCCCGGCCTCCGACAAGTAAATCAGGAAATCTTGACTGTCGAGGCTTCCACCGAACGAGTAGCCGGAAATAAGAAGAAGAGAAATAGAAAGAAGAAGAAAAAGAAGACCGCCACTGAAGCCTCTCAAGTTGCCGATGAGCCGAAGCCGTGTGGGCCTTCTTTTCAAGTTACGATAAAAGAAACCCCCAAGCCCGTCGAAAATCCTTCCGCAAGGTCGCCTGTGGTCTCCGGAGTCCTGGGAAACCCATTCACCGGAGTCCCTTGCATCGTAGAGGGACCTGACGGACAGTCGTTTCAATTAGAATACGTAACCGGTGCAGCCGCTAAGACCCTGCAGGATGAGTATCAGAAGCTCCTCCCAGCCGCTATCCCGGATAGCGCGAAATTCAAGTTTAAGACCCACGGCCAACCTGAATATGAGATAACAGGCCAGGAAATGCGAGAGATCCTTCACAAGGAGATGGCCGCTTACGATAAAGGGGACCCAGAATTCACCGCCGCCTTTTTGCAGGGCATTCTGGGTGATATCAATGTCGAAAACCTCAATGTCTCCAAGAAAAGCGAAAAGACCGCTGCTAAACCTCCCGCCGCACCCTCGACCACTGAATCCCCAGGCCGAGTCCAAGTTCCGTCTGCCAGCCAACCAAAGACACCTCATCCTGTCGAGCCCCATGCCAAAAATATGGAGACTGATTCCAATAACGCTAAGGTTGATCCAAACAAGAAGAAAGAGGGGACTAGGCCTCTCGAAGAATACAACATCCTTCGTTCCCAGCGTCTTCAAGTTGTTTTAGGCATCGGTCGTTTCGTCATCGAGTCTATTCGTGCTGGAAAACGTCCTTGCTTCGATGTTTCCCTCGACGGAAGAATCGAATTTGCCCACGCTGATCATCTATACCCGATTCGTATGAGTCCTCTAGGCTTTGGTAGCGCCACGAAAGAGGCCTCTTCTTTCGGTATCGGTATCGGCTCTGATGATGTCGAGGTTAAGATGGTGACCGCTCCAATCATCAGTATTCGTGATAAAGTAGCACCAGACATCGGTGATGGGATCAACAGTGTCATCAGGGACTTCCAATGCCCCAACATCGTTACCTCCCAAGAGATGTTCTGCAATGTCGACATGATCCGTCCAAAGGTTGCAGACCCTAAGGGTAAAGGAATTTTATCCGAAGAAGCTGGCGAAGCAGGAAACCCAGTCCCCAAGAACATCACATTCGGCCTCAAGCCCTCAATCATGAGAGCTAGGGCTAAGAATAAGATGGGAGAGCCAGTTTTCCTGGGAAGCCAGAAGTACAAGATCCTTCCGTCCGATGGTCGTCAAGATGAAGATTCGTTCGAGGGGCTCCAACCTTTGGCAAAGACCTTCTGTCGCGCAGTTGACATTTGCGAGGAAGCCCAAAACTGGGTGAAAACTCAGAAAAGGAACATCTCCATCCGCGAAGTCCTGGGCGAAGACAAACTCTGGCCTGTTAATACCGCCGTCCCACGCGAGCCAATCGACGGTGATGACTCCAAACCAGCCACAAAGCCAGCTCCTAACAAACCTGTCCCCGTCAAGAAACCAGGCAATGTCCAACTCTCCCAAAGACCCGTCAAGGTGTCGTCGAGATTAATGAGAGATCTCGAAGAGAAGGAGAAAAAAGCGGCGTCGACGACGGTTAACCGAGACAGATTCGTCGCGTATATGGAAAGTGTCCCTCGTCGTGAACACCGGGTCGAGTTAGGCCTGGAGGCCCATCTCAGGCGAATGAATCAGCACTTGGAAGTAGCTCAGGCTAATTACCTGAAGACCAAGGCCCTGGTCGAAGAGGCGCTGAAGGGGCAGCCAAGCCCCCCTCGTGGGGAGTTCTAGACTCCTGGATGTTGTTGGTTGGTTTGGTTTCGTTTCGTTTTCACTTCCTTTTTATATTTTACATTTTTTTTTTTTTTTTTGTGTGTTTGTTTCCCCCCAGCTCCCGGCCTCTGTTCCCCCGCTCCCGGCCTCTCAGCCTCCCCCCCTCTGCCCTCTGCCCTCTTCCCCTCCCCTCTTCCTCCTTCTCCCTCTTCCCCTTTCCTTCTCCCCTCCTTCTACCCCCCCTTTCCTTTCTTTTGTTCTAGTTTTTTTTTTTGTATTTAATTACGCATCGAGAGTCCTCACTAGAGGGACTTACCAATAACAATAATGGTAATTTTTATTTTCTTTTTTATTCAGTCCCTGCATCAGCCGTAGCCCAATCGATATAAGCGTAGATATGTAGGTAATCCCGAGTCGGGTGCGGAATATTGCTACCCACTAGGATGGAGGTTCAAGACGGATGATGGTGAACGTGGAGTCCACATTAGCCAGACGACTAGCCGTAACAGAATGTTTAGATTGCATGCATAACATGGCACGTTACGTGGGAACAAAATATTAGTACTGCAATCTCGAACCCATAATGCGATCCGCATCAGTGATCTACACGATAATAAGCTTGAATATTTTGTGGAACATTGGCCCCTGGAGAGCAACGTGGACTATAGTCCCGTTTCCTCCGTCGAAGAGTATCAACTGGGATCACACGCCAACGGGCAGTAATTCACCCATATTTACTACAGAAGTATGTAGATATTTTTTCAGCAATCTTATTAGATCTTAGCCATGATACTCTCTCATCAATCTCATCTCCACCTCCATCACCATCAATCTTCCTCTCACGAATACTCAGATGACACTTCTCAGATTCCATTCAGTCGAAATGTTCGAAGGTCTATTCAAGGGCAGTCAGAAGCCCAGGCCGGATAGGCCCCGCCCTCCTCTAGTCCCCGAGGACCTCCCTGAAGCTAAAAGGCCGGATAAAATGGTAACTTACACCATCCAAACCAAGCCAACTCCTACGGGCACAGGTTCGTTTGGATCTCTGCCAAAGACTACCTACATGGACTATTTCAGCTTTTGGATGCTGTTCTATAACGATTTGAAGCAGAATCACGATGGCCGTGCGCAGGGTTGGAGTTGTCCTGCTCCGTTGGCGTGGATGTATCAGGTTTCTAGTATTCCGGAGCCGAAGGAGAAGAATATCTATACGATGCTTAGGTATCCGTTGATTGAATACTATGGGATTTATTGTATGCATTTTATGAACTTTATCAGTTTGAGGCATGATACGGAGGTTAAGCTTAGTCGGAATCGGTTGGAGGTTTTGGTAAGTCCATTTGAGCTATCTTTCTTCAAAATATTCTTACGTATACGTTACTGGAATTGATCTAATATTTTATATGCACTGCATAGATCCAAAATATCGATCATGTCGACCGGGCATTCAGGATCGTGCTGGCCTTCATCCCCAAAGATTTGATGGCGGCAAAGCTGGCAAAGCCCTGGTACAAATTCGGCAAAAGCGATCACTTCAAACCACAAAAAGTCTGGCTAGGGAACCAACTGATCAGATACCGAAGGAATATCGTAATAATCAAAGCGTGTTTCAAGAATATGCTGGATTTGATGTTCCCGTACGGTGTCCAAAAAAACGAGACTGAGGCACCACTCAGTGGTTGGAAAGACGCTTCAAAGTACGAGGGACACATTTGCCGTGTTCCCGATTGGATCTTTGAAGATCCGCATCTTACTTTTCTGGAACCTTTTTCGATTAAGGAATACGACCAGAGGGCGGGTAAGATTATCCTCAGCTATAAAAGTTCCCAAACTAAATCTAGAAGGTTGAGCGGAAGCGGTGGGCGTCAAGCGACGCCATCCAGCCAGACTCTCAAGCCTCTCAATCTTGGGGAGAGCAACAGGAAGAGAGACAAAGATGGTGAGCCGTGGGTGGTTGATATGTCGAAAGAAGATCCCTGGGTTAGTCGCGAGCACTTTGCAGAATTGGGATACATGATGATGGTTGAGAAGGGTTGGAGAAATTAGTCTAGCCTTTGGTGGAAGTATACATTCATTTTTCATTCGGTTGGCCCTGTATTAGTTGCCCAAGATACATTGAAACTGTGGCGGGTCTAGGCTCATGAATGTAGGGGCCTCTGAAAACTATAGGATTGCCTAGAGCAAGAGCAATATCTTTATAATCGGTTGGGATGAAGAAGCTGGAAAACAAATGGAGACATGATGAAATTCAAAATGGAAGATATCTACGTACCGATCGCATTGCAAAACATTTCCCCTCTTCTCAATATAAACAATCGGTCCGTTGTATCCCGACACTTCTAGTGCCTTTATTCAACCTGAGTTCCTAGGTTCATAGTCAAATATTATGACACGACCAATTGAGAGGCCACCCCATGCGGGAGAAGGAGCCTTGAGGCTAGACTCCCCGGGCCCAATTCACAGAGATTTGAAGGGAAATTTTGTCTCGTGATGTAATGCCAATCCCGTTTATGAATTCAAATTAAATTTCTTTCACACCCTACTTTTCTCTCTCTCTTTCATCCTATCCACGAACCACTTCTATGGGCCGTCAACCTCAACAGGTTAGCCTTGTCGTTCGTATATTAACTACGCATCCTGCTCAGGGATAAAATCGATAAACTGACTTATAGGATCTGAAATTGCTCCGCGCTATGATAACAGCTTCTCAAACCAGTCGACAGTCCCGTCTCATCCAATGGCTTATGTCGGTATAAAGCTTAAGCCCTGAGCAGAGGCTTAAGCATCCCTCCCTAGCTAGATACCTCTCCCACCGCCCTCTGGACACAGGCTCTAGCTTTCACAATATTGACTCTAATGACAGTCTACAGCCACCCCTCGGTTAGCCAAAATAGATCATGTGCTACACGTGATCGAGCTTTCATACCTAGACAAAAGGTTGGGTGCCTGCTCAGCATTGAATTGGCTCAGATCCCTGGCCTTCATAAAGAAAATCTTCCTTATTCAAACAAATCTCCCAATACACTAACTACCACCAAAATCTTTTGATCATCTCTAATGATGATTTTCCATTGTGGTTTCAATGGCTTTAGGTATATTCCGGTGGATTCAAAGACCGACTCTTCGAAGATTTTGTTCCGGTCGGCTTCCTCTAGGCAGGCGACTTGATATTTTGTTGGTGCATGCTTGCTAATGAAAGTTTCCTGGCTGGCTTAGGCAGCCATCTCGTTAATCCATTCTTCGGGAACGCCTTCCGGTCCACTACGCCCTCAGTAGGATGTACTACCATAGAGTGTATCTACCATCGATGCATGATTGAGAAGTGCTTTCTGGGTCCCTTTCCAACTAGATACATGACCAAAATCCCATAACGCAGCCAAAGAGGCCTTCCACTTCTAAGAGGATCCGATAGGTCGAGCAACAGCTCACGAATACGATGCAGAACCATCTTCGGAACCTTGTTCCGGTTCATATAGGGCTCCTTGGCCAATTCTATATGCTTTCCACTCATCGGTTGGGCCGTTGGAGTATTCGAGGCATATCAGAGTCGTCGAATACTAGTTCTTGCACTATCGGACTCATCTGCAATGAGGTCGTTAGTGTTTTAGAATGCTAATATATGTGGCTTTGGGTATACATACCGGATATCTGGATACGATGCTCTTGCTGTTGGCAGTGAATAAGATGATGTGGTCTGTGGATGTGTCCTATATACAACCATCTAGATAAGCATACACTCTTACCCAGGTCCTGTAGGCCTATAGGTGGTACCTACATATGTTTTCACTCGCTTCCCGAAGTCGATTGGGGTGTTCCAGTGTGGTTAGGAGGTACTTTGGAGAGAGATAGGATGGCTATGGGAACAGCGGGGCAGTGGGAGTTGACGGGCCATGGCAGCAACGACCCAGGTAACCGTCGGCGGGCAGCCCAACAGCCCTGCGGACAGACGTTCCGGACATAACCCTAATCGCCGTCGACCAGCTATTTAAGCCCATCGCAGCCGTCTCTTTCTCCTCCCGTCATCTCGCTCTATCACCTCACTCTATCAATCTCTCGTCGACTCCCTAACCATCACTCTTCCATCTGGTATATAACCCCTCTCCTATAATATCCAATGTCCATATGGGTTTTAAGGCCACTCCAAAGCCATATATACCCGTTAAAACCAATTCTTGAGCGAGATCTCGTCTCAGTATTTGGTATTACCCCAGCTTGCTCAATAGAACTAACAGATTTCACTGATCTAGCTAAAATGCAACCCTCGAACGGCAATACTGTCCCTAACCAGACTGCTGACGACAGCAGCAGTCTGGATGACGATAAGTATTACCCACCTTTAAGCAGACTATCAATATATGATTTAAATTAGCTAACAATAAGAAAAACAAAGTAGCGCTACGAACAATCAAAGCCCTGATCTAAAACCCGAAGATTCTGACGCCGGATATGACCCTGGTCCCGGATCCTGGGAGATTACATACAACGATGCTATTGATCCGCGCCACACTAAGGAAAACCACTACCGTGCAGCAGTTATTCGTGCCCATATCGACAGGGTTTCAGCAGAATCCAAGTTCTTCCAGGACGAGGTTATCGCAACTGCTCACATCCAAACCAAGGCGAATATCGCTGCCACAGGACTGATCTATAGCCCACAGAAGATCCCCCCTCCCAAAGATGTGCTCTTTGGTGAGTATCACAAAAGGCCTGTTCATCCGAAGTTCGTCAAACCATTCTTTGAGGATCCAGAGCCTGGTCTTCCGCGTGTTGCAGAGCCAGATAAAACTCGGATGAGCAGTGCAAATGTCATGGAGTTCTATATTGGCCAATACAAAAATCTTGTGATGCAATGGATGGGTCAGCTCGAGACCCTTCCGCATAAACATCTTGTTCACTTGGTACCCTTGAAATCATTCTTTCTGTTTGGGCGAGAACTTAGGAACTGACACCAACAAAACTTTTTCCAGGTTCATGGGTTTGCTACGATTGAAGCAAGGCTCCAAGAGTATCGGGAGCAATTGGCGATGGAAACCAGCGAGGAACTCTCCTTCCAGTGGCCTCTTGGTCCCTCGCAAGGCCGACTCCCGTACTCTGCCTAGAGATCAGAGTGCCATCGCGCCTTGCGCACCACCCAAAAAACCATCCAGCGCCGTTTTTTTTGCTGAAATCTCAATTGTGAGACCAAATTTTTGAGATCTTCCGCCGGCCATGGTATTCTAAGTTTTGATACTTGCATTTTCGCAACTATCATGATCATTACTATGAATTTCTGCTTTCGTTGATATCTCGAATCCTGTTTGTTGAGCGCTGAAAGTTAGCGCTTGCATTTTATTCCCCATTGTCTTATCTCTTTTTGTGTCTTTTGATCTTGTGCGTTATCTTTCTTCGGAGGGTATTCCAAGATCTGGATTCGCTTGTTATACTTGTATTGACGGGCAGAAGGGTTGACATTTGGACGCAGCAATTCCATTCTTTTAATCCGTATTTTCTCTGGTTCTCTCATTATTATCTTCCCATTCGCAATTTTGCCGACTGCGCGCTTGATACTCCCTTTATTGCTAATATTTCGTAATTTCCGCCCCCAATGTCTGCTTAATGCTCTCCCAAGCTGATTGATAAAGAGCGTGCATGATGAGGCCATATAGCACATTTTTTGTGCATTGCCTTACTACCGACACAGCCCCATCAACGGTGGGAATATCGTCGAAGCTTGTGAATTGAATGCCCTCGGCTGCTGAGGGGTACGAGTATACTGTATTTTTTTTATCGAGACAAAACCTTTCTCATGGACACGAAGATTTCCTTATCGTTACTTCATCCTCATCTCCATCCTTTTATTTCATCATCTCCCATCTTCCAGACTTCACTCTCCCTAGAAGCCCACATCAGCAATGTCCCAGGTTTCAAAGAAACTCAACCCTCTTGCCACCATCTTCATTCCGGGTGCTTCTGAGTATTTCATATCTCCAACTTCCCCTACTTCCAGCAACCTTGAGACCGCTCCAAAGGAGAATATCCCCCCTCCAGCTCCAGAGCTTCTTCCCAAGAAAACGAAAGGACGCGCCGCCAAGGGCACCCCCTCCGAGCTTAGTAAAGTTCTCGTGATTCTAGCTCCAAAGGAATCTCCGGAAACCTCTCCCATCAAAAGCCCACAACCTCAAAAAGACCATCTCTTCTTCGGTGACATCCAAGCCAAGATGGAGAAAGCTACGATCAATCAGCCTGCTAGGAAGTTCCCGAACATTCCGGTCCCCGTTCCGGACGTCAAAATCCCAAATATGACCCTCACCCCGGAATACCTGCGCAACGAGAAATTGAAGAAGGAGATCGCTGAGAAGGCCGCTATCGAAAGAGGCCGAATCCCAGCTGCTATCCTTGAGCATATCGCTCGTAGCGCCCGTCCGGGGTCTCCTCCACCTCACATCCCGGAGTTCACTGAGTTTCTTGACTCTGTTGAGAAACTCGCGGCTCGTGCTCTCGAGAAGGGGTTCCGCCAACCTCTCAACGCCATGTACAATCCCAATCACCTTGATGTTTGGGACCTCAGCAGCAAGATGGGACAGTACTACTACAATGATGGTCTCATTGCCGCTTCCGACTTGAATGATCCCTGTCAGGTCTTGACGGATAACGAAGGGACGGTCAGATTCGAGTTGTGGAATCGTATCTGGCTGAAGATCAGGCATGATTACCTTCATGAGAGTTATTTGCCTGACCCTCGCACCGTTGCATTGCACGTAAGTTCCCTGTTTCCGAAGCATATATATTTCTCTGTTAGTGTATGTACGTCTGAAAGAGAGGCTAATATGATGCTGGATTTATATAGAAGGACATGACCCACAAAGTCATCTCGGTCATCAAGCGTGAAACTGGGAACGTCAAGAAGGAAGCTGAACGCACCAAGGTCTACACCGATCAACAGCTTGCCCAATTCGATCGAGCTATCAAGGAGAGAACTCATTGGCTCGAAGGGTTGGGGAAATGTCTTGGGTACATCAAGGTCTTTGAGAAGTTGTTGCTGGAGGTTCCTGATAATGCGATGATGGCCAGGGACTGGTTCGATAAGGAATTCTTGAAGGGGAGAAAGGAGTACGGCGAAGATGGTGATGATGACGATGAAGAGGCCGCTTAGCTGGTTCTTCTTAAACCTTTTTTCATTTGTTTTTATTTTTGATTCTTCTAGTGTACTGGATCGTGTCTGTTATGGTGTTACACACTATGATGCTGTCCTGGGTAGCTCTCCGGATGGTCAGATTAGAACTGTAACGGACTTTTATCTTGTATGCTAGAACAAGACGTTTGATAGTCCGTGTCACTCAAGATAATTGTGTATACACGCTATTGATACTGCAACGAAGAATTGATTTCCTGTCAGACTTGATATTCTATCCTCCACACGTGCTTAGCCACATGAGATATGTAGGAACGTTGACATAGGAACTATCATATGTAAAGACGCTGTAGATTGCACCACTGTTGTTTGTCATTGTTGACATCATATAAAAGGAAAATTCAAAACATGAGGCTCCCAGAGAATCATTGTGGGGGAGAAAAAAAAAAAGGAGGGAGGACAGAGGGGGGTACGGGGTTGATCCGTGTGTTGGGGGGTGTGCTCAGCAGCACTATTTAAACGTCGACGCTCGGCGCCCTCTCCGCTCCATCTCCCTGACATCATCCTGCACACTCCAACAGACATCTCGTTCTCCTCAATCTTCCAAACGCGTCTCCAACCCCCCTCCGTCAACCGCTCCTACTTGCTACTCAAGCCCTCGTGTCTTCCAAGATATTCAAGATGTCTGAGATGCCAAACAGCAACTTCCTGATGGTCCCTGTCATCCCCAACCCCAAGTTGGATTCGATTCCCGAGCATTCCATTGCTCCTCCTTCCCCGGTCCGTGAGAAGGCCAATCCGATTGCTGAGACTCCAGTCTCGGACCAAGAGATTCTCAATACGAAGTTGTCGGTCCTCCGTGAGATGTCTAACAGTTTGGGGGAGTTCGAATATTACGAAGATGAAATCTTCACCGCGCCCCGTCAGTCTTCGAGATTGATCAATGAATTCTTGAACGACGTCACACACGTCCACAATATGGCTATTAAGATCACGACCGAGCTCGCACGTGAGCTTGATACTAAGGAATTCCTTAAGATTGAGGATCTCGAGGATTACGTGAGTTTTTTCCAATCTTGTTGAGAGTTAACTGGTCGATGCATTCATTATACTGACTACTATTATCAGAGCAAACGTTTCAATGCCGTTCTTTCCTGCGTCATTGAAGTCCCGGCCTTTGTCAGATCAACCCTCACCTGTGAGGTTCTCACCTACGTCCCGGCCAAGGAAAAGGCTGCTTTCAAGTTAGACTTGGAATCTCGTCTCGCCAAGTCGCACGTCCTGCGTGGTGAAATCGAGCATCACATTAATTTGATCGATGCAAAGATCGAGGAAGAACGTCGCGCTCCGGCTGACGATTTTATCCTGATGACTCGTCGTAAGAGCATCAAGAGGGAGGAGGCTAATCCATATGATAGCCGAACCAAACGTTATCAATCTGCTCGCTACTAGACCGTCGGTTTAGTAATTGACTTGATTGATCGTTGGTGTTAAGTTTAGAGGGGCTGGGTTATCATTGCTGGATTTATCTGCTTGCTTTGCATTGCATGCTTATTATGTTTTACCTTTCAATGGGGTACTCACCTGCGTGGATTTGTTTTTTTTTGTCTTGTGTCTTCTTCCTCACGATTCAACTCATGTTTTTATGAGATATGGCTTTTTCCATTTGCTGTTTCGCGATCACGACCCTGACATTCATCATGTCTGCATGCTTTCTGTTCCAATCTTCATGTATACTAGTCCTCCTTGATCTGGGTTCTACCTAGATTTAGTATAGTGTCATGAGATAGTCGAATACAAGGCCTACATTTCCTCCCTTGCCATTAATATTGACACTCTTCGCATAACTGTAGAAACCACCTATAAATCCAGTCTCGAAACTAGACAAGCTGTGACAACCTATAAATCCGTCCCGTGCTTAAATCAAAGGTTGGCAACGCAAAAGAGTGTGGTAAATTGACAAGCTGCTTGTTGTATCTCGTGGCCCGGGCGTGTCGAATACATGCACATGCATGTGCATGCGGTAGTTATGTATATTACCATAAGCCATGCATGCATGTAACCAGACTAAGATCTCCTGCAAGAGTACCTTCCACTCTCCGGGGCGCCGTTGCATGATATTCCTAGCCACTGGATATACAGATAGCCATGTGGAAAGAAGAGGGGCGGCGGAGGAGTCTAGACGTCTCCCAAACTATAGATAGCTAGAGATCAACCAATGATCTCTAACAGTCCACGCGCGGTCATCGCCTGCAAGTCAGTCAGCTCCTGAGTTCTATAGATCTACGATAAATGCTAAATTTAAACGACGGGCAATCGGGCACGGCAGATCGTACGACCATGGACATCCGCCGGCCGATCAACCGTCAGATCGATCTCGAACCCGCTTTCGTATCACCCGTTTCATCAGGTCCGTCTCTCAGGCCCGCCTGTTTAAAAGGCACCGTACGGCACCACTGCACCGTCTATTTCCCGTCTACCGCTTTCCCGTCTCTTCACTTATTGAATTCCACAGGATCGCATCTCTCAGAAGAGAAGTAACTCAACCACAACATCCTTGCTGGACCGCAGCACTGTTAGAGATCATCGGTTGATTTCTATCTACCGATATACTAGGAACTTCTTCCACACTCTCTTCCTTATTCACTCATTATCCGTCCTATCAAGCACAGCTGTACAGGCACAATAGTCCACCTTGGTCTCGTGGCGCCAGGTACACCGGCCTCTCTTTTTTACACACCAGATATTACAGATGGCAAACAAACCGGATCCATTGGGAATGGGGACCACCGATATCAAGCAATACCGCCTCCATGTAACCCATCAAGTAGGCTGGGAATCCTTACGAAGAGCGGAGATAGGCACCGTTAAATCGACTTTCGATCAGCCCCATGCCGTTTATACTGTCCAGTATGCAGATACTGCAACGGATCCCGGTCGGCGTGTTTTCAAAAACTGGCAAAGCAAACAAGCGGAGTTCAGCAAGCTTGTCGTGGCGTTATACAATCCGGCCACAGAAGATTTGATAATGGCAGATGAAATCGATCAGATCCCATCAATGACTCTGGGAAGTCGTCGCGTTCCTCATCCTCACTTGAAATTTCCGAATGGTGTCGTTATTACTTACACTGACGCGGCTAGGTACAAATGGTGCCCTGTGTACCGGAGGTCAGATGTTGGGTGGGGCGACATGCTTCCGCTCGGTACCTGGGATAACCTCGACGCATTTGCAGATTTCGTCACCCTGTGTTTGGGTCTTTGGGATGAGGTGTACCCAGCGCTATGGATTGAAGATATTCAAGAAGGGCTGCTGATACTAACAGGCTGGGGTGTTATCAAATATAAGATTACATGCTTCTTTGCAACGATCTATAAGGCAGTAAAGGCTCTAGTATTGGGATATTGGTTACATGCGCTAGTTCCGGTGGTGGTTATGATTCTATTTCCCAAGCTACCTTTTGCTCCGCGTTGGGCAATACCGGAGGTGCCATTGGCTCCGTGTATGTCCGGTCCTGGAGAATATCGACTGCAGCCTAGAGAAAAAGCAGTTGTCATGGGTGAGTCGAGATGGTGCACTTTTACTTAATATTCGCACCGAACCATGATAGCTGTCCTTGCGCATCCCACCATACCCTGTTTTTTTATAGTCGGTCAGTCTCCGCGATCCACTAGGAAGGCAAAGATTGAATATATGGTTTTGTAAAATAAAACTATCCTCATGTTAGATCATGCAACGCCCGCGGTCGGTGGGTCTAGTTTCGAGAAAAAATTTCTATACTTAGGCTATCATGCAGAATTAAACGTTAACTTTAGATTAAAAAAGAATTGCACCGCCTTACAAATTTTTTGAATTTCGTAACCTTTTCCTTTTGTTTACTTCTAGGAATTAACTTTTCTCGTATCCAGACTCCCTGCCGGCGTTGGGAATTACCACAGTAGTACACTGCAGTAGTAAATACACCAGGATTCAATCTCTACTCTATTTGTGAGTCTATAGCCTAATACTTCCAACTTGTTACTTGAACTGCTTTTGCTTTAATTAGGAAGAATTCTGAAGTTTACCTGTCTACATTTGGTCGTCGCCTGCAAGTCGGCCAGCTTTGCGAGCTAGCTACTACTACTGCTGCTGCTGCTAGTGCTAGTGCTAGTGCTAATCTTAATGCTAGTGCTAGCGTATGTATTACTAACTACCTAGCTCTTATAGCTAGTAGCTAAAAGAAAGGGGGGAACTAGATGGTCACTTAAAACTTGGTTAGTCGTATAGGATTCTAGTCCCATTCCTAGAAGTCACAAAGAGTGCTTCTTTTGGTATAATTCTTTAACATGGCTCGCGCTGGGGTAGCAGTTAATCTGCTACGCGGGTCAGAAGGTAGGCATGCTATGCATAGGTAACAAAGGTAAGGTATTGTGGTCGTAAAGTATATTAAAAAGTTGATAGTCAAGCGGGAATCGATGGCGGCTGGGAATGATAAATTCCTCTTTCTATCTTTGTTCTTTTAGAATTGGTTCAGCGAGGTTGGGTGAATGGTATTCACATGCATGCATATATGTTAAACCGGATGTTATATTTTGATGTAAAAATAAATATCTCGTGTGCAGGTACACTTCCTGCGGTGAGGACTACATAGTCTTCGTGGCCGTACCATGTTCTGATAGAATTCGCATAGTGGGGAAAGGTCAACGAAGCTTGATGAATTTGAAACCTGTTTCTCTAATCCATTAGCAATATAGTGAAGAGCGGGATATATATAAATTAGTCTCGTAGTATACGACGCTTCGGTAGTAACGTGTATATAGATACCCTTGTCTCGTAAATCATAGGTACTCTTGGGAACGTAGCATATGTAGTGGCTTTAGTACCGGTACCCAGGAGGTTCTGACGTGGGTTCTACTAACCTAGTCTCACCATGCAGGTATCATTTTCTTTCTATGTAACCCGAGATAAGTAGATTCACTGGTTTTAGTCCAGCTGGAGTTCAGTTGCGATAATATGTTCTTAGAATCTCGTAGTCGATATAGCTCCTGTAAAGCTTTTTATGGATATGCCTTTTTGCAATTTGGAGGCTGCTGGTCTTTGGCTCCGCCGTGCATATTAGCCTCAAACTACAAAGAAGATGGGTGAAAGTTTTTAGATAACTAGCTTAGCTGTATAATATTGATTATATTAGTGACAGTCTTTGCAAGTGCCTAAGCGCATGGCTTAATTACTGTAACTTGTAAATTTGATCGCAAGCTAGCCTGCCGTTGGCGAAGTTCCGGATAGGACTCTAGCTAGCTCGGTATCATAATACAGTTGCTGTTAGCTGCGTAAGAGTTTTATTCATATATGCGTACGTAGTGGGTATCCGTTTCGATAGTAGCGCGGTACCGATACAAGCCGTATATAGGAGAATGTCCAATCATGAGCATACCAAAAGGATCCAAAGATGGAGGTTACAGCATATGTTTATAGCCAGTAGGTATACAGATAGGTGTTAGCAGTTAACTAGTTATCCACCCGGTGAGTATATATACCGATAAAACAAGGCTCTGGCTGGACCATTCTGGTGGATGTCACAGTCGGGGGGGTCTGCGTACGAGACAAGGTGGATTTATGTACGTACAAAATTTGTAAAACAGATCGAATTGAACTGTAGCTATACTACGAGATCTCGGTTTTGAAGCTATACGCAGACGTACTGAGTTAGTAACTTCACGCCACCGAGGTAATGATGGGTATGCGATATTTAAATATTTGTAGACGTACGTGAAGGAGCTGTGCACCTACAGGAGTGTTTTATCTCAAAATATCTGCGTATTTGAGACCGCCTATCGTCTTAATCACCACCGGCACCAAGCTCTCTTGCTTCCAAACCGACGGATAACTTTGATTTTACTCCTTCTCCCCGCCGCCTTTCTACTGCCGCTATCTAGGTGTCTACTGAAGTACTGCCGTCATAGCTTTGTTTTTCTACTAGTACTACCGCTACACCTACCGTATACCACTATATATAACCACCATTATTACTGCTACTTTTTCTGCTGCTCCGGTAAGTAAGCGAAAGGTCTTCTTATCATTACTCTGTCACTAGGATATATATACTTGCCGGGGAACGGCGTTTAAATCAACGTACCAAACTAAGAGTAAACCTTTTTAAACCATAGGAGCGAAAATGATTATTCAAGTAGTCTTCGCGATCGGTATCCTATTTGGCTCCCTGTTAGCTTCCATCATCGAGTGGAAGCTCCGGCAATACGAAGTGGAGGTTAGAAGGCGGCACCGTGAAATGGTTTGCAGGGTTTTGGACGTCCCCGTCTTGAATCTTGTGGATGTTTTTTTGCCCCCGGCGCTGGAATCAATATTCCAGTGGTTCGGCCAACCAATGTGGGTCGTGCTTAGTATCCAGTGGGTCTGTTCTTGGATCATTTTCGCTATATTATGTGCCAAAGCTTGCTTGCAGTTGGTGACGGTTTTCGAGGACCTGTATGTTGAGCTACCCGCTACTCCCTTGGAAATAGTATTGCTCGCTCTGAACTAATACTTGGCTATTCGATCATAGAGCCCGGTGATACCAATTCTTCCCGTATACATGGGAGACCAAGTTGGCCTTATTTTTTAATCCTCTTTTCCCCTTACCCTCCATACCCTTTCCAGTTTTTTTTTTTTTCAAACTTTTTTCTTCTTTCTTTGAATTGGGCTTTTTGGATTAAATTTTTTTTATTATCGACTCGAAAGCTTTCGGTTCTAAGTTGTAGTTCATGTCAATGGCAGTATTTAGACCTGTGATTTTATGTCAGTTTATCTCTTTCCTCGGTCAAATGGTTATGGACTCTGGAGGACTCGAGGCCAACCTCTGAAGCCGTAGACGTATAATTATAACATAACAGCAGACCGGACGCTGTGCTGGAGATCTGTGTCGGTGATATTGGCATCCTAATTTCCCTCCTCTTTCTCTTCTTCCTCTCCCTCTCCCTCCTCCACTTCTTCCCACCTCCATACCCATCCTCTTCGCCTTTCTCGTCGTCGCCGTCATCATAACCATCGCCGTCGCTGTCGTCATCATCATCACGGACCGTAAGCCATCTTTGAAAATGCCTCTTCTTGAGAAATCTGTAGATATTTTTATAATAAACTAACAGTTAGCTTGTATGAAAGATGTCTTTCGCCTTTAACGCTGCCATCAAGGTCGTAGGTGCCGTTGCAGCCGCCATTGCAGCGTACACCATCACTCGCCACTGGGGGCGGGGAGATTCAGGCACATCGGTCGCCGCCCACCTCAAGGTGGTTAAGACTCTTGCCTTCGTCGCCGATTCGGTTGGCTTTTTAGTGGTGCTGGATTTTTCTTGCCTGCGCCGTCGGGGGCCGGACAGCAACCTTCCTCCCACTGCTCCTAGCTTGGGGGTGTGAGAGAGCCATCGATCACATCCTCTCGTGGTTCTCCGTCAGGCTGTGTCTCGAACTTCTCAGGCTTTTTTTTAATCTGGAAATATATCGAACTACGCAGTCCCGTAGACTCAAGTCCAAGGTCTAGCTACATCCCTGCTTGCTTGCTTGTTTGCTTGCTTGCTTGCTTGGTTTTTTTTTTTTTTTTTTTTTTTTCCCATCGTCTGCTTCCTCTTCTTCTTCTTCTTTTTTTTTTCTTTTTTTGACCGTACAACAAACAACAACCACTGCTCCAACAACCCCCAAACATCTTCACCATCTCCACGACATCGCCATCAAGCTCGAGGGCATCCACCAACCCCCCTGCTCTCTCTCTCTCTCTCTCTCTCTCTCTTCCTTCACGGCTTCAACAATGACGCGACGTAAAGCCAACCAGCCAACCTCTCCTCCCCAGAACACGAGAACCCCCCACCAGTCCCACCGACGCCAACAATCCCACCCCCACACCTCCTCCGGCCCATCCCTCCAGGCCCTCCACGCCGTCCACGATGCACCGGCATCTTTGGAACAACTCAATTCCTTAAACTTCCCCGTCCTCCAGCGTTTCCTGCCCTCCCTAACTCACATACACCTTACAACATCCTACTCTACCGCATATAAGATCCGGGACGGCAACTGGGAAAAGCTGGACATAGAAGGACCACTGTTCCTTCTCGAGCTCCTCCCTTCGCACCCGAACTTCCCGTCGGCTTCAAATGCCGGCGTCGATCCTAAAAGGGTGGGAGACATGGGGAAATATCACGCTTTCGTGCTAAATCGCAAAGGAGTGAACAACCTCCTTATCCCACTTCCCAAGAGGACGGAAAACGTAGATACTACGGACTCGGTCCTTATAAGCATGTTGATGGCTTGGGAGGACTGTTACGGTCTTAGCGTGTTCGATCAGCCAGGGACATCAACTGCTAGTGAGAGCGACAGAGTCGGGAAAAAGGTTTTGGAACTGGTCAAGGAAATGGAACAGACGGACGAAGCCGCAGCCGCAGCTGCTAAACAAGCCGAGGCCCCCAGGAAGAGGAACGAGAATACCGATAGATTGCAAGCCGAGTTGCTACAGGGGCAACAATTCCAGAATACCTGGGATCATCAGCAACAGCAGCAACCGCAAATCCCACAGATGTATCAGCAGCAGCATCACCATCACAACCCACAAATGCAACAGCACCTACCACCATTGCAGATGCAACACCTTCACCATCAACCACAATATTCAGGCTCACCAGCATACATGACGCCTACGGCCGAGTACGCCGGGGTCGATCTCATGGCTGCGTTAGGACCGAAGCTAGGGATCATGGGAAACAACAGCGGTGGGAATAACAGTGGATACAATAGCGGAGATGGGGGATATACTAGTGCAGCTAGTGGAACAGGGGGCAAGGGGAGGAAGATCACTTTGAATGAGCTATTCGGGAAGCCACTTGGGTAGAAACCTTGAATGGCCGATCTCTTCCGATTATGCTTACATTTGCATTGTTCTCTTTTTTTATTATCTTCCTTTCTCTATTTGAGAAAGGGTTCTTTACGCTGGCGTTTTAGCGGGAGTGGGAAATGGCGTTTCAGGTGACCAGCCTTAATTGCATGGCCTTTTTTTTTATCTCCTTTTCCTTTTTTCTTCTTCTTGACACTACAGTCTATATGACCACCGCCGACTTTATGAGGTACGCAGAATAATTCAAATCTGGCCTCCGTTTCAAATTCATGATAAAATTATTACCCCGATGTTCCGCCCATCCTCCATGACTCCGACCTACCAGACCATCATTAAAAAGGCTCGGGCACGCGCATCAGTATATATATATATGCGTATGCGTGTGTACGACCCCGACACCAAGCACTATCTCATGGGACGAGTTTACAAATAATAGTCAGCTAACGGATATTAGTCCGTATCCAAACTCTATACCACACATACACGGCCGGATATAATCAACGGACAGTCTTTCGAATAGTAGCGTGGACTTAAACGTGAAGGTCTTCGCCCGCCCCGTAGTCGCTGTTATGAGTGGTGTCGTATATGTTATACACGTTCCGAACCAAGTACCTATTTAGCGGGCATGGAATCAAATTTTTTTTCCATCCATGGCGCCAGTTAAAGATCGAGAAATCCGGATGCGATTTGGTCGTCCTCAATCGAGGAATAGTACGGGTAGCCAACTATCAAATCCGACACATAGGCCTATTTACATGGTTGCAACATTTCTCCGTTCCAATAGTATGTATTGATACCACGTAGCAAGGCGATATCGTCCTGAAACTCCATCTGGAGCCCGCGGCATCGTGGCACATCGGTACAGTTGAAGGGAGTAAATACCCAGATATCGGTTAAGTAATTGTGTGTAGTCGTCACATGAACGTCCGCCATGGATGTTGAAGCCGATGATAATAGACCTGCCGACCCGTGGTTCGACCAGTTCATGATATATATAACAGAAGACATTGGTATAATACAGCAAACAGGAGGAAAAAAGAAAAAAGGAGGAACAAAGATAAACACCAACCTCACGAGACAGACCCCCGTCTACTAATAAACATCGTATAGACACCGAACTGATACCATCGGGCACCCTCGGCAAACCCCGACAACAGACACACTGCAACACACTTCCCAGACGTTGTATTTTCAAGACCCCCCTTTGACCCGAAAAGAGCTCCCAGATTCGTCCGCGTGCAGCCTCCCCGGGAAAAAAAAGGGCGCAAACTCCCCGATTGTCGAAAAAAGATCACGCGATAGTAACCTGCCAGTATCTCGCACAAAAAAGCTTCCTCCCAAAGGACTAGAATCTAGAACCCTCTCGGATCAGGCCAATACGGATCCACGGCGGGGAGGAAGAAGGGTGGTTCGTAGATATCACATGCACCATGGCACCACGTTTTTTTCTCTTCCTTTTCTTTGCTTTTCTTCCAATTAGCTGAGCTGAGGTCCAGACGCTATCCGCTCCCCGCACTTCCCGACATAACCAATATGTCTACGTTCCAACGGGTTTCGAGGGCCGCGCTAACGATAATTTAATATTTTGCCGGTGATTGCCACTTGACTTTGTGACGTCACTTCCAGGATTTTTTTTATGTATGCCGTGAGGTGACGGCAGGCTTTTTTTTCGGACATATGTGAAGGTCCGAATTGGCGGTTCTCCTCGGCGTTCTGAGGTATCGCTATTATCAAAAACTTAAGCTTTTGATAACGGAATTGGATTGCATTGGGGAGGGCGGGCTCGGGGGCGAGTATATATATAACCTCTTTGTAGAACTTCCGTTTTTGCTTAGATACATGCATTGCATTGTCATCACTATCCTGGCTATTATCCATCTTGCCTTCAATTAAATTGTCATTACAATTTTGAATCTATATTTTTTTCATAACCTTGAATCGAAATTCGATATATCGGATATATCATCGAAGACCTTAAAACATAACATCCTAAGATCCCAAGCCGCCCTTTTGACTACCGACCGAAGTTACTTCAGTGAACAGTCAAAATACCACAAACACCATAAAAAGCCCATAACCAAATGGCTTCAACAGACCCCAAATCGACCGAAGAAACCAAGCCCACAAGTTCAAGTAAGCCCTACTGCTATGCACTCCCAAAGTCTTCTCCCCCAGAAACGAAACTAACGTCAAGACCCTCACAGACCCTTCAGGCATGGCTAAAGTTACTCGTCGAGCCACAGTAAGTACCCGCAATATCTATAGACACAAACCTCCAATTATTCCTTAGAACCCACATCTGAGAGATACATTCTCTATGAAATAGGGCGCGGGCGAATACTTCCGCAACACCATCCTAGCCAATGTCGAACGTCTAGCCGGCGATGCCGCCGTAGCTGACGAAAAGGAAAGACTGGCACGTATAGGATATCAGCAAATGAGAGGGCGATCTGAAGAACATACCCATACACCTCCCATATCGGACCATCCCGGATCGTTCGTACCGCCGGCAAACGAAGAGCCCGCAAAACCGGGGCTCAAGAATTAAAATTAAAGTTTTGAATTATATGATATTTTGTAAAATTTTGGAGGTGGGAGAGAAAGATTGGAAAAGTTACGGGTTTTTTATTATTATTAATTTGGGATGGGGGAAATTTGGGGGATAGGAATTGCATATGTTTATTGGTTTTGGAAAAGGTCGTATGGATCCGAACGAAATGGGTTTTTGAAGGTTCAGAATAATTCGTGTAATATCATTGTCATATACATTAACTTGTAATACGCCCCCTCCCCCCGATGTACGCCTAGTTGACAAGCAAACATAAAAAAAGAGAGAAAGAAAGAGAAACCAACTTATCTGATCTCAAAATACTCTTGAACATCAGTATTCTCAATAAACTTAACGAACTCTTCGTATGAGTGTTTTCGCACCCAATGAGTCTGCGTGGTCTCCTCCCCAGAAACAGTGGTAAACCGATACTTCAATCCGATATCAAACCCGCAAAACGCCTGGTCCCTCCAATTCCCATGAATCCTAACAGTTAAGATGTACTTTTTCTCGTCAATGAGCCTTCGGTAGTGATCTCGTACTAGAAAGTCCACCTCCAGAGCCTCCAGCCCCATGTTCTCTCGTGTTTGTTCCAAGAAATCGAGGATTTCTTCTTTCTCCACAACGTTATGACCGAAGGTTCCTTCGATACATATTACCTCCTTGACAGTCTCTTGGTTCGTCATCAGGAACTCCTTCAGCCCGCTGAGTGTAACTCCGACCTTCCCAAGTTCGATCCTCTTTAGCCTTTCAAACTTCATCGTGGTAGGAACCACAAACTTCCTGGGAACGGCGTTCTCATCCCTCCTCACTTCGCTCCCCTGGACCCTCCAAACGACCAAATCCTCAACAGTCCTAACGGTTTCTGTAAACAAAGGCGAAACCTCAAAATACTGCCTATGGTACCCTTCCCTATCCTTCTCATCCAGGCACAACTCAAGCCTTCGCAGCCCCGAAAAAGTATACCTATACCCTTCCGCGTGTCTTTCGATCCAATTATTCAACTCGGTCTCCGTAGCTTGACGTCCGGTGATTTCACTAATCCTTGCATGGTACGGTTCGAAAAAAGATATCATAGCTCCGGATTTTGGGTACTCAGTCGAAAGGGTACCGACTCTAACCTCCTTGATTCGTCGTTTCGCTTGTGCGGCGCAAAATAATACTGACGGGTAGGCTTCCCACAAATGCGAATGCAGAGCTTCTCGAGAAAACCAGTCTGTCCAAGGTAAATCGCCATCTTCAATCTCCGGGTTCCTCTTGAGCAGTCGTGCGAGTTCCGGGTTATACTCTCTCCAAATCTTCAACATGACCGATGGATCTTCCTTCGTAATATCTGTTCTTTTAAACTCGAGGATTTGGAGGTTGGGAAGAGATCGGAAGGCTGAAGTAATACGTTCCAAAATCTCGGCCTTATCCTGCCATTTGACGTATAGACTTGTCAAGTGCACCTCAAAAAGTGTAAAAATCTCATGAAACGCATCCTCGTAATTTGGCTCTTCTTCCTCTTCTTCGACGTCGTCATTATTCTTGCGTAATGGGTTTTCAAGTCCTTCGCTGTGTCCGCCCGTAAACATTCTTTTTAACATCCTTCTCAACGAAGATGCTCGGAGGGATTTGTCCTTTATCCTTCTGGCGGATGGCAACGCCAAGGTTCGACGCATGTGGTTATGGTACCACCGCTGCATTCTAACACGGGTTTCTTGCGGATACCCCATCGCGGTGCTAATGCACCAATACCGCTTAAGAAGACTGACATAAGGACTTTCGAGATCGAAAGTGATATGGGTAACTCGTTTCGCAAGCCGTGGTATCCTCGCAATGCGCTCAAGTTTTCGGATCCCGTCTTGGCAGAGAAAGTAAGTTTTATGTGAGTGAATAGAGTTCAAACGTTGAAGCGGGAGTTTTCGGCGAACAGCGCGGGAAACGAGTTGCAGCTTTAGGACCTCGGTATTGGAGAGGTAGTCGGTGATTTCGTAGATTATATCGGCTGGAAGGGCGGAGAGCAGAGAGAATGTTGGAGGAGGAGGAGGTCTGAGGTCTGTGCAGAATTGTGGCTGGTGGAGTGGCGCCATTTGGTGAGGCCAAAGGGTTGTGGTGAGGACTTGTGCCATGATGTCAGAAGTCTGTGTGATCTTGCACGACAAGCTTACAAGTCAAGTCGGCCGACTGGGTTCCAGGAAGCTTAAGATATTCAGCGGGTCGTGAATACTCATGGAGAGACTCCTCGTCGGTGCTAGAAGTAAGATCAGTTCGACTATCAGGGTCTTTGCCCGAGTATTTACATAAAAAAAAAGCTCAAGGGCCCGGCGCCCGATTTGTGTAGAGAAAAGAGAAAGCGAGATCGAGCAGAAAAGAAAACTCTCGGCACTTTGAAACCGCAGGCGAAAGGCGCCCGCCTCCCTTTAGCGTCCCCGAACAAAACCTCTGGTTTCCTGGCGGTGGCTTCGACGATGCTGGACTCCGGTGCAGCATGGAGGTTTTGTGAAGTCGAGCGAGGGAGGACCGAAGGAGCCAAGGAAAACAGCATACGTATTCTCCTGCTGGCATTCTTTCCCCCCACCCTCCTTTCTTGCCCAAGTGCCTAGGGACCGCCAGCGAACCGGAATTTGAGAGAGTGTGTAAATTAGTTTTAGTGGTTTGGACACAGCATGCATGGATCTCCCTCTGCCCTCGCTATGTAGGCCAGGCATTCGAACCTCTGCCTTCTGCACAGTGTACTGCAGAATTTAACCGTATCGATGCCGTTGCTTTTTGCGTCAGTGGCGTGCAGGTCCAATGCTTAATCTGGTCGTTCTCCTGAGCATACACCTCTACCCGGTCAAGTGGGTCTTCGTAAATAATTAGGTATCTCCACCGAAGGCTTTTTCGAACGAGATAGGATAGCCGACGCATTAAGTCAACCTGATGTGTATCAAATATCAAAATCTTGCTTTCCCAAATCTCTAGCTTGGGACGAAATCTCGCTCGCTTTTGTGCGACAGTATTTCTTGAAACGACCTATATTCGGGTTAAACTAAGGGTCCTGCCATGTTTTTTTTCGCTGGCAGCATGCATATTCGCCTGCCCTGGCCCCATTTCGACAGGGGTCTCACTCTGATGCCGCAGCTCGCGCACAGGTCAATAGTGCGGCAGGGCGGTGCTTTTGGGGCTTTCATGGGAGACTTTGGTTCGCAGATGCAGACTAGGTGCTAGATAATGCTGCTGCCTTCGGGTGAGAAATTTGCAGGCTGCCACAGTTAGTGGCTTGTATGGCCCCGGGCTATTCTTGGTGATACTTGACAGTTTCCCCATGCATAATCCTTTTTCTCGTGCGGATTCGGGTCGTCGCAGGGAAGGACAGTAATTAAGTCAGTACCTATATACGATGCAATGCTAGTAGTTAACGTTATAACGGAGACATTACATTTCAAGCTTCGAACACTTCTAGCTTACTTCGAATACGTAAAAACATGCATGGCTGATCTTGAAAAAAGAAGAACTAAGAAGCAGTCCCAGAACTTACCTAATCCCGCGGTAATCACGGTCACACCAGAAAATCAAGAAGGCTAGTAGCAGAGTCCGTGCAGTTGTGCGATGGCGCTAGAATCCAAAAAAGAATTCAAGCTCACTGCCCACGATTCGACTGCATTAGCATGCATATACGGGGCACCTAGCACCGATATCCACTCGCAGTCCGAAACGTCACGGAGCCAATCGTCTCAACTTGGTTTAGTTTAGAGAAGATACCAAAGTCGGTAAATTAGAACGAAGATCTTTTTTGCGTCCCTTTCAGCTGTGAAATTGTCGAGAAAGGGACAAAGGGCTGTGGTTGAGATACTTCTTTCGGATTTAGTAACTTTTCAGATATGCCGCTGCAGTTGGATGTCAATTTTAGGAGATTTGTGCGGCACCCCAGAGGCTATATATGCCGTTTACGAGGGGGAACATATGATACTAATGATAATGCAATGTTAGTGCCTGTACTATCAATTGGCCATCTTTGCCACAAGGAGCTAGTTAATCGAGTTACTTGCGATTGCGATCAGGTTTTGAAGCAATTTGGTCCAGGATCACCGATTTTGCGAGCCGATAATGCAGGGCGGAAACCCGACTCAGGGTATTGATTGGCCAGGCGGACAATTTAAGATCATGTCTTTCATAATCTTCAATCGATAGAGCGGGGATCGCTTCCTACTTTCTTTAAAGCCGTATCGATATCTTGAATTTTCGATAATTGACCTGCTCCGATTCTCCGTGAAGGAAAATTAAAGCTTCTGGCGTGCGCATGAATTCATGCATTGCGATTGTAAATCTTTCTAGTTTCAGCTGAGTTGAAGTAGTTCCTGTTCTATAAATTTAGCGGATTATTATATTCGAAATTAACTAGCCAACATCTGAGTATTTGCTCGTAGGCAGACATCCATTGAAAGATTGTGATTTAGAAGTTTAAATCTAAAAATTGCCGAACTCATCATATCGCTCAGCCACGAGCCACCGGAATTATATAAAATTGTACAGGCGGTTGCCTCGGGAGCTCGACAGCTGTTGACATGTCGGCTGGTTTGAAAATTAGACTGGAATTCATGAAAAACTGCACGAGCGCCATACATTAACATCCGCTCACAACGTAAAACGCCCCGTACCGACCCTATAGTAGAGTACCTCTTCAAAAGTGGTTGTGCCGTTACCTTCATATATATGTACATGTATATACATATATATAGTGGCAAAACCGTAGTGCAGATATTGAGACCATAGGAGTTTCAAGATTTTAACTAGTTGCATGATGTACTACTCTCAAAGGCCGGCTGGGTATACCTTCTACTTATTCTGATATCAGTCGATACATACGTCTTCTAGTCTAGCTATCGTGAACCTACACCCCATACGGTAGTCAGATTTTTCCTTTCTTGGGTTTAGTGACCGCGAGGGCACGGGTCTTGGCCATTAGGCTTTTCTAGCTTCTTCGAGCTTCGGAAACTTTTCCTGTCTGAAATTCCAAGATCCTGTTTAGTCGTACTTGCAGGTGGGCTTTCCGTGCAATTCGGAATTCAAGAAAATCTCTAGAGCTCGCACGCTTTCTATTCGGTGGTCAACTCGATTATGTAAAGATAGAGGTGAGAATATACCGTCCTTCCCCCAGCTATGTTCGAGCCTGCTAACCTCTTTCCACAGGCTGAGTTAACGACTATGACCTTCCGGAACTTCTCAATGTACTTCCTCTCCGAACGGATAATTAAACTTCAGCAATCCGTTCAACCCCCCAACCCACTCGTCCTCATGTTCGCTCCCCTCTCTCCAGATACATGGCACCCCTCCTTCCCCACCACCACAGAAATTCCCCATCTCCCCTGTAATCTTCACTTCAACCCCCTTCCGGACGCCTCCCCACCTTTTCCCATCAATCGAGACCTCAACTTCCTCCCCCCTCGTCTTATTAGATAACCTTAAGCTAACCTCTACCTCAGCTGGCAGGACCAGGGGTCTGAAACTCAGCGATCTTGGGCAAATCGGTGTAAGTAGTATAGCCGGGACTCGGGGGTGGACAATGGACCCGAAGCTACTAAGTGAATAAGCAGTTGACCCCGTCGGTGTGCTTAATATAATCCCATCGGCAACAGCTTCCGTTAAGAACCTGCCGTCTACAAGGACATCTACTATTGCCATATGTGGGTTTTGGCCACGGTGGATGTTAACCTCGTTCATTGCCCATACTCCTGACCCTTCCCCACGTCCACCGTTTGAATGGTCATCCGGGGGCCATAGGTCGCCTAGGAGCTGTGTGGACCCTGAGAAAGCTTCCATTTTGATCCGGCTGCGGCGCATTATACGTGCTTTATTTGTGAAAACAGCAGTTATGGCTTTTTTGTAATCGGAGAACTTCCATGGTCCGAGGAAACCCAATGTACCAAGTGAGAAAGAGAGCAATGGCGGAACGACGGGTGACGTAGAGAAGAGACTTGCAGCGTGGAGGATTGTTCCGTCCCCACCAAACGTAACGGTTAAAGAAGTTTTAAGATGGTATGGATTTCGGTTCGGATATGGTGGGAGCGTAGTATACGGTGTCGCATAGATCGGGAACGGGAGGGAAGGGTGTAGTTCCGTAGCCACTCTAGGCTCCAGAATGATATTCGTAGCCGGGTAAGCAGTCTTCAAATACCTGCCGACACCATTAAAACCCTTCCATCAAAATAGGTAGTATCACAATGCATACTTCGCAAATTCAACCATAGCCTGCGTCACAGATGGCATTCCTTCCTTCTGTATCAACAGGACATTATTGGGAGGTTGATTTTCAGGAAACTTGATAATTTCAAGACTTCGGTTCGTGCATTCTAGACATTCACACTGATCGTGTAAGTCAGCTAGTAGCTCTTCAAGTCAGGAAGGTGGCGTTCCATACCGCGGTATATCGGGTCTATCTTATTGTCAAGATCCCATATCGACCGAAGCTCTAACCTCGGCCTACACGACGAGAAACAACGTTGGGACACCCTCCAGGCGCCCGCCGCCCGGAAATTTCGTCCTAAGGGCCGCATGACGTATTATAACCACTGGCTAAGTTGGAGACAGTCGCAGCCAGCTGCGATAGTGGATTCTAGTGGGAGCGTGATGTTGTTGAAGAGAAGTGGGTAACAGATTCAAGTTTTCTCGAAGCGGCAGCGCAGCCGGCATCCACTTAATTGCTGAGTCATCAAACCGAAAGTGTGGTATTTTTCATTGGCAACGCAACTGTGCTAAAGCAGTGGAGAGTAATAAATCTACATTCCCAACTACTGTATATACTGGGAAGAAAGACGACCGGATCGAACGCCAGAAAGCCGTGTAATTATTACCAAGAGACTCAAAACCAAGCGCCAAAGTATACTCTGCCAGAAAGAAGCTTCTGTCTTGCGGATATATTATCCCACGAAGGCTGTAAGGAACGCAGACCTCTTTTCTTCTTCCCTCTTCTCGAGAGTCTCGCTCCTCCATCCATCCATTGCTGTGGGCCGCCGCACAATAACCTCTGCGAACTCCTTTATCACGCTTTTCTTCACCAGTTCTGTGGTCGTCAGCCTGCTACTAGCACTTAGCCGTTTGACCAGAGCCGCTGGCGTAAGAGCTTGCGGAGAGAAGTTATTAGTTATCGCCGCATCATACTTAGGCGACAGAAGTGATATGACCTCTGATACAAAGCCAGTAAGGTATATAAAAACGTTGGCGTGGACGGGTGGGGCTGCGGTAGGCAGCATATCCAGTATCTTGTCGGCTCCGGCCTTCCCCCCCACACCCTTTACAACCTCTCCGTAGAGCGATCCGGGTAGTACGCCCTCTTTGAGGTACCCTAGCCAGTCGAGCAGGCACTCTGACATAGCTTCACATTTATCTTCTTCCGAAAATCCATTTCTATCAACCTCTTCCCATGCCCAATCCTTGTCGCAGTCAAGAGATTCTCTTATCCACCTCTTAAGCGCAGACCTAGCATGGACGGATGATCGAGTGAGTTCCTCAACGCCTTCATCATCATCTCCATTACTGTCCATCAGTCCTAAGTAGAGGGTTAGTTCGTGTTATATTTCCAAAGCAGGAGAATGCCTTCGTACCCCAGGTTTCCTTTACGAACGGCCACCCCGGCAGCATCGTCCACCTGACGCCCTCCCCACCTTCACTCATCACAATACTCCTTAGAGTCAACAGAAGGTACTCAGTCATCCTGAATAGTTCCCGTGGTGCACTCCAATGTGCTTCGCCTGTGCATTTCGGATTGCTTCTAATACCGCCCGCAGAATCAGGCACTCTCAGTAGCTCCGTAAGCCCATACCCCAGAAATGTTGGTTTGAATCCAGCTTTCACAGGTATAAATTTGTCTTGGCCGTTAGACACACGCATCACCAGCACATCCGCCAGTTGTTCCTTTCCTTTATTTAGTTGTCGAAGAAGAGAAGCGTACGCAGATCGCGGTTGTCGTCCGTGTTTTCTTGGAGGGAGGGCGAGCTGTAGTGTGACCTGCTCAGCATCGCCAGGTTGCAGTGTATGAGACCCATCAGTCTCCGAGTTGTTGAACATAGCTGATAACCACTCCTTGCACACTTCTTCTGTCGGTCCGCCAGCAGCACTGCTATCCTCTCCAAAGGCCATGGGGTCATTAGCATCTTCAGGCGTGACCTTGGTAAAGCCGTCGTCGTCATCATCCATTATGGCCGGGAGAACAGGCCTCTTTACAAACTCGCAAACGGCAGCAGTCCGGCCAGTGTTTGCAATAGTCACAGTGCGACGAACTACTTGATCCCAAGTAACATCCCCGAAATTAACTATTTCGTTATTGGGGTCCCCATCCACTATCACTGTAACGACAGGACGAGCTTCGTTCTCATGGCGGTCAAGCTCCTTCACAATCTCTATTTGTATCTGAGATCGTTTCTCCTGGTCGACGCCAAGGTATTCGAGCGAGAATTCCGCGCTTACAGGTTTGTGGTCCGACTCCACAACCGATTGATGTGAAAAGTACTTCGACAACTTCAACGGAGTGGGGACATCAGATATATCGATGTCGTTGATGGAGGTGATCTCGTGGTCATTGTTTGGCGGCATGTGCGAGTCATTCTCATTTGTATGTAAATCGGACTCTTCGCCGGCTTCCTCTTCATCAGCGAAATCGAATAAAACATCACTATGTTCAGTCCCATCGAGATGTGATTCCCGTTTTCTATCTCTTGCGTCGGCTAGTCTCCGTGCCTTTAGCCTTTCTATCTCTTCCTCCTCAACTTTCCAGTCTTTCCACAAAATCCGATCACAATAACTTGGAATTCTTGCCTTTTCGCTGGTATCGAAGGTGGAAATTGTGCCTGGGTCATACTTATAGGTTGGCGCAAACATGATTTTACCTTCATGGAAAAACTGGAATGCTTTCCCTTCAGCTTGCACTTTCCGTAATTGATCGGTCTCGAGAAGGAAGCTGATTGTTTCTTCGAAAGAACGATCTTGTTCTGAACTATTTGCCCTATCATCGTTGCTCTCCGTCGCTTGTTGATCGAGACTTAACTTTAGCACCGGATCGCTGCCATCAGCTTCCGGAGGTAGGAATTTATGGATCGTTTTCCTTATCTCGTTCCCTGACATCTCAAGCCTGTAGTTTAAGTCCCCAGCCCACACTACAATATCGCATTCCTTAAATGGGTACCCGTTTGGGTGTGCGGCTGCAACGGCCTCTGGCGCAGTCCCCCCTCCCGATATTGGTAATGGACTAGGGTGGAAATAAGCCCGCCTCATTATTTCCGCATAATCCCAATTTCTTCTATCCACAGCATTGACGAAAGCTGCGAGATGGCAGTCCACGAAGACGACAGTGACCCCTCTTTCATCCTCCGACTCTTGCAGTTCTTCAATCGATTTGTCCGCAAACGAGGGCGGGGATATTCCAGCAGCAGGCAGCCCTCCAAAAACTAATCTCGCCATAGCACCGCCCTTATTCCCCATATAACCCATCAGCCCCGTGCCCACGCTTGTTGAACTCGGAGTAGTGATCTGAGGTGCGATATCAGGCGAAACGTAGACAAACATTAAAACCCCCACCAATTGTTGAATAAGAAGACACCGAAACTCAGGTAGAGCGGCCTATGAAGTTCAAATCGCAGGCCCATAATTTAGCTGACCAGAATCCTTTTGAATTAGAGCTTACAGGCACAAGCACCTGGGGATGAAAAAGGTTCCAGATTTTGTTTGCCGTACCTGAATCTCTTCCTTCCACCGCTTCTGAACTGCTTCGTCTACAGATCGTATAAAGTTTTCTGGAGCGGTAACGTCCACTACTTCCTGGAGGCATATAACATGAATACAGTTTAGGGGTCCTGCGGCTTGGGAGGTTCCTCGAACTTGAAAAGAGTCCCTAGCTGGCGCGATCTGTACAGCCTTTGGTTCTTTATTTTCAAAAATAGCTCCTCCTTGGCCCTCGGCGGCAGTGCGTGCTTGCCCCGCATCTGTCTGTTCCTGTTTATCTCTTCGACCATCTGTTGTGTTTGATCGCGCACCTTCCGAAGAATACTCCAAGGGCGCTGAGAGTGCCCCACTTCCCGTAGTGCCTGGAATATTGGCGTTTTCAACTCCTTGCCCCTGTACTTGTGCCCCTGTTTTTTCCCTCCCTTCTTCTTTGGCGACTCCCAATATGTGACCTGAGCTTCCGACGACGGATATGTCTTGTGGGTTGTCGGCACTTCCTCCAGTCCTGTTTCCCTCCCCTGGGGCAGCGGGTTCTCGGAGGATGGACCCGATGGCCTTGTGGGCTCCGTCGATGGATGCCACGTTCCACGATGTGACCTTGACTTTGCATCTCGTGGGTCGGAGGAATTCCTTACGACGGTGATAGAGAGCGGCCGCGACGGGACCACCAACAAGTTTCTCAAGATTGTGAGTCGACTGGAGACCGCTTGGGTCGGAAGCACTCGGGGCTGCCATATGGCTTTCATGAGCGATCACCGTTCCTGATGGAGGATTTCCTAGAGTGCGACGGGGAGTGGGGGATATCGGCTGGTGGCGGGATGTGTCTGCGTGACAGGCTTGGTGGGCTGGATTTGTACCTTACAGTTTCGAGGTCTTGGCGTCGACGTCTATTGCGGCCAACGCAAAAATTCCAACAATCCAACACTCGAGGCCTGGCCCCAGACGTACTAAACATCTCTCCTTTTATTTACGTGCTTAAGTCTGAAGCAAATTTCTGGAAATGCCAGTAGTAAAATTAGTATAAATCTAGCTATCGTTCTGATTTAGAAATATATCTCAACCCGGAGCTGTATTGGGTATTGGATATTGGATATTGGATATTGGATACCTGCACTAATTAGCTGCACGCATGCATGTAGACTGCAGGTCCAAGAACCACTGGCAGCCGAGACCGACCCCTGATATCGATATCTTCCAAACGGTATACCCGCCGCAAGACTGTATCGCGCGAATTCACATGATAAGCATCCGCTTGTATCTACACTTAGCTAGTCTTAGATCAAGGTTTTGCATTATCCTAGTAGCAAGAGTAAGCCATGTCATCTAACGCCGTGGCATACGAATCATTAACTCCTTTAACTCCGGCGCTACCGTAAGCCAGTTGCATTCTGTCAGCAACCCACATTGGAGGAACACATTCCTATCTTGAAATTACGACAACGATGCTGAAAACGGGCTTTCATTCAGAAAACCTTACGGGATTGTTATCAAGGCGTGATAAGGTTGAGATCATTTATAAAAGGAGCTACTGGTACCTTTTTACACATAGCAATCAATATCTATCCAACATCTATTAATAAAATATAATCTTCAACGAAATCATACCAGCCGAGTCAAAGCTAATTGACATCAATACGAAACTTGTTTCTTACTTTTGAATTTTGCCCTATATCTCATATATATTTCTATTTGTCGAGAAACCGACCGTATAATAAGAGAAGAAAGAGAAAAGAAAGACCAAAAGCCATAAGATACCAGGATGTCGCACATAATCCTCACCGGCGCCACAGGTCTCGCTGGCTCTGCAATCCTCCAACAAGCCCTCTCTTCACCCTCAATTTCAAAAGTCTCCATCCTGACTCGACGACCCGTCGCAGCCGCCGACGGTAACCCAAAAGCCAACGTCATAATCCACAAAGACTTCACATCCTACCCCCCGGAGCTTCTAAACCAACTTTCTGGCGCAAGCGCATGTATCTGGGCGCAGGGAATATCCAGTGTAGGAATGAAGGAAGATGAATATACAACAATTACAAAAACATACCCCTTGGCTGCAGCCGAGGCCTTCAAAGAACTCCCCGTAGACGGGAAATTTAAATTCGTTTACATGTCTGGTCGGGGCGCAGACCAGAATGGAAACGCTAGTCAGATGTTTGGGAGGGTAAAGGGGGATGCGGAAAAGCAACTGTTGGGTATCGCGTCAGGAAAGCCCACATTCTCGGTGTACAATCTCCGACCGGCTGCAATCGACCCAGGCAAGGTCTGGACCGCGGACAGGAAGCCAAGTTTTCTAGAAAAGGCTGTTTTCAGTATAGGGCTGGCACAAGTATTGAGACCACTTATGCCGTCTCTGTTCATTACAACGGAGAAGCTTGCTGAAGTCTCTGTGGCGCTAGCCTTGGGGGACGGCGAGAAGCTCACGGGTGAAGGTATTAACCATGACGGGTTTACGATTGAGAATTCAGCGATTAGAAGGATGGCTGGTCTATAATTTTTCGTTTATCAAAGAAGGATTCGGTCGTGATTAAAGCGCCATAGCTTCTAGAGTTTTGTACTTCTCCTTATAATTCCTAGTATTTATTCGATTCCAAAGGAGCGCTTTATTATTAGATTTAAGATAATTCATAATTCTACCTGTTTTTCGAAATCCCGAAGACTGAACCTTGGGACGAAGTTATCTCGATTTAAGAAACCTCCACGATAAAATCAAGTTCTTGGGATGTACCCTTCCACGGACTTAAACCTGGTCCCTGAGGCTCGCCTGTGCCACTTTCATTTGACGACCCTGTATCCGAAGAATGCCTGCTTGAATATGGAATATCAATTGCTACATGACTCTGAAATGGCCCGTTCCAACCTTCTTCAGAACAAAACACATCTCTGTGCCGGCTGCCGTGGGCTAGAATTTGGACGGGGACGCAATTCATATCTATTCATACCATATTTTATTAGCCTAGTCCTTTTTGAAAAGACTGCAAAGGGTAGAGAAGTATACTCACTGGTTCTCCTCCAGGAAGTACTACCCGATCTCGATTCAACCTTATTGCGCCATTCTCCTGAAACCGGGTCTTCGGTGTAGGGGAGAGAAGTCCAAATCTTCCCAATAGCTAGTGACACGTCTCCGGATACCCTCCCCTTCGCAATACCAAGGGCAATCCTCAACCTCGGAAACCGTATATTGGGGATTTTAACTGCCTCAGTGATAAATTCGATGCAAGGATTATATTTGAAAAGATCCACTCTCAAAAATTCTAATTGCTGGGGGAACATGTATTCGAAGAATGTTTCTCCAACATTTTTGTATGATGTGAACTTCCTATGGGTATCCCTTCCATAAAAGAGATGAATGCGGCGAAGATTCTGAAATTTTTTCAAAGGTGGAATCTCCGGCTGTGGGGCGTTGAGCCATGAAAGGCGAATTGTTAATGAGTTAAGAGTTTCAATCTGACCTTCAAGTATTTCGCCGAGGAAGTTGAAAGTCGGAGAGTCTGTGTATTCTGTGCTACCGACAAACTGCACGCTCGGGAATAGGTTGAGCTCTAAGTTACGAATACCCCTAGCCCTCTGCAATAGGGGGATAAGGGGTTCGTACTCAAGCAGTGGTGTTTCATCCAGCCAGAGACGCAGGTCTTTTATTGACAGCAGTTCTCCGTTCTCAGAGGCTGAAGAGGCTCCAAGATGATCGTATGTGATTCCAGTTTCATACCCACAATCGCGATGGCCGAATGCTTCGTATCCATTATAGTCCTGTTCGATCTCTTGTTCGACCGTTCTAGCCAAGGTTTTTAGAGTTCGATTGTAGAATGGTATCGCTTCTCTGTACTCAGTTTCGACTGATCCTTCGGACAGGCTATCTTGATAGCCTTCCCTCAAACTTTCGGGAGATTCATCCGTTTCAGCGTCGCTAGAGAAATCAGCTATGGGTCTGATTTTTGGGGCGTTGTTTGTGCTTGCAAATCGAGAATCAATGCCAACTTGTGGAACTCCTAATCGCAGGAATCGCTCTAGAAGGAGATAACTTGCTGTGGCGAAATCGACTAATCTCGTCATGCCGAGTCGCTCAAGTTTGAAGGGAGGATCAAAGTGGTGGAGAGTAGTAAGCAGAAACCTGGTGCTCATGGCATTAATAGAGCACGCAAGTTCAACCTCTTGAAGGTCTTTGAGCTGATATAGCAAGATCGTAGCCAACATCGTGACGCCATATTCTTCGAGATGACTTTCGAAAAACCGAAAAACTTCAATCCCTTGTGTGGCTTTAAATTTGAGATGTCCTCGAAGTTCATCCATCTCTGTTTTAATAATTTCATTATCTGTATCCGTTAATCTCAACCAGTATCCATGTTCGGCCCTCAAACGAAAGGTTGCAGTTTTGATGAATTCGACAAGAGGGTCTGTGAAAGCGTAGTTGACAATATTAAGCATTGTATCAGGATATTGAATTTCTTCGTCGAACCACAAATGGCGGTTGACCATCGGGTAGGCGACACTTCTTAACCGACTGGATGTTTGCGAGAAGGAGTTAAGATCCCTGCAACGCTGCCCAGGAGCTGTGGGAACGAGCTCCTTTGCTATCATCTGAATGATCTCAGTGGGGAGATCCGTTATTAGATATCCTCCATTTTGAGGAATATCTGGAGGAGGCGAAAGCTGTTGTAGCATAGATTGCGGCTGGCCGGGGGCACTGTGGGCTAAATCCATCTTGAAGTCGGGGCTGGCTCAATACTGATACCCGCCCTTAAATACTAGCTAACTTAGAGCCAAGGAGGAAATATAAGAAGGGAAAGACCTGCGTCCGAGAAAGCTTTAAAAGTGGACGCGTTCTATTGAGATGATACATCTCCTATTGGAGGGCGCACTGTGCATGGTGCACGCAGGCGCACGTGGACGCACGTGGCGGGCCATCGGCAGCATCGGTGCGTGTTAGTGCCGCCACATCGCCGTCGCTATCATCCAAGCCACCGCCACTGCACCGCCGCCACTCCAAATTATAATTCATAGCAGCTCGAACTTAAAACTTAATATTTAATCAATGAGCGTGCATCATTTATAAATCCTCATTCTGGAAGTTTAGCGTGTTTAAATTAAATTTAAACTGGACCAATTCTTTACTAATATTTACATCCAAAGTTGCACGAAATTATCAAAATCTAAATTTAATTTATGTACAAAACATTCATACATTGACACAAAAGACCCTGAATTTCTTTTCCATGCTATTGTGGTGGAAGGGTAATATCATAGCGGCAGCGGTGGTGGCGAGGGCGGTAGTAGGTGCGGTAGTAAAATATTATATATAGTGGATCGATTACTGCCAGCGATTGAGGAGGCGGCATCGCCACCAAAATTGCTGGAAGTGGGGGCCTGGAATTAATTCACAGCTCGAACATTAGCATAGACTGAAGAAATCAATTACGATCATATCAAGTGGGTAGATATAACGTACCGGGTCTGCAGCTGGGGACTCGTCCTGGAGGGTCTCCATGACTTCGGCCACGAGCTTGATGAAGAGAGACCCCATCACGTAGATGAAGAGGATAACCTGGAGGCCACCACCTATAATGCAAGTGACGGTATCGGGCCCCGAGGAATCTGCTGTGCATAGATTCCCTACGAGGGTGCCGATACCCCCCAGGCACGCACAGAGACTAGACGTTATCTTCATAGTCCTCTTTTTTAGGGGTGGGGCGGCACTGCTACGGGAGCGTAGGAACAGGGCCCCAATGGTGGCCAGCGTGGTGGCCGTCACGGCACTAGCTGCTATGGCGGCCGTTTCAGACATATCGGCAGCCTTTCCTACGTCAGGATTAGTACTCACCCTGACCTATTAAAACAATTTGGAAGTAGCTAACCTCTGTTCAAAAGCAACTGGGGGAGGGAGCAATAGCAATGGTACGGATACCAATGAAACCGAAGACATAACGGCAGACGCTTGAGAAGTTGAACCGGCCATTAGAAAATCAGGAAGCCAGTAGTGGCATAAAGCATGGTAAACAAAATAATAGGGATGGTGGGGGGCAGGGTTTTGATGGCAGGGGGAAAGTTGATGGCCGGGAGAAGGTAAATGTAAAAGGTAGGAAACAGATGGGAGTTATCTTTGGGGGGGAATGGTTAATTTATAGTTACAATTAATTGGGGGCATTACGAAACAATTATACTGTCCCACAGATGCGCAGGATCGTCAAGTACGTCGGACATACGTACAAATATACTACTTAAAGAGGTAAGTACTTTAGGTAGATATGGGGCACGGAAAGCATATAGACAATCTCCTGCAGATCGAGAGTATCAAGAATTCGATGTTAGTTTGCTGTGTATGCGACTCCAGGCTTTTCGGTCTGTAGGGAAGTCTTCTAGCTAGGCTTATCAAATCAATCGTACGGGAATAAATATTTAAATATAATTATAAATCTACACTGCAGGCGTTGTTATTAGTTGGGGGGAGAGGGGTTGAATACTGAGAATGTGCTTAAGATCAGAAAGGACAGGCAAGTGATCGCAAGAGGGGCTATCTAGGTAGTTAGGATCCTAGGAGTGGGGTACAAACGGTGGGCAAGTTTTCCGCTAAGAGTATTCTGTTAATTTTTTAAAGTGAGAAATGATACGAAGTTACCTTAAGAAAAGAACTAACATAACGAAAGTATACGACATGATCATCGATGTTTCATTTTTTTTTTTTTTTACAAAGACTTAGTCGTTCACTCAATCATCAATAGAATTTAGTAAAAACCATGCGTGACACTAGGCTAGTTTACGGGACAAGGCGTGCTAGCCTATAGATCAGCTAGCGTATCCAATAGTCTATTTATCAGCGTACGTATTCCCTTACTAGTTTGCCTGTCTGCCTACGTGGTAGCCCGCACGCCCGCTCGCCTGCTCACCTACCAGTGCAGTCAGCAAATTTGTGAATTTATATTATTTATGAAAAATATATAATCACGAGGAAGCTACGTTGTGATGATGCTGCTGCTGTTACCCACATACAGAGGTATTTCTTGCTTAATTATTGCAACCTTTGAAGGTAAGGGTTTTAGCCATTTTGGGGCACCATACAGGTAGCACGATTAGGTCCATAGCTGATTGTATGAGACCCTCTTGGTCGTATGGTCACTAGAGCACCTAGCGAGAGCTAGAGGTGCCAATTCTATGTCTTCATTTTCAAAAGGCACTTTTAAAGTCGAGTTTACATTAGTCAACTATTTTATGATCACATTCTATTTATCTACACACTTCTTACAGGGTAGAAATAGTTTCCAAACTATCGACATCTTTCGGATAGCAAAACTGCGCGAGTTGAAGCGGGAGTAAGACATCGCAATGATCGGGCCCCGGGACTCTCTCGCTGCCTGCGGCGGCAACAAACTCCGATACATATAGACACTTATATATATACTACTCAAGCACGGAATTGAGAGAAGAATCTATTGTCCGTGGCCACCATCCCGCTCCGCTATCAATTCTTTAATATGCCGATTCAAAAAATACCTCCCCAAAACAGCAACCTCCAAAAAATGCGCCCCCTCTTGCCTTCCAATACAAAACCCATCCCCGGTCCCGCAAAGACAATCGAAAGGTCTAGGACTAATATACTCCGTTGACGGATAAAAGAAAGTTAACTCCTCCCCGGCCTCAAGATCCCTGTCCGCCACAACCCTCAATTCACCACAGATACCATTGGGGTATATCCCATCGGTATTCGGTGGGTATACCTCAATATCGATTGACGGGCTACAGGAGTGATTTATATAGACGAGACCGGAGGGGACTTCGATATGACTGGTCTTGCTAGTTTGGATGGATGACCAGGTTGACTCTGGAGTCGGGGTGAAGGTGTCGATAAAACATATGTGAGAACCACGAGGGAGCCTCTCACGGGCAATAACGGAGTTTTGACCGGAGGAGTTGTATCGATACTTCATTACTTTGTCCAAGTTACCTGCCGTAAGGGGGAATGCCGGAGGGATTGGTCCAGAAATTGTGGTTGGGTCTATAAGACCTGGATTCTCATTGGTTCCGAGGCCTGACATTTTGGTACGTAGAAACCAGTGCAGTAGCCAGGCTAATCGCGGAGTATTTTATTTGAGGGCAGTATATTGGAAGATTGGTAATATGCACTCTGGTCTGATGCCGATTTGACGTGGGACTTAAAGGTCCTCAGGCTTTTATATCCCTAGACCCATGGGCTCAGGCTCAAGTCGTTCGAACGCCATTCGGTAAACGGTTCGAATGGCCCAATATGAAACTCGATCTACGGCTTCCTTGATCGATGTCAGAGAGTGGGGCGTCTTTGCGTAAATGGGATATGGCTCTGATCTTTCCCGTCCTAAGTCAAGATCTTGCTTGGGGGCTGCATATGCAAGATATATCTCGATAGTCTAGAACGTGAATCATGCAGGCCGACGTGGCAATTCTCTTATTTTCCTTTCTTTCTTTTTTTTCTTGTAAAAAAAACCCCGACCTCCTCTATTTATAAAAAAGGTTAGTTTTATTAGCTAGGTACCTAAACAGGTATTTGAGATATCTGTAAAACCTTGAGATTAATCTAGTAAGTAGTTAACCAGTCCCAGTGCAAGGTTAATTGTTAGTCTCAAGGACTTTCTTGTGTTGAGGGAACAGCGGTTTACGAGACAAAGGCAACCGCTTCTTTGGAAGATGTACTAATATCGCCAACCAAATGCATACAAATCCACAACATCTCCGCTAATAACAAAGTGAACTCAATCCCGCTGTGCTCAAAAAATTGCTTCATACGTATCATACTGGTCTCGCTCCCAGGGAGGGTATCATGTTGTTCATAGCCTTATCTTACTCTTTTTTAATAAACCGATTTGGGAAATTCACTTCCAGACTAGTGGCTTATAAAGAGCTTATCCTGAAGTATCCATATTCTTCGCCTTTTTAGGTGGTGGGATGGCAAATGATGTATTTGGGGATATATCTACCCCGACGGCCTCTCCGCTGTGCGTGGATTGAGGATCCGATCTCACGGATGCCGATTCAGATCCTTGTGCGAACCCTGAACCTTGGGATAGCGGTGTAACGTTAAAGTCCACGCCGGCGGGTATTTGATCAATCACAGAGCATAACCTTTTGAAATGGGATGGCATCCATATATCATAGACGTTTTTGGTAAATTTGTATGCGATCCATCTCAAATCAGGGTTCGCCGAGAACTGATAGAGTCGAATCTGGTGACGATAATACTTAACGGAGTCCCCGTCGGTCACAGGGTAGTAGCCGAAGATTCTCACGCTGCCATTATCGTGTGAGATTGAAAAGGCGAGGATTTCCCGATTCAACTCTTGCTCACGACCGACGAGTTTGAACAATTCCACCACCGCTCTAGTAGCAACCCCCATACTATGAGCATTTTGTCGATCTGCAATCTCTAGTGGCTGTCCGCTGCACTTCACTTCGCAAGAAAGGAAAGGGAAGAACATAAAGTAAGTGGCCATAAAGCAGGCCTGGTCGCACAAGAAATCACCGAGGAAGGGGAGAAGTGTATCGAATTGAGCCTTAGTAAATGCTTCGCGTTTGAACCCCACGGCGTAATCCGGTTGCGGGCGGGGGGTTGTGAAAGGAATGCAACTGTTCCAACCTGCGTTACAAGTTTCGCTCAGGATGTCCAGGTGCCGGGAACCAAATGTAGCAAGCGTCTCTGCGGATGGAACGATGAGCTGCGTGATGTCACGCATAACTCGAGCTTCGTTCGCCCCAGTAAGTTTTTCGCAAGTTATTTCGAACAAATCCTCTCGAAATAACGAATCGACAGGAACTTGTTGGTCTGCTGATAGTAGGCTTTTGCAAGTAGCTTTACTCCCTTCGGTTATCCCTAGCGGCGACGGTTTCATGAAAACCCCTCCCGATTCGAGGATAATATCGTAACGCGCTGAATCATATCCGATATTTTTGGCATCTCTCGGCCTTTGGTCACTCGGTGTGCTAGGGGAGCTTAATTCCGTCTCTGATCGTTTTCGACGAAGGGAGTTGGAGGCCTTTCGAAAGAGTCCCGAATGGCTCATCTTGTAATCTTTCTTCTTCCGCTCAGCGTAATCCTTGGGCCAACGGCTAGTCTTTGTCCAGTAATCGATGGGGTCCTGGTCTTCACCGCTATATTCGCCAGCTAATTCTGCTCCCTCGGGGCTGTTCTTTACAAGTTTAAATCGTTTTTGAGGAGGTTGCCCTGCAGTATAATCGGGCGGTTCAAGTTGCCGTTTACCCTCTGGCGGTTCAAGTACCCTCCCGTCGGAATTGGAACACGTGCCGTCCGACTGAGAGCCGGGCTGGGGCCCTTTGTTTCCACTCTTTCTATTCCGAAGGTCCCCTGTATCTGCTTCGCGCGCTGTCTCAAAGTTAGCTAACAGCTCGATACAACTAACGGAAACGGCTGACCTTTATTTTTATCTGTTGATGCACTCTGCCCCTCTCGGGACGTCGATATCGGGTGGGTGGCCATGCCGGCCTATTTATCATATGGTGGAAAGCTAGAAATAGTTCTAGGGAGTAGAACGAGTTAGGCCGCGCGAAGTGGATGAAGCGCTTCGCCAAGCCAGATACCGGCGTCATTGCAAAGGTCTTGGCGCTGTCCGAAAGAGGCACAGAAAAACAACACGCAATTTACAACACCACACACGTGGACACGTGTGCTTGCTTCTTGACTTTGCATTGAACAACAGGCCAGTGTACCTAGGTATTTAGCCATAATCTTAGGCCTAGACGGGTTAACACTGGTATAACGGGCAAAATGAAAAAAAATTCATTTGTACGCATTGGGAATCGAATATATAACTACCTGAATTCTCACCACCAATATATACTATTGTTTTATACTTTTGCTGCCGCGGGCAGCTACTGAGCCCGACTACGGCTCCGACCTGCCCCCGCTTCGGGAAGACTTCGTCTTCCGAAACTTGCCCGTCCACACCCGGTCGTTGCCTGCAAGTCGGCCAGCTCTGCTAGCTAGCTACTAGTATACTGCTACTATTATTGCTGCTGCTGCTGCTGCTGCTGCTGCTGCTGCTGCTAAGATACTACTTTGTTTTTGCACGTAGTACTAACCAGTTTCTAAAGCTAGTAACTAGTAGAGGGGGCTATATATATAATTGATTGCTTAAAACCCGGCTAGCTGCATATAATTCCATGAGATTCTATGAAATTTATAATTATGTGCCTCCGGAGAGAAGAAGGGTAGGTATAATAAGACCCCGACTTGCAGTCGGCATGCATATTTTTTATTAGCTATATAAGCTATATATTATACATGCATGCTTTTATTAGCTACTATTTTTTTTGATGCTTAATTCTAGACACAGGCGAGGGGTCTGGGCACGAGACAAAATTCTAGAGTCTTTGCCAGTTAGTCTAAGAATTTACCAATGTATAGTATGTTAGTAGAATAGCGCTATAGCTAGTTCTTTCAAATCTTCTTTAAGGCTAAGTATCTTAATATATAGGTAGTTAGTAGTTTAGTTAGAAAATATTAATCTTAAGATATTTTACTAATTTAAGTCTTAGGCTATAGTCTCTATCGATATCGTTTTAAACCTGGCTAGTATATATATATTGTTAAATTAGTAGTAGTACCCTGAAGTACGGCTAGTAAAAACTATACATATATGTAGCCTTGAATCTGCATGTATGAAGGGTATATATATATTATGTAAGTATTTACGTATTTGATTCCTAATGCATAAGGGTGACTTTTTTTAATTTTTGAACGTTATAAGTGGTTTCTGTCTTGGCCTAGGGCGGGGTTGGTAAGTACCGTCCGGGCAAGTGTCTGTCTTCCAGGGTTTGCATGCATATCGATATATCCCGTCCTGGATAGCTGCTCATCCCTGCCTCGAGCGCCTGGATTCGAGGCTAGCTGCTCATAGATGCCGACCGGGATTTTCGCCAAGGTACACAAACATGCCTACAACTATCATGCATGGCGTTGTATCACGCCAAGCTCCCCCTATTTTCTTCAGAGAGGATACGCGATATGAATCTATAGAACCAGGCAACTTTCTCTGGAGACTTGTACGTAGGAGGATTCTTGACACTGCAAGTCGCTGATCTTCCCAAGCAAATATCATGGCGAGGGAACGATTACGACCACATCTCATTCCAACAGCATATGAAGATGAATCCGGAGGGGCTTCAGAGGAAGACGACCGATATTCCGAAATCGATACCGGAGAAGAATCCGATCATTTTAGCGACAGCGAAATATCGATCTCTGGGACAAATGCAGATTTTGATGGGAGAACAGTTAAAGTTTTAGTGCTAGAATTTGCCTTCAACGATTTGGACCTGGAAGCTGAAAGACGAGATGTCATCCAAACATTTCACAGACTCGGTTACGTGACTGAGCTCTTCAAGATTCGAACATTGGAATCCCCGACTGTCAGAAGTTATATGATGGGCAAATTGAGAAGCTTTCTAATACCCACTGTCTCTCGAGACCAGCTGAAGGAAATAGTGCGAGAGTTTTTGAGTCCCGAGAACCCCCAAAGAGATTTGACAAAGCTACCAAGAACTCTCCTAAGATCAAACTTTGACAGGGGGCATGTGAAAAGACACCTTGACATCTATCTGAAGAGGGCGGTAGAGAGGCGTCTAAAGACCAAGCTTCAAAAGTTCTTAAATCCTAGCAGCCCCGATAACGGTTTATTCATAGTCTATTACCATGGACATGGAGGTATGGAGGAAATTCACCGGTCTGCGGTACCGTTACAGACATTTTTGATATTCAGGTATCAAACAACCCATCCCTAATTGATTTTTGATAGATGATATCGATATCTAATCCCTCTGTTCCGACTTTTCAGCCATAATCAAGTCAGTGAAGAACGAGATAACGCGATATGGGAAGGTATTCTCGAAGACTTAGATACAAGGGAAGTTCAGAGAGTAATGTCTGATTCCTTTCATGACAAGTTGAGGTATCCTATCGTCATAAACCCCACCTTCTGCTTCGAGTATATTTGACTAATACTATTTGGTTTTGAAGAAACCTAAAAGACTGGCGTAGGATGAGACCAATACAAGTAGGGTGGAAGCAAGTTTGCGGTCCAATCCTCGAGGCACAAAAAGATGTACTCGTCATTTTGGACTGCTGTAACGCCGGGATGGCAGCTACGACTATGCGTCGCGAATTAGACCTAAACAGAAGATCGCAATATAGGAAAGAGTTGATCGGTGCTTGTAGCTGGAGACTCGCGACCCGCAATTTGATGAGTAAAGCGATGACTTCGTCATTGGAAAACACACGATCTGAAGGAAGACGTTCCATCTCAACTCTCACTCTTGTTTCTGAGATGGACCAATGGTTAGCCATAAGAATGGCAGAAGGCAATGGTCAAGACCCTCACCAACCTCTTCACAGCGTTATACAAACACCAAGGCATGATAATAACAGATCAAACATGATCATCCTTCCAATATCATGACATCAGAGTCACCAGAACGATTTAGATGAATCAATGGATGTTAAATTTGTCATCGATTAGAATTTAATTCGTATTGATATTGACTTAAGCCATTAGGAAAAAAACCAATTTCTCTTGAAGTTGTATAACGATAGTTTCCTTCCTGGTAGTTAATGCGGCACAAAGGCCAAGGATATGAATTAGTTGCGGACCAGACTGGAGTTCCTTGGACCAGTCGTGGATTAGAGCGGACTTAATCGCTGATGGGGGTTCCATTTTCAAGCTTATGGTCGTCAGTACGTTAGCGATGGTAGTTTGGTTCAAGATAGGTAGTTTATGGTTTACGAGACAAGGCAGTTTAGGTCTAGCTGTAAATCAAGTCGAGACGGCTTTACAATTAATTGTGTGGGCCCCAGTCGAAAAGAATCATAATTGAATCTTCGGTCGAAACGGTAGACTTCAATCGGGTCCTTTTAAAATAAACTTCGCTTCTCGCACCCCCGCTTCTCACCAGATGGTACCCGTGGCTGGCCCCGTAGGCGGGTCAATATTGCAATAGGACGCTGCAGGAGCAGCCAATCGATCGTTAGATCGTTCAGCCAAGGACATATCGACACGGCACAGAATCTGCAATTTTCGGTAAAAAAAAACCACAGCCTTGTTGTACGTTTGACGAGTACCAACAATATATTACCTAGGTGTTTATCGTACCTTTGAAAGTTATTCTTACCTCGAAGTATGTTAATTTCGGTTAGGGAAGTCGTTTTCTATGCGCATATATATGCGTGGGCCATGCGGCCAAAGTCTAGGATAGCTCTCATGTCAGAAAATTAAGCCCGTTCTCTAAGTCGGCTACTTTTTGAATTACAAATCATGAACAAGCCTGTGCCAAATATATACATTATACAAGGGTGAAAAAAAAAAAAGAAACCGTGAAAAATCGAAATTCAGCATATGCGCATTAGAAAATGAAGAGGTAAGACAAAAAAACAAAGAAGAATGTCATGAGACCCGTCTCGTAAACCTGTCTAAGCCGGCGTGATCTCAAAATCGTCCACAAAAAACTCCTGCGAATCAAACGCCACCGGTGCAAAATCAATCTGAAAAAGTGTAGAATTCCCGCTACCAGAAGTGAAGTTCCCTCGATAAGTAATCCATCTATTCGGCCCTCCTCTAATATTGGCCACTTCAACACCGTCGAAAAATACAACAATGTAAGCATTCTCATTCTCAGCCGGAAGAAAGTTATGCCTGAACTCAAAATCGTAGTCCGTATCTGGACAGGTACTCAATTGTTGAGCAAGTTTGATCTTCGTGTACGCTCCATGTTCCAAATCCGATAGGCATATCGCGTGGAAAACGTTGCTACCATTGACGTTTAGGATTTCGTAGGTAGCTGGAGCGACAAGGTCAGGGATGTACCATGGCCTAATATCGGAAGACTCGACACCGGCCTCGAAATCACCGTTTGCGATTGCGGCTGTTCTGGCAGGGTTGCATGCCGTGCTCGTGGATGTTGGTGGTGAGGTTGTTGTAGAAGTACTGCTTGATGATATCGACGCCGACGTTGATGGTGGAGAAGTTGTCGTCGAAGATGTTTCCTATTAATATTAGGGAGCTTCTATCAGAAAACAATTCGAAACCATTGGGGATACTAATCTGGGGGGTCCTTACAGTTCCGCCGCTGTTTGCATTTGCGTTTGCATTTGCATTTGCGTTTGCATTGTTGTTCCGACTGCTTAACCCAACACCCAATCCGGCCCCCAAAGCTATGCCGAAGATAATTAAAATTGCCAATGCAAGAGATAAAAAAAAGGTCGTACGCCTTAAGCCCAATATTCTTTTATCTTCGAGCGGTGGCACGAATGGTGGCGAAGGCGTATACGAGCCCCCTGCGAATTGGGGATGCCGCCATTTCTCCGGCGTTGTGGTTTCTACTACCTGCGGTAGGTCTTGATCCCCCTGATAGGTCTGTGGTAAGGTGCTGGGGACGGCTTCGGGTAAGTTACCGTCGTCTCGTGCCATTTGTTGGATTTTGTTAGCGGCCGGAGTGTTCTTTTTAGAGTTTTACGATTAACGTTTTATAAAATTCGCTAATTCGCAGAGGGCGTCGCGATTGATCCCTTAGACTTCGGGTCCATGTGAGGAAGTATAACGGAGTAGGAAGGAGGATCAAGTTTTCATATCTTCACGCCTTCGTTTGTTTGGTTTCTTTGGGTGATACAGAAATGCTGACATGCCTCAAGTACCGAACGACTTTTTTAAGGCATGCGCACTGACGGGAAATGAGGCTCTTAACAGGCGGTTATATAGTGCCCAGCACATTATTCGTTTCAGATAAGTATCCAAGATGAGCCAACATTGACCAACCAGATTTTATTACATGCCGGATTTGATTATAATTGGGGCACGGTGAACCGCCCCCGCTGAGTAGTAAACTCTGACTTATAAGTATAGAACACTAGCCAGCTACCAGAATTATACTTTTACTATATATATATATATATATATATTTTTTTTTAAATTAGCTACAGGTATTTTCATGAAGTCGATCTAGATCGTAGTTTTGCCATAGTAATTTTGGTGTGGCCCCGCTGAGTAATTCGCTGGTAGTACAAATAACTACCTCATTGATGAGCGCCCCTCACCACTCTACCAAATCAAGCATAATGACTCGATTACAAAATGGCATTGTGAAGGCAATTTAAGTGCGGCTTAAAAATAGAGAGGTAGGGATTAATTAGGTAATTAATTTTAACTTTTAGTTTCGGATCTTCCAGGTATATCGATATAAATCTTTATAGCTTTATAAGGTACCCAAGTAGTATATACGTATATAATTATATATATAATGCACGCACCTCAGTAGGTGAATTGAGAGCGCTTATCATCTAGAAATCGGATATCGGATCAATCCCGATCGACTCCTCATCCAGCCGCCAAAAGAGCAGCGGATCGCGGGTATGGGCTAGCCTCGTGGTATATGACGACGCTTCGGTAGCAACGTGTACGGATGTATACACCGATCAACCAGCTTACGGTGGCCTACTTAAAGGGGCGCATCACCCCCTTTCGCTCGCTCGCTCGCTCGCAAAATTTAAAACATCAAATCCGTAACTGAACCATTCTTTATTCTTCAGCACAGCTAAATCACACAGACGACTCGCAACTCTACCATGAAACAAGAACACATATCACCTATGGAGGTTCCTCCAAAATCGTTCCAACTTGATATAACCCATCAAACTGGCTGGATTAGCCCCGGCAGCCAGGGACCCATCAGCGGACATAAAACATACACCGTTAAATATAAAGACCCTGAGATCGACCCTCTACAGTCTTGTTTCAAGGCCTGGCGCAAAACGGAATGGTGGTTCACCAAATACGTTGTAGCCTTATACAACCCAGTCTCGGAGGATTTGATAATGGCGGATGAGATTGATCAAATCCCATCGATGATCTTAGGAAGCCGCCGCGTCTCATGCCCTAAGCGGAAACTTCCGGATGGCGTCGTCTCCGCTATCTACGACGATAAATGCAGGTATAAATGGTGCCCTGTTTATCAAAGATCGGACTTTAGGTGGATCGATAATATTGATCCTCGAGGAGTTTGGTCTTGGGACTACGCAGAAGCGGCTATACACTTCGTTTGCTTGTCCACAGGCTTGTGGGATGACATGTATGCAGTTCTCTGGCTTGAGGATATACAGCAAGGGCATCTGCTGTTAACGGCTGGTGACGTTATCGTATTCAATATCCTGTCGATCATCAGAGCTATCTATCAAACTATGAAGGCTCTCGTATTGGGATATTGGTCACATGTGCTAATCCCGGTGCTAGTTCTGGTTATATTCCGCGATGTATTTTGTGATAAGTGTGGGGTGATACCGGAGGCGCCACAAGCTACGCCTTCAGTTATGGAGACAATGAACTTCACGCTAAAGCCCGGGGAAGCAATCTACATCATGGATGAGCAGAGAGGGTGCCTAGTTAACACCCTCGAACTATGAGGGCTGTTCTTATGTATTTCACTACACATGCCTATATATAGCCAACTAGTCCCCGGGATCGAGTGTAAATACCACGATACTAGATACTGCTTTCGAAAATAGACCACCTTTTATATTATTCATGTTGTTTTCTGCTAATATTTTGCTGAAATAATACTCCCTTCTGGTACTGAGAAGAGATTTAATTCCAAAATTTAAAATTCATACGCAAGGTTTTGCTCATTTTAGTGCAGCACTGATCAATCGGTTTGGTAACTATGGCGGGCTTCAATTGCTTAATACCTCCGTAGATCGAATAGATCCGCAGATTGTATCAGGGCGTCTGCTGCGAGACTTTGTGTGGCCGCGTGGTATTCTAAAAAGGGTATTGCCACTTTTAGGCTAGCTAACACAGGCGGCGAGGCTGGCGCGGCGAGGCAATCTAGCTGACTAAGTCGATCGGAACAACGTTGTACGTTTGGTGTAGTGTTCGATGATGTCCTGTGGAGGTTCATGGTCACTATCGTGCACTAACGCTTTGTGAATTTGCGGGAAAATTAATGTTTTAGTTGTGACAGTTCCTGAATTCCTTTCTGACACTTGGGAAAGAAACCAGTTCGATTGCGATATATCGATATATCTGTGGTAATTTTAGGCAAACTGGTCGACGTCCAAGAATTTCATTTCGGCCGCGTTCATTGTCGTGACCTGCGAATCCGTGGGTAGTTTCAATCTCCCGGGTGGAATTTCAGTGCTGTCTAGCTCAGATACAGCCACTGGTAACCCGACACCGCGCAGCTGCGTAGGTAGTTAAGGTTTTCAAGGCGGTTACCCAAAATCTCGAAGTTGACCATGTTAACTCGGCTTAGCGCGGTCTAATGAAATGTATTGCGTCACTATAGTTAATTGTATGTCACTGGCGAGCTTCTATTGGCCAGAATCCCTTCGTCCTTTGGTCCAGGAACTTTCGGTTCCGAACCGATGAAGACAATAAGGGCGTAATTCCCGCTAACCAAAAGAAGCTTTGGAGGCTCACAGTAGTCGACGAAGAATCAAAAACGACACGTGGGCTATCCAGTAGCACTCATTCGTCAGGTTCTAAATGCGCACGTATAAAAAAATATCAGCTCACAAGACCAATTTCCATAACCGATTAGCTGAACTGAACGCCTCATCGTGTTGATACTCCAGACACATAACACACACACCGCTTAAACAACGTAGTTGCATGCCGAACGATACGGAGTGGGCTGCATATGCCGGGAGCTCGTATCTTTTAGGAAGGAAGGCCGTTATATTCCTTTGCTTACCCATGTCGGGGCGCATTATCGTGATATCAGATAAAGGGAAAGAGTGGGTCTAGTGGCGGTGGTGTACCTAATCCGGATTTTTAAACGAGGGTCGGAGCTGGATTCCGCCAACAGGGCTTAAGAAATCACAGAGAATTTTTTTTTTTTTTTTTTTTGATTTTTGTGAAAAGCTTGTGTATCCTAAATTAAGCAGGGATCGAAGGTTTAGGTTCTGGGTATAGTACAATGCGGATCGGGCAAATTCGATTAATTAATCGTGTCACTCTTAGCGCTTGATTGGTCAGTTCGGTATGCCATATAAAAGTTTTTTTGGTAGCTAGAGGAAAGCAGAGGAAATATTTGCGGATAGAAGTTATGTTAAATAGGGTCTCTAGTCGGCTTTTGGCCATATCGATAATATGATCTAAAAAAGAGGATTTTCTTATATTTTACCGGCTGGTTGATCGAGTACTTCGAACCCCTGGGCTTCCGTTCACCATCTTACTAGAGCCACCATGGAAGCACAAACCCAGTCGCCCGAGAGTTTCGAAAAAAATGGATCCCTTGAAGAACAAAATATCGAATCTAAACACGAGGAGGCTTCAAGGGCATCTGCATTTAAATCTCTGGGGTTCCTTGACCGTTATCTCGCGTTATGGATACTTCTGGCTATGATAATCGGTGTTGTGCTGGGAAACTTTGTGGATGGTATCGATCGGGCCCTTCACCAAGGGAAATTTGTGGGAGTTTCTCTACCTATAGGTTAGTTGTTCATATGGACTTGGTTTTGTTCACGAGATAAAACTGTATGCTAACGGTAGACGCACATAGCAATCGGACTACTTATCATGATGTACCCGATCCTATGCAAAGTCCAGTATGAAGTGTTGCACCTCGCCTTCAGCAAGCGGGAGTTATGGGTTCAGATCACTTTCAGTGTCTTTGTTAACTGGATTGTTGCTCCATTTTTGATGGTATGGAGCCCCGAATACTTGTCATTAGAGCGTGAGAAGGCTATGTGCTGACATGCTCTTCTTTGAATGTATAGCTTGGGTTAGCATGGGCATTTTTGCCCGACAAGAGTGAGCTGCGGAATGGATTGATCCTCGTGGGACTGGGTAGATGTATTGCTATGGTTCGTATACGAAGCCCAACTCGCTGTTCCTCCTGCTTGAATGTTGACATGGAGCAATATGGCTTAGGTTCTGATTTGGAACGGTCTCGCTGCCGGTGATTCGAACTACTGCGCCATCCTAGTCGTCATCAATTCTATCCTCCAAATCGCCCTATTCGCGCCGCTAGCCGTCCTATTTATCAACGTGATCGGTGGGGCAGATGAATTCAAAATCTCGTACTCGACAGTTGCGACGAACGTGGCAGTGTTCCTAGGTATACCTCTAGGAGCTGCAGTTCTAACTCGAGTCTCCATCAGATACTTCGCAGGCTCGACAAGATATGAGACGTTTATGAAATGGCTTTCCCCGTGGTCTTTAATCGGACTACTGTATACTATCCTCATCCTATTCGCTTCCCAGGGCCGTCAAGTCGTCCATCAAATCGTATCAGTGGTCAGAGTTGCCGCCCCACTGACGGTCTATTTTATCGTTATATTCGTCACCACCCTTGCAGTAACGCATCGCCTTGGCTTCGGGTACAGGCTAAGTGTTACGCAAAGCTTCACAGCGGCTAGCAATAACTTTGAACTGGCGATAGCGGTAGCTGTTGCGACTTTTGGTCCTGATAGCGATCAGGCGTTGGCGTCGACCGTGGGCCCACTTATCGAGGTGCCGGTTTTGATCGGTCTCGTATATCTGGTTAAATTTCTTGGGAAGAGATGGAGGTGGACGGGTTGAAGGTAGTTTTTTTCGAGGCGCTTTTGTAATTGATAGCGTGATAACCGCCCCTCATGCAGTGACCTCTATCTAAATCGATTAGAATAGATTAAAGAAACTTGTACCTTCGGATGTTTTGACCTCTCTGAGAGAAGGTACTATGATACAAACGCAGCGGCCTAAACGTTCGGCTTGTCATATTTATCCCCCTGTGACGATATAAACTATAGTACCTCTATTAGTAGTAAATATCGATTATTCCACAGATTGTCACTAACACGAGCGTACGAGTGCTGAAAATCGTGTGTTGATTGTCCAAAATATCACACGCCAAGAACCGTCGCGAACAAGACGAGGGAACCTTTTTGGGCTGCTCCGTGACTAGCTCCCCAGACCACCTGTTCCGAAACTACCGCGAACCAAACTCCATCAACCTTCAACGAAGTTCCCTCCATTGCCACCAAAATGAGCGGCAAGCTGAAGCGCAAAGGCATCGCCAATCCCGAAGACGACGATGTTGTAGTCGAATCCCCGTTTGTGGATCCGAATGATCCAATGGCAGCTTTCCTGCCGAAATCCTTTGGGAAGCAAGCAGTAGCTAAATCTGCGCCACAACATGATAAGATGAAGCGGGCGGAGAGGGTCGCTTCTCCTCCGAAGACTCTTCCCCTAGATGACGATGATAGACCGTCCAAGCGGGACTCGGACTCAGATGATGACGATGACGACGACGACGATGATGATTCAGAGGACGAGGAGGAAGAATACCCGACGACACATGAACTCATTGTAAAAGACCATACAAAATCAGTAACATCAGTATCCCTGGATCCATCCGGCATGAGGATGATAACCTCCTCCCACGACTCCCTTCTAAAGCTTTACGACTTCACAGCCATGGCTTCGAATCACCTACACTCCTTCAAAACCATCGAACCCCGCGAGGGTCACCTAATCCACCACTCCGAATTCTCGATAAACGGCGAAAACATTTTAGTAATTCCATCCTGCGCTCAGGCGAAAGTTTTCGACAGGGATGGATATGAGGTTGTGGAATTCGTAAAGGGAGATCAGTACCTTAGAGACATGAACAATACAAAAGGTCATGTTTCTGAGGTGCTGAGTGGGACATGGCATCCAACCGATAGGAACCTTCTGGTGACGTGTAGTTCCGATTCAACCGTTAGAGTATGGGATGTGAATCAGAAGAGACAGCAGAAAGATGTTATTGTGGTTAAATCTAGAACGGCAAAGGGCGGGAGAACGAGGGTTATGTGTGTAAAATGGGATGACCCTAGTCAGGGCGGGAAGAAGTTGTTGGCGGCTGGTGCGCAAGATGGAGGTTTGACATTGTGGGGCGGTGATGGGCCCTTTAACAGACCTATGGCGACAGTGGAGGAGGCCCACGAGAAGGAGGTGGGGGTCTCCGGAGTTGCGTTCTCAAAAGACGGGAATCTGGTGGTTAGTAGGGGGTTGGACGGTACTGTCAAGTGTAAGTTTCCTTTCAATCTTCGTATGTACCTTGCGGGCTTGAATGCTGATGATATCGTCTGAATATAGCATGGGACACTCGTAAATTCAAAAAGCCTATAATGACACGGACAGATCTTCCGTCAGCCTCCCAAAACACCACAATCTCCTTCTCCCCAGATTCTTCAACAGTCCTAACCTCAGATTCGGCCGGAAACCTCCACTTCCTTTCTCCGGCAACTCTTCGCTCGGAGAAGGTCCTTCCAATAACACCCTCAGTGCCTGTCATCAGTTCATTATGGCATCCCCGTCTGAACCAAATATTCACCACTTCCTCCGACTCCACTGTTAAAATCCTCTACTCCCCTAATATATCCACCCGAGGCGCATTAACAATCCTTTCCAACCCTCTGAAGAAACGGCATGTTGATGACGACCCCAACCTAACAACCGACATAGCGACGGGAATGAACGCAGACGCAATATATCTCCCCAACGCCGTCTTGCCCACAAAATCAAAATCTTTAGCACAAGCAAGTGCTATGGCAAATGCTTATAAGCCGTTCAAGCCGCATACTACGCCATTCGCGAAGAGCACGCCTGACGAAGAGCATATTAGGAAGAATGTGGCGTTGAGTGGGATGAGAGACGAGGATCCGAGAGAGGCGTTGTTGAAGTATGCTGAGAAGGCGAAGAACGACCCTATGTTTACCGGGGCATGGAGGGAGACCCAGCCGGTTACTATCTATAGCAATGAGAGAGATGAGGAGGAAGAGGAAGAAGAAGAGAGGAATAAAAGACAGAGGAGATTCTAAATAAATACCTTTGCTTTGGCAATAAGAGATTGTAAGATATGAGTGAAGGCGATTGGTTATCATGATGAATTTACATGGTTTATGTATTACGGAAACTTAGAGCATATTTATCGGGAGGAGTACCTTTTTTATGAAAATACAGTCTTTCTGAGTAGTGATGAGTAAAATATGTCTATTATCAGATCTATTGATACACTCTGCGCCAAACCACCAGACCCCTTACAATAAAAGAAAGGGAGAAGAAAAAAGAAACCGTAACGCCGTTCGTAAAAGCCTGAACACATAGTAAGGAGATGCGAAATGGACAGAGATATCTCTTATCTTGAATTAAACCATTATAAAGGATGTTGTTTCGGAGGTTGCAATATACCAGAGCGGGTGGTTATGATCGTAATAGCAGGTTTACCGTAAAGCACCTCCAAATAAATCTTCCTCGGTTTTCCTCTTTTTCTCCGGCGGCGGAGCTTCCTCGGCCGCTTTCTTGGCCGGGGCATCATTCCCAATCCCGATGGGCGAACCGGCACCCAAAAATTTTTGGGGATTTTGACATCGATGAAGTTTCTTATCGATTCTCTTGAGCACATCTACAGAAATCTTCTCGTACTCCTGTGCTTTCAACATCATTTCTGCGCACGCGGCAACAACTGGGATGAGCTTCGGTGCCAAAGCAGGCGGTTTCGAGGCTTCAGCTGCTGCTGCCTCGTCCTCAACGTTCTTTTCCTTTCCTTTCTTCTCCTTCTTCTTTTTCTTTAAGGGACGGCCCATTAAAGAGTTTTCTCCAAAACGCCATTCGATGTATGCTTCCGCGAGTTCCTTATCCGCCAACCACAGTGCGCCGAGGAATATTTGTGGTGGAGTGTAATGGTAATAAACGTCCGAGACCAGTGCTTCCTTTGTAAGATAGCCCTTCATCCGTCCAGCGGCATCGGTGACCCGCCTGGATTGGTTCTGTCCTAGCTTCTCTTTTAGGACCTGTAGTCCCGGATCCGCGCTGTTGCTCCCCAATGCCGTCAATAGCTCCATTATGCCCCCGTCAGCACCCCTCAGCGGGTGTCTGATCTCAAAATCCCATCCAATGCCCCCGGCGACTTTGAACTCGTACTTCAACACGGCTTCCGGTGTGAGCTTTGGGATCCTTTTGCAGAACTCAGCTGTTGATAGGTAGTTATTTTCGGTCTTCGTGGCCAGGAATAAGATTGTTGTCAACAGATGTTTTGGGTGGTACGAATGGACTGAGTGGTGTAGGTGAAACCGGGACAGGAATACACAGGCCGTGGCTTTGACGCTGGATGGGAACGAGAAGATGTCTGACATCGCCATCAGACGGAGCATGTAGTAGTTAACCAAGGTGAGTTCTTCGGAGGGCGTTAGAGTCTCGGGATCGGGAATCGATGCCGGGTCCGGAGCCGGCGTCGGGGTGTTCGAGGCCGTCGAAGGGATCGGAGTCGTCGCCAGCGGCGTGTTAGCAGCTGAAGCTTCGACACGAGCGCGTTTCCAGCCGCGCTTGATGGACCGAACGCCGGCGGCATTGGTGGTGGCACGGAGGGTGGAGAGGGTGGAAGGACCGAAGGACCATGTTTGGCATTGGGTGGTTGTGGTGTACAGCTGGTCTTCCATGGCTGAGGTTGGTGATGAGGTTGGTGAGAGGTGAACGTGGAGCGAGTGGAAGACATCGCGGGACCAGATCGAGAGGAAGCTAAGCTTGTAACTACACCTCAACACAAAACCTCGTGATCCTTTCTTAGCTTCATATCGATTTATGATATCAGTCGAGTCTACGAAAGCCTACAGAACCAGCTTTTTTACGGTCTAATGTAGCCTCGGGGTCTAATGATCCTTCCATGTGCGTCTCGGGAGTGAGAAAAGAGTATATGAATCGACCATCTATGATAATATATAAACTTGAGAGGCTAACGTACGTTAGCTATTAGTAGCACCCTCTATAATGTTCTTCGTCCCCCCACCTCCCCCACTCGTCCCAAGATTTCCCCATAGCCCCCTCTAGAAATAAATACGACCGTTTGCTCCCCCTCTCCACAGAAAGTATATGGCTGTCTATCTGGATCCAATCCCTATGGTCTTCCCCTTCCTCGAACTTCCTTTTCCTATCGTAATCAATGCAGAGATAAGTGACCCCAAAATCATCCCACTCTGATAGATCTTTCACATTCGGCATGATTACTATGACTTCAAGTTTTGGCTTTGCCGGCGCCATATGGTTGATGAAGTTGGTTATATAAGGACGGAGGAGGTCTCTGTAAGTTTCTGGCTCGGCGGATTTATTGTGGAGATGTTCGAGGCGGAGGACTCTGACGCCTGTGTGGAAGGGTAGCTGTTTAAATTCGATAGATTATTAAATTGTATGGTAAAGAAGCGGATTGAAAAGGAAACTCACCTTATCAACTCCAAACCACGGCACCGTAAGTTCCTCCAGCTGAGGCCAATTCTCAATTGTAAACTGATATTTTCCGGAATCATATCCAAATATTCTTTCTGCAAGGAGGCACTTCTTCTCCGGCGAATGATCGTGGTGCTGATGACGACAGTTGAGCCATAGCTTCTTCAGAGAATGCCTATGCAAGTCGTACACCGTTTTCAAGTCCCAGTCGCCAAAATCGGATAACTGCAGCGTGTGTAAGCGACTAACCCCTTCTAGGACCTTATTCATCTTATTGTCTTTCTCAAGGATATCCGTGGCCGCCCAGTCGACTTTCGAAGAGGGTTGGGTTAATTGTAAGTGATGGATTGGGGCGTTGCCATTGGCCAAGATGTACTGTACGGTATCTTGAACGTCTTTCCCGTCGTGTATTACCAACGAAGACAGTTTTTGAAAGTCGCATGACAAGCGGAGTAACCAATTTGCGAATGTACTGGTATCCTGATTCATCAGAATCCGCAATTTCTCCAACGCCGGGAACCTCAATTTCGGTCGTTGATAATCCGGTCCCTCGTCGCCGCTATTCTCCATCCCATCGAACACCACGGATTCGTAGAATTTCACGGCAATTCTTAGATCTCTGAGGGTGCTTGAACATCGCTGTAGAATAAGAAAGATGCCGCGGACGATCCCGTCATCGGCGAAGTTGAATTTAAGCTGTTCAAGGTTCAGAGAGCTGGTGTTGGTTAGGAAAGACCGGTAGGGGGCTTTGTTCCGACGTTCGCGGTAGAAGCAACGGGCCTCTATTCCCGCATCGAGGGTGCGCAGGTTCGGGAATAAATCTAGGATTGAGATGAACATCCTCAGGGTGATGTTCCGAGGGATACTAGTAACATTCCGTAAACCAAAAAAATTAATATAATCCCGAATGTCACGATGTCGTTTTATAAAAAAGGCAGAACGGGATACTAACACCACAACCCTCAGATCCTCCGCCAAAATAGACAGCCTTTTCAAAATAATCCCCAAAAGGAGCTCATCGGTTCTTTTAAGCCCTTCGTGCTTCATCTTTTTACAACTGTCATATCTATGAGCACCGTCTACAACTCTAAACTCCTTCACATGTTTTAGCCAGTTATCTGGGGAATTCAGGATTTTTTCCGTCTTTTCATCGTCGAGGTATCCCTGGGCACATTTCACAGGGTAAGTGAAATGGTGATGGCCGTTCCTCCAGTCGTTCCCAGGGTGGTTGATATGGATTTTGAGAACTTGAGGGAAGAGTTTTGGGGTGATAAGGGCGCGGATGGCGGCACAGGTTTGTGAGAGCGGGGAGAGACCATCTTTAGGTACCTGCAAATGGATTTAACGGGTAAGTAGGGATTCATATGTATGCATGAATCGAGTGTCTCTACGACAAAATAGCCTCTAGACTTTGCGGCCAAAGAATTTCAGGGGAAGTTATTATGTTAGACGGCTGCGAACCCACATATTCTATTATATCCCCAAGGATCTCGGATGGGATCTCTAAAAGCCTTGATCTTTGACCCAGGCCCTGCGTCCCACTAGTAACAGCTGCTACCTCCATCCTCGAAGGTTTTGGGAGTGTTTCCCCCAAAATATATCGGCCAATGGTCTAGGTAGGCGTGAATATATATTGATATACGACGCCGGCTAAGTTATTCGGCTCGTGGGTCCACGTCGCGAGCCACGCTTTGAATTTAAGCTAGAGAGATGGGTAATAAATGGATATTGGGGTTGACTTTTGGGCCCATTTATATACCCCGCTCGTACATTAGATGCTAGCCGTCTATGTCAAGGCGTTAAGAGTCATAACGAAGCCCAAGCGGAGCTCGAGCTCAAGCTTGACCGCTGAGGGCGAACAGTCTGCATGAAGTATGCAACAATCAGGTGGCTATTCGAGGCGAATAGGCGGGGTGGCCGCCCACCGCGAACTCCCAAGATGCATAAATGGCATGGCATGTTGCAAAACACGATTGAACAACGCACCAACGAGACTGCTAGTGTCGTAACTTGACAATGGCAGCTCTCGCGAGGCAAAAGATGGCATAGTTATAATTAATCGGAATTATATTGTGTGTGTGTACTCTGCCCCCCCAGAAATTTTCTCGGATTGTAGGTGCACTGTTGATATATTCAAGATGCTTCTAAAACAAATCCCACTTGTGGCTCGCACTATCCTCCATGAAGGTCTCGTTGATGTTCTGCCTCGAGGAAGACCTCATGAGCTCATGCCAATTCCTATTATCAAAAATCCTCCCAGTCTCCCCGTCTTCACAATTATCCAACAAAAAAGGCAACGGCTTCGTCTCAAAGACCTTCAAAAAATCGGTTTGCGGGTACACAGTTATCGAGGGCTTCAAATCCTCGGATTTTATGACAAAATAAACTTCTGTTCCGTCGAAAGCACCAATCATAAGTTCAAGAGCCGGGGTTTGTTTGTATTTAAGCAGAGTGGTTTCCCACAGTTGGGAAACGTATGAACGCATCTTCTCGGTGTAGGCTTCGATATCTTCGCAGTCGGATTTGAGGCAGAGATCTGATAGAATCCGGAGGGCTTTTAGGGTGTGCATCATTGGAATCTGTAATTTTGAAAATAGACATTAGAAAGAGCTCTTAATCCCAGGAAAAATTTGAATTATCTGCTTACCTTCTCCCAACCCACGTATTGAACCGCCAATTCCTCCAAACAAGGCCACACTTCGGGAGTGAATTGATATTTAGGACCTTCGTTGAAAAGATCGGCTGTCAAATGGCACTTAAAGTGTGTCTGGCATTGTTGTTCAGATGCATGACACTGCAACCAGAGTTGCTTCAATGACAGCCTGTGCGAAAACACAGTCCTCATATCCCAATCGTTCAGGTTCGACAAAACGAGCGTCTTTAGTGGCGCTAATTTCGGCAAAACTACATCTAGAGGTGCAGGTTCCGAATCATTATCCCAAGAGCACTTTAGCATCCGAAGACAGTTGATCCTAGGAGCATTAGACTCTTCTAGATTACGGAGGAGGTTTTCTGGAGAGAAGCAAAACTCCAGTCTAACGTGGGTAAGCTTTTGGCAGTCCGTAATAAGATGGCCGAAGATGTCGGTGAAATCTTGATAGTCATCCATAGCTGCTATCCAAAGCTCTTCGAGAGCGGGAAGGCCAATCTTCCTGTTCTCTTTTATGGTTTCTTGGACCAGCACATCAGCCTCCTTCTTAAAATCAAATTCCCTGTTATGAGTAATAAACTTCTGGATCCCATCTTCGTTTTCGGTTCTCCAGTCGTACGCATCTCGTCCGGACACAGGTTGTATATTAAGTCCTCGGAGAGACCGCCCCATGCGTCGGATTGTCTGTAGTATTGTCGTTATAGCTTCTGTATCAAACTTCACTAGTTCAAGCCAATGGAGGCTCAACGGCTTGTCGTATGCTGCGCCCGAATATTTAACAGCCCGCGACTCATCATCGCCGTCTGCTAATGCGATATTTCCCGCCTTTAGCAATCGCAGACTCGGGAGCGAACGAAAAATGAAATCTAGTGACCTCAAAGAAATTTCAATATGATTGGGAACCCTAATTTTGTAGCCGAGTTAGCAACTCCGATGCCCTCAGCATTAGCCTCGCCCGGAATCATATGATCATATGTACCTCATGATTCTTAAACAATCAACCTCCGCTAACCTCCGTACCACAGCTCGTATCATAAAATTATCCCTTCTAATCCTTGCATACGAAAGCCCCAACGTCATATGTCCGTGTGGCGAAAACCGTGGACTAAAGACATCGAAAACCCTCGCGTACGCTAATGTCCGCGTAGAAGCCCCTAGCACAGCTTCGACAGTCTGCAACTCTGAATCCTGGTATTTGGTCGTATAGACGAGCTCACCGTCTTCGTCTGGTGCTACTTCTGCTCCCTCGAGCTCCAAACTTATAGTACGGTATAAGATTGGAGATGCGAGTTTTAGCGCTACTGAGCAAGTCTGGGCGAAACTTTTTAGGCCATTGTCAATTGGTAGCTAAATTTGAATAAAAAATGTTTTTTTCCTGGTCAGTCAATGGAACCTGATGCTATCTCTTGAGAAAGCCATACTCACATATTTCAGTATCCTTCCAATGACCTCGTCTGGCAGAACCCATAAGGTTTTCGACACCATATTAACTTGGACTTCAATTTGCATGTTAGAGCGGATAACTGTGGGGTTGTAACGTCAGAATTATGAGATCGCCCCTGCTAGATAAATATCTAAAAAAAATAAATGGAAGGGAAGGTATCGTCGACCAGCAGACGCGACGTGCTTTCAGCCCCATATGTGCCCAGCCTCTGCCCAGCCATACTAGCCCCGTTTGACCTTCGAGATTTGGAATTGGCGAAGCAACGCAGCCGACTGGTCATAACAGGCGAAGTGTGCCTCGAGGTCTAGACTTGTGGCGAGACCGTAAGGTACATGTCTAGGGTTGGTTCTACTAAAGCCTAAGCGAAGCTAAGCTTCCATGGTTCGTGACGTCTAGGTGAAAATACTAAGCTCTTTTAAGGTAACAATCGATAGACTCTAGAGCGCTAGCTTCCAACTAGTATAGATATTTACTACCATAGTGTTGCGGTGATCGAAATGGCATCGTGCATCGTTGATAAAATGCAACATCTAAAGAGACAGCCTCAACTATCTAGCCTGCCCCAGGGCTAATGTATACTAACTGGTTGTTACAGATCAATGAAATGAAAACTTTGAATATTGGAGGAATCGAATTATTTGAGTAAGGAATTGATGTAGACAGTGTAATTTAATCCTAGACAAACCATATCGCTATTAACATAAATATCCTTTACGCCTTGACAGAGTTCGTGCGAGTGTCAGCGTGGATACTCCTAAAAACGTCCCATAAAAGCATTCTGGTACAAAACAAATAAGTGAAAAGCCCAGTCCATAATTGAAACAATAGTCGTGAAACAAAAGGCGAAGATGTTACAAGAATTGTCCGATCAAGAACGAAACTAGCTTGTGCAGGACGCAACACGGTCTAGAGGAAAGTATTCTTATCGGGGCCCTTTCCAGCATCGGCCGTTCAAACATTATTTCGCTCTTACTCACTAATGCCGCGTTAGTTAGATAGAATATAGGCTGCTAGTGGGTTTGAGCGATCGTATGGTATACTCACTCTATATTCTTGATCACACCATCTAATATTGGTAAGCGTATCGGGGGTCCCTTCGGACAACAAAGGTGAAGTCACCATTATTGTGGGCAACAAAGTGCGTGTGATAGATATGATTAGGGGGTTCAACAATGACAGATCGTGGGACCCTATCTAAGGAAAGGGCAACCTCGTCTGGACAGCTGATGCAGACGGAATGCTTAACGTTATGTTGGCCACCGCTCCACCAATAGTATTCGAAATTGATTGAGCTTCGTCTGATTTTCGCAATACGGTGCCTGGCACCTGTTTCAACGATTGCGACTCCGACAAAGTAATCATCTCGGTACCCAGTAGCCTCCATATGTTTAATTTGCATTTTGTGCCCCGTTTCATTTTGGAGGAAAAGGCTTTTGAATGGTGGATCTATTCGTCGAAGGCGGATTTGCTACTATGTTAACAATTGAAGCTTTTCGGGACGTACCAAGAGAACCAAATGAAAGAGGCATGTTAGTTACCCCATGAGACAGTCGGGTCAGTATTGTTGAGGATCAATGGATGATAATCCTCTCGGTTAATCCCGGGACGGACAAGGGCCCAATCAGCCAGCATTTGAACGATTGGAACGTCGTGTCGAAAATGAGGGTTTGTAGTTTGGTTTCGATTTTCAATGAGTTCTCCATTAGCACCATAGACGGCCTCATATGCGATGTTCTCAGGGTTTTCACAGAATGGGTGAGTCGTGACAATCCTGACCTCTGGCTCTCTAGCCTGGTAATTCCCAGAGGCGCGGGGATCACCACCTCGGATAGTAGGGTTCCTGTGACGGAAGGGACCAGTACCAAACTCTGCGGAAACACGAGGTGGTCCCAGATGGTGGGGGCCATACTTGAGGCGTGAGTTGGTTCGGGAAGGGACACCGGACCCCCTTCCGCCTTTCCCACGGCCTGGGCTTCCGTGAGGTTGGTTGCGTGAACCGTGTCTAGATGAATGCCTGGGCCCCATCGCTCGTTAGCGCCCCTGCATTTGACATACCGATCTTGGCTGGGATCATATCTAACTTACATTATGGGTTGCGATGGTTGACTAGTCGACTACATCGATAACAAGCGATATGTTATTATTGGCGGTCTAGGGGGCAACCAGCTAGCAGGGAATTCGCTTACAGAAGATTATTCAGAGGGTTTCGATGGCGGAGAGATGTGTAGGCAATGAAGGGATGAGATACACTTGGCGAGATAAAAGGTGAGGTTGATGAACGCGATTTGTGTGATGGAGTGGAGGGTGGGATGTGGATTGAGTGTCGACGATGGGAGCAACGAGTAGAGAATTGCTATCAGATGCATTGTTTCCACCAACACCGATGTCTTCTTCCCACACAAACGGAAGCCGCAAATATTCTAACTACGTCATGGACCTACATATTAACTTGCAAACCTCAGTGAGGCCAGCCCGGCCTGGTCCCGGCGTGGTAGCAAGCTTCTTGCTTACTAGTAGGTATGTATCCTCGATATCCGTTCTGGTTCTACAGTTTCGATATACAAACTTTCCCTCCAGGCAGAGAGGAATATGATCCGCCTGAAATAAGATGCTTGGAAGAGACTAGCCATATGCTAACAACTAGATAGAAATAAGACGGCCGAGCCCCTCCAGTGTCTAACATTTACACCTGTCTGCTGCTATCCTACGAGACTATCTACTTCTGCACGATACTACGAGACTGTGCTGCGCAAATAAATGCGTTGTTGTTTGCCTCTTGCAACAAAAACAACACAACCCACAACCAGCCAAACTATTCCCACATTCGGCCATTTCCTCTTCCGGATGCCGACGCCCCTGCAGGCGGAGAATGCCCAGCTGCTACCCACGCCACGTGCAGCAGACCCGACCCACCTCTCCACCCTCCTTCCGAATGCGCAGACAATTGGGAGAAGGCGTGAAAGCCATCTCGACAATCAATTGAACATCCTGCAGAGGTTGGTTTCCAACGTTTCACCTGTCTAGGAATTACAGTTGTCATAAATAGCGCAAGGCAAGCATGTCTATCGACACTCCAGCCGTGATACCTTCGATATTATGATGGCCTCAATAATCCGAGACGCACGTATACGTATTTGTGTGCCATCTGGTACGACGATAGGTGGCCAATGGAGCACTGGGACACTGGGTTCATGTTCCATCCGCGGCTTGAGACGGAGACAGCTGAGATTAGGCATGGCGGGGGCGTTCATAACATCCTCGTCGGCTTCAACGACCAGATTCTAACCAGGTTTATATTTAGTCGTCATGCCCTATCTGACTTACAAATGTCTCCGGACTCAATTGATCACGCAGAGCTATTACGAAGTATCTATGCCTACATCATGCAAGGGTCACCGTCTTGATACTCGGTTAGATTGATAACCGGCCAGTGCTAGGAGTTTTAATGCAGGATCGCGCCCGTGTATGTGTGCGACCTGAGCTTCTAGGCTTCGCAGCTGCAAATGTCGCCTTTAGGTGCCTAGTCGAGCGCCCAAGAGGCACCAAGAGGTATCTTCTTCCTGCCAAAGCTATTTCTCCTCATTTGTTGGTTTTTATTGAAGGGGTCGTGGATTCATTCGAAAAACAGGCCGTACCTCGTGAATGTTCCGCCCAGCCTCGGAGCACCCAGCCATCTCTAACCCAATTGGAGATGCTGCAGGCGATTACATTACGCCTCAACACCGACCATGTGGAGCCGCTAGATGCAATGGCCCATGTCTATTGATCCACAATTCACGAAAACTTTGAAAGCTCGTTATTAAACACGGAGAAATTAAATATATATATGCTGGCCCTGCCGGGTCTTCCATTGCCTTGCAAAGGGTGCTTCTATTCCTTTCAGCAGCAACAGACAATTTCTCGACGTCGAAATTCCTTGGGAATATTCGAAAAGATATCTGTATACACGACTAGGCAGAAGGTTGTTATCCAAGATGCGTTTCCTCGTCGGAGCGATCGCCCTTTTGGCGGGAACTGCAGTAGCTCAGGAATGCAATTGTGACTGTGTCGTCGATGATTGCTTCAGTGGTAGGTTCCAGTCGCATACCGTCAACTGTTGAAAATCCTTTCGATATAGCTAACTTTGATACTTTTTCTAGTCGTCGCTGGCACATCGCCTTTCCCCGCAGAAGCAACCGTCGCAGATTGCCGGTCGTTTATGTGGGAAGTTGTCACAGTTGCTGCAGAGTAAGTCTATCACTGCACACTATATTCGAACTCTACACCTTAGGAAGCATGGCTAACTGGCGCCTTAGAACTGTCACAACTACCGCCTTGGTTACTGAAACAGCCTCAAGTACTACCACAGACGTTAGGTGGACAACTATCACAGTTAACACCGAGTCCGCTCCTCTCCAGAAGCGACAGGCAACTGGTGTTGTCACAGTTCCGGACTATGCGACAGGCGCCTGTCCGCAGTCCAGCGACTTCTCCTCAGCTTGTAGATGTTTGGGTGTCACGGAGGGTGGCACAAGCTATCAACACGTCCAGAGCACAGAAACAGTCACCGTTACCAGCACCGTTACTACAACAGAAGATGTAACTCTCACCACCACTTCCACTGAATCCGCGACAGCGACCAATCTCTACTTCAAGATCCGTGCCGCAAACGTAGGATCGAACGGCATCCGAGCAGGACAATACCTTTACACACTTCTCGAAAGCGAGGGACTTGGCGTGAATATGCCACGGTTGGCCTTCGTATCCAATGCCGCGCAGGGTGTCATATTCCGAGCGGGTCCTGATAACAAAATTACAGGAGGCGACGGAACACCATTTGCTGGTGATGTCACAGATGATCCGTCGGAGCAGCTGTATTTGAAAACACCTGAGAATGCCCAGGTTGAGTATACTTGCACCCTCGACCCTGGCACTAAGGGTGTTAGCTGCACAGGATCAGGCAGTGGGGGCACCTATTCGTACCCTGCGGCATGGAGCAACGGAAGGTTGTGGCTGTATACCAGCGAAGCCGGGATACAGGGCGAGGATGCCGCCCTTCAAGCGGTTGGACCACTGACTTTAGAAGCAGTGCCAATATAATACTTATTTTTAATGTTCTGTTTTTTTCTTTCTTTTTTTTTTTGGAATATATCTCACATACATATTGGCGTTCACCGATATTCGCTCTATTTCACTATGGGCATCTGTATTATAATGTATTAATGGGGTTACGATGAATGAATATAATACATTTAAAATCCAATATTCAAGTTTAATCAGGTAACAGATTGGGTTACAAGACGATGCTAATCCCTTTGATTGAAGGTCAATTTCGATTTGAAGGTATACATCTGTTAGTAGAGTGCAGTCTAGAATGGCCTTTGGTAGGCTTAGTACAGCACCAGCCCTCTACGTACATTTATGCATATCAGTGCGAGAAAAAACGGGACTAGGCGAATAAACGAGCTCCCGCCTCCCAAAGCTCTATAGTAGATGGTTTCAGGTATAGTTGGCTAATAGACCAGTTTAAAAGGACCTAGACTGGAGTACTAGTGCGCATCGCCACCTGTTTTTCTTACGGATCGACCCGGATATCTCTCGAAGTTCGCGTCCATGTGAGCATCCAAGGCTCTTCTGCCACCTAGATATCAGACTATCTGATGCATATGCGCATTAATATCACTAGTATAGCTGTTCCTTAGCTAGATATACCAACTTCATTCAGGTCGACTAGTTTGATAAGGCTCCGAACTTAAATGCACATTAAATTTTTAGATGTACCATATTATTTAATATTCCCTGGTCTGGCGCTAGTTAGCTTATAACTAGTCGGACACCGAAAAAGTGGCATGCTATACGTCGCAGTCTGCAAACCTGGAGGCGAGTCATCGAACTCTTTAACTTAGTCGGGGTTAGCTTTGACCTGCCATGAACTTCGAGATTGGTGCTCAATTGTGATATTATCAAACATCAAATCCTAACTACAAAACTAGCTCTGGTTTTCAGGTTTTTGAACCGCAACCCTAGGTCTCACAATCGGTTCAGTAAGGTACATATATTCAAAAGGTTCCCATTCAGGGTATTTCTTGAGAAATTCCAAATCCAAATTGAGGAGGGTACCGTTGGCGGAGCGCAAAAAACTCGGTATGGCAAAATCCGGCACTGGGCCAAAACTTGAGGAAGCCGGTATGCCACTTGCGTGTAAATCAACGGCTATATCTGCCATACAATCCATCATGGCTGCCAGAACTACGTTAATCTCTACCGTCAATTCTGAGCCTAAATGGCCGACAATATCAGCAAAGTATTTTGGATCTTTAGCTTCAATCCAAGTATTCCATATAGGGTCGATGGGACTGAATCCGATAAGACTATCGCCGTATTTCTCTTTGATGTACTCTCCTGAACCAAGTAGCCGACGATCAAAAAGCCCGGGCTCTTTCCTCTTTATCTCCCTAACAGGAGGAGACATTAATTCGCCGTAAGTTTGACGATAAAAGGCTAGGCGAGGTCCCACCGACACCCAAATGATATAAAATAAGGCATCCAGTTTGGCGAAGGTGAAGAATATTATATTCCAGAGTAGCAAAAACTGGCTATCGTTGATAAAAAGAGTCTTATCGGTAGGATCACTCGCTTGCTCGACGTCGAATAGCTGCAAGAGTACCGTTTTTTCGCCTTTGGTCGTAGTCTTCTCGATCCCTTCCGTCCTAGATGTTACAACAAGACCTGAATATAGAATAGAACCTCGGTCTAGTGCCCCTGGGGTTACTATTAATTTCGCCTCATAATCCCCCGGAGATACAAATTTTCTAGCTCGTTCAACCATTTCTTCGAATCTTGGGCGAAATCTCGGATCTACCAACGTTGCTGCAGTAGCAATGACTGGGCTATCCGGTTGAAAGACCTCCACGAACCTGACATAGAGCTTGGGGAAGCCGATGAACGAATTATGAAGCCGAATCATTGCAATTATGCATAGGAAGTCAAAGACCTCGAAGAGCTCTGGTGATTCTTTGAGATCCATATTTTTGATTGCGCTGTTAATTGTGTAGAATAGCCGGTGGACATTGGATTGAATTTGCGTAAATTCTTTACCCAAGACAAGGAGATTGAACAGCGGTTCGTCATAATGTGTCTCGGGGTCATCCGCGCCGATGTCTTTTTCGAAATCGAGCCATTTCTGCTTCGTCGTAATAACTACTCTTCTTTCGTCAGCCCACTGGACTGTATTCGGATCCACATCGTATAAGCCGGCCTCGGCCTGCTTCCTTTGAAGCTCTGTGCGTGCTAAATTAGCCTCGTCTTGGATCCAGTCATGGTTGCTGGCGAGTATATGAGGTCCATATCCGAGGGGTAATGTTTGGCGTCTAGCTCCTGGGCTAGGGAACTTCTTATCACCATCATTTCCTTGTCCGTTAACTATAGCACATAGTGCGAGCGAAATTAATACGTGGATCAAAGGTTGAAATCCGGTGGGCGGCTTATAGGTTTTGGAGAACTCGAAAAACAACATGATTATGTTTGAGATCTGTGGTTTTCGAAATTAATTTTGTGGATATCGATACCTGACCACCTGACTATCAAAATCTCGACGGTTGGATTCTCCCTGCAAATTTAGATTCATAGGCCCGTGAAGAAGCATCAGCATGTGGCAAACAACGTGGCCAATGTGCCCGCGAGGGCGTTTGAGCAAAAACGATACCCATTGTTCGTGCCAGCACGCTAACTGGTCAACTCGATGAATCCGTCTTGAAATTTGAGCATAATATAAATGTTGCAAATATGCAACTTACGTCCCTTTGTGGCTTCTAGAAACGTAGCGAGACCATAATTAATTACCTCATCCATCATGGTATCAGTCCACCACTACCACGGTTCGAATCCGCAAGCGAGGATATACCGAAGGTCCTAACGTTATAACGCTATAACACTTGATAGAGTCGTGGAAAGTTAGATCTATAGAAGCTGAACTTGGGTATATAGGTATCCACTCATGAACTCGCGAGCTGTTAGTAAACGCTAGACGACACATGGCTAGTATGAGATTCTGGTGAAAGATATTAAATTATGGGCATAAAAATGTGCAGAATCGCCCAACATGATGTGGCTGTATCGCTCTGAGTGATCCACGCCGAAAAATGCAACAATATCGATATCATGATATCAGCAGTACCACGTGCCCCGGGCCTATAGCTAGCCTTAGTCCCCCACGGGGATACCACTTCGAAGCAAAACCAATGCTTGAGTCGAACCTGAATTTAAACGGGGATTTGGCCCGTGGCGATTGGAGCTTCGGAAATACTAGTCCACGAGTCCTCGAGTTCAAATGATCGCAGAACTGAGACAGTAGACTAACAACTTCTCCATGATGTATCGGTGCATATACCAAAATTTTCAACTGCTAACTCGCGCGCACAAACTATTATATTCCCCCCTATTAACTTTATAGCCAACTTGACGGGCTAGCACGTAATAGACGGGTAGGGTTGTCCGAAAATCTCTTCGGAATTTCAATCTGGTGACCCAAAATCCAAATAGGCCTATTGGTCACATATACATAAACATCCAGAACCATGATCGTCACGGCGTACATACAAAGATCGAATAACCAAGACAATCATCATGATATTCACATATAAAAGGAGACTGGGTTTAGTTATACATAGAACTTGGAAAAGAAAACCATGTATCGTGATACCAAATCATCGTGACTACGCAATGGGAGAGCGCCGCTCGACTCACGCTCTCAATTCTTTTTATCTCTTTCCCTAGACCCTTCTAAATTACTGCTCCTTCCGTCTATACACGGCTTTCATTTCATTACACTCACCGACAAGACGATAACTAGAAACCATAAACTCAACTATGGCGAACACGTTGCGGAGGAGAGAAACAGAATATAATCTCAGGGAGTCTTATACAAACCAGGCCGAGCAACCCGAGCAAGAAACCCAGCAAGAGACACCTTCCGAACATACTTCCAATCCAGCACCAGCCGCAATGAACAAAAATGCGGAGACAGAGCAAAGTTTACAACTCCCTCTAGACTCAATAGCTAGCAGCTCACAACAGGAAATAGCTAGCAGCTCACGACAGGCCAAGGGAGCCAGAATTGAGTCCCCGAGTCCACCCGCATCAAGACCCCGGTATCTTGGCCCCTACAGTGCAGCTATGAAAAAAAAGATGGAAGAATATCCGATTCTCAGGTACGTCACTGCCGAGGATTATATATTTTTCGTTGAATACACTATCGAGGAGGCAATCTGGTGGCTTGAACAACGTCTCGTCTTTGAGACGTATACATCTGTCCCCGAGGATGCATTCAAAGACTTGTTCGACGATCCAGACGAGGGCCTCCCGGGGTATGGGTTCCTTACCGAGGAGAGAAACAAACGTATAGTCAACCGCGGGTTTTTCGATATCTTGAGCAACTATGCGAAGCGTGCTGCTGGTACGGAACCACCGCCTCCTGGTTTCCTCCGTCCTGGGGATGTTGATGCCAATGCACAACCTGCGGTTCCGGCAGCTGAAAAACGAGCAACGAAGCTAAAGAAGTTTCTCAGTTTAAGTTGGGGGAAAAAGGCAGGAGAGAATAAAAAATCCAAGATCAAACCGGAGTGCGATCGCATCGGAAATCTCTTGATGGGGGCTGGGTACCGTCCTAATCCGGCCAATACACCTACGGTCGAGGAACTGCACAGAGGGGATTATCCGGACCCAGAGCAATACCATGCAGATGTACAGGTCTTTTTGGAGCTTATATCCTGCCTTATCTTGGCGACATGCCCACTAATTATGAATATTCTTGATATTCTTGACTTGACTTTCGTAAACAAGGCGTGGTAAGATCTACCCAGTTTCAGTCAGTGGGCTAGAATTTATAAGAAATAACCCCTGCTAATCCAAATCTAGTGGTGAATATCGTACCCTTCGGTACGAGAATGGCCATCTCGTTATCATTTCGCGCGAACGGCTCAGGCGTACGAGGCGGATCGTCCGGACAATCATCCCAAATCCACTTTCGCGACTAATTTTAGTCTTCCTTATCGACATCAGACCATTTATCGCGCTTATTAATACAGATAAAACGGTGAAGGCGGACCATTGGCATCAAGAGTATCTTTTCCCAGCAACTGCTGGCGGTTCCTGGCCGGTGATAATGATGAATACTGTTCTAGAAACCCAAACGAAAAAGAAGCTGGGATTGGACCATGGAATAAACCTTGCGGGCTTCGTGTCTCTATATATTAATCTTAATCTAAATTCTGAGCTTGGGGACGGTTGGTTGAGCGAAACGACCAAAGAAGTCGAGGAAAGCGGGACGTTGGTATTAAAACGAGTCATAAAATGGTCACGGGAGCCACCCGGAGGGGAAAGGTATTTAATCAAACATTTCGAAACCAGATGAAGGCCATCGATAGCAGGTCAAGGCTTATAAGGGTCTTTGCTGGTCGACCTTTAGGTTGGTGTCGAGGAGGGCCAGCGAAGGTTGTGATGGTTATTTTACAGCTTCTGCACAGGGTACTATTGTACGACGTCACCCAGGCCTGTTATAGTTGGAGTTTTTGGTGTTCGTTGTCTCTATAGAGCCCGTATTTACATATGATAGCTTGGGTGGCAGGTCATTGTCGCTGAAACCCGATTAATGAAGAGTTCTTATCCCTACCTTCGAAATGTTGACCGCATGTACTGGGGTGTAGTACTATAGTAATTTTTGCAGTCCCTAGATGGGTTTCAAATGAAACATGTTAATTACGAACACTTAGAGACCCGAACAGATTTAAGGTTATCCGAGACTAATCGGACTTGGCCTTGTGGTAGTCGAGTATCGTGGTGGTTTTGGAGAACCGTATCGCGGATGGGTGCCAGTCCCTCCACACCTGGTGGGAGTAAACTGTTAACTGCTGTTGCAATTTGAACTTTGATCCAAAAAGGAAACTTAGCTTAGTCTCGAAAGGAAACTAGTATGAGCGACTTGGCTGTCCATGACTTCGAGTACTTCAACTCCGTATATGTTATAATTAAGTACCAAAGTATTTAAGACCGCCGGAGGTGTAGTTAATCTCGACAGCGGTCTCGTAGTATACGCATATAAGAAGACTAGTCCTGATTCAATGGGAATATTAGGACTTTCAGATGATATCGTTGCATTGTATTGGCCATTGGTCTAGACTGACAGCTAACTCCAAATCATACCTATAGGTAATCATCATCTTGGTCACTATCTCTATTACTATTTAGTCGTGTCCAGGCTGGTTTACGAGACAAGTTTAGTCTGTTAGCCGATATTTTGACACGCTCGTTTTGTAGCAGTTCAACAATGTCAGTATGGCCTTCCTTGGATGCTGCTTGGAGCGCCATACTGGCTTCGACATCGGCGCCCCTTCTTAACAACAATTTAACCGTATCTAAGTGGCCTCTACAAGATGCCGCCCAAAGTGGATTGTTGTCGAAGCTGCTTTTAGCATTGACATCGGCACCATTATCCAACAGCAGTTCAGCAATGCCAGTAAAACCTGATACAGATGCCAACTGAAGCGCATTACCCCAGTTTCCACCTCGAGCGTTAACATCTGCTCCATGTCTCAAAATCATGTTGACAACTGTGGGAGAGCGGCTCGAACATGCCGCCTGAAGCGCATTACCCCAAAATCCGCTTTGGACATTCACATCAGCGCCCTTATCCAGCAGCATCTCGACAATTTTAACATTACCACCCAAACATGCCGCATGAAGCGCAGTGCCCCAGTGTCCCCCTTCTGCATTAATTTCAATATCCTTATTTAGCAGCAGCATCTCCACAATATGAGTGAGGCTTTGGCAACATGCTGCTTGGAGGGCATTATCGTATTTTATGCGTCGGACGACGTTTTCCCCTAGCATCGAATCCAGGCGGTCTTTCTCCTCTTCAAAGTTGGGGGCCATGACATCGGCGCCGTTATCAAGCAGCATTTGAACTACCCTGACATTATTTCCGGCAATTGCTACATGAAGTGCAGTGTCGGATGGTTTGCTTCGGACGTTGACATCTACGCCCTTTTTCAACAGCAGCTCAACAACCTTGACGTAATCTCTTGCAGACGCTGTGTAAAGCGAACTCGCACCCTCGCCGTTTCTGACTAGAGCGTTGATGTCGGCACCTTTACTCAGCAGCAGATGGGTGACATCACTGCGATTATAACAAAATGCTGCCTGCAGCGCAGTTCCGCAAGATCCGATCTCCGCATTGACGTCGGCGCCCTTGTCCAGCAGCAGCTTAACAACGCCAATATGCCCTTTCTTAGATGCAGCGTAAAGTCCGATATCAAGTTGTTGGCCTAAAGCATTAATGTCGACGCCCGGGCCCATTTTTAACAACAGCTGAACGGTCTTGGTATGACCTCTATAAGATGCCGCCTGAAGCATGCTATCATACCGTCGCCATTTTGAGTTGGTACTAGCGCCTTTATCCAGTATCATTTCGATTGTTTTAGCATAGCCTTCACTATAGGCTATAAAAGGCGAAGTACCATATTCCAAGCCTTGAACGTTTGTATCGGCATTATTGTTCAACAGCAGTTTAACAACTCCGACGTGACCTTTACAACACGCTGCATGAAGCGCCGCACTATACGCTCCAGCTTGAATGTTGGCACTGGCACCGTTTTCGAGCAGTATTTGGGTGATTTCAGCATGATCTCGATATGATGCTGCGTGAAGTGCAGTACCATAGAATTTGATTGTTGCATTTGTCGTGACGCGTGCGCCGTTGCTTAATAGCAATTCAACAATGTCGATATTGTCTCCTTCAAACGCCGCGTAAAGTGCATTGTAATATTCTCCACCTTGGGCATTGACATCGGCGTTGTTATCCAATAGAAGCTTGACAATATCGGTGTGGCCTCTATAACATGCTGCCTGAAGGGCGGTGGTGTCTTTTTGGTCTCGAGCATTAGCGTCGGCGCCCTTGCTCAGCAAGAATCTGACGATCTCGACGTAGCCTTCGTGAGATGCCGCGTAAAGCGCAGTGCTGTAGAGCGCATCGCTTAGGAGTATAGCGTTATCGGATTTGTTTTGGGCATTTAAGCTAGCACCATTATCTACTAACGCCTTTACGATGTCAGTATGGCCTCTAAAGGATGCCGCGTGGAGCGCAGTGCCGTAGAACCCGCCCAGGGCATTAACCCCAGCGCCCTTGCTCAACAGCAGTTTGACAATCCTAACGTCACCTCCAGCAGATGCTGCGTGAAGCACAGATCCGTACCTTTGACCATGAATCCAGATGTTGGCTTTCCGCTTCAAAAGCAGTTCCACGATCTTGATATGGCCACCAATAGCTGCTGCGTGAAGCGCGGTGTCGTATCTTTCGCTTTGAGCATTAACGTCGGCACCCTCTCTCAATAACATCTCCACAATATCGTAGTGGTTTTGATAAGATGCTGCCTGGAGCGCGGTGCCGTAGAAGCCACCTTGAGCATTAATTTTGGCTTTTTTTTCAAGTAGTACTTTGACAATTTCGAGATGACCTTCATAAGATGCCTCCTGAAGTACACTGTTGCAGAATCCATACCGAGCATCGATATTAGCGCCCTTGCTCAACAGTAGTTTGACACTATCAATGCAACCTTTGTTGGATGCTAGATGGAGCGCAGTGTTATATCCTTCGCCTTGGGCATCAATATCAGCACCTTTATCGAGCAACAACTCGATAACATCGACGGAATTTCTATAAGAGGCCGCGTGAAGTGCAGTGCCATATTCACCCCCCTCAGTGTTGACATCGACACCCTCCCTTATTAAATCTTTAACTGCGTGAGTCAGCCCTGCCATTGATGCATAGTAAAGAGCTGAAATCCTGTAGTGCGCTCTCCAAATACCCCGTTTTGACAATGATCCCGGTCGCCAAAAACTGTAGCAGTTTCTATACGTGCCTCTCTCATTACTGAAGAATTCTTTTATCAACTCTTGTAATCTTTCATCCTTGCCTTCTGCCACTTTGGCAAACGTTGCCCAATACATGGCACAATATTCCGTAAATGGGAACTTCTCTACAACCACATTGGTTGGGAGGTCCACGTCCAGGTCCAGAAGATATGCAAGACAGATTCTCGCCATCGACGCCTTAGCTTTGACTTCCTGGAAATCGAGTTTCATGGAATCGTCACATTGTTTTGACAAGAGATATTCTTTGACGGTCGAATGTGCTAGCTGAATTTCCACGACTTGGTCATTCTGCTGCTGCTCTAGGCTCCTTTCTTTCGAAACCTTAACCACCAAGCTAGAGCAATAAACGAAGACCTCCGTAAGATCGGGCATTCTGTATTCAGGATTGAAGTATCGACCTTTCTCCGTCGTTACAGTTATCGCGTCGACTGCTTCCTCAACTCGCAACGGCCTCTCAGAATATACCAAAAACTGAAGGATCTTTATGGCATTTCTTTTTCGCTCTTGAGGAATACGGTCTATGATATTTTTATATGTATCGTTCAAGTTCTTTGGAAGGGAATTGAGAACCACGCGGACATCGTAAATACTCAGACATCTTTCTAAGGTTTTGATCTGGCATGCGACCCATCTAAACCTGTTTATGGTCAGTATTCCTGGATATAATGAATTGATGAAGATAATCAAATCTCACATTTTACCCGCCTTTCCAACAAGTGCACCGATTATTTCATCCTGCACATCGGGTTTCGATTTCCATCTATTTAGGCCTCCATCTTCTGTAACTTTCCACCGGATATATGCAGAAATATCGCCAGCAATGGAATCGCTCTCGATGGGAATGATATAAGGGCTATTGAAGAGGTTCACTATTTCGGTTTCAATCTCTCGTTCCCACCGACTCGTCATCATGAGGTGAACATTCCAAGGCCTCGAATCTGTGAGAAGGTCTTTGACCCACATCAATGTTTTCTTTCTTTCATCTTCTTCCGTCGTGCGGGATTCGTCGACTGCATCTATAACGATCCAGGTTTCTTTAGATTGGTCCATCATGTCTGAGAAGACTTCGCGGAGCTGTTGAAATGTCGGCTGATCCATCCCATCTTTGCAAGAGGAGAAAAGGCGGATCAGATGTGGCAATGCTTCTGCGGATTTAGCTTTGAGCTGCCAGATAAGAGTACGTATCATGTTTTCGAGCGTTTGTTTTCGAGCATCCGCGAAGTCGAAGTAAAAGTACAAAACATTTTGGTAGGAGGAAAGATGTTCGATAACGGTAGAACTGAGGACGGTTTTGCCACATCCAGCAATACCGTGGAGCCATAGGAATGAGTTCCGTTGTTTCTTCCATTCATCGAAGCCATCATTACATAAAAGCCATGCGCCAGAGTCTGTATGACCACCTTTGGAATCAAGAGCATTGTTGTGGTTTGTCGAGGAATCTAGGGGCGAGAGCCACTCCATAATCTTATCTAGCTTATCAGTCGATATGAGATTCCTAATATCCGTTTGGATTTCATCGATTTTCCGGTCGACTAAGGATTTATATTATCAGTGGATTTCATATACACTATAAACACTCTCGGAAAGACAAGGCAGCTATTTAGAGGACTAACCCCTAGCAATCACTTCTTGGGCCGACTTTTCCCCCTTCACTTCTTCCGCTTGTAACGACGTCAGAAACTCTTTCGCGAACGCTGCCGCCACTGCGGCCGCGTGTTTCTGCCAGTGGTCGTTCTTGTGCGAGTCCGCGTAGTCACAGATGCCACGAATCACTAGACATGGAAGATTGAACATGATGCCCGCCGCTTCCATCTCGATACAGAGGACGTTGCCGTCCAGATCCTTGTTGAGCTTCTTCCGGAGAAGAGCATCCTTAACGACAACATTGCCAGACGCGATCAGACCGTAATGAACTTTCATACCCCTAGGCTTCCTTTTCACGATTTTGCTTCTGTCGCAGTATTGGCAGCCTGTTTCTTCGCTTTCTTCGTCCTCCTCTTCTTCATCGTCACTATCTTTATCGGTCTCTTCGGGTTCAACGTGCTGATAGCCCGATTGAAACAATTCGTCCTTCAGCGACTCGGATTTGAGGTATTCTGCCTCTAATGCCGGATATTTCTGTACCATCTCTTCTAGATATTTGCTTATTTGGGATTTACCCAATTCATGTCTGGTTTCTAACTTTGATAAAGTATTTAGGAGGAGATTTGGAGGAGGGTTGAGCACACCGATCCGTTCAAAATCCCCCCCCTCTTTCGCTTTTCCTATATCCCACTGAACCACGCCGGGAAACTTTCCTATAGGCGAACTGACCACGACGTCGCCGAGCCGAACTTTGCTCGGGATACCACCCCCGATGCCGACCATAAGGACGAATTTGACGGCCGGAAACCTGTTGATCAAGTTGGTGGCCACGGTGGCGGCCGAAACGTTCCCGATCCGATTCTTGGGCAAGCATGCCATGGCGATATTGTGCGGTCCGATGGAACCCAGTGTATAAACATTAGTGTCAGTGCTAGATCTTGGGAGGTCTTCATGTATCTCGTCGAGCATTGCTGTTGCCGCCGTCAACTCCTTCGGCAGCGCGCAGACCAATCCTACTGAGTAGTCCCCATATCCCAATTTGATCTGCTGTGCGTTTGCAGTAGCCATGGCGACTCTGGTGAGTAATTTTTGTAGGATTTATTATTTATAGGCCTTGATTGGTCAAGGCATAGATAGGTAGGCGCCGATGCGCGGAATCCGGTGACTGCTTCTGATATTGAAGTGCTGTGATCTCTAAAAGAAACAGATTTTGCCGGTTTAAGTACTTTTATAGTTCATGAATCCAGCGATGTGGAAGAGCGAGATCATAAGATATCAAACAAGAGGCGGAGACGTCTTAGAAAACCAAGATTTTACGTAATTATAATCGAAAACCTGAAATGGGATGTAAAGTAGTCCGACTAATAGCTACGTAGGGTTCAGAGTAGTGCGGGGTCCAGACATAGGATCCGAATTTAGGACCTAGATGCAGGATTCTGATTCAGGAAGGCCTTATCCGCGAAACCGGAGTTGTTCCTATTGGTCCACAGGTGGTGGGGCTGGCGCCGCGAGACAACTATTGGTCGAAAAACTTCAAAAAGACGAAGACAAAAAAACGCCTACTTGCAGGATCAGTTTGCAAGTAGGGTAAGAATACCAATTGATCGAGTGCACAAAGGGTACATAAGGTATGGAGGAACCGAAGCTGAATCCTCCAGCAATAATGAGCCGACATTCGTCACCGTAAATTAATGACCACAATTCAAGTAGAACTCGTCAATGCAATGACAGCCCCGCCATCGATATCAGGTCGAGGATAATATAGGGCTCGCCGTAAAAAATAATTAAATTCGACGATCGAAACCCTGACGGTCTTGAAGCGAAATACTGTTGTCGCGAAGGTAGCACCGCTTGTCGTGGTTATAGGACGCTGACATAGCTCTGGGCCGGAAGAAAAACCACACGACGCAACACAGCCCACAGACCCAAGACAAGGAAGCACCCGGATCCAGAGTTCAGAACTCACAGAGAAATACTTATTTATAGTGTTACCTATATCTTGTTACCTGCTTGCTCAACAGGCGGCTAAGCAATTTATTGAACAGGAACCCCTTCACAACCAATGTAGTAGCATAAGGTCCTCACTTGACAAAGTACATATACAGACTGGGGTGCAGGCTTATTCGAGATTGGTGCTGTTGTGTTGTTCCTGTGGCTTTTTTTTTCAACCACAGCGGGCGTCTGATAGTCACTCGGTCCAATGGTCATGAATCCCCGCCTGGAGCTCATTATGCTACAATAGCTTTGTTACATATGGTTTATTTTAAGCTATCCGGTTCTTGGTTCTATGATTTAGTTTTATTTATCTAGTTTGGAGACGAAGGTAAAGTTGCAATTAATATTAATATTAATGCATGTACACCCATGTCGACATGAGAGAGTTACATTTGGTCGGTTGAGAACGACCCCCATTTTTGATACATTTCAGTGATCACGATATTGAATAACTTGTAACCCTTTTCAGCACACCCAAAAAAAAAAAATAATTAGCTAAGGGGACTCAGACACAGAAGCTATCGACGTCCCCATCTGATAGGAAATGGCTTCCTCCAGCACAGCGGTACCCGCTAGCCTGCTTGATCCAGTGGTAGCCTGCTGGGCATGGCCCCATTATTCTCAACTTTTTCTGCGCCTCCATTTCTTTCCGCCGTTGTTCCTCCAAAGCAGCTAAAATCCGCTCTCTTTCCCTCCTAGCCAACTCCATCTGAATCCGCTCTTGCTCAAGCTTCCGCCTCTCTTCGTCAACAAGAGCCCGTAGCTCTGCTTTCTTCATGTCCTCGATCCGTTTTTCTTCTTCAGCTCTTTCCTTCTGAAGGCGTTGATATTCCTCTTCGCGCGCGATAGCGGCTTTCTTATCGAGCTCGAGCTGATTCCATACTTCGTCAGATACCCCTGCGTCGCGTCCTGGCTGGCGTGCTGAATCCCGGGGATCGGCCGCCCTCTCCTCAATATGTAGAGGAGGAGGAGCATCTGGTGATGGCCCATCTCCCTCGTTGCTGCCATTTTGAGTAGAAGATGAAGTGATGGTGTTCGTCTCCTGCGCATGCTGATGTGGCACATTTTGTTTCATGGGCTGAGAAGTTGGGATTATGTGATTCGGCCCGTGCCGCGTAGTTCCTGCAGCTTCAGTTCGGCGAGTGCGCTCTGCCAACATGGATCTCATGACCTTGATTATGATATCTTCCGTCAGTACGAGATGAGTGATAGGCTCGGTTACTTGAGAAATGAGCTCTCCAAACATATTCTTAGCGAGTGATTTCACGTCTCGCGCGTTGCCCCAGGACTTTAGTTGCGACAGGTCTCTGAAGAGGCGCAGTATACTCTCACGGAGCTCCGCGGTTGGAGATTTAAGCACCGAGAGATCAAGCGGTGCATTCTTCTTCTTCTTCAGACCGTCTAAGACCCTGGTAAGCAGTTCAAGGCAGGATACGGGTTCCATATGATTGAACACAACAGATTCTGGAAATCGACTGGTTAAACCTGGGTTGATCGACATCAAGCGGTCAATGTCCTTGTCGTAGCCGGCAAGAATGACGATAAGTTTTTGAGCGTACTTGGGATCCGTAAGAGAGGAAACAAGCTCGTCCATTGCCTCGGTTGCGAATCCTCCTTCGGCAAGACGATAAGCTTCGTCGATGAACAGAACTTTACCCATAGCCTTCTCTAATAGCTTCTGAACTTTTGGTCCGGTATGTCCAACATATTGTCCGATCATATCAGTGGTGGAGCATTGTTCTACTTTCGCCTGAGCAAGGAAACCCATGTCGTAGAAGACTTTGCCCATCTTTTGAGCTGTTGTTGTCTTGCCAGTACCTGGAGGCCCTTTGAATAAAAAATTGAATGGGATCTGTTCCCGTGGATCCATCCCGAGCGCTTTCATATTTGCGGCGGTGGTTTGGTAACCCTCAAATTGTTTGATTACATTTTCGCATCCGACAACGTCTTGGAATAGCTGTACAAGGTTAGTAGCAGCTCGTGTACCTCTGTCAAAGTCTGGATCAAAATCGACGGCATCGAATATATCCCAATTCTTTGTCTTCCCCGCTGACATATGTTTTTGGTGCAACCCCTTGGCTCGGTCTAGAAGAATGTCAACTTCGCCAGCGTTTCCAAAATTCGGTCGGTTTCGCGCGCGACTGAGAACTTCCATCGCAATGTTCTTGGCCTGATCAGTAGCGCCAAAGCCTATTTCCTTGAGTTTAAGGTCCAAGATCCGGCGTAGCTCATCGTCGCTGAAGTCCTCGAATACAAAAGCCGACTCTAATGGGAAACGTCGAGCAAGACCGGGATTGACATCCCGGAACATCTCTTCCATTTGGTCTTTGTAGCCAAGGAGGAGCACACAACGATCCTCACCCGGCGTACTCTGTACCTCAGCAACGATCGTGTCGATGACGGCCGTCTTGTATGGATCAACCCCACCTGAGAGCATATATGCTTCATCAATGATGAGAACTTTGCCGACTGTCGAGGCTAGGATAGCCTTCGTGTTCGCTTCTGAAGCTCCGAGCACACTTCCAACAAAGTCCGCTGGATTTTTGACGACCACTTCTCCATTAGAAAGAAGGCCGATATCCGCCAATATGCGTCCATAAAGTTTTGCAACGGATGTCTTGCCAGTGCCTGGTGATCCGATGAAACAGCGGTTGAGCGAATACTGAACGAGAGGCTTTTCACTTAATTCGCGTTGATAGTTGAACTGAATGCCATCCAGAAGGACACGGATAGTGGTCTTGACGGCCTCCAACCCAATCAACTTTTGCAGCTTCGCCCAAGCGGTGTTGTTCTTAAGAACTGCTGAAGGTTCCGGCCCAATAAGGTCTTCCTTAGTTAATAGATTATCATCCGGCTTGAGTCCTGCTCTTCTTTCCTTCCGGAGACGCTTGGCTTGACGCTCTGTAATTTGGGCAAGCCTGTTTTGGACCTCGCGAGCATTTCCGAATCCGTCGCGCCCACGTCCTCGACCAATCCGTCGGGCTACGATTCGAACGTATAGTCCGGCCATACCATCTTCGACGCTCATGCTTCCTTTGTACTTAGACTTAAGATAATGGCAGAAGATCGTCTGTAGCTCTTTGTCATCATAGTCCTGGAACTCCATACGCTTTGGAATGCGGCTGGGAATCCCAGGGTTGTGCGCGAAAAAAGCCTCCATTTGCTTATGGTAGCCTGCAAGGATAAAGACGATTTTGCCTGTGAGGTTTTCTATTTCGGCTAAGAGGTAGTCAAGAACTGCTTTACCACCATAACTGTTACCAGACACGAGCTGATATGCCTCATCGATGAAAAAAACGCCTCCACCCTCTTCTAGAATCTTGTCAATATGCGTCTTACACGCGGAGACGCCATCGTTGGCTAGTGAAGATCCAGATGATTCGTGAAAGTAGCTGCCAGGCAATGCACCGACCTTTACCAGAAATTTTGCATAGAGCCGTGCCACTGTGGTCTTTCCAGTGCCTGGATTTCCCAATAATGCAGCACCGAACCTCTCGTCGTTGAGAGACGCATTCTGCCGGACCACGACGTCAACCTTGGCTTTGATTCCAAGGAATTCCTGCTTGACTGATTCTAGACCAATCATGTCCATCAAAGAATCGAGAGCCTCGTTCTCAGCGCCATCGAACTCTTTTTGCCATTCCCAATCAGCTTTCGATTGGCTGATTTCACGTTCGCTGTGGTCTTCATTATTCTCCGGCTGTTTCGTGGAAGTCTGGCTTGGTTGAGGTACGGTTTCTTTAGGTTGAGGTGTGGGCGGAGTCTGTACAGTAGTGATAGAAGAAGAAGTCGCTCGGCCGCTAGATGAAGCGCTGGTACCGCCACTTTCAGAAAAGTTTTTAACTTGTGTCCTCAAGCTTGCTAGGTCTTGTTGCTTCTGTGATATACCGTTCTCTCGGTCACGATCTTCCCTCTTCTCTATAAGCAAGCGCTTCTGATGATCGATTTCATCTTCAATCTCGGCTAGCTTTCGTGCATACGCGACTTGTTTTGCCTGTCGCTCCTGGTCAAGTTTGTGATCTCGCTGCTGTCGTCTCTCTTGTTCCCGGTCTTCGGCCTCGCATTTTCTACAGGATGCAGCGGCTTTGTCGTAGCACTTCCTCGAGATATTGTGCTTCTTCCGGGGGCACTTTGACTTGATAATCGCAGGGCATTCCATCTTCGTGTGATCTTGGAGTTGGTGACAACGATGAGGGCACAGGTGCTGCCCACAACTGAGTAGTGTTAAACTATCTAGGTGTCAGAGGTATTGTATAAATAGGGAGGGCGGCCACGTTCTTACCAGGGCTCAGAGCAGCCTCCATCAGGACATGTCATGTCGAATTCTTCCTTGGTTTTCAGTAATGCCTTCTTTTCAGGATGCTGTTCGCATTGAATAGGGAACCCATCATAGACGTGCCCGTTCTTCTTCAGCTGCTCCATTAACGGAATCCAGACATCTTTGCCCTTACGGCTATTCATGAAGGTATCGACGTTACCAATCATGATTAAGGCGTTTCTCGCTCTTGACAATAAAACGTTGACTCGCTGGGGAGCAGCCATGAAGCCAATGTCGCCAATACTGTTGCTTCTTGTCAAAGACACGATGACGATGTCGCTCTCTTCGCCTTGATAATTATCTACGCCAGAGTCAGTCGCCAATGGCACCATTAATTCCGAGCTGCCACGTCTAGGCGGCATGTCCCCGCAAGTCAAAGCGAATTGGTTTCTAACTTACCAATGGTCGAGATTTTGATCTGCCTTTTCCCTACGCCTGCTCCTGCGGGTGACAACAATCCAGCTCGTATTAGTTCAAACGAATCCAGATCGTTCAGGACCGGGTCATTATCCTTAGACAAGACGTCGCGCAGCACGCATAGCTGGCCAAGATATGGAGTCAACACGACAAGATTGTCAGTACCGTAACCCTGTTGGCCAAGGTAGCGAACGCATTTGATGAGGATTTCCGCTTCGTATTTGTTCTCCTTGCTCAAATTTGATCCATCATCACGACGGTCGGCAATTCGTGTAGCGTTGAGTTCAGGATAATTGTGAGAGACGAATATGACGCTGTCTTGGAAACCGCGTAATCGGGGCCTCCCATTGGTCCCTTCAGCGTCTTCAAGTTCGGGATACGTGAGATTCCTGACAAGCGATGAAATCTCAGGACGCATCCTATGTTGTCGATTGAGGGTAATGTGAGGCACTCCAGCAAGTACCAGTCTTTCAAAAAGCGATTGATTCAAGTTATAACCATCGCCCTTCTCAACTGTCAATGCATGATTGTTAACTTTAGGGCGAAGCTGTTTGTGATCGCCAATGAGAACTAGTTGCTTCGTGTTCGGTGTCATAGCGGTGAGAATGTGGCTTTCGAGAATCTCGCCAGCTTCCTCGACCAGTACAACTCCAGGCGCAGCTTTCTGTAACTGGTCCGTGTGCATTGCGGCTGCCGTTGTGGTGCACCCAATGATGCGCTTCTGTTCGATGATGTGAGTATCTTGAAGCTGGCGTATCTGTTTAAGTCGCTCCTGGCATTCGTTGTATTTGTGCATTAAGTTGCCAATCTCAGAGATCTGCTCTTCAAAAATCTCTCGAACCCATCTATTCTGATGGGTGGCACGCATGTCGGCATCCATGGCCCATACAGTCGGAAATTGTCGCGTCGCACTGCGATTGAACACACCAGCGTTAAGTCCAGAAGTCCAGCGCTGGAATAGATAATCTGCGCTAATCTTCTTGCCCCTGCTCCCGACCACGGTCATATCTTCTTCGTTTTCTGGAAGTACGAAGGCATCGAAAAATTCGGAATCAGCTGAGAACTCAAGGTAATCAAGCAAAATCTTTGCTGTTAGTCGAAATGTCGTATATTTCTTGACCTTGCTAACCAGAGCATCGTGATAGCTTTCCGCTTGTGCCTTCTGATCTTGTCTCATCTTGTATGTGGACCCAGTTTCTTTATAGGTGCTCTGTTGTTCGAAAAGGCTCAAAGCTTTCGTACTGGCGGTAGACTTCGAGCCAAGCCGAACGATAGAACCAATTGGGATGCCGATATTTAGCAAATCCTCGAGAAACTGATCAAGTGCATGATTTGTGTATGTTTGCACAAGGATTGTTTCCGTGGTATGGTCGTGAAGTGCTTTCGCGATCAATGCACCAATGAAGGATTTCCCAGTACCTGCAAGAGTTTAGTTAACTTCACAACGCTGAAAGATGGTAGAGATATCATCATCAACTTACCCGGAGGCCCCTGGATTAAGCTTACTTTCTTCGTCAATCCAGCGAGAAGCGATTCGGCTTGAGCAATATCAAGCTTTACGCTTTTCTTCGTTCCAAGAATACTCTGAAGATCGTCCTCTAAATTGATCCGAATGCTGTTGACGACACTTGTAGGTCCAATACCAGAGAGGACTTCGTTTGAACCGGGGCTAAGACCAAGAAGTTGCTCTTGCAATGGGATTTCTTTCATCGATTGAAGCCGTTTCAGAATTGGACTATAGGCAAAGAATGCTGTGTCAACCTGGACAAATTGGAGCTCACTGGAGGCTTTCGACACGTAAAGGACCTTGTTGAAAGATTTCTCATCCTCGATGCGAAGAACAATGACCGGGTTTTCTTGGGCAAGCAGATCTTCATCGCGGTCGACGTTTGCAAAAGCAACGATCCCGTCACCATTGATGAGGCATCCGAAGGAATCATGCTTGAGGAATTTTTTGTTCTCGCGAAGAAAGTTCTTCCGGGCAGTCACATCCTTGAGGCCACTCAGTTGAGCAATAGGACCGTTGCACCGCAGCTTTACGGAGCAGGGTTTACGCTTCTTGACAATTCCGCAATCAACACCGTTGAATTCCAAGCCTTCAAGGATGAATCTGCGTTTCCCCTTCTTCCGGCCGATGGCGATATGGAAGTCATCGCGTAGCTCGCCGAGGAAATCTTCGCGCAAGAGACGAAATTGATTGTCCAGATGAACAAGGCTTTTGCTTGGATCGTCCACAGATTCCACGGCATCAGCCCGGCGATAGAAGGGTCGCTCGCGGGAGGCGAATTCATCGGGGGTAGGTAGCAATTTGACCTGACGATAGTCAGCAAAGTCGTTATCATGGCGTCCACCGGGGCCTTCTTCCGCCCCGTTCGAGGAAGTGCTGCCGAGAAGATGCTTGATCTTCTGGCCCAGGTTACGAATCTCGAGCGAGGAGCCACTGGTCAGGGACTCGTTCTCAGTTACACGTTCAGCGACATCTCGCACATCTGGCAGCCCTTCAGAAGAATGGCAGGAGAGAACTTCAAGCAGGAGCCAGGCGAACGCGTGGGTGGCTGTATCATTGAGGGTCCGAGCCTGATGGGCCTCGACAAGCTTATTCCAGAATGTCGGTGGCTCAACAATGGCCTCGAGCACACGATTGAGGAATTCTCCAGCGTAGAGCTGCTTGAGCGAGGGGTCAGCCAGGCGATGGAGAACAGAGGCAGCCAGCCCGTTGAGGAAGACACCATCCCCAGAGAAGCGAAACGACTTGGCAACAGCGTTGATTCCGCCCGCTGCGGCGACAACACTCTCAACACATTTCGTCACGTCTTCCTGGGCACACAGCGACTCCAGGAAGCGGTTTCCGTCTGCGGCACTCTTCAGCTGGCGATGTCCATGTATGGTGGCATTGAAGAGCTTCGTCAGCCTCGCCAGTCGCTTCGCCGAGTCCTCCTGATCAGCCATTAGAATAGGTAATAATAAATAATAGAGAGTGTGTGAGGTATATTTATGAGAGGTAGGAAGGACTTGGTTGAACTTCTGAGATCATGTCGACCAGTTTGTTAATTACTTACGTACCTAAAGGTAAGTACCTATATGTTGCCTGAAGATGTTGGAATGTCATATCCTCGCATGGCTGGGGGGCCTATCATCTGAATGCTGTGCCACCCCACCATTTCGCTTGACTGGTCATCTACAGGACTGGGCTCAGCCTTGTCTCATATCTCTTCTTATAATCACACTCTCTCAATTCTGAACTTCTCTAGAAAACCTACATAAAAGGCTTCAAATTTCGACTTGGAGAGGCGCCTCCTCTAGAAAAACTACATAAAAAGCTTCAAATGTCGACTCGGAGAGGTGCCTCCTCTAGCGGTAGGGCTGGCTTCGCGCCTCGAGGTGGTCGAGGTGGTCGAGGTGATCGAGGTAGTGGCGGTCGAGGTGGTGGTCGAGGCGGACGCAGTGCACCACAGCGTCAAGCTCCTCCACCACAGCCCGATATTTTCAAGCATCCCCTTGGTAATCTAGTTGCCAAAATTACCACTAAAGATATCGATCTTACCGCTTCAAATGGTACCCTTTCTGCAGCCGCTGCTATCACCGAATGTGAATATGTTGCATCCTATAATTGGATGAATGATAGTACTTCAACTATCATGGCACCTGGTAAGAATTAAATATAGCGGCGGATGCCGCGAACAAAAGAACAAGCTGACTTCCTCAAAGGAAAACCACCATTGTGGACACCTCTCTCGGTACCGCATCAGTTAAATGAAGATGCTGGCGATTTCTATCGAGATCCCAACGCTGCTAGGTTTCCATCGTATCCAATAGAACCCGCCGTTCAGGCTATATTCAAAGTCGATGCTGCTTTTTCAACATCCAACATTGATGTCTTCACCTGTGGCAGCACTCTGGGTAATCTCCTTCGTTTCGTTCGAAATGATGATAAGCTCTTCCACTTCACGGTTGAGCTGATCGGAAACACTGTCTTCTTCCTCCGTAAAGAAGGCTCCCCAACTGAACTTATCACCGGGGTGCGAGGGTTCGGACATACGTTCCCGGAAGCGTATACGACTTGGGAGCCAGATGTCAAGGGTTCGGAGACGCATCAACGAATGGTGCAGTACAAATTCGGCGGACTCAGATTCATACTTCGCTTCGAATGCGATGGTTATTTTAATCCTGCCCTACCGCAAAAATCAAGCTATGAGGAGGAGGATGACGATCTAGCTCAAGCCCTAAAAGCGGTATCAGTCAGTCAGTCCCTCCCAAAGCAGAACAACTCTCTTAAAATCAAGACCGGCGGGTCCGAAGTTCCCCAGTCTTCAATTTTCGACCTCAAGACTCGTTCAGGAAAGTATAGTCAATCAATCGATATGGAACAGATCCTCCCTCTGCTTTACCTCAAGCAAATTCCCAACTTCATCGTCGCGTACCACAATGGCGCCGGTCTTTTTCCAACCAAAGACATCAAAGTTGAGAACTTTGAGAAGAAAATCCGGCAGTGGGAAATTGACAACAAGTCTGCATTAGAAAGGCTTTCCGTTCTCCTACACAAGATCATCGAGATTGTAAAGACGGATGAGTGCGGACTGCTTGAGATTTATCGCCCTTCCCCTGATTATCTTGAGATTCGCAAGCAACATGGGGATGAGTCGCATGTATTGCCCTTGTCTTTAAGACAGGAATGGGAAGCTGCAGGTCGACATGTCGCGGATGAGTTTGACTCCGATCAAGCGTCATCGCAAGAGGGAGAAGGGGTTGGCTTACCACGTGACTACTACAGCTACGACTTCGACAGTGATTCTGAAGATGATAGAGATTTCACAGCTTGTTCTGCAGATGACTGCGGGTACTGCGGGAGATGTACTTACTGAGACAGCGGGTTTCTTGGCTGTAGTCCGTCATAATGTCTGTCATAATAATCGACTGTTCGCGTGAATTGCTCCAGAACAAGCTCCGGAACTGTGTTTATGAGTATTTATGCTGGGAAATTTCTCCGGAGCGAGAACTCTCTTTGTTACTTCCTGTTGTTTATCCTTTCAGTTTTCTGTTCCCGGAAAATCCGGATTTAGGAATTGAACGCCAATGCAAAACCAAGTATCACCTAGTGATCATCCAGCAGGTACTATGGTTCTGAGGCTTCTCGATGTTATGGCGTTAGTACTGAAACCTTCTCAAACCACACTGCTGGCTCTTGATTCCTTAATTTCTGCCCATCATCCATTAACTACTTCAGTTATCAGTTCATATCATATTGTAGCTTTTACGTAAGATAACACTTGTAAAACTTGTTAGGTGGCTAAATACATTCCTCTTTGCCAAACAAAGGCCCCCCGTTGTGATGTCTGGGAACGAGACCACTTTGAGCTCCCGTCCATCGGGTGAATTGAAGCTAAATTCGGTGCTCTATAAAATGACAATATATATTTTTAACCCAAGCTTGGCTACTAGCCAGCTATGGTACCAATGCCGTGTAGTCGTGTGTCCTAAATTTGGAGATCACCGAATTAGCATATGGTAGTCAAGCTGTCTGTGTTATCAAATGCAAATACGTAAAAAGTCATTTAAGCAATTTGGACAATTCAAACTTGGATGAGGGGAACAACGTACTAGTTTTCCTTGTGGAAATCTCAAGAGCAAGGGTATTTCTAGAAATCGACCCATTGCAAATATGAATATAGGGTCAAAATCTTGCACGGTTCAACGAGGGACGTGCACGCTAGGAAGGGCGTGCGTTAAGCTTCCCTTGGTAAGAGCGCAATAGAGATCGGACGTAGAGCCTGCGACTGTCGCGAAGTAACAATGCTTTCTGATAAACTTCCCTGTCACTCTAGCCACACCGGGAAGGCCTCGCACCAGGGGGAAGTGCAACTGTGCCGAAATAAAATAGTTCACTTTCCTCCTAATAGTTATAGACAGCGTCAGCGAATACAAACTATACACAAAGATTCTTGAAATAGAAGTACCTCAAACCACAAGGCCCCTTTTTTCGGGTCGTATTCGTCTATATCTTCCAGTCTTTTGCCATCTTGATAATATGGTGCTCGTTCAACTTTATTATCAAAATCTCTTAAAACAGCTTTTACATTTCCAATCTGATTTTCTGCGATTTTCCCATTCTTGAGAAGCTCTTCAAGCTCCTTTCTACGCTCTTGTGGATCAATTTCGGTGGAATAAGTGGGCTGGATGGGCGGGACGCCTTCCAGATTCTCCATCGATTCTCTTTCATCTCTTCCAATTGGTTTGACGTGGTGTAAAGGCAGCGACAAAGACAAGTTCGGGAATCTTAGTAGTGATGTCGGAGTTTCGAGTCCCGACTAAGAGGATGAATTTAACTCCTTAAGCTTCTAGAGCTGCGAGGAATTTTGCCCTTTTCTTTCTTTCCGGGTGGGCGTTTCAATCAGCTGGTTTGGTAACGTCTGTTATCATTAACGAACCAGTAGATGGTAAGAAGGGTGTGTGAAAGGCGATGAAGAAGCAAGGTTCTCCTCTCCTTTGTTGTTATTTTATCTGAGGTAATATGTCGACAATAATAACTACAACATTCCCAAAACTCCGGCTACGTCTAACGCCGATCTGCGTACGTGATCCAAGAAAAATTCTGTCCTCTGTCTGTCACTTGAGCCCTGGACAAGTGTCCTACGTCCTCGATTAAACATATGGCTGCTGGCTGGCAAATGGGAATAGTCACTTTTCAATACTCCGGACTCTACTGGCTACACAGAACCCAAGAGGACCCGGAACTACCCTACTGGCTTTTACAACCCAAGGGAAGTTGGCTTCACGTCTACTGGCCTATATCGAACCCAAGACGGTACGAACCCAAGACGGCACGTCTACTGGCTTAGAAGAACCCAAGACTGCATGAACTTGTATTGTATCGTATTGTTGGCTGTGACTACGTTAAACAAGGGAGACTCACCGACCGGAACGACTCATCTTAGATCTTGATCCTATCAACTTTATATCAGATCCTCCTTCCTTCTTCTAGGCACGAGTTCAGAAACCCGTTGGAACCACCATGTTAACGAATACGTATTAGAATGAGAAGATAAGGTAAGAAGTTGTTGATGTGATGGAGAGGAAAGACTTCCTCTTGAGATTGAATTATTAACTAGTAACCACATTCATCTCCAACACACTGGATGATCCTGCTGACACAACACACCGTGTTGTCAACGTTTTCATTTTGCAACATGCACCACACCTCGTCTTGCCCCTCGACTAATGCACCACTACTGCGAGCTACTATACTACTACATTCGCAGCGTTGAGTTTACGAGATTCAGCCATTACTATTCTTAGCATACTTTGTATGGATGTCAGGACGTAGGCATATTCACAACCTTTTGCCTCCGTGCCGGTAGTCCAGGCCGGTATCTTTTATACTGTAGAGTTGTTCCACCGTATATAACACTGATGTGTTGTGGGCACTTCTGTCTGTTGCAGTTGGCCTTGCGTAGCTGCAGCGTGTTTAAAAGTTTTAATACACCAGACCGTTCGACACAACCAAGTAGGTATGTATGACTGTGGCCTTTCCAGCTTATCGGGTCTCCTTAACTGACTGTAATATAAAATCAGGTATCCGCGGAGATTGCATCAGAATCGGGCGACCTATCGGTGCACCTCTCCATAGGCAGCCGGCAGCACCGTCGAATATCGAATCCATAATATGCAAGTTCATTCAGCCGTCTAACTGATTCTGTTTTAAATTTGGATACATGCAATACAAATGCCCCCGCTCTGATAATGGAGGGGCTCGCCTCCATCCTATCGTCTACTTCAACTTTTGGGTGGAGGTTTGAAGGATGTATTCCAACAGACCATTCTGCTTCGACAGGCACACGTTTGTGGTGCGAGCTAATGGCCCTTCTTGGTGGGGTGCATACCCTTGTCGTGGGCTTGGACTCCTCCACACCTTATTCGGATTTCAAGCCTGGTTGGCAAAACAAGATGAATTTGGGGGGGGGGCTCTTTTGGTTGAGAAATACTGTTGATCGCTGGACGTTGATATCTTGGTGCAATTGATGTCAGGCTTGACAGATCAAACTAGTCATCGTCAAGACACCCTTGGAAGGCGATCAGCGGTACGTGAGGGGTTCATTGTGACTATATGCCGTCTCTGCAGGTGGGAATTCTCACTGGGAAAGGTATCACAAATCACGGTGTGATTGAGCGAGAGTGGGCGGTGGTTTTTTCCCCTGGAGCTCAAACCGAACAACTACCACTTTAAGAGTATTACTTGTGAACAAAAAACCGAGGAACGAGGCGCTGAAGGCGTCGCCCTTCTCCGCCTCAACAAGGACCGTCTACAAGCTTTCCCTTACTCGTTACGAGGCGATTTAGTACCGAGTGCAAACTATGGAGATTGTGGCGTTTACTAAACCTTGCTCTATCGGGCCTGCACTTATTAGGCTTCTTTCGTTTGAACCGAGTGTTCGGGCTCCACGACCAAACACCGAGAAACTCAATCGTCAATTTTTAGCAGATGCAAGATCTTGTCCCAGGAATAAGGCTGTGGATTTTTATGCTGAAAACCCAGTTTTTCCTGCCCACTGATTGCTCCTTTGGAAAGATTTTTGGATGCAATGTACCGTCAGTGGCGTTGTGGATTTTTTTCTTCCTCTCGATTTCTTATCCACATTGAGTGGGGTGCATCGAACCTTCAAGATTTGCCGGTAATAAAGCTTGAAAGCGAACAACGCTAAGTTCGGGCTTTGGAATCGCGCGGCAGCCTGCATATTGTATCTTGTGACGAAACCGTCGATTTAGTCTCGCCAGAAGCTCCCCGGAATCGACGCTATCGCGACCGATACAGAGATGGGGAACCCTCAGATCTAAGACTTCGAAATGTCAAGCTGACCGAAGGGAAAAATAACCCACAGTCAGGCGGGTTTGAGATCAAACGGAAATGCAGTCCAGAAGGTTAGACTGGGCTAACCTGATATCTGGGAAACAAGCCCGACGTGCACCCACCATCTTTTGGAGGGTATCCACAGCTTAAGAACCCTTGATATATCCGTTAGAACTAGCTATATTTTCTTGATTGAGTAACCGCCGCTATTCACTTTTGCCTTCATCTTACCTCTGACAGTTCGTTTTTACATGAAAAAATAACGCAAGAAACTAGATATGAATTTTCACCCTTTACCCTCCTGGGGAAAAAAAGTAAGTTTAGAGCATTGCAGCGTACGGCGGCACTCTTTTAAAACCAAAGATTTGGTCCAGATTTTTACGTTATTGTTATTAAATCCTAACCTCCCGTACACCTCCCGCGATCGCCAGTTCGCCGACTACACGAAACGTCTAACCTAGAAGCTTAGCTTTCTTCGAAATTCGGGAATTGCGACATCAAATCGAGTTTTTTTAGAGTCGGCTAACGAAAGCTTGTTTCTGTAATAATAATTTCCCCGGTACCGAACAAAACCTTGCAAACATGCCTCGTGGCGCGGCGGCTCCTAGGCAGGAGCAGGTCTTCTTTTCGTCGCGGTCCGGGCACATGAAGATGAAGAAGGCAAAGGCGACGGCACCGGCCGTTGAAACGTCATCTGGGGAGTCCACGGATGACAAAGCGTCAGATGCACCATCGAAACGTCGAATTTCAACGGTCGCTTCGCTACGGGCTGTTAAAGCCATGGCCCTACCGAACTCCAAAGCACATCTACCTAGCTCACAGCGAGAGCGCTCTGAACCGAAGAGTAGTAGTAAACTGTGGAGTGGTTTGAGCGCTAAACTAGGGAACGAGGAGTTCAAGATCAGCTCGAGCAATCCATATGCCAGCAAGAGGGGTTCGAACATAGAGGCTTTAGGCACACGCACCGCGATTTCAAGCACCATTAGTTCGGGTTCAAGCACTAGGCCGAGTAGCAATCACAGCCATGGAACAAGTTTCTACTCTGATCCCGGGCACCGGGCAAATACTTTTAACGAGCATTCTCACCGACTGAGTTACCATTCGGATCACAGACCGGAGATCCACAGGAATGTAGAATCGCGATTGTCGCATATATCATCGAGATCGAATACATCAGCTGAATCAGGATATTGGAGTCAATCTGGGGTATCAGAAAGCGGAGGAAGTCGATTCTGGGACGATGCGAAGATAACAAGTACCGTTACCAAGGAGTTCATCGAAGACTGCTTACGAAAAGTCCCTGCGACAGAGCCATTGATACCAAGACTCAGCCAACCAGTCGGATTTGGAGATGGTTTAACTGAAACGACATATGCCGAATGGATTGTATCACGAGCGCAGAAGTTTTTCCTAATATTGGTAGACCTGGGGATCCCTGAACAGGTACGTTGGTGTTGGATTAAGCCTCGACAGCCCTACCCTGATCCACGGAAGGGAACAACCGAATAACCCCCTGCTAACTGTTACGTAACAATTACTAGATATTCTGGATCACCGACGACAGCTGGGGCGACGACGACTTACCTATATCTTTGGAGTCTATTCCCCGTTTAAAACTCAGCCGAGTCCCGGATCCGGTTATCGATCGAAAATTCTATAAGGCCCAGTATAATTACCTTCTACGGTTTCTTTACAATGGCGCGCATATCGACTTTGAAGAATTTGAAACTGTACCACTCGATCTCGTCAAAAATTGCTCTGGGCTGTTCTCGCAACCAGTGGATCATGTTAGATGTCCTCGAAATCCAGACAATATGCTCACTAGAAAGCGTTTTCCCCTTGTCGACCGAGACGGAAATTCTCTACTCCCAGAGTTTATGGAAGAAGTCGAGTCATTTCGAATAGTTTCACATCGTCATATAGTGGAACTATGGGCGTCTTATACTTACAAGGGCCACGGATATCTTCTTCTATCGCCAGCAACCGATTTTACACTACGGTCATTCTTACATCATCCACCATCGGAATTCTCAAAGATGGCGGAGGATAGCAGAAGATTCAAGCTTTTAGACTGGATGCGCTGTCTTAGTGATGGTTTAGCCTATCTTTATGACCAAGAAATTCCACACGGTGATATTAGACCAAGGGCGATAGTTATTGACGGGAAGACCGGGGAAATCTATTTTTCAGACGTCGGCAGCCAACGGCGTCTTGCTTTTGCAAAGGCAGCCAACATGAACGATAACGAAAGATACGAATATTCTGCCCCAGAACTCTTCCTAAGAGTAGCACAGCTTAGCATTTCTCAGTCTCCAACAACTTTACATTTTGACGGTGGGAGGACGGGTCGAAGACTGGCAAATCCAGCCAAACGTGAACAACTAGAAGGAAAGAAAGTCCTCGTAACTCCCCCACCAACAGGAGCCGACGGCTTCGAAGCAACCCGTCGGTTCTCAATCCAAAGTGACATCGCACCCTCTTTCATATCTTCTAACCCAGCCTACCGCGGTACCCCAAGGACCGGTGCCTGTACACCGGTATCGTTCGATGCTTCATCTCAAGCCGAAAGCCACATGACTTTCACTACCAGCCAAAAGGGTGTTTCAACGGGTGCCGTGCAAGTAGCGGAGTGGGTATGCCGCCCTGCGGCCAAATCAGACGTCTTTTCTCTGGGGTGCATCATGCTAGACATGTTAACGTTTCACTCCCAAAAGAAGAAACTATCAAACTTCCCAGCGGCTCGCGCTCGCCATAACCGTGCTGCCGGATCAAGAGGCGGCGGCCAACCAGATTCCTCGTTCCACGCCAACATCCCAGAAACCAACGAATGGATCAAGGATCTGCACAAGGAAGCTACGAAACGGGATGACGACGTCGTTGCTTCCGTACTCGTTTTGGTTTCACAGATGCTATCGAAGGATCCCGAAGATAGACCCACTCCTCGGGAAGTAGGGGATACTCTATTCAGAATCATGACATTCGTCAAGGAACCCCATTGCGAGCAATTCGTTGAATGGACTTCAAACAATCACGATAGTTTTGGAAACTGGAGCGGTTGGGATGACGTGCACGACTATACTTCGCCAGTTCCCCCGGAAGGAGGCGACTATGCGACAATATCTTCGAAAAGCGGCAAGGAGTACGCTGAGCCTCATGATTTACATGGTATACACCAACAGATTAGTAGGCTTTCGTTTGGGACTTTTGGAGGTAGTGGAGTGAGCCTCATGGGGAGGTCGAGGATGCAACATTCAAGAAACGACAGCTTGTCAGAGCATCCCAGGCCAAACTCACAAACTCCTGAGAGTGGATGGGCAAATAGGAGTGGGAGTAGCTTAGAGGAGCAAAAGATGAAGGGTTCGAACGCAGATTACCTGTAAAAAAAAAAAAAAAAAAAAAAAAAAGGAGACAAAAAGGGAACTAAAACAAAACGCATTTATGGAGCCTAATATGACGCTATCATAGCACGAAGGAGTTTACATGGCGTTACGTATTCTATCTGTTTCGGTCCACCATTTCATTCCATTACAAAACATATATACCGGATGGAACATCAACTGTACATAAAATATGTCTATCTTTGCAATCTGGGGTCTACTTCGTTTCAACGGTGTTCTACAAATTTTTTTTTTTTGTTGAGCAATTGAAAAATATTTATACCATAATGTTATATGTCTCCCGCCGCATCGTCTCGCTCAAAACTAATCGATATAGGGCATACGGTTTGATAGGTCGGGCGCCGCAATTTCAGCAAAGGCAACTGCATGCAGCTGCATTGCAGCGCCCTAATGATAGCTCGACAGTTGCCCCAATAGAATCCGACGCACGGTTCAAGTACCACCAATACCATAAAGAGCCGCAGCAGAAATGCCTCATTCTAGAACCCTCGACCAGTAGAAAGAGAAAGAAAGATTGAAAGAAAGAAAAAAAAACCGTTGTCAAACTCTGAGCGATGGAAAAATCACGGACCCGTGGAACTCAATTTAAATTAATAGCCAATCTATCGTGACAATGATGCCAACGGGTACCCGTTATGGTTCATATAATAGTAATAGTAATATACATGATAATACAGCTACCGAATCGAAAGAAAACGGCAAAAGGCTCGACCGGCCGAAAGGCCGAATCGGCGGGATGGAAAGAAGCAATCGAGAAGAAAATTCATGCGCAAGAAAAAAAAGATTTCCAGGGAAATCTCTTCTAGACCCCCACAGGGAGCTAGATAGAGTATACGCCGCCGAAAGGAAAAGGGTATACCCATACCATTTTTATATTAATCATTTATCCGTTATAATTATCCGCTGTCATACAGCATCATTCCGGGCAGCCCATGCTTGCCCTTAGAATCGAACGATAGCAAATCAGGAAAATAATATAGCAGAGAAAAACAAGAGTAAAGTACAACAAAAGACAATAGTTAACGGGTGTTGTAACAATTGAAAAATATTTGTACAAAAGAAAAAATAAAGAAAATAAGAAATTGTACAGATGTGAAAGGAAAAGAATCTTGTAGTAAGCCGGCTCTCAGTGCTAGGCTTTAGCTATGGAGCGCTGTAGTAGCAGTATGTATTCCTGCCAAAAGGTATGAGAAAGTATCGTAAGGAAGGTGAGAATGTGAGAGAACAGAAAGCAAACAAGTTTAGTTTATCTCTTTTTTGGGGGTGTGAACAGCAGGAATGAACAAAAACAGTGTAAGAACTTTTTTTTTGGAAAAGGAATTCGTGAAAAAAGAGAAGTCCCTCCAGCCCATAAGGTATCAAGATTTTAAAACAAAACATACCCAATAATTTCAAGGCGGTACTAAGAAAAGAAAAAGATAAGAATGCTCGAGTAAAGGTGAAACAAAGCAGTAACGAATAAAAGCCAAAGGATATGAATACAAACAGTGCCCGTAACTCCAGATATCAAAAACCAAAAACATGTTCTCCGCGTAATAAGAAGGACGAGGCTAAGCCACCGGGTATACGCCGCGCCAAAAGATATCAAACCGGCTCCCTATACAAAGGAAAGTTACAAAGGAAAATATATTCTGTAAATGAGTGTCGTTGAGTTAGTGCGTTCCAATGACAAAGGAAAAGTTAGTATTTTGCCGAATGGGCAGTTTATCCATCAAGAATTCCGTAACAATATAAATCTAGAACCAGTCGTAGTTGTACATTTCCATCGAGGATTTGTCGTTTAGTTGATAGTAATTCCGATTTCACTGAAATCCCAACCGCCAGCGATATCTGGCAAAATCCATGCAATAGTAGGAGGACCTGTGATTAAAACATGTAAATAGACTGTTGAAAACGTCGATAAAGAAGTTATAACTTACAATCAGTGAGCAAGAAGGTCAAATCACCCCTTCGTCGTTTTTGAACAGCCCCAAAGATCATTCGATTCATGTTGATGCTATTGACACGCTCTAGCATCATGATGCTGCTGGTTTCGTCACCCGCGCATCTGAAATCAAGAGTGCTTGGTTTGTGGTGGAAGGTTGAGAACCTTCGAACACGAGTGGTTCTGATAGTGATATGTCTCTTGAAAGAGATCTTGCTGAGCAAGCTAGTACCACTTTTATTTGATCTTGGTGAAGATGGGTTCGACTTGTTGCGAACAGCTTGCTTGCGCAGCCGCCTGGTAGTATTGGTAGTGGCAGTAGTCTTGGCTGATCGGGAAGATAAGATAGACATCCTGAATTTCTTATCCTCAGTGGGTGAAGTTGGTGCAGATGAAGGGTGGAAGATATTTGAAAGTCTATTCTTAAAGCCGTTTAGGGAAAATGATGATGTGCTTGATTGGGTTTTGACTGTGAAGTTTGGGGAAGGGCAAAGTGTATCTCGATCTGAGAACTCCATGATTGTCGTATAGATCTTTGGATCTTATATAGAAGTATTTCACAGGTATTTTTATTTGCAAGGCGACCAGGCGTCTCTGTATGTGTATGTGTGGGGAAGATATAGAAGGGAGGTAGCGACTGTAGTAGTGTATCAAGTTGTTTTGGGGAAGTGAATTCCGGCTCACTGATTGGCCAATTGGAGCGTTACCAGCGTCGAATGAGGCGAAATATAAATATGTTTATGTACTTTTTTGTCGTTAGTGTCGAAAGAGCGTCGAGTAAACTAGTCGTAAGGACCGTAGCGAGAAACCTCTAAAGCCTCAGAAAGAAGGGACAGATGGGGGGCGACACGTCTACAATTATTTATTCTTTTGGGGGGGTTCAAACTGGTAGTGAAAGAGAGTAGTAAGGTAAAATTCTTCCGGGCCCGTCGATGCAGGAATGTGATTTGTTGACGAAATCTGCCTGAGAGCTCATGGATTCCTTCCTCGACGTGTTCGAGCTGCCAACAAAGCACGAGGAAACCCCCAAGGTTCTTATAACCCTAGTTACATGCTTACATATCTGCACGCACGGGAAAACCTAAGTATCTTGGGTTTTCGTTGGTTGCACAAATCCCGGAACTGGGAAAAGGGTTGGGAGCCATGGGTACTGGTAGCGAACGCCGCATTATCATGGAACCACGTCAAACGACTCGCACGGGAAAAGTACGACTCCTAGCATGAAAGTGACAAAAAGTTAAAGTCGAGCATTGGCCCGAATATGTCGACCCCAACCAGTCCCAGGTTGAGGGCGAGCGGGCGGGGCCCCAAATGAAAGACGGGACCTGGGCCGCTCCAATGATTCCCTTGTTTCTCAACAGCCGGAATCCCGTGAAAACCCTTTAGTTTGCTCCCTTTATGCTGCATACACATTAAGCTTCTCAGGCTGCGATATCGATGAGGGGGAAAACCTGGTAAAAGGGTCACTGATACATGTTTCTGCAGCAGCCATCCGGCGGACTGCGGCGTATAAAGGACTTTGAAGCATCACGAACGCCTGGAAAAAGGAAGTCGCTGTGCTGGCGCATTATGAAAGAAGCAAGTGGGTCTGCTGTGCTGGCCAAATGCGGTTGGTACCACAGGCCTTGGCGTGGCGCACAGGATTCCTCGCACCCCCCACAAGCAATCACTAGCCACGAAGTGCGAGATCTCGCGGCACTAACAGCGGAAACGAGGTTTCGGTAGACGGTAGACAGTTTCATTTAATGCACAGCTAGGCACAATGTCTCTGATGTGTAAAATGCAATGCCATCGGTCGCGATGGTCGCGATGCCATCGCGTGGGATAACGGATGATATCGCGAGACATATTTAGATACTAAGCTCTTCGAGCTGTGCGGACATCAAAAGGCTGACTTCGCGCACAAAATCCTCTTCCACAATTTCCCCCTCGTCAGTATCGTATCTAAAAGCAAAGGAAAGAAAAGCAATTGTCAGTTAATCCTGCCGTGTCTAGACCTGAGAAAAAAATTCAATAGGTTCTGCAGTTCGGGGAACTTTACTTCTTAAGCCACCACGTATGATCACCCTACAAGCAGACAACGGTTCGCAAGTTAGCCCACATCGTCTCGCGATAGTATTCGATATTGTAGAACCTTAGATAAATCGCGCAATCTTGACTATAGGTTGGCCAACACACCTTGCGAATTTTTACTTTAACTTCTACCCCAGCTTCTTCGAGTGCCTTCGCGTAGCAGAGCCCATCATCGAGGAGCACGTCGTCGTCGGAAACTTCGATATAGGTCCGCGGATGCCCTTTAAAGTTCCCCCACAGTGGGAACCCTTGTCCGGTCTCAATGATGTCTCTTGGGATAGAAGCCATCCCTGCACATGGAATAATATTTGTTAGCTGTTAATCGCGTGGTTGACAGAAAAAATGTCGACACAGTTTAATTTCCAATGCATGGTAGTCATACCAAAGACACCGTTTCTCATATTGGCCGCCATGCCCTGAAATTCACCCCTGCTATCATTCGTATCGTATGAATTGTAAAATTTTTTAAAACGAATCGGAACATGATCGGGATGCACCGTAACAGGCCCCCGCAAAGCCGTGCGGTCAAGGTGAATATTCAAGCTCCCTTCCACAGCAGCCTGCGTGATCAGACCTGCAATATGTCCACCCGATGAAGACCCGCAAATTATAACGGGTAAACTCGAGAGTTTTGAAATATACCGCTCGTTTGCGGCGAGTATTCCGGCTTTGGCATCCGTAATCGGAATGGGATAAGGGTGCTCGGGTACCTTGCGGTAGTTGATAGAGAACACCACGAGATTTAAGGTGTGACACAGGCGGCGACATGTTACTAATTAAAGAAGCCGTTTGAGTATTGAAGCTGAGCATAAAAAAAGATTGTTACACCATTTCGGAGGGGCGAAAAACGTGGAAAATAGGGTTCCCGACTCACGGTCTTCCGAATCCAAGTTTCCGACTCTCCAACCTCCGCCATGGATGTAAATGAAACTTCCGGTAACCCCTAGGTTGGTAACCTCATCGGAAGAGCCATTCTCTTGGAGTCTCTTCACTGCTTGTGAAACTTCATGGCTTTTGGCGTAAACTCTATATGTGAGCCCTACACCATCACTGAGTACCACAGGATCTTCCCAGGTCACAACATCTGCAAGAAATTTGGCTCTTCCCGCCAAAGCAGCAGCCTGTGTTTCGTTCTGGTACTTTAGATAGTCTTTGCGACGAGTTCGAAGCTCGTCCAGCGCTGTGGTCGGTGCTGAACTTGGCGCCTGGACATCGGGTTGGATTTCACCCACATTAGGTTGATTCGCTTCTTCTGCCATACCGTTCTCGAACGTAAGAAATGGGTAGCAACTTGAAGCTAGAGGTCGTTTCGATAGGGATAATGGATTTGTAGATAGAGCGTCATTAAAAGCGTAATGTTCGCCCTTTAATTAATAGCAGTTCGGATCCTAAATCGCGTACGTAACTTCATGATGATGTCCGGCCTATGTTTTTCCGTCATCCGCCCGGCTATCAAGAATACGGTTAAGGCAACGTTATAGTTCACGTTGGTTCTGATTTAGGATTCGGCCGACTAGTAGAACAAATTGCGGGGCAGAAACCGACGGTCCAAAATAGGTTCCGCCTCTACCAATTGCCAACGCAAAAATCCACAAGAAACAACATGTGAACAACATATCGAGTCTGTTAGGATATATCATGTTGTTAGACGTCTCGATTTCACTTTTACAACTGCCGAAATATCTACAAGCTCGAATAACCCGGGATCCGAGGTTAAGGTTAAACCTTTGTTGAACCCTGGGAAGGCGCATACATGCACGAAATTTGTAAGCATCATGCATATATGCGACTTTCCAAGGCTTTAAATCTATAAAGCACATATATATATCAATTTAAATCCTTTACGTCAATTAGATAGTGGTTAGGCGTTTTACACTCTTTCTTTGAACCCAGTGCAGATCAAAATATCGCATATGTATAGAATTGATCGATCGAATGTATTCGTGCGAAATGTAGTATTTTGTCTAAAAGAGAACCAATCATATGATGGTATAACTATATAAGCTCCAGGCTTTTCGGGTGCATTCTTTGGGGAACTACGGTCTTTCGGAAACTTCGATTCGCAAACTTTTACACTTCGAGAATCAACTCTCATATGCTCATGCTGGATCGGCTCGACTCGGTGTTTTTATACTTAGAATGCTGAGTTTACTTACAACTTCTTACCAAAGCCCTAGCTTTTTACTCCATCTTCAAAAGCCCATATCTCAGATCTGAGGCTAGCTATATTTCTTTATTTCACCCAAATCTCGAAGCAAATATGCCTGCAAATAAGAGAGCTTATAATATGACGATTGATCTAACTACAAACGACGAAAGTCACCCCAGCAGCGTAGGCTCATCCAAACCCAGCTCCCCAAAACGCCGTTGTGGGCAGATCCAGACGCCAAACTTACCAGATAACCTAGTAGCGGTCACCGAGTTATCTGTGTTCAAAGAAAGGGAGCCCGGAGGCCTTGATTTTGAGGAAATCGCACTAAATATTGGAGGATGTGTCGAAATCGAAAAAGGCACCATCCTCCAAGGAGAGTCAAAACCACTAACGGTTCCCTACTTTGTCAGGATCTCAAAAATTTTGACGTCTCATGAAGGACAGTATGTCGTAGGCAAGCTATTCAAGAGAGCTCGTCATGGGTACGGCCTATTTGAAAAACAAGCAGGCGAGGTCGTTTATCTCAGGGAAAAAGTGACAGTACATGTCAAGCATATAATTAGAATCAGAGAGCTGGTGTTGACAAATCATACGGAACTGACTTGCGGCGGGCTTCTTCCGAGAGACGACTGTGCAACCGAGAAGCAAGGGGCCTGGCAAGACGGTGAAGGCACCGGCAGGCTTATTTGTCGCCGCCGTGCAAATATATTGGATAATGCTGAAGACAAAGACGGTTCTGCAAAACACGTGATTGGAGATGAGGGGTTTGTTCGCCTCTTGGAGGAATTCGAAGCGGACGAAGGATTTAGGTAAGCTTCTAGGTTTCCCCAACTTCGTATACCTCTAGCTTAGGTTAATGGTCCTAAAGATACCCACGCAATGTGATCAAAGACATCTGGATGTTTCAGAAAGATGATGCTATGGCGACTGAGAAGAAGGATATAGAAAAGAAGGCAGTGGACCTCACCTCTTCAACTTTAAGAGAGTCGAACTCCAGCTCGTATTCTTCAAAATCCGGGTACAAAAAAACGACAGTATCTGAATCAAGCACCCTATCTGGAGAGAAGATGACTTCTGTGGTGTCTGTGTCAAAAGAAGTTAAAAGACATAACACTATAGAAAGGACAATCCACCAAAAATCCACCAATAAACGACAATATACGTTCGGTGATTTCTTCTGCGGTGCCGGTGGTGCATCTTGTGGCGCCAAACTCGCAGGGTTGAAAATTTCCTACGGTATAGATATGTGGGACGATGCAGTTAGTTCCTATGAGAGGAACTACGGTAAAAGCAAGGCCATCAAAGCGGATATCTGCGAATTTGCAGCGGACCCCTTTAGTGTTAACCTGCAAGCGGCTCGCCTCCACGCGGATGTCATCCACTTGAGTTGTCCATGTCAGTATTACTCTCCAGTCCATACGATTCCAGGGAAAAACGACGAGGTGAACGAAGTTGCGTCTTTGGTAGTTGACCGACTTTTGAAAGTTGTCCGGCCAAGGGTTGTGACTTCTGAGCAAACTTTTGGGATCAATTCGGCCCGAAAATTTAAAGATCATTTTGCGATCGTGATTAACCAGTATGTTCGTAACAACTATAGCGTACGGTGGGCGGTGAAAGATGCGACAGAATACGGGGCAGCTTCAGCGCGGAAAAGGTTGATTGTTATTGCTTCTTGGTAAGTTCCCCTTCGTCGACTCAAGGCTATTTAATACCCTAAAATACTACTGTGCCACCAGATATATAAATCTAATATTCTATTCCATAATTTCAAATAGTCCTGGAGAGCCACTCCCCAACTTCCCACAACCAACTTCATTCAATCCCTTCCAGATGCGAAGCGGACCCAACAACCAAGGCTTGCCGATGACCCCAACGATTGGGCAAGTTCTTGCTAGCATTCCAAGAAATGCCGACAATCATAATTTTAAGCCCTACTCACACCCGAAGCCGTCACCGTTCCACTTGGACCAGCCTTTTAACAAGACTATTACGTGTGATGGAGGCGAGGGCAAAGTCCACCCAAGTGGAAGCCGACCATTTACGCCTCGAGAACTAGCAACCTTCCAGACTTTCCCAACTGATTACAAGTTTAGCCATACGTCTGACACCAGCATAATCAAACAAATGTAAGTATTGGCCGTATGGAGATACTATGGCGGCTAAACTAACATAAACTAGTGGAAACGCTTGGCCACCTAAGTTCGCGGAATCTATATATCGAGCGATAGTTAAGCATCTAGAGAGACTCGATAATGAAAATGACGAAACCGAAATTCTTTGAAGGCTTAACTCTAGTCACGGACCTGACGGGATGGAATATCGATCGAAACTAGCGCGCTAATTATTGAATCTGGTATCTGTTTCTCAACAAGCTGTTCCCCTAAATAGACTAGCGTCAAGTTAGGGAGAGCTACAGTACTTGTTTGACTGTTTTTAGAATTAACACTAACTATCTTATCCTAATATCCTTTTGCGCAGTGGTCAGCCGTATCCTTATAGAAATACAAGATGGTGGAAACAATAAGAGTTTAAGTAGCCTAAAATCGCTTTGTGTTTCCCAAAGTTTAAAGAGAGTTAAAATCCCGCAAGTTCTTGGAATTTAGAAAAAAACCTTTCTATGTTTCCTATAATTAACTATCTTCCAATCTTTGGTAGACATCCTAGCTACACCTATGGCCTTCAAGTCCAACACCTTATACTACCATAAGGCCCTACAGGAACATTAATAGCGCCGGTAAAAGGCCCCACCGCTGGAGAATCGCAATATTGTCCGTAATACAAAACGCAGTAGAGAATTGGTGACACCGTATTAACATAACCAACAGTTTGTAGTAGACTAATACACTGGCCGTCAGCCGTAAATGGCGCTATCACGCATGGCCCTAGCGCATCTCTATTATATGTGGTGAGAAAGGTTTGTTAACATGTTCGTATTTAATGTAGCGGGGTGAAACGAGATGGAGCAGAAGATTACTTACTTTCCTGGGCATATGATTACTGGGTTTATTGCTCTTTTGGATAGTACCTCGTCTGATGGCTGGGGTTTTAATTAGTGATGAGATGATTGCTGATATAGACAATGCGGCTGTCATTTGGATATACAAACCTGAGTGGAACGGGCCTTTAGCTCTGATTCTGGTACATTATCCTTGAGTGGTACAGCGAAGGCAGTGGCAGCGAGTATAATCGCACATGATATAGTCGAGAAGTGAATTTTCATCGTGTGGCCAATATAATAGAAGCGATATACTCTGTCAAGACAGCTATTTCGCTAGAAAGTTAACCGACATATACATCAGTTGTAAAGTAAACGGGCACCTCCTCCTAATTATACCCGGCATTTCTCCAGCTCTGCCATTTAGCAGCCATGCTGATATTGCCCTCATACCAGCCCTCAGCCCAGAGAAAATACAACCTCAGAATTTATCCGAACATGATAGACAATGCAACACCCTTGTCGCCAATGTTCGTATAATCGGATGTAGGGTCCTGGAACTGCCGGGTTATCGCCTATATGCAGGTAACCTGGGATTAGGTTACTGATAAAGATCTTGATCATTCTATATAGCTATATATTGTGGTACTATTTGTATACTATATATCTGCGAACCGAACTATAGATATGGACTAGACTATGGGGAGGATTACTGACAGGTGCTTAAAAGCTAACGACCTTACCGGAACCAGTTCAGATACTGAATCCAAGGCGGACCGAAGGGAGCAATTAGCCGAAAATAGTGCATGAATAGTAATTAATCCCAGCCTATAACTGAAAAGCTGTCACGCCGGTCTCAACATATCTCGACAGCTGGCCTGGCCGAAGAAAATGCAACGCCAGCACTGCGTTGTGCGAAGCTCTAGAAGCTCAGGAGCTCGACAAAACGAGTCCAATAGCTAACTGGAAGACAACCAGTCGGGAATACTTCCGAAACTTATAACCATCCTCTCTTTGGATAGGAGACCATCGCGATATCACCAAAAGGCAACTTACTTTCAAATTCAAATGACAATCACGTGATCTGGTGACGTCGGTTCCATTTGTGCAACCCAAAACTCCAAAAACTCCAACCTCAACTCAAATTTTCTCTCCACCACAAAGCCGCGAGACCCCCACGGCTTCATAAACCATGGCCTCGAGACTCCTATCCAAGAGCTGCAATGCGGCCAATTGGCATCCAGTACGCTCCCGGATCTATATTACCAGCCGCCTTTACTCCCTAAAGCCTACTACCCTCGACTCTTCCTCCAAGACTACGATTCCCAAAGCCGGTATCGACCAGGACCACCACTACACCTCCACAACAGCTACTACTTCGACCCCTCCGCCTTCCTCGATTCCGGATCTTGATATCCGCCAGGTGACATCGAAGGCAAGGACTCTACCTGATGGCACGATTCCAGAGATTCCTGCGACAGCCGAACATACTATCCCATCTACTGTATCCGAAACACCGGAACCAGATGCTGCAGCTATAAATGCGGAGGTATTCCACAGTCGGCGAGCGAGGGCACTTGGGAACGCTCCTGCTGGGTTTAAACCGGCTGCTTCTGGTACACCGGTTGATAATTCATCCGGTGTGAATAAGCCTGAGTTCACGAGTACATCCTCAAAGGTCCAATCTACCTCTTCGAAGGTTATGGATGAACTTAAAGTATGTTCTTCAACCTGAGCCATTTATCACTAAAATCCAACCTTAATACTGATTAAAATCAACTAACAGGTTCTAGACAAGTGATAGCCAACCGTATACCATGAACGCCTCTCCGGTCCCATCATCGCGATTAGATAGGTTATTCCACTATGGCAGCCTTGCGGCAGGAATGACACTCGGAGCATTAAGTGAATCTGTAAAACGTGCTACAAGTAGCAGTGATTCCTCATCTTCCAGTAGTACTGGTGGCGGATTAGTCTTAAATCCACAAAATATTGAACGTCTTGTAAAGACATTGTCTAAAATGCGTGGCGCTGCATTGAAACTTGGGCAGATGTTGAGTTTTCAAGGTATTTATATTGCATTCTATTCCTTTTTGCTTCTTTCTCTTTGTTTCGGTTCTGCACACTTGTGTATGTACGATTCAAATGTGAAGTTATGGGCGCTTTCTTCAACATTCGTTCTCTTGCTAAACAGTTCTTCTTACTCTTCCTCTGCTACGTGATAGACTCTAGCTTCCTCCCCCCACCAATCCAACTGATCCTCTCCCGTGTCCAAAACCAAGCCGACTACATGCCCCCCTCCCAACGAGACTCCGTCCTCTCCTTGAACCTCGGTCCAAACTGGCGTTCTCTCTTCTCGACATTCTCAGAGCAACCTATAGCCGCCGCTTCAATCGGACAAGTACACACGGGCACCCTCGCCTCCACCGGTCAAAAAGTCGCAATAAAAATACAATACCCCGGAGTAGCAACATCGATCTCTTCGGACCTCAATAATCTCTCCATCCTCCTTACTGCCACAAGGTTACTACCTAAAGGATTATACCTTGACAAAACAATCGCAAACGCTCGTACGGAACTTGCGTGGGAGTGTGATTACGTCCGTGAAGCGAAGGCTCAAACCAGGTTTTCGGAGATAATTGCTTCTTCGCCTGATTATTCGAACATATTTGCTTTACCAGAGGTTATCCCAGAAGCTTCTGGTCCACAGGTTCTTACGATGACGTTCATGTCCGGTACACCCGTCGTTCAAATCCCAAACCTTACACAAACCGAACGCGACATGTTAGGGACTCAAATCCTTCGTCTCTGTTTACTCGAAATCATCTCCTGGAATTTCATGCAAACCGATCCAAACTGGTCAAACTTCTTATACAACCGCAAAACCTCCAAAATCGAACTACTGGACTTCGGCGCCTCCCGCGAATTCCCAAAATCATTTATCGACGACTACGTGAATGTTTTGAAGGCCGCTAGGGTGGGGGATACACCTACCATTAGGGATTTATCGATAAAATTGGGATACTTGAATGGTCTGGAAAGTCAGAGTATGTTGGAAGCACATCTTGGTAGTATTTTGACACTCGCGGAACCGTTTAGTATGAATGCGGAGGAGGTTTATGATTTTGGAAGACAAACGGTGACGGAGAGGGTTAAAGCGTATATTCCGACGATGGTGAGGGAGAGGTTGAAGCCGCCGCCGGAGGAGACATATAGCTTGCATCGGAAATTGAGTGGTGCGTTTTTGTTATGTGCGAGGTTGGGGAGTCGGGTTAAGGCGAAGGCCATGTTTGAGGAGATTGTGGGGGGGAATTAATTAACTAAGGTGTAGATATGTGATGGATCGGTGGAGATACTCTTTGTAAATATGTTGTAAATAGTATGGAATAAAATCTTAGAATAAGAATGTATAGATAAATCATTTCCAATAGTTGTAACAGGGGGCCTGGATAAGGGAGGAAAGTGTATGAGGGCCCCCGATGGGATGAATACCAAGAACAAGATCATAAAGACGGAAAGTCGCTTTCGTGAACATGAAACCACCGAGCAATGCATGAGAAGAAGAAAAAAAGAAAAGAAAAAAAAAATATAAAAAAAAAGACGGACATCAAGAAAGAGAAATAGGAATCGGGTGCGGGATCCCGGTGAGGGGATACGACCTGGTAGTTTAGTAAGATCAGATCTAGAGGCCCACTCTGGAAAAATGACGAGTGGGAGGTCCTTAAAACGGGGGTTGTATAGCCAGTTAATCCCGAAGACGGCTTTCTCAGGAGGCGTTAGGTGAAGTAAAATAACCAGGCTGGAAGAAACACCCATGATGATTTAGCTGAAAAAAGAAGAAGAAGAAAAGAACCTAGAGTGACGAATGAGGACGAGGAAGAGCAGGAACTAAGGAAACAGCATAACAGCTGCCAAACCTTGGAGTGGAAGAAATGAAGTTGTCCCACTTTATGTTGAGCTCAACAATCTCTCGACAATTTCCTCTGATAGGTTGTTGGGTAGCCGTCCGATGGTTTTTGGGATTCCCAAATTCTTCAAAATCCTGACTACTCGAGGGATATCAAATCCCATGGCCTCGAAGTCCACAAATAGATTGGACGCATAGCCTTCCATTTGTTGTTGTCTATATTTCTTATTGTCAATAATTCTGCGCATATTTGTATTCAAAGAAGGATGGATCCTGGGAGCTCACCTGATAAGCTCCTGCTGGGCCTTTCTCCTTTCCTCAGCCTCCCTATCACGCCTTGCATCTTCAGCACTGCTACTAGACCCCGAAGGTGCTTTTGGTGGTGCACCCGCATATTGGACCGCCCATTGCCGAGCGATTTCTTCGAACTGCTTGGGATTACGGAGGAGCATTCCGGCTACTTCGGCATCCTGAGGGTCTTTAGGTTCTGGTGTGGCTAGGAGAGACTGTAGGGAGAGAAGTGCAGATTTGATGGTCAAGACCGGGGACCAAGCTGCAGAGAGGGTATCGAGACAAATGGCACCCTGTATATCATTTAGAAGTCAGAATTGGTCATTTTGGATGTGTAAACTGGGTGGGAGGTGGGGTGGCAAAGAGGCGGGGAGAAGTGCAAGCAGATGACAGAGAGCTTTACAAGCTCGAGACAGGTGCCGAAATCGAACCTCAATCATCACCCTCTCGCAATGACTCCCACTGCTATCCGCTGTCTCGCCGGCCATATGACTCCCACGTCGAAACAAAAATCCTGACTTACCGTCTGCGAGCTGACATTCGGATGCCAGACCTTTGTCTCAAACCTCATCTGTGGAGGTTTAAATGGGTACTCGTTCGGAATTTTTATGTCGACATGGTAGATGCCACCTTCGTACGGTGTTCCCGGAGGACCTTTGAAAGAACCACGGAGATGGGAGATGTCGTCGCCGATTGGCTCAGCACTCATACCGGAGAGAGCATCCTTCCTTAGGTCTTCCATTTCCTTGCCGATTCTTCTGCTTCGGTTTGCCATTCTGAAAGAGGTATATCGGTGATTGACAGTAGTTTTCTTTTTTCTGTCCTTTGTTTTTTCTATTTTGTATCCGTTCGTTCGGTTGAAGTGGAATGCAAGGAGAAGACAGACGGTGGACGGATGGGTGGTGGAAGGGCTGAGAGTCGAGTGATGTTGGTTGCCGGTTGGACCAAAGCGTGATAACCCAGACAAGCTAAATAAAACTCTGCAGGCTGCCTCGAAGACACGGGATTCAGAAGGAAGCTGAGCTTGAAGTCGAGAACGTCCGAGGGTTTGGCGAGATGGCTGAGGAGGTAATTATATACTCGGGATGCGGCCGTGGAGGGGTATCGAGCAGGCGGTGGTGGAAGAAGGAGGGACGAAGTGGAGGAGAGGGATTCGATCTGATTCGGGTCCTACTAAACAGAAGGATCGAGCACAAACACCCAACACAGAACACAGAACACACCCGCTGCGATGCTATATATATCCGTCTACCACCAACCACCAACCTCCAATCTCCACCGCATGATATCCGATAGATTGGGGAGTCCTATTGTCCTCCTGGAAAGGCTCTTTTCACTGGGGGTGCTCGTCTGGTGTTCGCTGCTGCTGGGCCCCGTTTGGTGGCGTGCAACGTGCTACGGCTTATAAATAACCCCGCCATTGCTTTGTGCTTCATCTACCGCTTACCATACGTAAGTAACCGGCTCGATATTTCCTATAGGTCCGTAGGAAAGGGGTTCTTTTTTTTTTTTTTTTTTTTTTTTTATTAACAAAGTCTGAGACGTGCTGACGCCTTCCTCACCATTCCATCTCGTTCTCGATATCGCTCACGACAGTGCTTTGCTTCTTGCGAGATATCATGCCCACCTGAGATGCTTGCTCAACGTGCTGCCGTCCAATTGGCTGTGCTCTCGACGACTGCCATTTTCGGCCGTCGGGGCCGAAACAACGCGGAAAATGCAACAAAGTTTCCCGTCGAATCCAAGTGCGTTCATGGCGGTTCGCTAGTTGGATTGATTTCAACTGCTGGTGAATGGGTCTGGTTCCTGACTAGCCTATGCCCCGTTTCTCTCTAATTCAAGGCGTGCTCTTTCATAAGTTCGAGGTTCCAGCATTGCTGTGCAAGCACTCGGATCCACGTTATACCAGCATATCCGAGGGTGACAGCATTTGGCCAGCACAGCAAAGCTGGCCCTTGCTCATAACGTGTGAAAACACAGACCTCCCAAAGAACAGATGGCGGGGACGTCCCTCCGAGAATTAGTGTTTCTTTCAGGGCTGTAGCAGCTCGGGTATGAATTTCAATAGTGGATTTATTAACGTGAATTCCGATATGCGGGCCCGACTGAAAGAGTCAGTTGGCCACCTCTAAGGTGAAGCCAAACAATATTGGTTGAATCTGCCCTTCTATTAGGTAGCTAGCTTTGAAAGTTTAGGTCTAGACGTAAGGCGAAAGTTAATATGAGGCTACCCTACTACCTTCCCAAATGGTATGATGGGGAGGTACTTAGGTCTGCCGAAACGGAAAATGACCATATAACTAAGGCTAGTCGTAGCTTCGAATCATTATTCACTATCCTACTATCCTATTCCAGATTTCTTGGGGGCATCTACTACCTGAATGGTTGAGGCTTTTGATAACGACAAGAAAAAAATGCAAGCGACCTAGTTGAATTCCAGGAATTCGTTTATGATTACGATTCATTTGTATCTGTTAGAGCATTTTAGTTTGGGCCCTGATGGATTCGAATAAGTCATTGGAATAGCAGGCAGAATGCTAATGGTAGTATCGTACGTTCCACTCGATTTCTACACCTTCAACCTTCTTTCGCATGCAGGGCCTACATGTCCGAAGTACTCACCCTTGAGGTAATAATTAGGGCGATACTTTTTTTTTTTGGCGGCCAAGTCACGCACTTTAATTCACGGAGCTAGCTAGCACTACATACATAGAAAAAAAAACACTATTTCTTCTTCCATATGGGCCCATTTTTGAGTAGCCTCGAAGAACCTATTTTTGAGGCGGATAGATTGGCATCGCAGATTGTGTTGTCAGGCTGGGATGCAGGTTGGGTTGGTCTCGTGCCAGATATCACAAGGGGAACTGTATTTCAATATTAGGAATACTAAAGTGCCTGTTAACCTGCAAGATTGTGGCTAAATTGGTTCTCTTGGGACTACATTGCTGAATATCGATGTCTGCTGCCGGTTTCTAGTCCGCTGTCGCGTCTTATGTGGGCGGGATGTTTATCGGTCTTGCTGGCCCCCCGCAGACCTGTAGCTCTAGAGGTCCAGTAAGAGGATTTATTTTCTTCTTCTTCTTCTTCTTCTTTTGTACACCAGTACTAAAACTGATATTCAAAATCAGTCTCGTAGTATATCCAGAATTATCTTACTAAAGATATACAAGCGGTTGTCGTTCGTCATCGAACATATCGAGGTGCACCTTACGACGTCAATCTCGGAACCAGACTGTAGTTGTGTAGTCCATCTGGCCATGTGCTTGGTAGCGCTGCAACCACCTCGTATTATTGAGTGGGATAGAGGTAACCACCTAGGCTATAGGTCCTAAGTATCCAAAAATCGTAGTAAATCGGCCTTGCAATCGACTTTGAAGGGCCAATCCTTAGGATCTTAAGCACGGTAACTACTATCGAGACGCAGATATATCTGTGTCGGATCTTATAAAATCGTGAAAACGTGGCATTAGGAACATCTCCACAGATGTAGCATTTAGGCTGACAAGGTATACGGCTAAGTAATTATGCGACACGCGTACTCGTTGAACTGGAGGATTTAATGCTTGATCTAATCCATATTCTATCATAAGCTGATTTTTTGTAATTGTTTGTTGTCTTGTAAACTTGAGGGATCTCGTACAAGATAGTTGAACGCTAGCATATACTTCACCTAGTATTTTCTAGGGACAGCTGGCACGATTCCCAAGGCTGGTGGTCCCATGGATCCCATGGGGCTAATTCAACCCTAAATTATAAATTCGTAAAATCCATAAATGCATGCGTCGACATTTGTTTGTGCTATTTTAAATCCGTAAGCCTGAGTGCCTGTGGATTTTCAGGCGTAAAATGTGCAATTGTCTAGCTAACTAGCTCCGGGGGCCCGAGGCTAAGTTTAGGGAAGCTAATACACCGCAGTCGCACTGTATGCACAGGTTTCAGCCCCAGCTTTATGATAGTTTGACTTCGCGAGCGGGCCGATTCAGTTTACTACCTAGGTAGTTAGTGCATGTTTTCCTCTAGCTCTACGTTGACAGTTACCTGATGGTGATATGAAATCTCTTTATACGGCATCCCTAGGATCAATATGATAATTGATAAATTAACCGATGCCTCCGAATTAAATCAAATTTGCAAAACCTTCGGAATTTTGGTTCTGGGAATACGGCTTGCGAGTTTGGCGTCAAGAGAGGCTGAACTGTTTGATGCTCAAGGAATTCCAAAAGGTATTTCCGTGCCTTGAGCTACATCCTGCGTAGGATACTTCGGCACTAGCCGTGGGCTTGACTTCTGGCATTTCATAGGACGGTCGCATCTGCATTACATTATCTGGTAGCTAGCGAAAGGATCTAACACGACTGGTCTCACTATATATCCGAGCGCGTGGATGACCTAATTTCTGTCATGGATCTGGTTATCTTACAGATATACAACATGGCCTCGTTTTTATTTGTCGTCAGATTACGAAAACTGGGAGGCTCGTACATTAATTTGCCTGGCTGGCCGTTGTCAACCTTCGATCGAGCGGGAAATTGGACAAGGGGAATTCCTAGGTATCCGACGGAATTCGAGAGAGACTCATTTGCATTTGTCAGGACTGTACTAGTAGTACTACGGTTACTCATGAGCTACTTATCGTTTCGCCACATGTGCACACACGCATCTGGACTGCTGTTACGGAAAAATCTGAATTGGATTTGGTGAGCTGTAACTATTCGCCTCTGCTATCTCTGTTGAGTGCTCTGATGATAGCTGCCATGCTGCCACGGCATGAGCGCGGCCGCGGCTTTTTTGGATGCATCATGATTCAGAGTTGACAAACTGTTTTTGAAAATCCGAATCGATAACACCGTCAAGCCTTCAGGCCCAACGAGACTACGTATGCGCGCTTTAGATGTCTAAAATGGGACCACTTACTAACATAATGACTATTTCAACAGGCAGAAAGCTAGCAAGGCTAAAGAGGAATTCCGATGTTCGAATAAGGTTGCATGTTTTGCCACAGCCAGCTGCACCGCAGCGTCCGATGGCAGAGTACCACCGCCAAACGGAGCTCAATTGATCGAACTAGTTCAGGCACGCGGGAGCTCAAGCAGGTCCTGACGTCCTCAACCATCGAATCTGATGCCATGGCAGATGACATCTGATACTTCAGATCTCACTCGGAGTTCTGACCGATCAGAAAAGGACTTCTGTCTACCCCTGCTGCGAGATCCTGCGCATGTTTTTAATGCCATTATAAGCTGACCTGGCATGGTCAAGCCAAGCGAAATCTAAATGGCACAGGCGGCCAGACTCCCTCGGACTTCCATCCGGGTGACACATACCAGCTAGTTACTATCGCGAAATGATATCACCACCGTTCCCTTCGACTGGGGGATCAGATCCGACTCCGCGAGGACCGAGAGTACTATTTTGACCTCAGGCACCTTTCCCAGTAAGCATATCCTCAGCCCTTGTTTCGAGGGCGAAGCTCTCGGTAACCCAAACTCGACCTAGCCGGCCCTTGCAGACTTCTCCGAAAGGTCGAAGTTGAGCTGGATGTGCCTTGGTAGAGATAGCCCTCCCATTCCGGGACTCATGCCTGAAGCGGATACCGCCCGTCCAATGAGGCGGGCGCGAATGACGAGTCATTCGAATCCGTTTGATTGCATTCCCCCGCACCGGCCTTGCGCAAAGGCAGGAAGGCAAAGGGGGGGCTGTGACTCAAACGCTAACTAACCGACCATTCGAACATTACATGCTTTGCATCCACGTCGCATGAACGAGACCAGCTATAAGAACTATTCCTGTCGTCTCGACTTGTCCTTTTCGAATGTTCAGCATAGACACCCTCTCCCCTCAATATTCACAGAAAGCTTTTCCCCCCCCAAAACCCCCCTTAAAAATTGTTTACAATATTTCGATTCTTAATGCCACTCGAGAAATACCAATTTTCCCAGCCTGCGACCAGCTCGACGACTCCAGCTACTACTAGTTCCGGCTCCAAAAAGCTCCCTGCTCTCCTTCCCAAGATCTGAATTCCCCCAGCCAGAAACTACGCTAGTCCAATAATGCCTCAGTTCAAGCCCACGCAACGCAAAAACGGCGCTATTGTCCTGACCATGCACAAGAACTTGGGTCCTCCTTCGGTTCCGCAGGAGGATAACTCACAGTCGTCGCAGCAAATCCCGCAGTGCCAGAGGAAGCGGCAACATTGTAAGAACATTTAGCTGCATTCTTGTTTTTCTTTCCTTTTCTTTCGTGCATTTTTTTTTTTTTTTTTTTTAGATCCAAGAAAGTCGAGTCGACCCCAGGATTGCCACTGGACTCCAACCCCAGATCGATCCGAAACCGACGAAAGAAAGGTCTCCCGTCTGTGCATGCAATCCTCTTTTCGAACCTCGAATTCGTACCTGCATACATGCATATATGCATACATATATAAAGATAGATAAAATGAAATATCCACTGACGTCCTCCTCGAACTTTTTTTCTTCAAAATTACAGCCAGTTATACGCCCGCCGCCAAACCCTCCGGCAAGCACGCCTCTCGCAAGCACTAGCATGTGCACCCACGGGCTCCCTTTCATCATCTTCACCATCTCTACCTCTACGTCTTTTGGATCTGGAATCGATGTTCTCGATATACAGTTTTAGAAGATAATAAAAGGTTTGATTTTCGGCGTAGGTACTCTTTAGATGAAAGGCGGACGTCCAAACCAGGGGTTGAGAGGTACTGCGGTCGCCGTCGTCGCTGTTCACATTTTTTCTCGAAGTCGTCGTCCCTCTCGTTCCCGGTAAATACCAGACCTGCAGTGTCAGGTAGATACGTACGAGATTTTTCCCATTTTACCAACAGTGTTATTGTATTTGATTATCCACGATGTTTTGTTTCCACGAAGGCCCACCAGTTTAAGAGGAGGAGGAAGAAGAAGAAAAGGAGGAAGAAAGATTTTTTGAGGGTGAGGTGGAAACGTGATTTTTCATGTTCGGGGTCTTTTATGGCGTAGCGCCTGCCTGATATTACTATCGGACGTGGTTTCGCTCTCGACATTTTATACTACTACTTGCATGAAAAAACCACTGGTCTACCTCACCCTCACGGGAGGTTGGTTAGTTCCTCTTTGGGTTCTCGAGACTGGCTTCTTTTTATTCTTTTCTCTTTTTTAATTCCCCCCCACCCTCTCATCTTCTCTTTCTTTCTCTCTCTCTTTTAAACCTCTGGAAGGGCTGGAGTCTATCGAAGTCTCAAGCAGACTTTGTCCCTTCGTTTCATGAATGTTCATGTCGGCAACGCCGCGTGTACAAGCATTCTTCTTCTGAGTAATATACCTTACCACGCCCGCTGGTTGGAAGAGCTTATGCTAAAGGCTTCTTTTGGCAACATCGCGGGTGTTTTCACTCGTTTGAGGAATATAATAGTAATATACAAACAGACGCTTTTTGTTACTTGGTGTAGGCGTGAGATTCGGTAGATTCATGTCAGAGATCGGGAGATAAGGCCTCCCTCTTCATCCGGAGGGGACAAAAGCGCAGAGAACACGTGGGGCTGCAGCGCTGTTGTCTCATAAATCAGACCGACATTCTATGGTGGGGCTGGTATATTTACACATCCAATCAGGTTGAGGTTGCTATCATACAAGTACCATATCGAGACATATTTATGTACATACACATGCTTCATGAAAAGTCATTATATCATATACAATTTACACAGCTTTATCCCCCTCCCTCTCCTTCCCATGTCCACTCGGTCCACCAGCGATAAACCTCGAATGCTCTTTCCGTCTATTCTTCATAGTCAAATGCGCCAACTCCCAAAAGTTCTTTTCGCGATTGAAATACAACGGTGCTTCATCGTACGTCACGTTCCCGGGGAAGAATATGGGCACCAAACACGCCCCCAAACCCGGTATCACCTTCTCGGCTTCTATCAACGCTCCCATGACGTCTGAGACTTCGTGATTGGGCTTTTGGGGCGGAAGTTCTTCTTCGCCGGTCATTACTACCCTGGGCTCGTCTGGTGCTCGTCCAACTGCACGGTCGGTTTGGTAGCCGATTATTATGGAACGTGGGTGGTAGGGTTTTAGGTGTAAACCCAAGGTTGAGGAATGGCGTACGCACGAGGCGGCCCACATGTTCTGGAGCATTCCGATACCGCCGACAGCGATAAGGAACCAACGGTGGTCTTCAACGCCGGATACAGTGATCAAGAGGAGCATCCATAATGTTGTCAATACCAAGAACAGTGGCCTAGTACCAGATCGAGCTTCAGCTCTCGCCGATGCCAGTGCTTCGATATCTGGATCCCCTGCGCGACAAACGAGGGCCACGGCGTATCTATTCCCGTTTCCACGGGTTAAGATCACGGTTTTTGGTTTCCATAAACGTCGCCATGCCCATTTTTCGGATATCCATTGTGGGAGGGAGGATGATAGCAGACTGAAGAGAGTGCCTGCGGCGCAGACGAGGAAGATGATCCAGTCTCCCCAGAGGCCCCAGGGTATTGCTGCTATACCTAGTTGTATGACTATCACCACCCAGCCGACGTACCACGTAGTATCGACAGCTGGTGGGTCGACGGATGAAGATACCTCAAGGATGTCGACCCGCAGACTGACGTTTCTTGGCTTATTCGAAGAATCCAACGGCGCGGGGTCCGGCCAAAGGTCCTTTTTCTTCTTCTCAAGTCCGATTTCATAATCTCTAAAGAAACGACCAAGGACCCACGAAGAATTATCTCGAACATATCCGTTCGCGGCATTTATCACAACTATTTGCGTATCCGGCTCCGGCATTAGGGTACCATTTCCAAATACTGCCATTAAGGAGTTGAAAGCGTATGCTACCCATCCAAAGGAGAAGGCAACAGGGGTGAGGGTGAAGAAGTAGGCATTGTCGTCCTTTTCATTGTTGAGTTTGCGACGGTGAGGGACTCGGAGTCCTACTAGTTGGGCTATCGCCTTTTGAACCACTTCCCCGCCAATCAGGAGAAGGAGGGAGAGGATGTCGCCGGGGTTTCGCCATTGGTTTAGTAGGATTGTAGTTAGCGGGGTTGGTTCTTCGTCGGACATTTTTCATGAAGATAATTAGTAGAGTATTTATATCTCGAAGCGGCCAGGCTGTTAGTATATATGTTGGTTGTGATGCATTAGTTATTAGGGGGGTTGGAAACAGTGACCAGCAGGATCCAGGAATCGGTAAAGACTGAATTGCAATGTATCCGCTAACAGAGTTTTATTTTATATTATCCATCTCGCTGGGTGCAAGCTCTATATGTGGATCCTGTCTGGATAAAGTTGGAGAAGAGAAAAAGTAAGAAACAAGTAAGTGCCGACTTTGCCTGCTCCACAAGGTTGAAGAACCAAACGGATTGGAAACACACGGCCCACCTGTATGCGACACATTCGAGGGGCGGGACAAGCCTTTTAGCGGCGGCGGTGGGATCGCATGGTTGGTTCGCCTGGGAAGTCAAAACAAACCGGCCTTGTTTACGTGAGCCTCATGGTCGGCGTGGCTGGTGTGTAACCTGTCGCCATGTGGAAGTCGATCAAAGACCTTCGAAATTGAAAACCCGATTTCGGCCCACCAAAAATCGAAAGCTCTGTGTCTTTACTCAACGAAAACAAAGTGTCCTTGAAGCCTTCCTCATATGTTTGAGAGATATCGCATCCGGTGATCATGAACGAATGTTGGGATGATACCCCTGCTAGGAAGTTGAAGCGGAGTCATTGCCAAGGGTTGACTAGAGGTCATTCGTCGACGTTTGGATCCACCCTCGAAAGCGGCTCTCGGTTGAACAGCATTGTATGCATGCATGCATAGAAGCCATGATAATGGACCAAGCTCTATTGTGCTATTGATAGTGCTACCTGGTGGAGAAAGGTGGGCGGGATAGCATGATCGTTGGCCGACGAGAGGCAGTGTCGTCCCGTGCCATGTCTATCGACCAGCATTGGGACTAGGGAGGCCGCCAATTTAGCTCCAGCTAGCGCCGACATGGAAGAGGGGCACCAGGGACCTGGGATTCGACGCTCGGTTCTTGATAGGAATACTCGCCGCTGGCGGTATTTCTCGACCAGCAGATATGCAATAACATCGAGGTACTTTGAACGCTGGTCGGTAGGTATACGGTACCCAGTCTCGATGTCTTCGGTGTGAAGTCTTTAGATCCCTCACCGCGAAAACGAGATTATGACTCGATTCCCACATGTTCGAATTCCCTTTTCCCTTGACGGGATGTCAACTGCCAGCGATACAATCTGTGCCGCAAAGTGTTAGTAACCGTTCTGTATTACCTGACGAATCCAGCATAGCGGATGACAACCTACCGCAGCCTAGCCAAAAATCAGGGTGCCGACATGGCATTCCTCGATCCCCTTTGAAAGAAAATTCTCCCCAATGCCAGGGAATAATTCCCATTGACTGGGGGTCTGTTTACCTTCCGACGCTAGCGTCTTTCGCTGGGTCTGAAATCGAATCGCGCCCGAAGTTTGGGTCGGTGGCGCCAATCAAGTGGTGGCCCGGCCGCTGAGACAGTCGAGGCAGAGTGGGAGGTTCGGACCCCACAAGCGACGTTGTTGTGATTGAACCCAACTTGCTGGGAGATTGGAATATTCCTTCTTTCTTCTGTTCCATCTACAACCTTCATCTCTCTTCCAACTCCCCACCTCCCATCGCCACCTTTCCCCATCTCCCTTCCTGTCGTCATCATCATTCACAGGTGCGTGCATCTACCCTCAAAGCTCTGTCAGGTTTCTAAGAAAGCGTTTGTTTCAGTGAGTAAGTATCTGAGACCCGTTATCCCTATTGGCTCTAGCCGAAATCAACACTAACCAGAATCTGGCGATTCTTCCTATTCCAGTTTCCTGGTTCATCTACCACTCACTTTTTTTTTTTTTTTTTTTTTTTCTTCCTATCTCTGCAAGTTAGTCAAAGTCCGTCGTCGTCGCCTGTAGCATGGTCTCGCGTAGCTATTAGCACCAGGCAGCGATCGTTTTGACATTTTGAGCGTGAACGAGGTTGTCCACGATGGACGAAACTATGCTCGGGGCAGGTGCTAAGTACCCACAGGATTGGACTGCTGAAGAAGTAGTCGCTTTCCTATCAAAGCCTCGAAGACCGCTCCCGATCCAAGAGTTTTTCCGATCTGGTGCTGGAAGGGACCTCTTCATCGATAATTGCATCACCGGAGCTGTTCTACTGGACAGTAGTTTCACTAAGGACACTCTGAAAAACGAACTGGGGATCAAAAAGGTTGGGCTATGTATTTTACTATGGAATATCATCCAGGAAATACGTCGGAACTACCCTCAGCGACCAGATATTGACCTAACAGACGATGGCCTCCTACCACCCCCAACCTACGAAGAAGAAACTCGTAGTCTTATTCTTCGGGATCAAGGATTCGACGAGGGCAATGGCGAGGACGAAGATGGCTACCGTCCACAACTAGTACCTGAAACAAAGGTACTGAAGTTTGGAAATATCCAAAGGTATGACGACGAGGTTGTACTTGAGGCTCAGGTCGAATGGTCGGGGCCTCTTGTCACACCACCAAGCAAACTCGTTACCAGAGAAGCTCACACGGTATTCAGGTCAAATGGCGGTGACGTTATGCAAAACAGTGAGGATAGGGCTCTCCGCAAGCTTAGGAGAACCTCCCTTGCTCTATCGCCTGCCTCCGATGACGAAGACGACCTTGAAGTTAGAAACCCAAAGCGTCTTCGGCGAGATGACGGCGAAGAACAAGAGGCCTCAGTCCAGCGAGTAACTTTGCATGGCTCTCAGATCCCAGAGGATAGTGTGGATGACAATATGGGCATGGAACCGGCTGAAGAAGGTCACCCGAATGTTGCAACTCCTAGGGAAGAGCAACCTGACTACCATATCGTGCAGGGAGACCTTCCCGGGATGGAGAATATTCCCCCAATCGAAGCACCAGATACACCCCGGCTCAGACTCAGAGGGCACGGAAACGGCCAGGAATCATCAAACACTGTAAATGTCGAGCCTACCATTCCCTCGCCCCCAAGGCCACCCCGCCGTTTACCCGCACCACGATCGCGCAGACCGCGGCAACCAGGACCGACAACCAGTTACCTTAACCGTACCCCTCTTACCGCTAGCGATATGGCGCTGGTTGGTGATGAGGTTGATGATGAGGGTGAATTTTTGATAACGAAAAAATCATCACCCGGGACATCTATGGGAGCCGCTCGGATTTTAAATGCCTTTTTACATAAGAAATCTGAGGAAAGAGTGACTATTGATGGAAGGGTGCACCATGCATACAGACACCATACGCTTCGTCACTTGCACCGTTTCAAGCGGGATCCCATAACTATCATCAGTGAAGCAGAGCTTCAAGTTGGAGAGGACATTAAGGCTCATATCGCGGATTTCCCCGGGCTCGATGTACGCGGGCAGCTCTATAGACGGAAATCGGATCGAATTCAACTGATGGACGCCTATGCGGAAGACGGCTTAGACCAAAAGCGGATGGACCCCTGGCAAGCGGTTGAAGACGACGACTATTTCGAAGCCTTGGGTAAGAAGTACGACAACGTTGGGGAATATGAATGGGAGAGCCAGTCAGATAGTCTCGAGGATGATAGCTCAAGCCCGGGCCCTGGTTCAGATGCTGAAGGGGAATCAAACCAAGAACCTGTATCAAACGAACGAGAAACGGCAAAGAAGAACGCTGGAAATCCGCTGACCGCCCAAGAGATGAAAGATGCCTGGGAGGAAGTCAAAACCTTGGTTGTAACTCAATGGCAAGAAAATACGCTCCCTAAACTTGAAGAAATCAAGTACGACACCTGGGTACAGATACAGAGGCAGCATTCCCGAGAGCAGGAGGCTATCTACAACCGAGTGCGCGTCCGTGAGCTTGAAGAGCGTTTGTATAGCCATTTGGATGGATATCTAAAGAGTAACTGGTATTCCGCCGTCGAGCTGCGGAAGTTCATGAAGGCCAAATCGAGGACTACAATCCAAGACCGGGAGAAAGCAAGTTGGTGGTCTGACGTCTTCAAAGGAAAGAGGCCTGCGAAGCCTGGCTCCCTTCCGTCCTCAGGTTCTATGTCACAAGAGGAGACTGACCAATCCGAGGGCGAGGATCCAGAGGATGAGGCGATCCTTGCCGACAAAGATCGCCCTAGAAATATCAATGGGCAAAGGTCTAACGATTCTGAGAATCAAGAACCTGATATCGGAGATTTTGTCGTCGCCGATACAGTATACGACGAAGGCCACGAGGGGATTAGGGCAGAAAACGATGCTGTGCTCGCTAAGCTTAAACGTCGATACTTCGACGATGAATCGGCTGCGGGTATTGTATTAGAGGCCGATGACGAGGAAGAGGAAAAACGGCCGAAGCCCAAGAGAAAAAAGGGGAAGGATCGCGAGCCCATTGAACCTTCTGTCGGTCACGCCAATGAGGATACAGAACTTCCCGACGCCGAAACTGAAGCTGGATATAGAGCCAATTTGTTTCCTGAAGCGCCGAGAAAGCCTGCTAGGGCTAGTAGTGATTCATTTAGGTGGTTTTCTAACGAAAGAACTGGAATCGCTCTAAGACCCGATACAGCTGCTTCAAAAGCTAGCGTCGCTGGGAACGATAAGGACCCCGCTACCCCTCCGCCCGAGAGTAACGTCCTAAGTGGAACGGAAACAGCAACCCCGACCCCCGAACCATCCACTGTGCCCAGACTAGAATCCGTTACCGACCCTGCCACAGAAACTATTGATAATCCCTCTATCTCTACCAATAACGCAAATCGAGAATTTGGGGATACTGGACCCTTCGTTATAGAGCAAGGCACCCCTCAGCCGATTGTCAAGGCCGAGGGTCCGGTCATAACGAATTCTAACCGAGGGTTTATTGATCTCACGGACGATACTCCAGTATCAACCCCCCCGAAGCCCGCGGCGCCCGGCCCTTCCGAAATTCCAGCTAGAGGTCAGGTCTCCCCGATAGACCTCGACGAGGATACGCAAATACAGATTGCTATCCTCGAATCTCGGGAGACGGCTCGCAAAGAGGGTGTGGAACTGAGTCCCCCTACATCACCTGTAGACAGATACATCCCCCCGCAGTCGTTGTTAGCTGAAAGTTCGTCTGCAGCATCTTCTTCGGCTACGAGGGCTCGACCTCGTATCACAAAACGTCCTACAATCTGTGCGGGCCTAGAGGGGATCACTTCCCCTTGGAAAAAAGACTTACAGGCTCAATACAATAAGGACCCCCAGGCCTTACTGACCCTATGGGGCGTTATCAAAGCAGAAAGAAAACGATACGGCAAACAGCCTGCCCTCGACCAGGGCGATCACCCCTCCAGTGAAACCAATCACCATATTCTGAGCAAAGTTATTGGTTCTTGGGATGTCTTACAGCACAAGCAAGTGGATACTCATGGCTTAGGTATCAAAGAGTGAGTCGGGCAGTATTCTTCTGAAGGCTTGTTTGTTTGTTCTAGGGAGAGTATTTACTAACACTCAGTTCGTGTTTCATAGTGAGGACAAGCCAGCATACGAAATGTTTGCCAAACTATATTCAACCTATGGCTTCCCACATCCCAAAGGAATAGATTACAAATACATGAAGAAGCTCCTAAACAAGCCCGACGCCTTCTCGCGGTTCCTAAAGGAACTCACAGCTATCCTTACCGACGTCGCCGAATACGAAGAGAGCATGACGGACACCAGTAACATTGGAGATGACAGTCAGAGGAAAGGCTCACAGGCAGCAAGCACCAATCCAAAGAGGTACATCTTAATCGAGTGAAACAGCCATACTTTTTCTCTGTTGCGCGGTTCTTTTGTATTCCTATTTATTCTACAGTGTTACCCATTTCGTTTTGAACATTCTGACAGTTTAACATCTATATCCTTTATGACCAGGCCCATCAACCTGGAAAGCGAAACCAACGCACAGGTGAGCGACATCGACAATGTCGCTGATTACAAAGGGAAGGGGAGAGCAAAGCAGGGTGCCCTAGCCACCCTGCTTGAAAGCGACCCCGAAGACGACCCTCCACTGAGCCAACGATCGCTCCTAGAAGTCACCTCTGAGGCGGAGGCCTCTCGAAGCGGGACGAGTACTCCCCGCCGACAGAAGATCAACCGCATCCAAAGGGTTGATCAGGAAACCCAAAGGGTCCGCCAGCAAAACGACAGGGAGCGTCATAAGCTAATGGAGAGAGAGAGGAGGGGTAGGAAAGCTGGTCAGACCAATGAGCTCATCAACTTCGGCCATTTGTCGAAAGATGACCCAATTTACTTCCCCGCTAGTGATCAGCCACTCTATGATTTCCAGAAGGCGGGTGTGAAGTTCATGTGGAGGAACATCGTTGTCTCAGAGAAGAGAACTGGAGCCTTACTAGCACACAACATGGGTTTGGGGAAGACCCGGCAGGTGTAAGTGAATTTAAAATTGATTTGTTGATCTATTCAAAACTTATTTTATTCCAACTGCGTTTAGTATTACCTTACTCTGCGCCATTGCCGACGCTGCGAGCTCTGACAGACCACAAGTCCGGAACCAGATACCCCAGGAACTTAGGAACATGCGCGCTCTGATCGTTTGTCCTCCTGGGCTTATCTCCAACTGGTATGACGAAATTCTTAAATGGGCTGACGGTGCTCTGGGAACCGTTCATCGGGTCACTCAGGCCCTTAGCATGAACGAAAGGATAGACGCAATCGAAAAATGGAGCGCCGATGGGATGGTCCTCATTATCGGATACGAATCATTTAGCCAGCTTTGCTCGAAAGCCCTAGCAGTAGACAGAGAGATATCCAGGGTTAAGAATGACGCATCAACCTCCGACTCAGCTACCAAAGACAACCGAATCAAGGAGTTGGAAACAAAACTAGTTGGAGCTAGAAGGATCGAGGAAATTCTCTTGGATACTCCAACGATCGTGGTTGCCGACGAGGCACATAAGATCAAGAATAAGAATTCAAAAGTTTCCCAGACCTTTGGGAAGTTCAAATCCCGATCACGGATCGCGATGACCGGATCGCCTCTCGCTAACGACTTGGCAGAGTACTTTCACATAATGCAATGGGTCGACCGGGAGTATGCTGGAGACGAAGCTGAATTTAACAACAATTTTAAACTCCCGATCCGGGACGGTCTTTTCATTAACTCTCTTGACGAGGAGGTCCGGGAAAGCAACAAGAAGCAAAAGCAGTTAATCGGGCTGTGGGGGCCGAAAATGCACCGTATCAACATTAAAGATATCGAGGGCCTCGGGAGCACTCTACCGCAAAAAACCGAGTTCCTGATTACCTTACCGCTGACCGACCTCCAGCATAGGCTCTACAGCTGCTACGCCAAAGAGGCCAAAAGAGATACTGAACAAGGGTACTATCATGGCTTTTTCGACTTTGTTGCACAGCTCAGTGTTCTCCTCAACCACCCAGCCCTATTCTGGAAGGCTTTCGAAAAAAGACAAACCAAAAAGAAATCGAAAATCGAAGGTCTGACCCAAAATGCAAAAATCACAGAGACCGGTTTAAGTGACGAAGATGCCACCCGAGACTCGTCTGAAGAAGGCGAAGCCGAGGAAGATCTAGATTCACAAAAGGCCATCCTTGGTGCTGATAACGCGGTTTCTGATCGACTACAAGCCGTCATAACAGCCACTGAGAACCTTAACCATGAGATTCACAGCTACCGAATACAAGTTCTTCTCAAAATCTTAGACTCGTGTATAAAGATTAGAGAGAAGGTGTTGGTTTTCTCCCAGTCAGTCGAGACGCTAAAATACATCGGGGAGATTCTTGATCAACGGGACATAAAGTTTGTTAAGATCACTGGGGTTGTCTCGACGGCAAAGCGGCAGACAATTGCTAAAGGGTTCAATAATGAGGACAGCGATAAATTCGTCTTCCTGATTAGCACTAAGGCTGGAGGACTCGGATTGAATATTCAGGCTGCCAGCCGAGTCGTTGTGTTTGATTCCCAATTCTCCCCTCAGGATGAAGAGCAGGCTGTCGGGCGCGCTTACCGCCTTGGGCAGAAAAAGCACGTATTTGTCTACAGGTTTAGAGTTGGTGGAACATTCGAGGACGTCATTCACAACAACTCTATCCTCAAAATGTCACTGGCAGCAAGGCTTGTTGACAAGACAACTCCAGCAAGGCGAGCTAAGAAGTCAGAGGCAGCGGATTGGTTCAAGGCACCCAGCTACATACCGAAGGATCATGCTGGTTTCGAGGGTATGAGAGGCAAGGACCCTAAGGTCATGGACAAATTCCTTGACGAGGATTGGTTGAGGGGGCTAGTCACACAAGACATGTACGAAGAGCATTATGAAGAAGTGGTCGCTGAGGATGAGGGTGAAGAGCCCGTAGAAACAGCTGTTGGAGCTACTAGAGGTGGCTTGCCGGTGGAACTACGCGAGTGTGACGAGATGGACATCGACGATGATACAACTGCAACAGCTACCACCGAGGTCCCCAAAAAGCCAACCGTTGCCACTAAAAATCCGGCTGTCGTGCCAAAAGCTACCCCTACAGCTGCCCCCCCAAGAAACCCCATTGGCAAGTCGTCGTTGCGAAAACAAGTCACTCGTACCCCTAAAGAGCGGGATGACTTTAGAGCACGGGTACGTGACTATCGATTTCTTTTTTTTTTTCCCTCTACAAATAAAACTTACAAAGGAATTGTTTACTAATCTTCCCATTTGCAGATGCAGCAGCTAAGCAAACCCCAGGAGGGTGGAACTGATTCGGCACCGTCACCAAGCATTGGAATTGTCACCCCATCCCATAGTAAACCAGCACCCAGCGCAGAACCATCCCTCCCAACAGCTGGTCCGAGCACTGCTAGAAAAGGAAGCCTGGCCGAGCCCAAAGAACGTACTGAACAAGCAAATAGCAGCACGAGCACGGGCAAAGATCAAGCCAGGGGGCGGGTTGAGCATGCGAAGGGGATTGACAATCAGAAGGTGGATCAATCGAAGGAGGTGAGTAAGAAGTAACCCGCCTGATGATGTTTGGTGCTAACTGAAACACACTTAGCCCAAGAGAACTCAGAGGAATAGCCCCGTGCCAGTTCCTCCCTCACTTGTCATCCCAAGCCAGGCCTCCCCAAGGGTTCTGCCAAGTCAGCGAGATAGGACTACCAGCGCCCAGAGCCCAGTAGTAAGTCAATGATATTACCCGCCATCGTCGTTCTCGAGATACTAATGCCACTCGGTAGACCCCTACCGCACCCTTAGCCGACAGGGCCGGCCAGAGACAACCAGGCGAAAGGTCACCACGACCTTACAGTAGCGTCCAAAATTTTTCACAACCACGTGGAGCCCAACCGGTCCGCACTCAACGGCGAGGGGAGTTTAAGAAACCATACGAGCGCCCGGAAGTCGACCGAAGGGCCTCCGCTCAACGTCGTCGACAGCAAGAGAATGATAATAGACACGCCCCAAGGCCACATTCACCCCAGAGAGGTACTCCTCAACGGCGCTCTAATTCAGAACGCGACAGGCAACGGCAGCAACCACAACCTGGCAGAGGTTGAGGTAGTCTATACGCAATTGTCTTCATTGTACATTTCCATTTACCCCATATTACCGTTCCTGTTATGCGCCTAGCACAGTTCAGAGAACCTGTCCAAAAGCTATAAGTTATGTGGTGGAGGTGGCGTTATTTTGATTACATGCTCGCATTTTGGAAGATATTTCTTGGAGTTTAGTTTAAACGGCGTTATCACTGACTTTATAAGTCGAAGCATTGCATTTCCGGCGTTTGACATATATATAGCCATATTATTCCCATCGAAATTCAGGCATTTTTCGCAACTTATCTTTTGATTCTTGAATTGTAGAGCAGATGGCAATACTTGTGACATTTCCTTAATCCTATTTTAGTCCGAATCGTAAAGGCCTTCCCTACAAACCAGTTAGCTTCGAGCATACGCGCATACCTATGCAATAATGAAACCACCTACCTCTGAAAATTCCCAATTCTAGCCGCCGTCCCTTTACCCCTCATCGATCAATAGATAAATAGAAGTTGAACACTAGTTAAAATAATCGCTAAATTCATTGACATCCGTTAGACATAACTAATTACAATATAGATCGAACACAGCCCTGCCACCATAGAATCCCATGCAAACTCCAATATACAATATAACTCATGAGCCTCCGTGCATATGCCAACCCTTGGTTATAAGAAAAATGAGAAGAACTCCGCGCATATGTGATACCCCTTCCCAAATACCAGCTCGAATCACTGACAAGAAACAATATGTAGATCCCGTAAAGTCATCATAGGCAAGGAAAATAAGAGAAGAAAAAGAAAGAAAAAAATCTGCAATCGAAAGATCAAAAGCAAGGATTAAAATGGCTAGCCATCAGCTCCCCACTTAAACCTTCCACCCCGATTACCCCAGGGCTAATATGTTCTACCTCTGGTAGCTTGTAAACAAAATGCCCAGGTTCTTTCATAATGGCCTCCAACACTTCGTTCTCACCTCCTCCAAACTCGGGACATAGTTTGACCATCGGATAATCACCGGTGCCCTTGCCTCCGGCGACTTCTATAACATCACCTGTGTCTCCAAGGATGTAGGCTGCCTTCCCCGTATTGGGGGAATGGAGGATTAATGTCCCATCGGAGTTTGGACAGATAGGATCTTGGATGTGGTCCCAGCCGTGGTTATTTTTAATTGCCTGGAGGGGGTGGGGAGTTGGGTTTATTATTGTTATTGTGATTACTGCGGTGGAGGGGGTGGAAGGTACTACTGGGAGGGTGTATTGGGTTGTTGGAGTTGTGGGCGCTGTGGTGTTGGTTGTGTTAGTTTTTGGCTGTTGCGGTGGGTCTGGATTAATCGATTGGAGTCGAAGGTGAGCACTTACTTGAGGGGAAGGAGTCTGTGTCCGATATGCTTGATGTCGAAATACTCGATCTTGCAGACATTTTGGTTTTTATAGAATGAAACGGATGTATTTATCTTATAGTTTGGTGTAAGGTCTAATAGCGGCCGGTGTGAATCTTTAGAGCTTTAAGTGGATGTTGAAAGTCTTGCGGGCGTGTGAATATCGAAGGATGTTTCAAACCCTCGAATTCAACTTCAAGAGCCTCGTTTATAAATTTAGTGACAGCCGGGGGGGGGAAATTTTTTTTTTATCGACCAAACCCGTTCGAGAGAATCGAGTTCGTTAAGATATTCCACCTGGCCCAAACGTGAGTCTTATAAAAAAAAAAGAGAGAAGAATGCTCGCGCGCGCGCCGAAAAAGAAAAAGGCCAAAGTGACAAATCTGTAAGCTTTGCACACCGGCTTGTACTTCCCCCCCAAAGAGCTCGTGCAGAGTTACAAAAAGTTCACAAAAACGGTACTGCCGTTCGTCGGAACTCTCGTTCTCGCAATTGCGATGCGCGATTGGAGGCTCAGCTGATTCCCCACTATTTCCTTACTTGCTTCGAATTAGGAGGAGGAGAGAAAAAAGAAATAGAAATTTTGAAAAAGCGAGGGGATAAAACCGTATAGGTAGGCCCCCCAGGCCAATAGAAAGGACACAGTCTGGTTCAAAGAGAGAGAATAAAAAGAGAAGGAAAAAAGAAAAATTAATTTCGTAATATCAATAAACGTTCGAAATATTCCCGTTCCCGTTCCCGCGTTCTTTCTCTCCTTTAGTCTGCAGCAGCGGTATTTTTCTTCTCTCGGGGCTTGGAAAAGAAAAACAGGAGGTTACACAGAGATGATTAATATCGAATTCGGTTTTTCCTGTGTGGGAATTTTTAAAGTTTTATGTGCATGTAAGTCTGTATGTAGTATGAGGGAAGGGTAGGCAATGCGTGTCCGGCTTGGGGGCCATACGTGGTCAAGAAAACCCGACAGGATATACCCAGCCCTGCCCTTTTTATACATGCACAAGCCCTCCCTCCGAGTTAATTCTTTTTTTGTTTTAAGGCGGGAACCCTACTTTCTTTTGGGTTCCTTTCTAGTTTGGGATGGAAATTCGCCTATGTGCGAAAATGTGTCCCGTTTGTGTCTTCGATTGGCGGGGTTAACGACTCTAGCCTAGATCGCCAAGTTCAATGCAGGTACATACATACTGTCGAGAAAGCACGGCCTACGCACTTGTTTTTTGCCTCTGGTTCTTGTTCAGCCCGGAGGGGAATCGTGACTACCTTATCGTTCGGAGCGAGTTGTTAATCATGAAATGAGACAAGGGTTTGCGGGGGCGCTGCTAGGCTGGAGTACCGGATCTAGAACTCTGGCATCATATGTGTATGTGCAGTCCTATCCCTTCATTCATTCCACGCTCGCTAAGGATTGTCTAAAAAAAAAGGGAAGGGCCGTCAGCCACATTCCTCGCTGTCATTATTCTTATTTTTGATTGTCTTCTTGGTTTTTTTTATTATTATTACTTTTTTTTCCTGGTATGATGTGCGTTCTTCGGCACGCTGGCATATAGGAGTTTTTATTTCATTCGGGGTCCGCGGTTATTAAAATATATGTTTTTGATAATAAGAATCGCAATGAATTTAACAGCGACGAAAATGACGGGTTGGAGGCTCTGATTGGTGATTTAGTATCGCTGCCCTTGCTCTTCGGCAATTGGAGCCCTTGTTTAAAAATTGCGGCATGCGTGGAGGTGAGGTGAGGTAAGGTAAGGTCAGGCAGAGTGCGGGCGGGTGGTCATGAGCTAGCGATGATCGCGATGATGGGATGTTGCGGCCAGGTTCATGGGAGTATTTCATGATTACACGCATGCGGTGAATTCGTGAACCAAAACGAAATCAAAACAAACCAAGAGTTTGGGATATACCGACGCTTTCCTTTCTTTCTTTCGTTTCTTTTTTGTTTTCTTTTCTTAAGAAATCGAATCCTGTAGACCTTACGACCATTACACAAAATTCTTTTTGGAGGGGGTGGATGGGGAAACCAGCCGTTTTGATCGTTTCATTTCAAGGAAAGAAAAGGAAAAGTAAAAAAGTGCACGCTTCAGCTGCAGCTGAAGAAAAGACGGGATTCCAGTCGGCTGCAATGTGGATGGTCTTGTGCAACAGCAACATGCGAGGAGGACGGATCCGGATACCTCGGTGTTGGGTGGTCATCTTGTTCGGACCCCACAGCGAACTAAAATTTGTGGAAGTTGCTGTGTAGCCTCGAATCCTGAAGGTCCAAGCTTCTCCGAATTGACAGATGCATCCGAAAACAGGGAATGTATATTAGCCTGTAGCCTCAATACAGGCTGACGAGGGTGCGAATGAGGTTCTTATTGGCTTTTTTAAATCTATGAAGGGAGGAAAAAGAAATTTTATTATAAAAAGGAAAAAGAATTATATATGCCATTAACTAGCGATTTTTGAACGTAGTATGCTTAGGAAAACGTTCGTAGAGCAAATGCTTTATTCCTAGGATCCTAGATACGTCCTTTGGCAACTCGGTTAAGCTAGATCCGATGCAAAAACGTTTTCAGCCATAGACGTTAAAACGGGGTCTCCACAGCCGCAAACCCATCTCGGGTATAAGTGTATATCGTACAAACTCAGGATCTCGGCCCTGTGTCATACGTAAGTGGGTTCAAGTATTGGGGTAACCAACCAGGCCCCGATTTGGATTTCTTGACGAACTCTTTACCCGGTGGTCCTCGCCATGACTATCATTTTTTATTGGATATCTTAGCTTGTCAATGCAAGAATCTAATTGTGTGCACCCCATCCCAATCCGATTTTCGATCTCCCGGAAACTTCCCTTCCGTAAAACGCTCATTGCTAACCAGACTTTCCCCTAGTCGGTTTGCAAATTTGGGTAGTCTTTCCCGCCTGGGCCCCGTCTCCAGTGATGTTATAGTAGCGTATATCTATAGCCCAAGATAAAGATTTGGAGTCTATACAATGAAGCTTAGAGCTTTCAATTTTTAAGATAATTCTTTGGTGTCCTACGGGGTATGTGAGCGAGAATCTCTCTTCCTTCTTAAATTGGCGCGGCATTGCGTGTTTCCCGCTTCCCGATAAGCTAAGGCAGAGACTAGGCTAGGAATTTGGCGGGGATAAACTAGGGAAGCTTTGTAACGGACTACTTTTAACGCCTGGCGATCGGTTTCCATTGCGGTCATCGTTATCAGATTCTTAGTATACAGTGGTGCCGTCTGACATACACTGTTAATCGACAGATTCCACCCAGTACTAGTTCAGACAAGCGGGATTCGGAAACCCCCACCAATGGAAGAAGCCATTAATACTAGCTTGAAACTAATAAGTTTCAGTATTTTATAGTAGCAGTATTCAATTGATATTGTTAGATACCCCCAATACGAGATTTCAGCTTTTCTGTATGAAGGGCGGATCATCGTAAGCATCCGGCTCAGCGTTCGCAATCAATGTGCATACCTATGTTTCAGGCTTCTTAGAATTGATATTTTGCCCACTTACAATTTGTGTATTCTACAGATCTATGGCAGATGACCCCGATCTTCAAGCTAGCTTGGCTCTTCGTTAACCTTAGGGCGAAGCTTATACTCTTGAGAGGCACTAGAAGACCTAGATTGTGAAGAATATGCTCTGCAGTGAACGTGCTCGAGCAAGGGCTGGTAAAAGAACAATGCACAGGTCGCCAGGGAATACGTATATCCCGCTCGCAGTGTTGACTCTTCAGGCCTTTGGAAAGCTTCGAACGGATCTGAATGCATTTATCCTTTCCGAGACCATGTATCATGGCGGCCATGGCCCCCACTCTCGATCGATCGCACATCTCGGTTCTATGTTCCTAAGGAGCATATACTTCGTGCAGGCTGATATAATCGTTGTAGTGCTACTACTGTTACTGACATGTTGCGCGCAGATGGCCGACGTCGGGTGGCCTGGTCTCTACTAGAAGACTACTACGAGACTAGGTATCCCATATTCGGAAGACCAAAATGTGTTGGAACAAACACGCAGAAATGCGTTGGCAACGTTGCAGTATCCAGATCACGTGCCCAGCTGGCTGACCAACCAAACGAGCCATACGCAAGCTCCAAAGCCCGATACCGTGCCTCTCCTCCAACTCCAACTACCACGACCCACATCTCGAAACAACATCACCACGGCCTAGGATCTTGGACGGCTTCTGATAGAGGATACCACTACCACCTACTCATCCTATATCGCCCATATAGATAAACAGACGCGTCATGGTATGATGAAACGAATGGACGGCGTTCAGCTCTCAGCTTCCAAGCTAACACAGGAGAACGATAGGGTAATACACAGTCTGGCATGGGCCAAGGCGGCCCTCCCGGCGACAAAGACGGGAAGGACGCGAAGGTATAGACCGAATCCGAAGGAATCATCGTGTGTCGATAATTAAAATACTGATAAGTTTGGGATTTACAGAAAGATAAGCCAAAGTACGAACCGCCACCACCCCCACCGCGCCCGGGTCGCAAGAAGAGACGTTCGCAAGGTCCCGATGCTACATCCAAGCTTCCTACCGTCTACCCAAATGCTCGATGCAAGTTAAAGATGCTCCGAATGGAGCGTATCAAGGATCATTTGCTCCTCGAGGAGGAGTTCGTCCAAAACCAGGAAGCTTTGAAACCCACCGGTACTACCGACGACCGTGCTGCTGAGGAGAGAATGCGCGTGGATGATATGCGGGGAAGCCCCATGGGTGTTGGAAATCTCGAAGAAATGATTGATGATGATCATGCTATTGTTTCTTCTGCAACTGGCCCTGAGTTCGTTGCCTGGCATTCAATCTTTTGCTTGACTATTCTAACAGTTTGGTGCTTAGATACTACGTTTCTATCATGTCTTTCGTCGATAAGGATCTCCTCGAACCAAACGCCACTGTCCTCCTTCACCACAAAACCGTTAGCATCGTTGGTGTCCTCACCGAAGCCTCTGATCCATTAATTTCCGTCATGAAGCTCGACAAAGCCCCTACTGAATCGTATGCCGACATTGGTGGTCTCGAACAACAGATCCAAGAAGTCCGTGAAGCTGTCGAAATCCCTCTATTACATCCAGAATTATACGAGGAAATGGGTATCAAACCACCAAAGGGTGTCATTCTATATGGTTCTCCCGGTACCGGAAAGACATTACTTGCAAAGGCAGTAGCAAATCAAACATCTGCTACTTTCTTACGTATTGTTGGGTCGGAACTTATCCAGAAATACCTCGGAGACGGACCTCGTCTAGTACGACAAATCTTCCAAGTCGCAGCTGAACATGCTCCAAGTATTGTCTTCATCGACGAAATCGACGCTATTGGTACCAAGAGATATGAAAGCACCAGCGGCGGAGAGAGAGAAATCCAAAGAACCATGTTGGAGCTTTTGAACCAGCTTGATGGTTTCGATGACCGGGGTGATGTCAAAGTTATTATGGCAACAAACAAGATTGATACTTTGGACCCGGCTCTGATCCGACCAGGTAGAATAGACCGAAAGATCTTGTTTGAGAACCCAGATCGTGAGTACCCTTTTCACATTGTACCATTTGTTTCTAGGAAATTACTAACATTGGATTCACAGAAAACACAAAACGAAAGATCTTTACTCTCCACACCTCAAAGATGTCGCTCGCTGAGGACGTTGACCTAGATGAATTCATCTCCCAGAAGGACGACTTGTCCGGAGCTGACATCAAAGCCATATGTACAGAAGCCGGTCTATTGGCTCTAAGAGAACGCCGTATGAGGGTGCAAATGGCAGACTTCAGAAGCGCTAGAGAGCGTGTATTGAAGACAAAGACCGAGGGTGAACCTGAAGGCCTGTATCTTTAAATATATTATTTGACATAGTGGCGGGGGGTGGCTGAGGATGTGGGGGGTTTCTAGCGTGGCATAATGTAGCTCTTCCGATACAAGGCGTCATCAGATAGAAGTTATGGATAGCAGAACTTTTATTTCCGGGTTTTACTTTCCTCTGTAGGCAGCATGTGGATACCGCCGTATGGTATTTGGTATTGTGATGTGATTACGTATATGCATTCCTTCGTACTTTTACGGAATGTGCTCAAATCTCCAAAACCCTTGTGCATCCTCTTTCCATCCACCACCAGCTGGTACTGATATACAGAGCACAGATCACTTGATCCCGTCCACAAAAATGACATCCACAATTACCTACCGATCCACCAGCCACTATTTCCCAGACACTCAAAACATCATGTCGTTTATCCTCTCCACGATGGACAAGATCGCATCGCCGGAAACCCGGCAAAGGGCCTACAACACCGTCTTCCGGTTTTGTTACCAACGACCGATTCTTTCGTCGTTTCTTGGCGTACAACTACTATTTGCGTTTGTACCATTGCTTTGTTTCATCGGATTCTCGGTTTCGACGATTTTATTCCTGTCGGCGCTGGCCCTTGGGTTTGGACTATTTTGGGTGCTTGTTGCGGGTATGACGCCATTCTTCCGTGGATTTCGGTTGCCAGACTTTTTTTTTCAATGAGGGACTGGCTAACAACGGACGATGCGTATCTTGATTCTTAGGAGTTGTGTTATTTTGGGCATTGGTTATTACTTTTACTTTGGCCGGTAAGATATGCATCCCGAATATAGGAGGTCTTGAAAATTTGAGAAGTTTGTTTACTAAGTGGTTTCTTCCATCCCGTGGTTTGAACGAATATAGCTGCAACATGGGCGTATCTTGCTGTTTGCTTCGTCACAATCCGCAAGATTGGAAGAGCTACGGGATATCTTGAGACGCCGGCAGGTCCAAAGAGCGGATCCGCGAAGACGTCGGCACCTCCTTCGAATACGCAGAATGGGAAGGATGAGAAGGGTACCTTTGGCGATGGGGAGGGGGATGTGCGTGTGAAAGAGGAGTTTGAGGAGAAAAATGATGTTGAGCATGAATGATAGGGGGTTGGGGAAGGTTAGATAGGCTTTCTAGAATAGCTATTGGACGGTGGGTGGAGGTGTAGGTATAGGATCTTAAAATGAATATGATGGGTAGGCTATTTATGCGAGGAGAACAACTTAAGCTTATAAGGGGTGAGAGCGCTTTATTTTAATTATTTTAAATTTTGTATTTGACTAAACGGTAAGAATTTTTTAAGCACAAGCGATCTGTTTTGTGAGAAAAGTGGCACTCTCCTTCCTTCCTTCCTTCCAGCTTTCTTTCTTTCCCCCTTGTGAGCTTGAAGATTGAAGGTCTTCCATTGCAAAAGTAGAATCACCTATCACAACATTGGCAGCCAGGGAAATCGCCGTAATAATCACCGTCATAGAAGTCTTCACCTCCGTCTTCGTAGTAATAATCATCGCCATATAAATCGTCGAGGCTGACGTCTTCACCATCAAAATCGTAGTAATTATGATTGTCGATATCGGCGTCAATAAGCGCATCAATGTCGACGCCATCGACGGAATACGGATCATCGTCAACGCCAGAGTAGGAGGTCCGGAGATTCGTAGGGAAATGAACCATGTTGTATTCGTAAATTGCCTTGCTATTAATACAAAGTCCATTCGAGATTGAACTCCAGAATTCATTTGGAGAATCGTGTGTGGTAAGTTCCCCCTTCAGATATTTTTCAAAGGAGTAGCCGCCTTTCGGATACTGGCCCTTAACCATACACTTCGTTGAGCTTGAGGACCAATCTCCCCTTACCGAGAGAGATGGAAGTAAATAATCAGTTGGCTTCTTGACGAGTCTGCCTGAACTGCCGTCTTGGAACTCAAGTTTGAACAACCTCAATCTGAAGCCATCGTTCAAAAACTTCAAGAGCTTAAAGCAACCTGTTTCGGGGTCTTGCATTGTGAACCGACTGAGAGTGAGTTCTCTTAAGTTTTCTTTGCAACGGACTAGAAATGACTTCAAATTTTCGGCTTCGAGCACGAAGGAGCAGAGGTTGAGCTTCGCCAGCCCGGAAAGCGCATGGGATTCTGGCAATTCCAAAAAATTGATACTTGGGGTCCAGGGTTCAGGTCGATTGCTGCCCTGACGTTCGCTGACATCCAACTCTAGCTCCTCTACAGTAGAGCCAATAGAACCAACCCAGTGGCGGAATTTTGACCTCCAGAGTTCTATTTCTTTGTATCCACTCTTGGCACCGATGGAAACTTTGAGGACCCTTAGGCCAGGAAAGTCTGACCCAATATTGCACGTGAAAAGGCCCAGTGAGTCCAAATCTGCGGAGCCGGCCCGTTGAATCCATGTGAGAGATTCCAAGTTGGAGTCTGGTACAGAAAAAACAACTGGGAGAATTTTATCCCATTCGCCCATGGAAACATCTAAACTGCAATCATCTAGCTCAAACATTCCGCTTCTGATGAAAGCTTCAGGGATACGGGTACCGGGCCCGTAATCTAGTTCTGGGTAAAATATGTTGCACTCCGATCGACTTAAGCTTTTAGATTTCCTGCTTGCGGTAAAAAATACGCTTCGCAGGCTGGGTAGATTGGACATAGCATGTTGCAGAAGGTAGCCGACGTGACCCACTTCGGTCTCGAAGTCAATAGCGTCATGAGCATAAAGATCGCCGTCCTCCTGTTCTTCCGCCATTATCTCAAGCTGCCTCTTGGCCAGCGGTATATCTTCCTTTGTTACTAGAAGAGGCATATCGGGCTCGCTGCACAGCCTGAAAGGGGATTGGAGTACAACGTCGAGACGTTGGACTCTTAAGTTCATGCCGGATGGGTGTTCGGAAATCAGGCCCAGGTTTTGCACACCTTGACGGCAAAGGAAGACTCTTCGATGCTGGTACTTAGCATTCAGGTGGAATTCCTTGAACCTGTCATTGAACTTTTGACACGTCATGCGTAAAGCCAACCAGTCGTCTTCATCGAGCTCAGCGCCGACTTCTGCGGTGAGTTCGTTTGGGAGGTCGTACATGGTTGCCATTGCTTTGGCCTCGCTGCAGGAGCTAGATGTATTTTTTTGCCTTATCGGGAGACTACTACTTACTGTGGTTAACCAGGACCATGTAATTTGGGCTAGAAGGCCTACTCACCAAGGCTGTAGAGGTTTTCTCTGGTGCATACACTGGTTTCTAGTGGTGAAGGAGAAGCCACACGAGTATGGCAGCGTGATATGATGGAATATCTCTTGTTTAATATCTGCTGCTCATATGCTTTGAGGCAGGGAGATCTAGAGACTGGTGGTTTAAATTTGCGTCCTGGGATGGTTGACGACAGCCAAGTACACCTGATAGCGGCCAACTAGCTGCTAGCTTGGACCAACGGCTATTATTGGCTGCCTGAGGGCAAAGGGGATGAAGGTGGATGTAAGGCTCTTGGAGGTATAGGATCTTGAGTGCCCAAAAAAGTTTTTTTTTTTTTTTTTTTTTTTTTCTGGAGGGCTCAGCTATGGAGATGATCGATGAGCTCGAGCAAGCTGAGCTCCGTGAATGGTGTTAGTCTTCAGTTAATTCAGGCACTTGTTGTATTTTGGAACATTCCTAGTTTGGGCATTTTATAAAGGGAACTTGTCTCGTAAACCGGCCTGGACACAAAGGGAACCCCCAATTTACAGTATATATACACAGAGACGTCGACGACGACGATATGCATGTTTCGGATCCGCTGAGAGGTTGGTCCCACTCCTATATCTCGGACCCCCTGTTGTATAGTCGCCATGCTATAATTGTGGGTCGGGCCTTTGAGCAGATTCCAAGCGATTAAATTAACCGACTTCAGACACACCTTTCACGCAGCACAGATCGAGGCAGCGCAGCCCCCTCGATTGAACCTCCAGTCTAGCCTTATAACAACATCGTACGATTCCAATCAAACTGTGCAATGGCGTCGATAACGTCGATGCCCATGGAGATTCTTGATCTCATAGCTAAGAATCTAAGAACCCGCGACCTTGGCTCTCTCAGGCGAACATGCCACAACCTCAACGCAAGACTGCGCGAACTCCACCTCGATGCAATCTACCACACACAGCGGATCTTTATGGCCCCGTTATTTCTTAAAGGCCTTATCAATGTCACGAAAAAACGCAACCCTCGGGATAATGACCGAGTGCGTAAGCTAGTTATATGTTTGGAAGTACCATGCATCCAGCCCATCCCAGGAGTATTAGAACTGTCATGCCCAGAGTCTCAGCATGTTGAGGATATCAACCGAATGTTACGCCTGAGCCTAGGCAACAAGACGGATACATTCCGCCAAAACGTCGACTATTTGAAACCCATATTCTCAATCTTTCGGAATATCAGGACGGTCGACTTTCTAAATCGACTTAAAAAGGAGCCATCCCCTTTCGAATTCAGGGTTCTCTTGTTGTCCCTTGAGACTGAGCATCAACAGGGCGTTCAAACCTCAAGTATTACTCATGGGTATAAACTAGGATGTAAACTTTTAGACGAAGCCGTTCGTATTCGGATATGGTGGGATGCCCTCGAATCGATAGCGTCGGCAGGTGTAGGCTGCATAACTACCTTCGGCTTTAGGAATCAGTATCCAGGTACTGCAATTAGTGTCTCACTGTTCGACGAAATTTCGGTTGATGTAATGTCACTACTGAAGCCTGGTTTCCCACACCTGCGTCAACTTGAGCTCTACATCTGCTTCGACGGACGCGATGACAATCCTTGTACTGGGTTCTGTCAATTTTTGGAGAAAATTGGCCATCAGCTTGAAGAACTGTTCCTCTCTGGTGTTCGGAATATCTGGGGGAAAAGGCGCCAAATATTATTTCTTCCAACAGCGCTCGGCCTACCTAAACTTAAAACCTTGGAAGTACAGTTAGCAACCTTCGAAATCAGTAATCTCGTGGGGTTCTTACAACATTCCCGGACACTGAGTGTCCTAAAATTATCTGGATGCTGGTTCCGCGGAACCCCCACGGCCCAACTCAGCACATTCAAACTTCTGAAATTCGCTTGCGATGAGCTTCGTGACCTTCGCAGGTTTGAGCTCCAGCTATTGTACTATACAAATGTTGCCTGGTCTGTTTCTCATGGTACTTCTCTTCCCACAACGTTGAATTTCGAAATCGATGGGTATTGGAGCTCGGAGGAAACGTGCACAGGTCGAGTTACAAGGTTAAGCGATTATGGGGTAGCAATGTTAGATGATATATATGTTGAGATTAAACGTCGTCCAGATCTCAGCGATGAAGAGAGGGCCTCTATCTTTTGGAATTCTATTTTTAACAGAGATTTTTATATTGAGAGTTCGGATGAGTCGGATGATTCGAGTGAGTAGGAAGTGCAGGGCTTATCTGGCTTGGGGGAAAAAATACACACCAAAATAAAAATAAAAATACAAACTAGCAAAAAAGGAAGCTGAGAAAGATCTCGGACCTCGAAGGCAATGGAAACGCTTATGCGCTAGCTGGGAATCGAACCCAGGGCCCATCGATGGCAACGATGGATTTTACCACTAAACCACTAGCGCCTTTGAGGACTATGGGTTTAGACGTTCGGAATGAAATGATTTGTAGTCCAGTGTTATTTGCATAAATAAAGGCACGATATGAAAGATGTACCTCAGCTCCCCACAGGAAAGGAACTCTCTGAGAATAGAATCGAAGAACCCGGATCTTATACCCTAAGACTAATGGTACTGATTCGATACTATTATCTTAAGAATAATATAGTGTATATGTGTTGATAACAACAGTTTCGACAAGCTTGCAAGAACCATGACATATGAGTATCTGTTAATACCGTTCTCAGGAGCTAGAATTTCTGATTTATCCGAAATATCTTCTGAAACAATCCTGGCAATAACCTTCACAGTAATGTTGTGAGTTTTCCTGAGATCTCCATTTCCCGTCAGTGATAAAATCCCAAAATTCAACCGTGTCCTCGGGACCAAAGCGACACAGTGCCTCATTGACTGGTGTTTTTTTCTTCAATGGGGGGTCTAAGACCCCCGGAAGTGAAACAGTCCAATCGCATCCATTAAATACCGAACCCTCTTTGGTTCCCACAAATAGATCGGGTATGACCCTGCCCATTTCAATAATGTTTTCCCACAAGGATGCATAGGCGAGAGAATATTGTTGCGCGGGCGTCGTCACAAGCCCCCCCGAACTAGAGAATCTCAAATCAATTTCCCTGAGGTGAACACAGTTCTTCCTGAGGTATCGCAGAAACAGGTAACATTCCGTAGGCTGGTCACCCTCAAATGCAAATAGCTGCATCCTGAGGTATTCTAGCTGGCTTTTACATGTATCCAAAAACCCCTCTAGATTCAACCGTGAAAGTGTAATACGATCCAAAGTTAACCTTCTCAACTTTGGTAGCCCTGTTTTTACAGGCAGCGGAGTTGATGAGTATCCTCTGCCTGTACTGCCGTTTTTTCCAAGCCATAGGACTTCTAGGTTTGACCCAATCGTTTCAAGCCAAGTCTTAAATTTTACATCTAACATCTCTTCTTCGACTGCCATATCAGCATCTTGAAAGAGGCCGACGTGTATTCTCAATGCCTTTAGCCGAAGCAACGCCGATTTGAATTGAGAGGCTCGGCGCTGGAAGAGGTTAAATGCATGCACAGAAAGTCCTGCATGTTCGTGGAAGCCTAATGTCTCCAAATGCGTCACCCCCGATAGTAACAAGGAAGGTAGTGTAAAGTTCCAAGTTGAGTCGTATCCCGGTTGCTCGCTCATTAAAACACTACCAGTTATCAATGGTTTACTGAATTTGTTTCGCACGAGTAGCTTGTAAATATGGCTCCCGGGTGTAAATCCGAGGGTTGGGAAGAATAGATTGAGCTCGGATCGAGAAAATGGTCGCCGTCGCCGGTCTTCTCTATCCCGTTCCAGGTGTATCGATCGCAGGCTCGGAAACCCCGTCAAGGCGAGACTGAGAAGAGCAATTCGTTCGCCAGAGCCTTCGAAGCTCAAAATATCATCGAATTTTTCATTTGCGATGTCCACAAGTTCCGTTACGATATCCTTGATATTTCCACCCTCACTCTCAAAACTGGTGCGTAGTTCGTTCACTACACGCCGGGCCTCCAGAGTAGTATTGGGCCTGTATGGTGCCAGTCTGCTCATTTCTATTTCCCGGACATATTTGTTCATCCCGGAGGGGTGTCTTGAAATCTTCAGCAGGTTTTCGAAACTCTCCACGGTATAGAAGACTCGACGAATACTGTAAATCGATTTATGATGCGCTTGTCGAAATGCTGTGTCGAATTCATGGCAAACCATCCTCAGGGCGAGGAAATCGTCTTCATCGTCGATGAATTCGCCAATGGCGTAAAAGATTTCAAATGGGAAGGATAGTATTAGTGCCTTTTCTAGCATGATTGAAAGTTTGTCTATAGTCTAGATCTATAGCTAATTCGAACCTGGAGACTTCAGACGAGACCGAAGAGTGTTCGGTAGGCGAGGCTCACTGGGAAATTTAGGGACCCAGCTATATTCAAGTTCAATATATGAGGCCTGTCTAACTTTCAAATGGAGGAGGCTATTGATGGAAGGAGAGCTAGGGCTTAAAACAGTGATGGTTTCGGGAGGCCGGTAGGAGGGTTTATAAATTGAAGTCCCCAGAACCGTCTACATCTATATACAGCCGTGAGAAGTACTTATGCAAGTGTGATAAAGGAAGGGCATAGTCCAACCGGGCCCATCCGTGGGCCATGGGAGACAACTGTTGGAGCGGTCGAAACAAATTCCCAACAGGCAATTGGCGGCTACTCATATCGATTTGCCAAGTGTAGATAGGTAATGTCGACATGTGTCAGATGATACAGTTGATGCCGTGATTAGGAACCTATCAACATATTCTTAATGGAATGGGATCCGATTCAAAATTTTCTGCTTAGCTTTTGAATGCCTACAGAGTCGTAAGTATGGATGGAGGTCACGACACCGTACATGTAAACTTCGTTAAATTTCTTAATCAAGACACGGGAAGAAGTAGGGGGTGTGCATGCGTATGCAATAATTCTCGAATGGTTGGAGCGTGAATACTGACTTAAGTACTAGGCAATTCAATAATATCCCTTTTTCTTGAGAGTGGTGATCAATGCACCTTATAGTGGGAATTTAAGGAATTTGAATATCTGTATAACGATTGGATCCGGCCTGCAGCTGGCTAGCTTTGAAGTAGTCTGGTGCCTCGAAGAATCCTACCGGGCCCGGGTCGCGCAGCTGGCCTGAATCGCGTACCAATGTAGCTCGCGGAATGTCTATGCATGTAGCCGATTGCGGATACATATCCAGCTATATATTAGGCAAATTAGCGTCAATTCTCAACCCCCCGATCAAAGCCGCTGCACAGTCCCCTCTTATTATACATATATCTTGAGCCCGAGGTTGATCCTAGTCTGGGGTCGATCCCGACTGCGGAATTATAACTGTAGTCTGATTGTCCATTTTTGCACAATAGCTGGAACTTTAAATATAACAAACTTCCTGCTCCGAAATATGCATGGCATAAGTCTGGAGCCCCCCACACAGATTTTGGGGGTGCAACGGGAGAGTCTAGATCTTCCTATATACCAAGAGAGAAAAACAACTTTAGTAAATTCAAAAACCGTGGGAGGGGAGTCCTAGTATAGCTAGGCGGATCTGTATCCGCATCTACCAGGTCTCGATTTGCAAATCAAGGCCCATTCAGACACATATGCATATACTTTGAATTTATGAACCGTCACCCGTAGCAACAATAAGTCCTCAGCCTTGCACTGTCGTCTTTAAGACAAAGGATTTCAACATGTGCTTCGACACGGATTTGGTGGGATTAGGATGGAAGGGATCTAACGATCGTCTTTACATGATTATGCAAGCATCTATGCATGTTGGTTTTGTATTGATGATACGTAGTATTGCAAGATCCATGTCAATGACATCATTATAAGAAGGAAAAGGAAAAGCTCAAATGCAAAACGGGAACGAAGTCATATTCAGCTATGGACTATGATTCAAGTCGCGTGGCAGCCACGCGGGCCCCTGACTTCCACCCGCCGTTTGTGATGGACTGCCAAAAGCCGTCGGCGTCGGCATGCTTTTCAAGCTCCTCCTTGAGACTTCTTATGACACGGATAAAGAGGTCAGTGCCGAAATCAAGCCGAGCCACGCACTTTGTCTCCGGGTCGGCACAAGAGCCTTGTATGGTGAGGGAGTCTGGCAGAGCGTAATCGGGGGCGGCTGGATCATCGATGTCCCACATTTTACTCCAGCCCTGTAATTCGAAACTCCTCAAGCTGTGAAACTCTCGGTGGAGCAGCCAAATCATCTGGTACCAGTCTTCCTTGTTGTCGTTTGCTGTGCAGTCGAATATTCTCAAGTCGACAAGGGTGTTTTTGCAGTTGATCAAGAAACCCCTGAGGTTTGGAATATCCAGATCAAAACTCCAGAGAGCGACGGTCTTGAGAACAGGAAGCATCGGGAGGAGAATGATACTAGTGCGGCTTGTAATCAGGGGAAGATCGTAGACTAAATCAACCAGTCCAAGCCTTAGGGTCTTGAGGTTCTGACCGGCGGCTTCAAGCCAACCAGTGAAGTGTCTCAACTTTCTGGAATTTCCGCCAGGCTCTCCACCATTAGAGCAACTCAGACAAAGTTCAAGGATTGTCAGGTTCGCGAAGAATTTGTGTAGTCGAGAAAGGCGCTGTGGATGAGAGGGAATAAAGTAATTCAGGGACCTTTCTTTTCTCCTGAACCCAGTCCTGCAATCTATAACTTTTGTAATAGTTGTTACGCCGGCGGTCACTGCTGCTGACAAGACTTTAGACAGACCGTTTGAAAGGACGAATGAATTTTGAAATATCCTGATTTTTGTCGTCGCGAGATCTTCGGGGACGGTGGTTCCGGGTTCCAGCCCTAGAGAAGAGTAGAAAAGATTGAGTTCCGAACGAGAGAGACAGATATTGTAGGGTTCCGCATCGAATACAATTGTTCTAACCCTAGGGAGGTTCAAGAATGCAAGAGTCAGCATACTTGTGGTTTCTCCACAATACAACCCGAATAGGTCGACTCGATCAGCTTTTGAAGCTGAGAGCAGTCTTTGTTCAGGAGGGTCGGGCGCCCCCGCGGTTGGGGCAAGCCCGGGAATATTTCGGTTGCGGTTGGATATGGACAAGGGGCCGTAGGGTGCTTGTTCAACAAAGACGAGACGCCGGATTCTTCTGTTCACCCCGGAAGGATGCTGCGATATCTTCAGTAAATTCTCGATCCCAATTGGGACAAGGAAAACTCGCCGGGTTCTGTATTTGGCCTCCAAGTGTGCTTCCCGCGCTTTCAGGTTCATAGTCCTGCAGGTGAGACGGAGAGCAAGTATGTCATCCTCATCGAGGTTACTTGCTATCTCATGTATCAATTCAACTGGAGTGGCCAGGAGGGTAGCCGTGGCCGGTTTTATGGGCCCAGATGAGGTTCTGGAGCCCATTGGAGCGATATTTAGATGCTCGAGAATGAATGCTAGAAGATATCCATCGAGGTTAGCCTGGACATTCCTCTAGGGACCTGGGGCCTAGGCCGGATGCAACATGTAAAAACTTACGCGGTTGTTTAAATAGGCGAGCAAGTGTGAATACCAAGATCCTTTGAATCTTCTCTTCCTTCCTTTGATTTTATAAATTTAGTGACCCACGTGGGGCACTGACTTGCGAGCCCCCGTGATGAGGGGGCTAAGCAACAAGCTTGGATATTGGAAGTAGACGTGTTTGGCGTTGGGGCTGGGCGAGACGTAAAAGAGGAAGTCGGATTTGAAGACGCGTTTGAATTATAGAAGGACAAATTTTGTACTTGAAATGGAACGTGGTTTACGAGACAAGAAGGGAAAGAAGGAGAACTGTTAAGTATAGCTCTCCATTACATACTCCCCAACCCCCAACGAGGGAAACCAGACTCGTTAGGATGCTATCCTGATTAAGTTTGCAGCGTATAGATATGTACACGCACTGGCGTCCAAATTGCACTGCCTCGTTAAAATATCCAAAATTTTAATTAACCGGAGTCGGGTCTCGACTAAGGCCCCCTAAGAAATTGGGCCTTGACGGCTATCGATATCGACCATAGTGCCATGGTACGCTATTAATATTAATATTGCATATATTGTGTGTCAACTCACCAGCAATGTTGCATTTTCACTATTGTAGTTTGGACGAGTTGATGCCTCATTACGGCAATTCATAGCAGAACCGACCCGTTAATAAAAAAATAGGTAATTTTTTATAATTTTTAAATTAAAACTTACCGTTTGAAGGAATGATTTAATTAAATTGTCCCGCAGAAATCCCCATGCTACTTAGGAAGGCGTTTACAGAGCACTGTAGATCTGATCTACCGCTGTCATGCTCAACGTAGAAATCTTAGATCTAGATCTATAGATGACATTCGAGGCCCCGAAAAACATTTCATTCAAACGTTACATACAGCTATAAAGGACTGGTTTTCCAGAAATCATATTCGATCGATGACCGAATGTTATATTTTGAATTTACAGATCAAATCTCAACCCAAACATCGATATACTCCTTTCTTGTGGTTCTCTGTTATTAATGCGCTATATGCAGCGGATGAGAAAGAGCCTTAGGTCTCAATTACCACTATCTTGGTTTCGGACGAAGGCACCGCCCCATAGTATCAGACAATTTACGCCAGGATATCCTCTTGAATTCTCTGGACTAAAAATCGGGCAGATTTTAACCGGAAAAAATGGGTCTATCAGGCAGAAAATTGATATCCGTATCGATATATCATCCATTTATTACGGCTAGCAAATCCAGCTCCCCGAAGATGACCGTAGATTTTCGAGATTTATTTGGTGATACAAAATTGGTGCAAAAATATAGGGTAAAGAACTATCTTGTATATCACCAGAACATGAAATTAAACTTAGAGTATATAAGTAGCATCACGGGGATCCTTCGCCCGCTCTGTCGATGACTGGACGATTATAGAAATTACGGACCTAGGGTAAGAAAAGATGCTCTCCAGAGAATTGCCTCGCGATACACCGTATGTTAATTGCTTTACCAGATCAATGAACGTCATGAACGTAGACTTATTCACAACAAATAAGGCCAATATTATAATACAGAAAATTACATGTATACACTGCGCTCAGCCCCGACGTCGAAAATTACACCATTTTTACCAGAAAAGACTGTTTTCACATGAATATAGTTGTCGTGGTGGCATGGCAGAAGAGTATCTAGAATTTATTAATATAAACTGTCTCAAATCATTCGCAATCAATCATAATTCAGTGAAAATCATGACACCTTAATATCATGGAAATAATATGAAATCACGGTAAAGGTATGGCAAGATCACTTCAAGTTATTCAAGCCGCAATATCAAGTCCACCAACGTTCAACAGCTACGAACGAACCAAGTACTCCCAAGATGCCTTCTCGAGTTCGAGTCCACTATATACCAAAAGGCCAACGCCGTCGGTCTGGGTACGAGACAACAGAAGACCGAATTCTAGGCACCATTCTCAATACTGTTACAGAGAAGAGGATCCCCGTCGTCCTCTTAGAGGGCAGCCCAAGGAATGCATGGTGGAGGATGTCCGGGATTCAACACCCCCCCAGTTATTTATCCAAACTCTTTCGCAGTGTCAGAAACGCGATCAACTCGCAAGGCCCGTTCGGGAAGAAACTAAAAAAGGCTAGGCCAATCGGGGTCGAATATGTATCGATCAAGAACCCGTGAAGGAGATATGCGTAAGTTTATCCTGCATAAAGCAGTGGGATTTCGATTCTTGAATATATAGTTCTAATAAACAATATCAACATATAGGGAGCTCCCCCATCCAAGCCCAAGCGACCCGGCTGAGGATATTACGGCAGTCGGTTTTGGCGGAAGGGGAGGTATTATCAAAAGGGTCCACTTACGTTGAACTTTCCCGGCGGTATGTGGTTATATTTTTGTTCTATATGTTATTATGGCGATATCCTTCGGGGCGAAGCAACAACCGCTTAACAGTTCTTGGATTTTGCAAATTTCGGATTCTAATATTCCTTCCACACATAGCTCCGCCGCGCTATTTCGACAAGGGTCGAGACAAGTTTTTCACAGGAATTATATGCTTTCTCGGAGCTGAAGCCTTTCTGGCTAGAACGTTCGGCCGGTGTTAAAAAACGCCAATGGTCAGCTGTTGGTGATAACGATAATTTGTCCCTGGTCGACCTTGCTCACATCCCAATCGAAGATGAAGACTCCCAAGGGAGAAAGAGACAGAAATGGTTATATCAGGTGTCGCCCGACGTGGTGACTTCTTTACCTTTACCTTTACCAAGCAGGCTCCTCAATAGACGAGTTCCTTTTTAGCCCCATCCTGCGGCCGTAAAACCCTTCATGATTTCAGGCAGAATATATAAGTGGTATGATATTGAGATAAGACGCATTGTAGTCCAACAACGCCGTCGGGGGTCTGGGCACGAGACACGGGTAGCTAGCACTATAGATGAATTTTATATTTTTATTCTTGGATACACAAATAGGTCAGGAGTGACCATACCCAACCTGGTAGATTTCCTCAAGAAACTCAACTTTAAAGGAGATAGAAAGACCGGACAAGTGTTGGATATAATAGAGGTGTAACTTGGCCTACTAGTACCTCACATCTTTTGGCCGAACTTGGCATGGCCTGACGGGACACACAAACGAAGAGGTATTTCTCGCCCACGCAGACTACGATGCCTGGTCTGAAAAATTATAATAATGACCCGCCATCATTTTTTACAGTAGGCCGACAACCATGCATATGGTCGCTAGGGTGTTATCTAGAATAGTGTGGTCTTTGGGTTTAAGTACCTAAGCTTGCTGCGGATCAATTGATCCGATCCCCTCGTCCAATTGGCCAAAGATTCCTAAGTGGTAGCTACATTAGTCTCGTAGATAGTCGAGCTATTCTCTTTTTCGAATGCTCTTCATGAACTCGAGCTAACCTATTCGGTTGGACCCAAAGCCTCAAAGCTAGGAACCGGGCCGCCCAGCATCCCAGCTTGAACCCAACCGGTCAACTAATGTGTGCATAAGCACAGTACTAGAAATTCTGCTTCTCGAGCTCCGGCCAGTCGTCGCAAAAGACTTAGCTGCAAAAGTAAGAAGTCATACACTAACTTCCACGATTTTGTTTATTTACGCCCAGCTAGAAAGTAGCTAGATGTAGACGCACTCTACGTTTCGCGGACCCACGAGCCAAGTCGTGCGTCGTCCCACGAATTTAATTGCTGTGTGAGCACAGATTAAATCCTTATCGGGAAGAAATCAGGAACGCTACCGAAATTTGATACACTCACCCAAGACAAAAAAAAACATCCCGGTCCCTCGGCTCACATTCCAGTTCGCTAGCTTAGCTCTATCTTTCGATCGGATTGAGGCTATGGATTTTTGTTTACATACCAACAAAAACGCGATTTTGGGAGCCCTTTACACGTCCCCACGTGTGGAAAGGAGATTATAAAGTAAAGCCTGAAGCATCCCCCCCTCACACCATCCTACTAGAGAAAAAAACCCAGTTATTCGGTTCATCTGCAGAGGATCCTTATCACCAAATTTAACCGTCCCCCCCCATTTTATAGGATACTTTGTATCTTGAAACCTATTTATTTTCTTCTTATCAAACATTGAGTTCGGTTTCATCTACTCGTTTAAATTCCAACAATTTCAACACTCTCCCCTGACATAACTTATCGCTCACGAAACTACTCCCAAAAGCCATAAAATCTACCCCCCCCCTATAACATAAAAACACAATGCCACCAAAACGTAAATCCACAGAAGCCAACCTCGAGAATAGGCTACCCGAAGCCCCAGCCGTCAACGATGCAAAGCGCGCAAAGATCATCCAGAACCCCCCGCTAGGTGATATTTCCAACAGCCCATGGCCAATTAAATGGACCGCTTTCGGGGCTGGAAAATATGTCGAAGATCCATTGAGGCCTGTCGCCCCTATTAACTTCACTGGATCTGGGGAGAAGATTGTTGAAGAGAATGTTGAGGATGAAGCTGAACCAGCGGAAACCGGTGAAGATACCCCTGAGGAGGTACCCACCGAGGCGCCGGCAAAGAAAGCTGCGGCGAAGAAGGCGGCAGCTAAGAAGGCTACGCCAAAGGGTAAAGCCAATGCCACCGAACCCGCCCCTGTCGAACCCGTGGCTGCTCCAGAGCCTGCAGCTACCGAACCTCAAGATACTACAGCTCCAGCGAAAAAGGGGAGGAAGCCAGCTGCAAAGAGGGCGACTCCTAAGGGAGCTTCCAAGGCCGTAGTAGCCGCTGCACCAACCGAGGAAGTGGTTGCCATAGAGGAATCCGTCGTCAAAGCCACCATTCCCGTGAAGAAAAGCGCTGCGAAGAAGGCTACTCCAACATCTAAATCCAAGTTGAAAGCTACAGACCCCGCCCCAGTTGAAGCGGTACCAGCCCTAGAAGAACCAGTCTCTAAAGCGAAGAAACCCGCTGCAAAGAAGGCAACTCCGAAAGCAAAAGCAGCAAAAGCCACAGAGCCAGTCCCAGTCACAGAACCAGTAGAACCCACTAAACCAGCAAAGAAGCCCACAAAAGCGAAAGCGAAAGCTACGACTACTGAAGGGCCCGTGGTAATCGCAGAACCCGAAGCTCCAGCACCTGCACCTGCAAAGAAATCAACAAAGGCAACAAAAGCTGCAAAAGAACCCAAAGAACCTGCTCCCAAACCTGCCAAGCTCCCCAAGGGCACCCTCCCCGAATTCATCACCACCATCACACTCGAGGGTGAGGAAGACGATAGCGTCCCGGTCTTCGACACCTGCGACGTCATCCGCCGTAAGATCACAGGAGCTCTAAACTCCGCAACCCACACCAAGGCATCCCTCATGCGTGCCTTCGCCGCCTGTACCTCGGAACCCGATCACCCGATAGCACCCAATTCGTTCCAAAGGTTCATGTCAGCAAAGGGGAAAACCGGCGGTTGCGCCAACCGAACCTTCTATGCTGCGTATGTGTATTTTGAAAAGCAAAGAATTGCAGAGAAGAAGAAGAAGACCAAGACTCGTGAAGAAATGGAACTTGCATGGGGAGATAGTGGGATGAATCTCGAGAATCTTGGGAGGGCGGTTTGAGTGACGACAAGGGATGCGGAATCTGTGCACGTTGACAACTATGGGAGACACATTTTAACTTCAAAGGGGGGGAGGGCTATGATTCTTACTTAGATTGTAAGGATTTGTGTCACGTCTTTTTATCAGGTTTATCTATCTATATTTGGTGTTCAGGCAATCTAGGTTAGAAATAGTGGGATTATTATCAAAGTTTCTTTTATGTTACGAGTTTAGACAAAATACGCCCGCGGCATATTTATTCGTCTTAGAATCAATATATCATCATTTCAAATACGTCTGATTTGCTGGTAAAATAAAAACGTTAATAGAAGAGAAAAAAGGCTATGATACAAGAAACGAGCCTCCAAGCTCACGCAGACATCCAAATTATAAAGCTACTCGAAGGGTCTATCCTGGAATTTCAATCTTCAGGACCAATCCTTTCTAAATATCCCAAACAAACAAAAACGTCTCAGCTCAACTCTTAACAATCCTTCGACCAGAATCGCTTGGCGTACTCTGGCAAGAAGTCATTTGAAGTAAAGCTAGGTGGCAAGTAGTATTCCACGTCAGCAGTGGTATAGTTCTCACCAGCCTTAGCCAAAGCGGTCAAAACGTAGCTTCTAATGAAGTCATAGAAAACAACATCAACTGTCTCTGGCGTGCTGCCATCAGTTGGGAAACCACCTTCAGCCACGATATCATTGGTAGCACGGAAGTATGGGATGTTGGAGTGAGGGGTATCATCACCATCAGTGCCGAAGTCATCCTTGGTGGTGTATCCTGGGGTAACGATTTCCTGGCGGCGGATGATCGTCTTGCGCTTGACGAGTCCAGAGTTAAATTGAGCGCCATCGAGCGGGCAGGCATCAACGGAGCGAGGGAGGAAGGAACGATGCTCACGATCCATATCACGCTTTTGTGGGGCACCGTTGTTGAGAAGGTCGAGAAGCTTGGCGGCAGCAGCGTATGGGACGTTAGGGATATACTGGAAGGCATTGGTGAATGGAGCAACAATGAAACTGTCGTCATAGGTGAAACGTCCCTTGACGATATCAAAACGGAAACCACCAGTGTTGACAAAGATCATACGTGCGATATCCTTACGCTCCTCATTGACAATAACAGCGGAGAGGGCCTTTTGGACGAGAGGATAAATGCTAAGTTCACTGGTCTGGGGAGCGCAGGAGAGGCAGTAAGTCTGAGGAGCACAGCCGTAGAGACTGGTGAGATTGAGGCGTTGGCGTTCGTTCCAGACTTCATCAGTGACGGATTCACCACGGGGGGTATCGAAAGTGCGGACGTTGTCAGAGTGGTATTCGAAAGAAAGACGGTTCCAATCAATGTAACGACGAGCGTACGAAAGATAAGAAGTAGTACCATTGACAGCTGGGCGGTCAGGATTTGGGACACCAGCCGGCTTGTGCTTGCCGTTTCCGGCTTCAATACCGGACAGGGCGAGCCAGCCAAGGGTCTCACAGTAACGGCCGGGCTCGAGAGCAGTGCTAGAGTTATCATAGACCTTGAAGTCACGAGTATGGCTGTGGCCACCGAAGAACTGGATGGGAGTATTTGGGTGAACCTTCCTGATAGCCTCACGGATAACTGGGAAGGTCGAAGTGGAGCTTCGAACAGAGTTGTGTCCAAGGACCAAGAAGAGGTCGATTGGGTCAGAGGTGTTAATGGCATCAAGGAACCATTGCTGCTGAACCATATCCTTGGCCTTAATGATCTTGGAGTTATTGGCATTGCTAGTGAAGTCGAAGAGGACACCGAAGGCCATGATGCGGACACCGAAGTAGGTGGTGAAGTACTTGTGCGTGCGGCCAATGTACTTGAACTTTCCATCCTTGGGATCCATAATCTGGACATTGCTGGTCAAGTATCTTGATCGGTAGAACTTGGCGAAGTTCTCGAAGACGTCGAAGGCAACATCAGCGACGTAGAGTTCGTGGTTACCTACACGATGAGTATTAGCTTTGGAATCCAAACCCACACATGCATATGCATACAGCTATGCATCTTTTTATGAAGTTATATATAGTGCCAACTTACCGATGGTGAGAAGATCGTAGTCCAAGTTCTGGAAGATGGGCAAGCTGACCTCCCCGTTTACACCGCCCAACTTGACGGTGGCGTCCGAAAGACCGGAACCATCGTGCAAGTCACCGGAGTCCACGACAAGGAAATCAACCCCCAACTTCCTAGCCTTGTACCTCATATGTCTGATGAAGCTGACATAGTCACCCCAATCTGCGCCATAGTTCTCTTCCTTAACGTGTCCCATAAGCCAACCGTGTGTATCGGACGTGTGCGCAAAGGTAAGTTGACCCCATGGCAAAGGTCCTTTGGGGCCGGTGGTTGCCGGAATAGCATCTGGCTGCATACGCGGCTGGATAAGTCTGGCACGTCGAACCATTTCGACATCGCCGGTTCCAGTGCAGCCGCCGCAGGCGAGGGCGGTGGACGAAAGCCCAAGCCCTAGAACAAGAGATCTGAGCATCTTGTCAACGGTACGTGTATGTCGAGAACGAGTGTGTATATGTTTTGCGTGGAGTTTTCGCTGGGCGCCGAAGGGGATCTCGGAGTCGCTGACCAACAGAAAGTCTGGAGGAGCGTGAAGGGCAGACGGCCGTCTTATATATGCTGTGATTCCCTACGACCGCAATCGCACCATCAAATGGAGTAAGTAATTAGTGACAACCTCCAAATCGACCAGCCAGCATGCCAGTCTGCTAGTCTGCACTAACTTCTGCACGGCGCTGGAACCCGAAACTTGTGACAGCCTGCCGCTGGCATGTACCCTTCCACAATCGACTGATCTTCCACGCGTAGTTTCGAAGCAAAATGGAAGGACATACGGGTTCCACGCTAGAAGCCCTCACCGTGGAACAGATCCGTAGCCAGAGGAAGGTCAAATACCTCTTCGGCGCCGCGCTTGGGATGAGAGAGGAAGGAAGCTCAGCCTCGCTGTGACGCCGAAAGATGTGGTTTCGGATGGCCCTGCAGAGTGCACGAGTGCAATCCAGGTTTGGGTCGGTTTGTGACCTTGCATGAATGACTGCCTTCGTGCATGGAGCCCCTTGCTTGTGGACCCGGAGCATAATCGGTACTAACAGGGGCTAGCGTGCCTAGAGAATCCAAAGCGATTGGCTGGATCGCGGTGGTCTCACCCGAACGGACATAGAACTTCCTTCCCGTTCGGTGCCGCTAATTTACTCTGCACAGGGGCCGCCCCCGGAGGTATGGCCAAAAACACAGCCCCAGACCAATCGTAATTCAGATGAATTCATGTCGACACTGCACTGCACTATGCATTTTCAAGTGCTTTCAGGTTATACAAAGGCGAGAGCCGGTTCTTCGGTAAGATAAGGACATTCAAATAGAGTTTCCAAGGAACCAAGTTCTCCGCTATCTGGATTTCCACTACCCTGAATGAGGAGGTCAACAACCTTCGCCAGTCCCAAGGCCTTGGATATCCTCTCGGCTCTTATCGCAATATAATGCTGATGCCGATATCCATATACGCCTTCCAACTATACATTAGGTATATCGCTAATATTGTACTTGGTTACCCATACACGTGGGATTATGAACAGGATATTTAGTTTTATCTCTATGTCCTTTCGGTCCTAACATGGGACCTCGGCCTAATGTGCATGAATGGCGGTCATGTATGATCGCATATTAGCAGGGGACAAATTCAATAAATAAATATATTAGAAAGCATAATTTAAGACACCATTCTCGATTTTGGCTGCTAAATATTAAATGATTCGTGATTCGCGAGATTTATCGGTCGGCTGTTTCTCTACTATAATAACCCCAAACCGATCAATAGTTATCCCTATGATTTTTGGGGCTTGCATGAATCCTCGTTAACATCCCAAGTTGGCGCAGCGTTTTAATGGTAGCTGTTCTCGTGAGATGTTCAGGCCTAGGTCCGTGGCTACCCGATCTGTTACACAATCGAAGATTTAATCTAATGCCTATATAGTCGGAAGGAGGCTTGGCTACAAGGCCACTTGGCAGCATTAAGGGTTAGTAGGACCACTATCCAGTCTAACTGCCCTATTGATACCTAAATTGAACGTAGTATCCATGGATGTTGTAAAGGAATGTATAATTTAAAGTCGAGTACATAGATAGTCATAAATCCGCGGAATATGCCTGACAACCAGATCTTCAAGACCCAAATACTGTAAATCAGCCGTAATCACTGCTTTGGAGATCGCAGGACCACATGAGCCAGTTATTTCCGCATGAAACACCCCATAATATTATAATTAAATCTGCTTGCTGAAGGGCGCACGCTAAAAAAAAATCGGTCCAAACTTCACGCCCTATAGATCGAAGAAAAGTGTCGAAGAAAGGGTTATGAGGAAAAAATTGAAGGTCCTTGATCTGTCCCTATATGTTTTCACTTTTGAGCCTAAGATGGACTTCGAGTATTAGGGAAATTGAAGAGAGTTGATGATAACCTGTTCAATTTTTTACCCGCAGCATGTTCAAATCCTTCCCCAGGCTTATTATCAATATATCAACTAGAGAATTCTCATTGGGGGGAGTTCTGGGGGGTTCTGGGGGGTTTGCTCTGATATCTAAGTATTCCCTAAGTGAAGGCAAATGCTATATTTAAACAAGACATTTGGTAGCAATCGACCACTATGTCGTATAATCTCGATGTAATTCCAAACATTGCCTCTTTACAAAGCCTACCCTACGCGAGACCAAGCGTACCTATGATTTCCTACACTTTTGCTTTGCAACACCCCGGAATGTTGGATTTTCAACCCCGGTCGCACAGAGCCCCCGAATGTAGAAACCAATCCGCTTCCGGGGACACAAAAAACAACACTGGGGGAGCAGCTAGCCCAGCCTCGGCAGGCGCCGAAGTCTGGAACATTTTCCCCCTCGTTCATTATGGGATGTCGTAACAATGCATGACATCTGAACGACTGCCTAAAAGAAACCTAACTCGAACCCCCCAGTTACATCATTACCTTCCCCACAAAGGGTTCGCAAAATACAATATTTTCGATTTTCTATTTCTTTCTTTCTTTCTTTTTTTTTATGTATGGGGTTTTGTCTTTCATGAACAGAATTTTCCCACCGCCGGATGAAACCAGGTCCAATCGGTTGGCGGTATGCGCGAGATAGCTTAGACATGTATGTACATGTACATGCACAGGCACATGGAAGCCCTACACGTTCGGGTGTGGCACCCCTCCCCACGAGAAAAGCGCCTTCCGGAAGAAGCTTAAATTTCCAAGATTCTTTGGTTTCGATGCATGCCTTCTGCCAGGAAGGCTTGGAGGTGGAGCCCTTCCTCCTAGCTCCTGTGGGTGCATATGTATGTATAACGAAAGAATATATAAAGTGTGTTGGTTTAAACTTTCTAGAAGAAAGATAAGGGTTTCGAGCTACTGAGTAGCTCAGGTACTGTGAACCATGATAAAACCAGGGGGCGAAAATGTCGGCTTTGGAAGGTAGTAAAGTATCGCTTGGCAGAGCTGAGGACTTGAAGCTCTCTGATGATAGTAGAATAATAGGTAGGGCATTGATAGCCTTTAGCATTGATATCTGACCTGGGTATTAAACTGCTATGCATTCTGTGGCTGGTTCGGGTTTTGTCGGGAGCTGCGTGTATGCGCATTTACGCCCTCTCTCGTGCAATGAAATTCAAGCTATATGCCATCGACAATCCTTCGATGTTCGCTTGGTCGTGGGTTTTAAAGCTAGCCTAGCCGTTTCGCAATGTGCGCGAACTAGTCTTTGCAATTGGCTAGAGTATCCGCGAAAATAGCAATCTCCATAAAAAAAAAAAATAAAATAAAAAAAAATAAAAAAATAAAAAAAAAATAAAAAATAAAAAATACACGCATTGAATACGTAAATATTTTCATAACCCGGTTATTTCTCACGTAAACCCGTTCTTCATCGACGTTGGCAAAAAGTACTTTGCCTTAACCTCTAGGCTGACATCTCTGAGAAGAACCGATCCGGTATTGTGGATATTCAGAATTCTAGAATCCCAGCACAACCCAATAAAACCAACAACGTGGGGGTATGGTAGAAGTCGATCCCGGGTATATATATACGTACTTCATCAATACAATACACACATGCTCTCGCTTGCTGAGCAGAGCGTCCAATCCCGAAAACCCAAAACGGGTTTCCCCGTCAAAGGCCGTGTATACATTCACACCCGTTTAAAAAAAAAAAAAAAAAAAAAACGCCACATTCAAATATACCATAAGAATAGAAGAACCAGAACACGTGAAGGATTGACCATCAAACAACCTCGAGCCCGGCCGGCTATTCAACAGCTTCCCTGGGAATTATAGCATATACATATATCTCCACACCAGTAATCGTCAAGGATCCGCCCTTAGCGGGATGTCTTACACCTTAAATACTCTACTCCTTCGTACTCGTTTAGGCCAGGCAGCAACATTCGGTATCAGTACCTTATCCTGCACTGCAAAATCTAGGTTCTAAATCCGTCCGGGCAGTAGCGAAACGGTTTATCAGTAATCACGCCCTAGGACAGCAAGATAGCGGTGAACGCCGGCAAAGGCTTGTGACTACGCTGGAAACACCCGCTGCATTAAAAAGATGCTATCTTGGGTGAAGATTTCGAAGTGTAATCTATTCCACTTAGAAAGGCCAGCGGAAGGCCCTGTTAGCTTAGGTTAGGTCGAAGGCAGTAGGCTAGTAGTATTAAACAAGTTATAACTTGCATGAATCCATAGAGTACTGATAGTTAATATAAATCAATCCTGTGGATAAAGCGTCTAGGCTAGTAGTTAATTATAATGAGAAGCTTAAAAGACAAAACTGAAAGAAGAAGAAAAAACACCGATATCAGGATATTTACAACCAACTACCCTCCAAACTGAGTTTACAGACATGAATACCAATTAAAAAATGTTTAAGTGTGGAAACTTCTAAGAAATACGCTCTACTGTTGCTGGCATGAGGGACGACCGTCGTCAGGCCCTTCATGACTATTGTTGCTAGGGAATCCAAGTAGCTGAGCAGCAGCCTGAAGTCCCATTGGTGTTGGTAATCCAGAGCCATTAGTGGAGGGCCCGGCAGCTGAAGGTCCAGCGTTGGAGGGCCCAGCAGCCGATGGTCCTGGAGCTGTGCCTCCAGTAGTTGGGGCAGCAGGATTCGAAGTTCCAGGAGTGGCACCAGGCGCTGGGCTGACACCAACATCTAGCGCGCCCGGCAACAGATTCCTTATGATATTTTGTACAGTTGCCGGTTGTCCTTCCAAGGCCGCAGTGTCGAGCATGTTCCCAGGAATAACAAAGTCTTGTACAACGACCGACCCTGGCGGAGGGACGGTACTCGGCGGGACGGTGCCGGGCATGTACAGATGACCTGTTGGATCGGGTTGCGCGAATTGATATCTTCGTGGTGGATTGGGTTGGAGTGTATATGTTCGAGGTTGCTCGCCCGGTACTGGGAACGGTGGAAGAAAATCGAGAAGCCCCGCGGGTAATGGCAGTGGAAGGGGAGCGCCGATGTGCCCAATGCCAATAGGCCCTATGTGACCTACATGGCCTATGTGACCTACGTGGCCTATATGACCCCCAGGGCCTAGAGGAACTATCTCGTCGCCATCAGTATCGTCGAAATCATCATCAAGGTCATCCCAGACGTTGATTGGCCAGTCACCATGGTCCGAAGGGTCATCGGAACTGCTACTAGAATCATCGCCTCCGAACAGAGGATGGTTGTTTAAGTGGTGATGATGCGGCTCATTGGCAGCCTTGGGGTCTAGTAGCTTCGCCTCGAAGTCTACGATCATGTCAAGTGCTTCCCAGTAGGTTGTAGAGACGAGGGGCTTCTTTCCTGACGGCTGTACCTCGCATTTGTGGTTGCTGTCGCGAACGTGGCCCTGGACCTTGAATATGTGTGGCATTTTCCCTACCAATGGTATCCTCCTATCGGCCGTCTTAGTATGGAAGGAAAAAGTGTCTAATGTCAACTCCTCTTTAAGGAGTGAAAAGATTGTCGACCAGCATTGGGGGGTCTCTTGGAGAACACAGTCTTCGAACATCAAATGGCGGAGAGTAGACTTATGAGGGCGCAGGAGAACCTCGATAAGCTCGTCTGGAAAAAAAGGTATTCCAATAAACTCGAACCTTTTGATTCGGGGAAGGTTGATCTCCATCTTTTTCAAGAAAAATGTTGGTTCATATCTCCTCCCTTCCGGTCGCATCCAAACATGGAGATTATTGGGATTCAACTCCGGTATGATCTCCGCAAAATTGAGTCTTAGCCTTTCAATGTTAGGGACGGTGTTTGTTAGAAATTCAGGAAGGCATTGAAGCTCCCCTTCGGTAAGCTTTATGGGGCCGAATTCGTCAAAGTCTCTGTGGTCCTCTGGAGGCCAGGGGTAGCAGAGATTCATCTCGAGAACTCGTAAATTCTGAAGGGCTCCAGAGAGGCGGCTGATGTGTCGTCTGTGGCTGTCGAACCAACCGAGGGAGGTGTACATATACCCGTGCTGTGGATTATCAACAAGGATCTCTTTGATACGACAAGGAGCATGTTTTAAGGCAGCCATGACATAGAAAAGCAAAGTTGTCATTCTATCCCGTCTCTGTCGAACAGTATGATCTTTATAGAAAGCAATGAACTGATCCTTGTACTCCGGCGATGCCGAGAGAGGATAATGCTTCGCCAAAGCCTTCTCGGACGGAATGCCCTGACGGTCGACAAATTCGATGACCTCGAGATTTGGGAGATTTTGCAGGGCAGCAAAAATCAAAGCTTGGTCTTCGCTTTGTTTGAGGCCTTCGAAGTTGTGACAGTCAAAGGCGAAACAAGTCCGATTAAAGAGTTTTGGGGGTCTGAGCTCTTCCTCTTCATCATCATCCCCGAGCGAATTCAACAAGAGGTTGGGCCTAATATGAACGTAGGGAGATGCGACATCGATCTGGAGATGTTTGAGGCGGAGATTGGCTCCACTAGAATGCCGAGTTAGCTCGAGCAGGGCCTCGAGGTCTGGTATGGTAGCAAAGTAAGTCCGGCATTTGAATAGTGCTTCCTCATAGATTCCTGCGGCTTTTTCGTTGAGCTCGCGGCAGGCCAGCCTCAGCGACTTGATGTCATCAACCGAGAGGTACCCCACTATGAGGAAGAGGACTTCCAACGGGACAGATAGAATATCGGTCATCGATCCGGACGTTAACCCTTCCGCGCTATCATGAAAGGTCCAGGTGTCTTCGGGTGAGGTGAAGTGAGGTGAGGGTATGTTTGTTGTAGGAGGGAAAGAGGATCGGATCGATTAAGCAGCCGGCGAGTCCAGACAAGTTCAGCCTTTTGGCCACACGCGTGGAGAAGGCTGGACTAGAACGAAGGAGGTTAAGAAAGGGAAAACACCTGCATAAGCGAATGCAGAATCTGGGCCGGACGACAAGGACTGACTTTGTTAATTTAGCCCGTCCTCCCTTTTAACTAACTAGTGTCTGGTTCCAAAGGGCGCAGGCTGGGGAAGTTCGAAGCTTTGATCGAGGTTGAAGATGCATGTGAACTCGTGAAGTTGCAGTGTCAACCGATGGTCATCTGAGGTTGCGGAATAAACAGGAGGAAGCCCACAGCCATTCGGCCAGTTCCAATTGATTGCTCTCGAGTCCGGGTTCACAAACCGCGTCGCGTCGTCGGGGAACCGGCAAACGTCCCTGCCAACTGTCAAGTTAAGATTCGATTCGAAACTTCAGTTTGAGCTGGTCTTTTGGCGGCTGCTGTGGCGCGCGGTAGGCGGGTGTGGCGCCAACTCGTAAAATGCAACAGATGGAGTTAAATTAAGTTCTTTGTTTCGCTCTATTGTTTGGATATAAGGAGCAAGTAGATACAAGATAAAGGTACCAGGTTAGGTATATATATTATTGCAGTCAGCCCTTGTTAGGGAGTCCATAGTCTGGGGGGAGTCCTTTGGCGAACAAAGAAATTTACATTACTATCTTTTAATCTCCACTGGATAGTCTCTCTCTGCTACCCACTGGACATGGTTTACCCGGCAAAATATTCATGAACAAGAATTACTAATAGACACGAAGGACAAAAGAATAAAAGACATCACTCAGCCCGGATCCTCTATTTTGGGGGGTCTGGGTACAAAAATTTACAAGAGAAAAGGCCCAAATTTGAATATGTCAATGAACCTCCCTTCACAGCAAAAGTACTCTCCATAGCCATAAATTATAAAATAAAACAAATCCTATTGGCATACCGCGCTAAGAGCGTCCAAGTACAAGACCAAATTTATAGGACCAAATCCGCCGAATTCTCCCACCAAAAACTTCACAAAGCATTCACCGTTTGCGAAATATATGTATCAAGCAATCCATCATCAGACCTGACCACATCCCTCTTTCTAACTCCAGCCCGATACAACAAAAATGTAGGTATCTGCCTAACCCCGTAGGCTAGTTTACTCCTCGGTACTTTATCGACATCGACATAATGGAATGCGACGTCATCATCGGCCCACCGATTCGCCAGGACCGAGACTTTCTCCTTCATATTCGTGCAGGCCTCGCACCATTCTGCGACGAAGCCGATGACGACGAGGTTCGGACTTCTGGTGACCTTTGTGAGCGTGTGAAAATCTTTGATCTCGGAAATATCGCCGAGGGCACAAGAAACGGGTTCATGGATCTGCCGCTCTGTGTGTTTTATTTTGGGGTCGGATTCTAAGCCATTGAATCTTGGGCTGCTCGTCGCCATTTTTATTAAAAAAAAAAAAAAAAAGTAGATTAAAATATGGGAGATTAAAACAATATTAACCCCGAATGCGTGAAGGTCTTTTGGGAAGAGAGGGCTCGAGGGGGAGGATTGATGCAAGCTTGTTTGGCGCTATTGAGAGTGAATTTTGGAGAATCCCAGGTCTTGAAGTCTAGATAATAAATACTCGTGTTCTCGATGAAGCTCCTCATCACCCCCACTCGTTTCCAAGCCGATTGATTCACGAAGTATCTACGCCAGGACATCATCCGATATCCACTGGTCCTTTATCGTCCCATCTTCAGTTGCTGATAATAGTCTCAGGACACACCACGTCAGTCTAGTAAAATCACTCCCATAACGGTGTGTATCGACCCGCTCTCCCATTGTGGCGTTTCGGTACGAACTCGACAAAGGCCGGATCTATCGCCAGCTCATTAGAAATCCACTGTAGGAACAATACAAAGTGAAGTTCAACTCAAATCTACGTATTAATATATTTCATATCCCCTTGATGATAGACCCTCCATGTCTTCTCCAGGATATACCTCCATAGTGAATACCCACCATATCAGGTTTAGCCTAAGAACCCTAGCTTAGGATTGCATGCAGGGCCGCGCAGCTTTCCATTCGTCAACCAAGACATCGGATTGAATAGTATAGTTGGGTCAAGTATAGCTATTATAAGGCATTAAAGGAGAGTGCCCATATAACAATTAAAAACCACAGCGTGTCAGGCCTGCAGAGGCTGAAATCAAGGCTAATTCAAGAAGAGCTCGAGATGCTAGCTAGAGCGCTGCAATCCGTATTCAGATACCACAAAGCCGGCCGGCCGCTAGCTAGATCCACTGCTCGAAATTCGAAAATTCGGCGGACCTTGATATGGGTGGAGAATATCTTGGAACCGACCCTACTCTGCAGGCTTACAGATTGACGTAGTGGAGGATTTCCTAGCCTTCTGTGTGGGGAGTGCCAACCTACTTATACACATTCACCTAAGTAAGATATTTCAAAATTTATCGATGGTTATCCCGTTAGTTTTTATTTTATTTTATTTTTTGTAAAAAATATTGAAAATTCAAAATAAAATAAAAATAATATAAAATAAATTTAAGTTTCTGATGCTTTTTTGTTTTTGGATCCGGGCCGTTTCGAACCCGAGCTCTTGCTTTATTTTTCTCTTATGGATTAGATCTTGTTATTTCAGTAGCCTCGAGTCACCGTCCCACCAAACGCTGGCTGGTCACGGCCATTTCTATCTTATCTTTCTTATGATATAGTCTACTATGCATACATCCAAGTCCATGCATGCACGCTGCACAAATTCTCGAACCTAAGTGGAGGAGCAAGCGTTGCTGGCACTCTGGGACCCTTGGCGGGTAGACCAGCGAACCACAAACCCCAATCCCAAAAGTCCACGATTATTTGTGGGGTACCTATCCAATGCAGAGACCGTTGGGGATTACAAAAGCAGACTGGGCAGATATACCCATAGACGATTTTTTTTTTTTTTTTTTTTTTTTTTCTGCATGCATGTGACACTGCGCATTATCGTGTACTTATGGGACGGGATTCCGGGATGTCGCAATTGCAATTGTCGAAGGTCTTTATATATATGGCTGAACGTGGTCGTCAACCTTACTATTCATGGAAATTACCGAGCCTCGAATGGGTCAGTTGATCAAGAGTTGTTGGTTTTCGTATCTTTGGGAGGATAGGATCTCGCTACTACATGTTTTCCTAGAGATACTTATGAAGGAACTGCAGAAATTCTATCTCAATTTATGCAAGATGCAAGTTGCATTGTATTACCATGATACATTCCCCTCGGACCTGATACGAAATTCTCTACCTCAGGCAGACTTCGTATCGGAAAGAAATTAGTTTCTAGAAAGTTGTAGAAGAAAAGGTTGCCAGCTCGTTTCCTCTCGCAGCAGGCCGGACCGGCTCAATCACATTGTCACGCACCATCCTTAGACGATGAATGCGAAGTAAATGTCTTCTATAGTCGTCCTAGGTACCGGCCTCCTGCGGGGAACGGATCTCGATGGGAACGAACTAAAACGATAGGTTCGCTATCCCCCTCGTTCGCGCGCTCCAATACACCAGCCTGGAGTTTTTGCTAAAGCCCACGGATAGCTCATTTCTGCACGAGTTACCCTGGGCCGAGTAGTTGTGGAGGATCTAACGACGGGTGGGGGTTGCGCACCAGGCTGCGCATTGTTGCCTTCGAGGTCCCGCCTGTCGACAGCTGTATCACCTGAACCTGCACTTTGTTGAATATCCTCTTTCCCCCTTTTCCCATCCCAATCGAAGACATCTGTAGTGTCAGCGCATAGGAGGTACTCCACATCATCTTTGAACACCACTCCAGTCTCCACGCTCAACTCAGCCATAATATCCAATATTGCGTAAATCCACAGCCATATTCCCTTTCTCGTTTCTGCAACACCCTTGACAGTTTTCCCTCTCATCAAAGACTTTTCGAATTCAATGAAGGCGGTGGTTATACTCTTTGCGGTTTCCGATTCCGAGTTTTGAATGTGTGGCGCACTATACATGTTTTCGAACACACGGTCGAGCTCTTCAGGTTTGAGTTTCTCTTCCATATCAACCCTATAGATCTCTGGCCGGCGAATCGAGGCCGACTCGTTGATTGCCTGGGCGAAGTAGCCAGGCAGAATCGGAATTCCATATGGAATACTGATGTCCCGGTTGCATATAGTGCGGTCAATGTAGTGCAAAGCCTGAACATATTTAACAAGGCTCGCGTAGCAAGCACACGCTTCAGCTGATGTGTACTGCCTGTCAACGAGGAGCCGGTATAAGGCACAAAAGTCCGAGTATATCCCTAGGAGGACGGGGCGTGTTGTGAGGTCCTTTGGTGGCCATTCTTGGAATAGAGAGGTGTAGTACTTGTAGAGGAATGTTCTCATGGACTCATATCCCTTTCGAACAGCACTTGGAAGTTTCGTGGCCGGTGAGCTAAATGCCCATAGTTCCTTCAAACTAAATCCCTTCATAATCTGAGAAAATACACCAATAGTATCGGCAAGCTTCTTATGGTGGGACGCTAGAAGGGCAATGATAGGATCTGGGAGAACTTCATGAGCTTTGGAATCAAGCACTTGGGGCCACCTAAGGAGCAATTTTAATTAGCGGCGTCATATGGCGGGGTATGGGGAGAAACTGACATTCCAACGCTATGGGCGAAAGCCTCCAAATAAAGATCCTTCATTTCGTATGTCGCAGCGAGGTGGAGGAGATCAACTGCTTTGATAGGGTCATTGCTAACATCCCAAAGGCCACTTTTCCTGATAAACCCAGATAATCTCACGCCGAGACTATCCTCAGACCCATCAAAATACATTAGCATTCGGTCGACTAGGTCACTCAAGAGAGGAGAGTCCTCTTCAATGAGCCCGACACAGAATGAATCGAACATGCAAGCGAACACATTTCTCATCGTGACGTAGTGTCTGAGTAGAGCCAAGGGATCTGTCTCCTCGTTTCTTCCATCCGGTCGATCGGCGGCAAAGAAAAGAGCAAAGTTAGCAGTAGGATATGTTGATTTGTCAATTTCGAAACCACCCTGCCATACTGGTGAGAATGCCGTGCCCCAATAGTCAGAGGTCGACTGCAAGGTCAACGAGTCAACCAAGAAGCTGGGTCCCTGGGGAGTTGTCTTGTTCTTGGGACAAAGATACACAAGCGTATCTCCTTTATCATTCCAAAGCTCCGGAACAGGAAGTCCGTTGTAGAGATTCGAGTAATCATATTGAGGGCACTTGCGAGCGTCCCTACCAGCTATTATTTGGTAGGCACATGGCAAGCCCTCAGGCAAGTTGTCTCCCAAAATTGGCGGTGCCTGGACATTGGCGCCCGAAAGTCCATCCGCGTAGAGATGAGACTTTTCTTTTCCTTTGTTTTTTGAGGGTTCTTGTTCAACAGCGCCTGAGCCCTCGCCAACATCGGGAACCTCGCCTTCAACGTCGTTGACGAATAGTGGTCGCCAACTAGGATCCTGTTCCACGTCCAGATCGATCAAACCGGTAATACTAGGTCGCTTTGCCAGCGCTGCAGCTGTTGCTGACTCGCCGAATGCGGGGATTTTCTCCTGGGAGTCCATATGCTGGATGGTTTGGCTTCTCAGCCTCAGCATTCTCATTTTCCTTCCCCTTCGATATATTCGCCCTGCTAGTTTTTGACTTGAAATTCTGGAAGAAGCTCGAGCGACTTTCCTTCAGCTTCGCATCCGTAATGTTTGTCGAACTTGGCTTTCTTGAGAAGAGGCTCGCCATACTTCCCTTTCGAGGGAATCGTGAGTTATTTGACGTGCCGACATCCGATGTGCCAGCCCCTGTAGTCATCATTGCGCCGTATAAATGACCAGCCACAACAACCGATACAATGTGATTTTGCGTGAATGGTGATGAGGTCGGAAATGGTAAAATCGATAGATGGTTATGAGATTCCAGGCTCATGAGGAGAGAGAATATGGCCCCAAGTGTAAGATTTCATTTTGGCACACGGTTACCTAGTATTCGAGGCGACGTCTGGGACAAGGCTTCCATCCAAGGGATATCGCTCAACCGCTGTGGAGGATTTACAATGTTGTCAATATGTGTTGCCCGACGTTCTGCTGACAAATGTTACCACACCTACAACACATACTCAGTGCTGCTATTGAGGTTATGCAGCATGTAGATTCTTCTAAATCTTAAGCATCAATTCACCAGCTGGACTGCTTTTCTGGGTTAAACAAGTTCGCAAGTTTAATTCATCCCGAACTTGGTGCCGCGAGGCTAGTTCATCCTATCAAATACAGAGCAAATGGTAACCTAAAGAATGATTGGGGCTTAACGCCGCATCTATATACCGACGACCTAGATCGTCAGCGGAAACTACAGTATTTCCCACCTGACATCAAATAAACCATCTTCTAGCAGTTAGGGTATATATAATAGAGGGAGGCATGCCACCGAAGTATGGTCACCTTTTTTTCTAGCTTCAAGTGGACCCGGCAGGTAATTGCATCTTGCATTCATAACAAATTTTACGACCTCAGAATCACATTACTACTCGAGATATATAAAAACCAGTCGAATACAAACTAAAAACACAACTTCGCGAGCTCTAAACTATCAATTTTTTCGTCTAGTATGGCTGCCAAAAGAGCTTAGGATGAGTATGTAGGCAGAAATAATGCGGAATGATTATATATACACGATGCATAAATGTGTTAATTTAACATAGTACTTATGCTCGATACCTCTACGGCTGTCGCACCAACGCAAATACATAAATTCCTTCACATGATTAAAATGCTACCGGGAGTATATTTAAATCTCAATCTTTATGGCACGTAGAATTCCTCTTTCGAAAAAAAAGAATCCCCCTAAACCAGGACACCCAATACTAACATAAATATATTATACCATGCGTTGGTCGCTTGGCCTTGGTAGGCAATGCGTGAGACTTCGGGAACACGGGTAACAAGGCAATTATGGATCCCAAACCCACAGATAATATCGATAAATTCGCGAAGAGTAGCAGATTAAGATTCCTCTAGTGCGCTAGTGGACATATCCCAGAGGCCCGATTTTTTTTATATTTTTTTTTTTACAATTTCCAGATCTAAAGCCATAGACGGCCATCAGTCAGAACCCCTGTCACTCAAAGCCCACACAAAAACTCCACCCACAAAAAATCCAACAACCCACCAAAAAAAAAACTCCACCCTCAAACATTAAACATTTCCCCAAAGCCTTTATAACCTCTATCTCCACTCCAGCCCCGCACCTTCACTCCTCCAAAAGGAGTTCGGGACTCAGGGTCTTATGGCGCAACTGGTTAGCGCGTCCGGCTGTTAACCGGGAGGTTGTAAGTTCGAGCCTTACTAGGACCGGGTCCAACCAATCTTTTTGCTCCTCGATTGAATTCATCCGAGTTCAAGCGAATTTTTTTTTGATACCCCTGTTTTGGGAAACTGGGATTGGCAATTATGTATATTATTGTATCCGTATGTTCGGACCGGTCTTCCCTTGGCATTGGGTGTGGTCTTATTGTCTATGGCAAGTAGCAAACGGTTGAATATGTGGCCATGTGGTCGTCGCGGGCGGGTAGTCAAACTTCTGGACTGCCTGATACTTACGAATGTTTATAGGTCCATGGGCGAAATCGAAAGTAATGCCCATGATCTCTAATGATCCATAAATTGTGATTGGCCAATATTGCGGGAATCTATGTGAGTATTGCTGCGACAGAAGTACTACATGGGGAGAATCTTGAAAGCCGACAGTCTCGATATTAATACGAAATCAATTACATTCTGAGCCAAAGCTATCCTTAATGCGAACCAAACTGATTCAACAGCTTGCGTTTAGATATGAAACGGAAAGGGAAGAACAAGAAGAACAATCTCGATATTGAAAGGCCCCAGCTTATTGCCAACCCTGCTACCGATTTAATTTTGTAGTACAGTCAGCATATATACCTTCTCAGCTGCAGCTGATAGAGCGGTAGCTATCTAAACTGCCGCAAAGTCTCAACCCTGGGACGCTTAATCACATACCAAGCCATACCCTATCCAGCTTGTACGATAGCCAAAGTATTTCCTTCAACAGAAAGTTCATCAAGCCGCTGGACCTCATCATCCGTCAACCTAAATCCAAGAGCTTTGACATTCTATACACGCCCAAATAAAAACCATTAACCTCTCTCGCCAAATACCGATAACTATCTAAAGTTTGAGGGCTAAGAAAAGAGAAATACTCACCTCCCCAGCCTGCTTCCCATTCCGTGCACCTCCCAACGGAATCGCACCTTTACACATAACCCAATTAAGAGCGATAGCGCTGATAGGGACTCCTATATACCATCATTCACACGCTAACTTTTAGCAACCGCCTTCAAATAATGTTTTTCCCCCACTAAGCCACCCGACAGCCTTCGCTTGCACAAGGGATATACCTACCCCTCTTCTCCGCAATATCCTTCATAGCCTCCACCAACGGATCAATAATCTCCCAAGGCTGATTCCCATAAATCCTTCCAGTTGGTAGATTCTTAGAACTATACTTCCCGGCTTTTCGTTCAAAGTCAGCCAATTTCTAGTGTCCAGGCTGGTTTACGAGACAACAATTTCTATCCCACAGGGGTTGTAGTAAACCTAAGAATCCGAGTGGGATGCATACTCAAACGACCCTGTGCCAGCGGAGAGTATGCCAAAGGCACAATATCACGCTCATGACATGCTGCGAGAAGACCGCTCTTTTCAGGGACCCTGTTTGTTTTTGTTTTTGTTAGTTCGCTCTGCAAGTATACGTCATGCATGGCAGTGCTGTAAAGAAAGTTTATGTAGACTTACGTGCGAAGGAGATTATACTCAATCTGATTACTTGCCACTATTCGCCAATCCCAAAGATAAATCCAAACGATTAGCATAAAAGTCCCTATAGGAAAAAGGAGGGAGGGTAAATCAATCATTCCAAAAGGCACTCACAAGGAACCCCATACTTCTTCAACTCTACCCGCATATTCCAGATCAGCACACATCTCCTATCAAAACCAAAACATACCATAAAAGGAAAGAAGAAAGAAAGAAAGAAAAGGAAGCCATACGCACCATCATACATTTTCACCATCTGCTCTTTATTATAATTACTCACACCAACCGTCTTCGTCAACCCCAACTTCACACACTCCGCCAACCCTTTCGCAATAGTCTCAATACTATAAAACACGAACACCGGAATATGTACTTGATACAAATCCACCTGTTCGACTCCCAACCTCTCTAGGGAATTTCTAAGCGCGCCAACAATTCCGACGGGCCAAAGGCGGCCGAGGAAGATTGGGAACGGGAGCCTGGGGGGGTTTTGTAAAAAAATTAAGTTAATTCTTCAGCCCAGCAGAAAAGATAGCCATACCATTTGGTAGCAATAATAATCTCCTTCCTCTCTTCCTCCGTCATCTCTTTAAGAAGTTTCCCTAGAATCCTTTCGTTCTCTAGGGGTCCGTATGCCTCCGCCCCATCGTAAAATTCAATCTTTTCTTTATTCAATTGGCTCCAAACTTCTTTGATCCCTGGAAGATCTCGCCCTTCTTGGTATCCCCATACACGCTATACCAAAGTTAACTTCTCTATACTCCCCGAGTTTGTAATTTTGCAGTGAATGGGGGAAGATATGGACTAATACCTTGTCTCCCCAAGCCCAAGTTCCGCAGCAAGTCTATATATATACCACCCAAAATCCTACGTTAATAAAAAGACCCCCTTTTTTCCAAGAATTTATATAAAAGTAACCACCTTATAAGCTTAAAGGAAAAGAACTTACAGCAGGAACCTCAACATTCTGCTTCATACCCCTCAACGTAACCCTCGTCGCATGGTTCAAAATCTTTGCCGTTTTCAGTGACGCCATTTTTTTTTTTTTTTTTTTTTTTTTTTTTTTCGTTGCGAGGTACTTTCTACTTTCTTAGCTTAGAAATCTTCTTTTGTTTCGCTGTTCGCGGAGATGTTTAGTTGTCCTCAAATCTTCGGGTATCTTCAAGCTTGGATCGAGCACTTGTCTTACGAAGCCAAATATCTTCGGGGAAACAGCAGAGTACATATATATATATAGGTAGATAAGAGACCCAAACCGACAGGAGCAAAACCCGGGATGTAATCCAGCAACCTCCTCCCAAACCTCGTCTTAACAAGCCCTAACCTAGCTAACCTCCGAATTATATAATCTTATAAATTTAAAAGACCCGAAAATAGAACAAAAACCCGTCGTCCTCAAGCCCTCAAGTCACATAAACAAACAAGAACATGTCCAAATCAAAACCACCCACCCCCTAACTCCTCACATTTTATATATGTATCCGACATTGCATTCCTACCAATCAACTCAACCGTTCACACCCGCTCCAAAGCAGGGATGTAAGCCACACCACATCCTTGCCAAGGCTATAATATACAACCAGTATACGTAGTATAAAACACGTAGACTACCCGGGCGTGAGGAATATTGACGTTCATGAATTTGTATCAACAGGGTTTTTGGGGTGGGATCGGCTATCCGGATATGTGGGTTGTATGCGTGTGAAGGTATATTTAGGTTGTACCTCCATTCTACATCTACATACCAATACGTCTATAGAATTTGTATCACCGGTAGTTACGACTATGACTTCGTCACTTCTACTATAATTTGAAAAGCAAAAAAAAAGGTAGTAGTCACCCTCAAGAGGTGAATCTGCTTATATTATTCATATATTATATCAAGTGGTCTCTTGAGTAGGTATCATCACCAGAGTATTCCCAGGCTACAAAAGGTGGAGGGGAAAATAAGTCGACAGCCCAAAGCGTCAGCATATTCCCCGCCCACACAAAGAAGCTCCACTCTCGCAGAACCTCAAAAAAGGTGTGTGTAGCCAACTCCGATGAAGAAAATCCACCTAAGAGAGAAAAACGAATGACTAAGAATCGAAACAGAGGCTGCTGCAGCTGTGCATTTGCAATTAAAGAAGCAGAAGAAGAGAAAAAGCATAACATGTTCCCGCCCATAAAAGATCTTTAAAATAGATCTCTCGCCGGGATAGCAAAAAGGCAGTATGGGTAAGGTAAAGGTACAAAAACATAAGGATAAGGATAAAGTAGATGATAAAACAAGCTGGCTTGAACAGGGCCCCCAAAAAGGGACGGTACTCCGCTATCAACAACAAAAAGGCCTAAAACAAGAGAATCAAGGTACCGCTCGAATTTAATCAAGCACCGACCTCGACGGCCTTATTGATAGTAGTAGCATCAACGCCAGCCATAACTACCTCCCTATCAACCTTCCCATCAGCTGGGGTAGAAGTAGCAGCAGCAGCAGCAGCTCCGCGATCCATAATCAAATCGACAACCTCTCGTTCTCGTCGGTTGATCTCAACGACGTCCTGTCCACCTCCGAGTTGTTCCTCGGTCCAAATGTTTTCAACAACCTCGGCACCTTTGACACCAACGCCAACGTGACCTCCCTTTGCGGCCCAGTCAGAGGTTCTTGGGATTTCAAGGGTAGTCCAGACTTCCTCAAGGGCCTCGATGAGGTGGTTTTGAAGATCGGCACCGTGGCCGGGGGTTGGCGTGATCCTCAACCTCTCCTGACCAACGGGGACGGTTGGGTAGTTGATAGCCTGCACATAAATGCCATGGACATCCAAAAGCCTATCCGAAGCCTTCTTAGCCAACTCGGCGTTTCCAACGAGTAGGGGCACGATATGGCTTGGGTTGGGAATGACTGGGATGTCCCGTCCTTCTAATTCTGTCTTAACCTGTCGGGTATGAAGTTGTTGTAGCCTTCTGTCACCGGCATACTTCATTTGATATTCGATTGCGGTTTTAGCACCGGCCATGACAGCAGGTGGGAGGGATGTGGTGAAGATGAATCCTGGTGCTAGAGACCTGATAGCGTCGACCAAGAGTGAGGAACCGGCAATGTAACCTCCAACGCAACCATATGCCTTTCCTAATGTACCGGTGATGATATCGATACGATCCATAACTGTGCCCTTTGGCCTACCGGAAGCATGAGCTTCGTAGTCGAGATGTTCAGCTACACCGGCGCCGGATGGACCGTACATTCCAACAGCATGGACTTCGTCCAGGAATGTGATGGCACCGTATTTATCTGCCAAATCACAAATCTCCTCAATAGGTCCGACGGAACCACACATGCTGTATACTGATTCGAACGCAATGATTTTCGGTACCTCAGCTGGCAAAGATGCAAGTTTCGCTTCCAAATCGGCGAGGTCGTTATGCTTGAACACCATCTTCTTAGCGCCGGAGTGTCTGATTCCCTGGATCATGGAAGCATGGTTCATTGAGTCGGATAGGATGACGCAGTTTGGAAGTTTCGAGCCCAATGTTGCAAGAGTGGCGTCGTTAGCGACGTAGCATGACGAGAATACCAAAGCGGCTTGCTTGGAGTGGAGTTTTGCGAGGGTTTGCTCGAGGCCGACGGCGTGTTGGTTGTGGCCGGAGATGTTACGAGTGCCACCGGCGCCAGCGCCGTAGGTATCGAGGGTTTTGTGCATAGTCTGGAGGACGTGCTTGTTTCGACCCATGCCGAGCTTTTTATGCATATATCAATTAGTATATAATGCCAATTGAGTGGGGGGTATGTATTATAAACTTACGTAATCATTGCTACACCAGACGGTAACCTTGTCCTCTTTTGTAGCCATGTGGGCCTTTGGAAACTCCTGGGCGAGACGATTGATGTTGTTAAAGTATCTGTAGGACTTGTCCTTATGCTTCTTGTCGAGTTCGTTATAATAGAATCCCTCATAGTCGAAAGTAGCCTTCTTCCCAGCGGTGTTATTCTGGAAGACGGTGAGCTTGTGGTCTGCAGCAGCAGTCAAATCGGCAGCATGTTTAGCAGCCTTCATAGCAGCAGTACCATGTGGACAAATCCCCTTCGAAGTATCAAAAACACCAGCCTTGATATGAACGTCCTCCAAGCTGCTGGCCATGGCCTCGGTCTTCCTAGTAGATTGAAGGTTGGCGGCCTTCGTAGGGACGATATAACCTCTCCTCTGGGTGGAATTGGAGATTCCAGCACCGATGCCACCGATACGAGAGCTGACCGAGGACATGTTGTTGCGGGCGGATTGAACGGCCAGGGCCTTTCCCATGATTGGGCATCTTCGGGCGAGGATCTGGAGGTTTGACATTTTGCCGCCTGCGATGCCTGGAGTGCGGGGGACGAGGGAGGTCGAGGTGCTCAAGGCGCGGAGGGCCGATGGCGAGGTTTTCTTGAGGAAAGGACAGACGGAACGGGATTGACGGAGGAGAGTCTCCATTTTTTTTCTGCTGTTGATTTTATTTTATTTTAATATTTTTTTGTATGATCAGACTTTTGTTTTTTTATAGTTCTTCCTCCTTCGTCTTTTGTAAATTTCCGGTGAAGTTGGAGATGCTGAATTGAGGTTGAGGTTTGAGGTTGTTGAAGAGGAGATTTTTGGGGGGGCCCAAGTTGAGAATGGAAGGTGTTTGTAACCGACAGCCACAGGAATGGAACAAAACAGAACCAGAGCAATTGAAGCCTCTCCGTTCGGGGAAAAAGACCAGGGAAGACGGACGGACGATGTTCAGGAGAAGATTAAAAATTGAGGAAGAGGAGGAAGAGAAAGAGCAGGACGAAGGGGGAGAGGTCCTCAATATAAAAGTGCCGGCTGTGGAGAAGCCCGGTGGCGGCAACGGTTCGATTCAGGAAAAGGAAGCCGAGAGCAAAGCGACATCAGAACCGTACGATACTTTTCTTACTTTCTTTAATTTGTAGAAGCAGAAACAGACCCCGGCTGATTCTTACATCCGTCTAGGCCAGGCATACGGGCATGCGCTCGCATTTACATTGCATGCATCATGCAGTGTCGCCGTCAGATGGGCTCAATTGATACTCAACTGGATTACTGTGTCTAGTATACTACTTATATGCCTATACCTGATATGTGTATGTCTACGAGACCTGATCAATTGGCATACGGTAATACGACGATACGACGATGTATCAATATATTCACGGCATGGGAAAAGGCTGGTACCTATGCAGGTAGACGTACCTACATGAACCCTCCCATGCACGATACCCACACTTCTCTATTTAACTGTGGAGATGTTCTGTTAACTTTAAAAAAAGAACATCATGGAAAGCGAACTCCAATCACAGTCTCTCCAATTCCAATCCGTCGTCCTCGGAAGGAAGGCAGAAAGGAAAAGAAAAACGAGCTCCCTGTGAGGTATTTCCATGCATGTGCGCAAGTCCTGACATACATTACTCGGGAAGACCAGGGAAAACCTTACTCGGGGCAAAAAAGAAACGTGCTCAATTACCTAGCTTCACCGCTTCGAGCGAGTCGAGGCTAGCCCCAAAAGCTTGGTGGATTAGTACACATCTACGGTATGGTACAGAGCATAGAACGGTATGTATCGAAGAAGCCGTGGAACGGAACGGCTTCGACGTCAGTCCTGTTACAGAACAGACGAAATACGACCGGAGTCAGCGGCTGTCTCCTCCATCGCATCTTCTCCCTCCGAGGAAACCTTCTTCCAAACCCGAAAAAGAAATAAAGAAAGAAAGAAACAAGTGGATCAAAAAATTACAAACCGAATCGGCATGCTTCGCCAAAGAGGAAGAAAAAAAAAAAAAAAAAAAAAAAACTTCTCTACTCTGACAAAACCCTGCCAACTGATTGGCCCATCTGACCTCTTCCCACCCCCTAGACCTTCTCCGCATACGCATCTAGTACAGGGAGAGTACTGCTGCCCTATCACCATCATCAGGATGTAATAGCTACCAGCTGCCCACCAGTCAGAGGCAATTTAGTTACCCTGCATGGCAAAAATGCACAAGAGCTTCCAGAAAACCCTTTCGCTCGCCCAACAAAAAAAAAAACTTCGGTTCCTCGGCTACCGTTCATGGTAGCACATGACAGACCGTGGTCCCCCTGCACCCCTGTCCGAACCGGCTCAAGCTTCCTTCCTACCTTTCGACCCTCGAAGTGTTAAAACAAGCTTAGGGAAAAAGCTGGGGAAGGCCCCGACGGTGCAGTGGAGTGGGTATATCTGATGCCGTATACCCATTACACTGACCCTTTTCTCCCCCTTCTGACTAATAGCAGTACCTATCCGACCCCAAATCTATGTGGGGTAATGCCGATACCTCTACTCCGCGTTCACAGATATAGTTAGCTATAGCCGGCCCCGTGATGTCGGACATACACAGCTGCAGCTAGCTTCTAGCTCTAGTCCAGACGTCGACGTCTAGACCAAGCACACTCCAAGCAAGGCCAGTATCGAAAACAGATTAACATTATTTAACAGAAATATGTCGGGTGAAAGGGTATGCACTCGAGTGGATTCAATGCCGTGTCTAATACATCGACGACTCGGCTGGGCCGCGGCCGCGGTTTATAACGTTTACACCAGGAAGCCCGTTTTTGTTGCAAAATGGCCCGGAGATATATAAATCCGCCTTCCTGATTGATATACGTTTTTCTCATTTGGCAAGATATAGATCCTAGATATATTCTCAGAAGGTGTAATTTATTTAATATTCTAACGTATACTATTCTATCCAACATCTCTAAACATCTCTAAACATCCACTATAATATATACCGAAGCCTCGTAGTAACCCCATAATAGTAAACCACCCCCTACCCCCCAATTAATCCACCCTACAAATCCGCACATTAGCACTAACCCAAAGACCTAACATATAGCCACTTGTACTCCCCCAAAATGTCCACCGACCCCCCAATCCAAATCTCCCAAACCCCAACAGGCATAACAACCATAACCCTCAACCGCCCCAACCGTCGCAACGCCGTAGACCCCGCAACCGCAAAACTAATCTACGAAGCCGTCACAGCCTTCGAAGACGACACCACCCAAAAAGTCCTAATCCTCTACGGCGCCCACGGCACCTTCTGTGCCGGTTTCGACTTACACTCCCTCGCCTCCAGCCCATCCACATCCGCCGCTCTGGCCGGCGGCGAAACCTTCAAAGATGGCGTAGACCGTCAGATAGGTCCCATGGGACCCTCCCGGCTGACCATCAAAAAGCCAGTAATAGCGGCGGTGTCCGGGTACGCTGTCGCCGGAGGGTTGGAGTTGTCGTTACTGGGGGATATAAGAATCGCGGAGGAGGATGCGACGTTTGGAGTGTTCTGTCGTAGGTTCGGGGTACCATTGATCGATGGCGGGACGGTCAGGTTGCAGGCTATTGTGGGGTTAGGGAGGGCTTTGGATATGACATTGACTGGGAGACCTGTGGATGCTAATGAGGCTTTGTCGATGGGACTTGCGAATAGGGTTGTTCCTAAGGGGAAGGCGTTGGAGGAGGCGGAGAAGATTGCGAATCAGTTGTTGGGGTTTCCGCAGGAGTGTATGAATGTTGATCGGAGGAGTGCGTATAATGCGGCTTATAATGCTAAGAGCTTTGAGGAAGCTATGAAGTTTGAGTTTGAGAATGGGGTGAAGGTTATTAGTGAGGAGAGTGTGAGTGGGGCGAAGAGGTTTAGCAGCGGGGTTGGGAGGCATGGGCAGTTTGGGGAGGGGAAGTTGTAGGAGATTTTATATATATACTTAAGTATATATATTATACTGCTGCCTTTAGCTCTCCGCTTTGTGTATATATTTGGATTTATCTTATAAGCACTAATGATATGAATACGATACGAATGGCTTGTTTCGAGAGTAGAGACGCCAATGGTATTAAAAACGAACTGACTATGACATGTAAACTAAACGAATAACAGAATAAAAGAAGAAAGAACTCCAGAATAAAAGCTTGAAAAGAATGCTGCGCTGCTATAGAAGGACTGTTTTACCTCCCCTTTCTTCTCATCCACCGGCCCATCCACGATTACTAGAACCAGTAACGTAGGATACCCGTGCAAACCGATCACAACTTCGGCGACGGCAATAACTTCCTCTTACTCATATAATGCGGCAACTCCTTCAACCCAACCCTGCTGTCCTTCGGTTCTCCGGTATCCTGTCTCTCGTCCAAAGGAACATAGTCCCTTCTCTTCTCGCCGACGTACAGTTGTCGAGGTCTGGCAATCTTGTTTGTGCCGGAGTCGATCTGTTGCTTCCAATGTGCGATCCATCCCGCGACTCTTGGAACTGCGAAAAGGACCGGGAAGAAGTCGAGGGGGAAGCCGAGGGCTTTGTAGACCAGTCCTGACCAGTAATCGACGTTTGGATACAACTTCTTTTCTTGGAACCTATATTCGTAGTCATACCGAGTTAGCTTCCTAGCCGTAAACTATCTTCAAATATATATATATGTGAAAGGGGGGGACTATACCAAGGATCATTCAACGCCGCATCTTTCAAGGCAATAGCAACCTCAATCAATGGTTCCTTCGCCCCAATGATCTCAAACACAGTATCCGCAACCTGTCTAATAATCTTACTCCTCGGGTCCGTATTCTTGTAGATCCTGTGACCGAATCCGAACAACAATTGTTTTCGACTCTTCACCCCCTCGATGAAAGCCGGTACTTTGTCAACAGTACCGATCCCTTGAAGCATTCGGATCACGGCTTCATTCGCACCACCGTGGAGGGGTCCGTAGAGTGCGCAGGCTGCGGCGGCGATGGCGCTGTAGGGGTCTACGAGGGAGGAGCCAACGTGGGTCATTGCGGCGGTTGAGCAGTTCATTTCGTGCTGCGGTTGTATTAGTCCCATTTGTCTCTTCTTTCTCTCCAGGCGAGATAAAAGAGGGTTGAGTGACTTACGTCGGCATGGAGGACGAAGAGAACGTCCAGCGCTTTGGCCAATCTAGGGTCTGGAACGTAGGAGCTAGGCTCGTTCATATGGTCCATCATGAACAACATATTTTCCGTATAGGATAGATCAGACCTCGGGAGGACTATTCCGCAAATTCCGATTAGCTCCGATGACAGACAGAGAAGGGAGCATAAGATAGGTAGTACTGACCAAAAGGTCGATTGATCCTGATTCTCATAGCATTAGCCGCCACCGTAGTAGCTTTACCCAAAATCCTGACAATCTGTTTGTTCATAGCCGCTTTGTCGTTTATATATAGGTTCTGGCCTTGTAGCGCTGGGTTTGCTTCCGGTGAAAAAGCGGACATGGCGCTGAAAGTGGAAGCGAAGATGGCCATCGGATGGGCATCGTAACGGTGGGATTGCATCATACGGGATAGATCGTCTGAGAGGAAAGTATGGTGCATGATTTCCCAGTGCCATCGCTCGGATTGTGGTTTGCTGGGGAGTTCGCCGTAGATGAGGAGGTAGGCGACTTCCAGGAAGTCGGACTTTTCGGCGAGTTGTTCTGGGGTCATACGTTAGATTGTCTTCCTTTTTTTAAAAGATATATCGATACTTTAAAGGTGGGGCTAGAAGATATTGGGCAAGCTAGGAGGAGGAGGAGGAGGTTAAATGTACCAATGGGATAACCACGATGCATCAATGTGCCCTTCTCGCCATCGATGTATGTGATCTTGCTACTCAACGCAGCAGTATTCATGAATGCGGGATCGTAGATTCTGAGCCCGGACGCAAAGTCATCTTCGTCTCGGTGGGATGGATTCGAGGAATCCTGAGGCGCTTTGAGGGCTTTGAAGGCGGTGGCGGGGATGCTGTTGTGGGTTATGGGGATATCGATGGTTTTACCGGTGCGGTTGTCACGGACTGTGATTGAGTCGGAGGGACTGGAGCTTGAAGGTTTAGATTAGCTTGGTTATAGCTTAATTTATATGGTTTGACAGTAACATGTGAGAGTTACTGCAAGGAGAGGAGGAGGAGGAGGACTGACGTGGATTTGGTGCCCGCCATGTTTGAATATGTTTGAAGTGAGAGTGGATGTTACACAGGAGGACCGGATGAAGCTGGAGAAAAGCGTGTTGGAGATGACGTGAAGTCGCGCGACAGATCGGGTTCAGATCAAGTTACACAACCAGCTCTTGCCCGGTTCAGAATATGTGGATATGGAATGGTCTACAAAGGAGTATTATCGAGGAGAGAAAAGATAAAAGGAAGACCTCTTGTCCGTTGTTTTATTACATTACATTACATGACATATTTCGGAACCTCTGGCTTTCGTGCGCGTGCTGCGCCGGGAAACTGCCACCCTCACTTTTACTTCTTCTTTGACCAAACGGCGGTACGAGGTTCTCGGTTGGTTCTCCAAAGTCAGTATCTGGGGCAGGGAGGGACAGGGGGGTAAATGGCCCGGGGAAAGCGCAGGTCTGCGGTGGGTCTGATGACGGTATTTCGCATGTGAATTTTTAGGCCGATGGAATGTGTCTCATTCCGTTTCGGTGGAACGGGATTGGCTGGGGGTTTTTGTTGCTTGGCTCCCTCGGCTGAGGGGATTCACGACAGAGCGTGCACTGGGACGGGGACGGATGGAGGTCGACGTCCTGCCATGTGCTGATGATATTCGATATTGCATATATGTCATATCTGTTCTGATCGTGCTGAAGCCGGGATTTAGTTTGTATGTACAGAGTATTGGATCGTGAAGTCAGTAGCACTAATCCCGATGCAAACCATCCAATCTACAACATTTCAACGCAGATGCATTTTCTATCGATATCGGTATCGACATCAGTATCGGTATTATATCCTGTAAAATAGAGTGGAGATAGCCGTCGGTTCAGCAATGCTCCGCTTCTCCTTCATATGCTCAGACATTAACCGATTTTATATTATGTATTATATTATATATTTACCATCTGACAGATGGCCCTTGCATCAGGCCACCTTCCTCCATACGGTTATATAATCATAATCATAATTATATATACTACCCACCGCATTCCTCTCCCCGCATTTATTACATAGTAGTATACAATAACAATCCGAGACATGAACGAATTAAAGGCTGTATCATCACATCTACCCTGATCCAGTCCGTCAGAGCTTAAGACATCTCGCACGACTTATACCTATAAATTTTTAATTAGTGTGGGGGTCCTCCCGTGGTAACCGGACATTAGTGATGAAGTAGGTAGGTAGATAGACACCGCTGTCACGCGATCCATTCTTCACATTCTAGAATTGGTTTTATGCCACCATCCGCTTGGTCTGCAAATTCCTTATGGAGCAGTTAGCTGAAGACACTAGTCTACAGAAAGTTGCCAAATAGTTAATTAAAAATAAATTCCGTGGTTATGCATAACTTCCGCTCCAGTGAACGGATCCAGGCCCGCCAGATCCGCGGAATAATCATCACTTCGGGTCGTGCCGCTGTATAAACCCAGAACCTACAAACTAAGCTACCGGATGATCCACATCTCTCTATAGATCTAAAATAGCTGTCTACAACGGGCTCTAATCCAAATCCGGATTAATTTTACACATAGGTTACCTTGATATCCAATACACACGCTTCAAAATACTATCACCGCTCACGCCAAAATCAACATTCAGCGACAGCATCATTAATGACACGAAAAAAAAAAAAAAAAAAAGTCTGGCGAAGGTCGGTTTCGAACCAACATCCCAGTCATTATTAACCAGAGACGATCCCCGCGGTCTTGCCACAAGGATCGTCTCCGGCCCTTCAACGACTATGTTCTACCAATTGAACTACTACGCCGCTTTCTGATATCATTCATGAACCCATTTCCACTATTTAGCCCGGAAACCTTTAAATTCGGACACTACATCGTATACTAGTCTCGTAGCATACAACGCTTCAAAAGCAACATGATCAGATACAACAGTTCAATGACTCAAAATATTTAAAAACGTGGGTACTATGCCGAAACAAAAGCTACCCATACATTCATCCATACATTCCCTTCCGCTCTTACCCATAAATCCTCGCCCGAACTTTCCACTAGCGGTCCTCCTTGTATATATCCACCTGCTCCAAAATCTAAAACATCGATAATCCATACCCCAAATATACGTATCTACCAATGGACCCCAAAAGGCTGGGGGACTGTATACATATAGTTGGCTGGGGAGGAAGTAAATACATTAGAAAGCGGGGTTGGTATGTTCGCTACCGTACCCGAGATACGAAAGCGCCCATTTTTCGATTCATACCCCGGTATTGAATTTTCAGAATAATTTACATCCTTTGATTCCCTTCATTCCTCGCCATTATGCCGCACTGGCCTAAAATCTGGGGGGCGTTATAACCTTAAAGGTATATATAAACTACAGAAGTTTTTTTTGCTAGTAGAAAGGTTTAATCTGATCGTCTCATCCTCAGATCAATATATACATACACCGATATAAAAACTTCATTGGGAATCTCACTACCGTCAAGAAATCTCCAACCCCTCATAATTATAACAACCACTTACCAGAAAAAAAATGTACTTTCCACTCATCACATTCCTCACAATCATCACCAGCGTCATCGCTACCCGCAAAAACCCAGAAATCCCAGCAAGGCTCACCATCGGCGAGATCTACAACCGCTGCGACTTCGGTCTTTCCATCTGTTGTTGCAGTGAGGATGCCCTTGACAAACCCACCGAGGGTGGTTGTTTCCCGCTGACGGAGCCGGAGTGTAAGTGTTAATTTTTTTCCCTTCCTTTTCTTTACTTTTAAAAGATTAAAACAAAGAATAATTCTTCCCGGTATAAATAGTAAGACCCTTCCGCTTCGTTGAAATATGCGGCGGCCTCCCAGCTTGCTGCTCCACATCGGCTTTCGATCCCAATGATCTCGTCACCGTAAGTTTCAGTACCATTTTGTGAAATTTCCCGGGCAGAATTTATTTCAGGAATACTAACATTACACCGCTCTTCTCAGGATTCCGGATCATGCGAAGAAATAACAATCAGAACAGAGCATGTTATCTTCGATAAGTCCTGAGATTTAAGTTATGGGGGGGGGGGGGGGGGGGGGTTGTTATAAATTATAAAAGTTGGAAACTGTGGCTGTCAGATTGGTATCGATGTATATACGTATACACTCATAGTTGAATCGGTTCTACATATCAATGACAGCTAGGACTAAAATTAAAAGTGGAATTTTTGCATTTAAACTTTTTTTACTTTTTTTCTTTGATTTAAGTATATTAGTCTTGGGAAATCGGACCTGGCTCGACCATTTACAATGGTCTTGTAGTCTAAACGTACCCAAGTATCATAGCAGGCTCTATGCAAAAACAACGCCCATAGCAGGTGGCGAGGCTGGCGCCGCGAAACAGTACTGATAAACCATGAACTAAAACGAACCCCAAAGCAGGGCGCTACCAGTTGGATCTATTCTATAACAACTATCATACAGAAGTAATGAACGCTAACGGATCATGAGGTATCAAAAATATAACGAATGCAACCCCTCCCTTCCCGCTCCCAAAACCCACTATTCACATACTCCCCACCACAAACGCCACCACAGTAACCACAAAACCCCACCCTCCTCCCAAAAGCCTCACACCCTTAGTTGCTGCGCTCAAGAAATATGCCGCGCCCAGGTAACTACAAGTGATATCACCATCATCACTTCTCCACCCGTAACTGTTCTCCCCACGACTTCCGCTAGGACAGCTGAACCCCAAACTCGCCGGGCAACTCTGTATCAGACTCCAGCATAGATCCATACAAGGTTTAATCTCCTTATACGGACCGGGGCTGACGACCTCATCGATCAGAATATTTCTACTCGCGGCTTTGAACGCTGGCGGTGTTGACCCGTCGTCATTAGTTACGTTCCCAAGTTCAATATCTACAATACGCCCGTCGTCCAGGAAGACCTTAGTAGGGCCGTTATCTTCTCCATCGCCACGGTTCCGTTCCGCAAGAAATGTTGCATTGCTACTGTAATCGGCACAACGGGGGATCGTGGTCGCGCATAGCCACGTCTTATAAGCTTTATCGCAATCTTCGCAGCTTCTGAGGTGGGAGTATTCCCGATCAGACGTAGTATTGCACTGGACCTGCTGTAGCGAGTACGAGAAGTTGGCATACCAGGACGATGCGTAGGTATCATAGAATTTGGCTAGATGGGGCATATTCTGGAATATTGTGTCGTTTGTTGGGACGGCGTATGCCACTTCGGAACAAAATTGGAGGTCATAAATGACTCGGCAATTTCCATCTAGTTGCATACTGTTAGAACGAAACAATCTAGTGAATGAGGTCTTCGAAGAAAAGGCACTTACCCGACTTGGTTGTAAGGTTGACCGCAGAATAGATGAAGCCTCCTTCCGTTTCATTATTCTGCTTTGCCAACCAGACGTTGTATGTCGTATTCGGCTTCAACCCTTTCAGGTATATCTGCTCCTTGACTTTATTTCCCAGGCCACGCCTTGTCATCGAAATATCACCGCTTGAAGAACGAAGGCTCGCACGGGCGGTGAGCCCGCACCAACTTCTTGTTAGACCATTTACAGCGGTATCATTGGCCGGATGGGCGAAGAATGTATACGGTGGCCTGATAGCCGACACGTTGGCAGATTTGTCATACGCAGTCTCATTGCCTGAGATCAAAAGTGCGTTGGAAGAATCACTATCTATGAGATAAAGATTCTGATACTTATACCAACCATAGTATTGCCGTTTCGTCGAGGCGATTATTTCGTAATTCCAGAAACCGGTAAAGTTTGCCATGTCGGATGTAATGTTAGGAGCGACAACCGAAAGGTAAATCGTTGAACTGGCATTGAGGGTGACGTTGGCGAAGCCTTCGATCACAGGGACGACAATCTGCTGGCGAGGGTTTGCAGACGGGCCGGGAGACTTGTTCGTAGTTGCATTGGATGCGTAGAGGGTTAGATTCGGCGGGACGGCTCTGGTATTGTTGGGGGCCGTGGGGCCCCAGCAGGTATTGAAACCGAAATAGACGGTTCTAATACGACTGTTCCTCTCGATATCAACGAAAACATTGGAGGAGCCAGTCCGCCCAGCATCGGAAAACAATTGCTCGGTGTCTAGCCCCCAGAGTTGCACCTCGCCGGGTTTGATGTTGAAGTTACGATATTGGTCCTTGACAAGCGAATTTAGGAAAAGCCCTCCTTGACGTTCTTGCAGAATTCCTGGCAATAGATCGTGAAGTTCGGCTCCCTCAGGAGAGGTTGTATCCGCCCACGACTGCGACTCTTCGGTGGACTGTATAAACGGATTGAAAAATGTACTGACCCCCTCGAGAACCGGTGATCGATCATTCTGTGAAGTTTCGGAGGAGGAGGGGTGGTGATGGTGTATTCGATGGCCACTGCCAAGATCAGGTATCGACTGCGAATATGCTGACGGCGGTAGTGTCCACAATACAAGCAGTGTGATCATAAGCACTGTTGCAAACGACGAGACGGCGACACGAGACTGAAGTGGCGTCAGCCGAGGACAAGATATACTGAATGCCATAGCTTAGTCCGTGGTGTATATGCAAGCTCCCACAAAGCCGCAGAGTGGAGATGGGTCCTTGATATGCGCCCCAGCCGGCAGGTTGGAGCCGAAAATGCAGGCTAACCTGAGAGGGTATTATTCGGCAGCGAAGAACGGGCCTTTCTCAGGCAGTCGGGCTCAACCAGCGAACCGACTTGTTAGAAAACCCGGGATTGAGCTGCAGCTTGGGGAGGCGATGGCTTCGAAGGAGGAGAGGAAGGCGCAACAGCTGACACTCCTACTCATTGTGACGGAGAAAGGTCGGACGCCCGAGGACACTGTGGGCCGGGAATGGAATGGTGGAAGTGGACTCGTATAAGGCAGACTTTCGACGTTTGGAGGCCGGGTTGGTGTTGCTGAGACGTCGTCAGGGGTTCCACCAAAAATAGCAGCTGGCTGTTGCCCAAACGGGCAATCCCAAAATACCACGCAACGCAGGAATATTGGTTGTGAATATAATACCCGCGCAAAGAAACTCGCTGGAGAGCACGCGGGGGGGAGCACGTTAGTTCCGCATTGGGTTCTATGCCATGAAGAAAATGCATGAACTTTCACATGAGGGGGGGTCTGCTTTGTTATATTTCTGGAATCCTTGAAGTCCTCACTGCACTGAGGAGAGAAAGTAACAGGCAATCAATCAAAATGCATCTATCTAGCAGCTACTGCTCCGCCGCCCTCGCCCTCCTCCTCCAAGCAGCTTTTGTCAATGGCTATGCCCTCCGCCTTGAACGAAATGTAACAGACGAAAACAGCATGCTTGAACGGGAATGGTACAACCTAAAAGCCCATCATGGTGTAAAAAAATGCGCAGCAGCCTCATCACTCGACGGCTTCCCAGTATCGGGATTCTCGATTACCAATTTCGGTCCCGAAGACGCCGGATTCAGGGAGCAAGAAGCCGAACCGAAAAGATGGAGAGACCCGCTCGGATGGATGGGCTTTTGGAAAAACACAAAGTGTCAGGGTCTCCCAAACATCATAGTGCACTTCTACCCGGTCCCGTATACCAGACAAGCTATATACTTCCCCAAACTCATAGACTTCGCTGAAGACATTGACTTAAGTGATGTCTCATTCGCCCGCTACGGCGATATTCCCTTCGGAAGCATTTGGTTCTATGGTAACAGGCAGATCCCCGAAGGATCCGTCGCGGTTCGCAAATCACGGTCTCGGGGCGCCGCCACCCCGACATATGAAGACGAGTTTCACATTTTCCCCGACGCCGTCAGGGTTCTCAATGTCGGTCCGAATAATGACAGGTCACTAGTAGACTCCGACGACCATCGATGGGATGGTAGTGGCGATGTCGTGGCCGGTGGTGAAGTCGTTACTTCTAAAGATATTAAAATTCCAGACGGAATCAATATATCAGCAAACGAAGAACTTGATCGTGTTGTGCAGGTAATACTAGGATTAGTACGTTCGAGAGATGGACATGGGCCGATCTTGAAACCTCCGCTAAGGTATCAAAATCTACTCTCTGGCGGCGATGAGGAAGACGATGATGAAGGTTATGATGAAGACGATGATGAAGACGACGATGAAGACCCAGCCGGTGGGGGGACACAGATCCAACCAGGGTCAAAATCCAGGGCAGAAGAACTCGCCGCCCAACAAGCAGCGTATCGATCATTGCAAGAGCAATCTGGGCGCCTTGGGTCAGTACCCTCCACATCACAAAATACAGGAGTTATGCAGACCGAGCCTCCACCGCAAGCCGAGGGAGCTATCGAGGAGGAACAGTATACGGGGCCACCAATCTCCGATTTCCAAAAAACCAGATCACGTCTCGAGGCTCAGGAAATGCTTGCCACATTACTTGAAAGGTACCCCAACTGGGCAGAGCTCACAGGACAGGAGAGACTTCAGAGGTTCAATGAGTATCAGGACGACAAGAAGAAAAGAGAATCCCAACTACTCAACGATTTAGTAGCAAATACACCTAACTGGGAGCAGCTATCACCACAAGAAAGATACAGATTGTACCAACATCTCGACCTCAGTTCCAATCGAGCGAGAGTAGTATACCTCGAACAAGAAGCAGAGCGTGTCAGGCAGGAAGAAAGAAGACTACGGGAAGAAGCACAAGGACAGCAAGAAAGAACGCGAAGACAACGAGAACAGCGATCCAGAGATGAAAAGGCTGCCAACGACCAAACAGTTTCGGACTTTGTCAAATATCTAAATGTAGAACGCGCTAAACATGGCCTACCCGGCGTGGAAGCCATACAAAATTCTAGGCCAAATCCGGTCCCGAATAACCCGCCGCCTCAGCAAAATGCCGGGGGGAACGCAGGCTCGAATAGCCAGGCACCTAGGCCAAACACTGGGTTTACAGGGAATGCAGGTTCGAATAATCCAGTAGCTCACCCTGGGCCCAATTCTGGTGGAAACGTAAACCAGAACAATCCTCGTCCATCAAACCCTACCGGAAATACTTTCCCAAGCAACCCACAATCCCAGCCAAACTCCGGTGGGAGCATACCCCAGGGTAACCAATACCAGTTCGATTCCGGTGGAAATATTTACCGGAGCAACCCACAATCCCAGCCAAACTCTAATAGGAACATGCCACAGGATAACGAATATCAGTTCGATTCCGGTGGAAATATTTATCGGAGCAACCCACAGCCCCAGCCAAACTCCGGTGGGAATACAAACCAGAACAACCCAGGCCCTTATAACCCCTTTGGAAATAACAATCCATATGATCCACGGTATCAGCTAAATGTCGGTGGAAGTATGAACCAGAACAATCCAAACACGTATGATCCTAGATACGTAAATACATATAACCTACAATACCAGTCAAACCCTAGTGGAAACACACAGAATAACCAACGCCCGTATAATCCTGGTGGAAATTATTATCCAACGGATCCACGATACGTAGGCGGGAATTCCAACCCGAACGCACCCTATCCCATAAACCCAGGCGGGAATAACGGCGGGAATACAGCTCAAAATCAGAGGCCTCCTAGAAGATGGGAGTATGGCAGCCGTGGGCCGGGGCCGAGAAATAACTATTACCTCTCTAACAATTTAGGGTCTGGTATCAACACCCCGTCGACGTCTTTCTATCAAAATTACGGACCTATGAGTCTTGATCGCCAATATAGCCCACCAGTCTCTGGAAATAATGGTCCTCTCTACCCGGCGCCTGACAACAATAATGCTAGGAACAGAAATCTCATGGAAGAGGAATTTGACGAGCGAGTAGAAGAAGAAAATCTTATAGGTACTGGAGACAATGGGCTAGATTTCCTTCAAGGATCGCAAGGACAAAACATGCAAAATTCAAACGAAGAAGATGATGAATTTTCACTTTACCAATTCGGGCCTCGCAGGGTTCGATAACTACTATAGTCCGTCGATGATATTGCTTATTCACTATTCCTGTAACTTCTCGGTCAAGTGACAACCTTCATCCATCTTAGAGTGTTTCTGTACTTCGATCAAGCTTCTCGGTTTGAGTTAAAAATAGAGTTTCGGCCAAAGGCCTTAAGGATTAAATATTAAATCGAATATACAGCACACGTATACATACCCTCATTATTTCAACTACTGGTGCACAGAATTATAGTTATCATTCCATGCATGGGCCTGTAAGTATGTTTCTGAAACCTAATATTACAGAAGATATTGATAGGCTAGTCCTATCTATCTATCTATCCAGCGATGCGACGCAAACAAGCGCTTAACTATCCCAGGCTTTACTTTGGGGGCCTAGCCCGTTCGATCCTGACCTCATAGCGCTATAGCAAATTAACATATATAGTAAACGCCTTTAAAGCTTTGTATGGTCGAGGTTACGAGTAACTAGTGTCGACATATCGATAGCACTATTGATTACTCAGCCTTGAAATCGCGTTTGGTTACCTAGTTTTATTATCAAGATGTGCCCGGCTGGTGATATCATGATAAAGAAAAGATTATTAAAGTAAATACTTAGAGCTACCCATTCGCTGACTCCATCTATTCCGGGAAGTTTTTGCCGCAAACCATCATGTGCACGCGTGCTTCCTTGATTGCCTATTGATTAATTAATATCGATCGCTGGACCGCTGGATTCATCCAGAGCCGCCTAATTTCCAATAAAAACCCTAAGCCTACTTACTCTAGCAAAGCGATTCTATAGCTAGATTCCTTTTTTCTTGACCTCGAGGCGCCTCTATAGAAGTGGCTAGTTTCAAGTCTAAGATGGTTTTTTTTTTTTAAAAAAAAAAAAAAAAAAAAAAAGGCTACACGGCAATTCAAGTCATCCGATATGTATCTTGACGGCAAGGCTTCAGGCCACGATGTGGCACGCAATATGAACAAGGGTAAAATGCGCAAGCCTCTTCTAATCCGCGTCATAGCTGCGCAAACGCACCCTGCAGCTGCAATTAGCTAATATTAGGACAATATACAACGGCTAGAGAATCTTATCTTCCATGCAGTTTATTTTTTTAGCATGTAGCTTTGCGGCCGAGGGCTTTCAGGATCAGAAACCCTTTGAAATTGCTTGTAATATCTCCTCGGATCTTATTCCGAGTTTTGTAGATATATAATTACCTATCGACAGACGTATATCTACTATTCCTTTGCTTACTATCTCAAGTCGGCCCAAGTCATCCAACCCCGCTGCTAGACAATTTACAACACTCGCTCAAGAGTTGTTGCCCAAAAAGTTGTTGCCCTGTGCACGAGGCTGAGTGAAACCAATTGTCAGTTCGGCAAAACCCAGCGGCTGGTGGATACAGAAAGGCTCGACTAGACTATATCAGCTTCAGCCCACTTGAAGAACTATCGCTATCATCATGGTGCTAAAATGGCTCAAACTGGGGACTTGGATCTTAACGCACCCTTGGCACTGCTTGTACGCCAGTTTTACCGCTGGGATCTGGGATAACACGGACGAAGACCCACATAGGATAAATGCCTGGATTGAATCAAAGAAGAAGGAGCTTGCAGAGGCGGGTATATGTGTAAGTACTCTCGACCCTTATGCATATGAGTATCTACACAAGCCTCGGCCCCAGACGCTGGCTAGCCGAAAATGCATCTGCCTCGTAGAACGTCAAAGTATAGATCTAGATCTGATAAACATGCATCGATCTTATATAATAGGCAACAATAGTTGGAGCCGCCATAACAGCCTCCATCCAGTGGAACCAAACCTACGATGCCCATTGGTCCGTCCTAGGCTTCTGGTATGGCGCATTGCTATTAAGTCTGTTCTCGGTGATAATATCCTTCCACATGGGGATATACCTATCCTCAATCCCCCTTCGTGCTCGGAGTGCGGCGAGTAGGGACGAGCCCGAAGAGGCCCCAGACACGGCTAGTCCAAGTATGACGGGTTCAAACTGGTCATACCGATCTGCTATGGCCAGAAAAACTAAATTTGGAAAATATGCTAGTCTTTGGATTCTACAGACGCCAACTCAGATGTTGAGCTATAGTATAATATCATATGTTTTGGGGTTGTCGGTTATGGTTATTAGTAGGCTTTGGGAAGGGCCTTGGGGTGATGATTCGAAGGTTAGTAATATACAACAGCCCTCGCACGACTGGCTCCCGGGAACATATGTTTCCCTTTGGGGTCTTGCGCTAAAACTAACATACGGATGATAGATCGCCTTATTGTACATCGGATACTTTATTCTCGGCTTTTCCGTGTATATAAGTACGGCGGTATGGATATATTGGCCAGATTTATAGTGATAGATCTTCGCACAATCCACGGCTGAATATTGCCTTTACACATCAATCATGTATTTGCAGACACAAATCACGTTGCTTAGAGAAATTATTTGAAATTATATAATTACTATCATAATCTAGACAGTTTGATCCGCGCACCCAAGCAGAATTCATTAAAACCTCCACTTCCTATCTTCTCATGACCTATTTAAAACATTTAAAACTAAATCCGTCCATTTCTTCCACGGAGACTTAGAGAATTATCTAAGATATACCTAGCTGTGGTTGGATGACCTCTACAAGAAGGCAGCTCCAACGAAGAGAGCGGCACCAAAGGCGCCAGCGAACACGGTATGTCGAGCACCAGCGTTAGTCGTTGGTGTAGATCCCGAACCAGAAGTAGTACCATTCCCAGTTGGCGGTGCAGTAGTAGTAGCACCTGGTTCAGTAGGAACGGGCATAGTTGCCATGGTTGTCTCAGCAGGAGTAGTTTCCTCGGGAGCTGTGGTCTCGGCTGGAACACTAGTTTCTTCAGGGCCTGAAGTTTCAGCTGGTTCCGATGTCTCTTCGGCTCCGGTAGTTTCTGCCGGCTCGGTCTCAGAAGGTTCAGTGGTTTCCGCCGGGGCGGAAGAGGATGGTGCGACTGTTGGTTGTGGAGGAGGTGTAAATGTAGCAGTGACGGTAACAGTAACACCATTGTCCGCGCAAAGCCCTTCGGCAGCTTCGCTGGTAGCATCGTAGTCTTGTGGCTCGCAGAGTAGGGATATGCAAGGGTTGAAACCGGCGAGGAATGCATTAGAAGCACAGAAGCATCTGAAGTCCGTCTCTCCGCAACCGGCGATAGCGTTCAATTGGCTGACACAATCGCGCTGATTTGAATCATTGTTAGGCATCATATACAGAAATAGTTTCCCAAAGCAATGCCATTTTTACTTACAGCGCAGCCTGGGAAGTTAGCCAGTTCTCGAGGAGGAGTTGGAGTAGCGGTCGGGGCCGAAACAGTGACGGTTACTGTAACACCAGCGCCTAGGCATAACCCTTCTGCGGCATCGCTGACTGCCTGGTAGTCCGACGGCTCGCAGGCGAATGATATACATGGGTTAAATCCCTCTAAGAAGGCATTCGAGGCGCAGAAACATGGGTAGTCAGTATTCCCACAGCCGGCGATGACGTTCAGCTGACTCAAGCACTCGTACTAAATAACGGTATCCTAAGGTTAGATTGACCACCCAACTGATACATAGATATACCTTCAATAAGGAAACAAAGTTGCAAAACCTACAGCGCAAGTTGGAAATTGATCGATCTGGGCCGAAACCATCGAAGCGGCTAACGCAATTGCGCTAGAAATTTTGACTACAGACTTCATATCGACGGCGTATACTTTTATTGATTAGAATTAAATTAAAAGTTAAGAGGTAATATATGATATGAGACCCAAAGATACGGTAGCTTTGGAGTAGAGTATCGAGTCCCGGTAACACTATAGTACTAAGGAAGAGAATAATAATATATTTTGGAATATATAGATTGGGTTACTGACTCCCAGGATATCGTGGTAATCAAGTCAAATCTCACAGTCACTGCTTGGGGCGGCACAGGCTCTTCATTTTATATCAATACTCGGTAATACAAGCAAGAAGCAATTGAGCCTGGAAGCAAGCACACCGCTGTATGTCCTTGCATGAATATTTCCTTTCAGACTCAAATCGGATCCTGAAAACCTCATACGACAATATTGATAGGTAGGCGGTAACTGTACTGAACCCATAAATTTCCAACATGATACTAGTAAATTTGTAAACGGGCAACTAATTTCTCCAAATCGTGTACGGCTTAGTTACGTGTCCTACCCTCAAAACAAAAGTCCAATATTCCTCAACCACAAGATCCCCGCAGATTCTTCGTCGTGCAGGATACTTCGACACTAGCTGAGAAAGGGTAGAGAAACGGGAACAATCAATGCAATTGAAGCATGGAGACAACCTTGGCAACGCATGCCAAAGCGGCATAACCAATAGTCAGCCAATGTGATGCAGAATTGATAGCAGGATCTGACAATCACAAAAAACAAAAAGTTGGCGGAAAAATCCGGCTTCATGGGGAAGCGAGCACCCTGCAGAAAAACTTCGCTTGGGTGGGACAAGCCTTTGCCGTCTGTGATTCGCGAGAAATGCCCAACCGTCGCACAACGTGGGCCCAAGCAAATCAGCCTCAATTTTTCGTGAGCGGGGAATCCGAAGACCCGTGTAGGGCGGATTATCATATTGGACGAATAAGTTTCTGGGTGGGAGAAAAGCCCACGGTTCGGATTCTCGCTTTTTCGGAGCCTCCTTTACCACCAGCCTGGTCGCCGTCTGGCTTCTCATATACCAAGTGGAATTTTATCTCACGGATCTGATCATGTACCCTCCTAGACCCTAATGTCTCTCATTATTCATAACTCCAATTGGCTAGGATTCTCTTGAAAGCCTCACATCAAACCTATTAAGATAAGGATTCTATAATTGCGGGTTACAGCATTGCTGTTCGGCCGATTCCACGTCGTAACTTAATACGGCATATAGTAGCGGCAATACTATCTGCAAAATAACCTTTCCATGTACGATATTATTATTCAGCCCCGCATTATTCAGAAAAAAACTCTGGAAAAATGGGCAGAGTCATTCCGTAAATCTGTACACTGCATGCCAAAGTTTAGAACCGGCACCGCAGCCCAAGCCGATCAGTATCTATCCCGTAGAGGACACCGCCCCATGGCCCAACCTTCTTATAATTAGTATTTAACCCAGTCGAACAGCTCAAGATTTCACTCAAAACTGAGAGAAGGCTGACATTGTTCCCTGCAGTCTCCCTTTCCAATCAGCCGCTATGACATTCCACCAATCCCAGCCAGTGCACAGCGGGCAGCTGTAACAGCCAACGAGCAGCCCTATCTATTAAGACAGGCCTTGGGAGGTATTCCCGACTCGCCTCGGAGCCACTCTAATATAAACTGATGGGCCTTTGAGATCCCGATGTAAGTTAAGTTCGAGCTCCACTTTCTCAGAAACCCGAAGAATGCGATTATGAATGCATGCAAGGTAATACGCACTGATACGATAGCGCTACGACGAATTAGGCCGAATCCTTAGGCTCTGTGGTATTTCGCACACCCGTCCCGATTAGGAATGGTCCTGTTTCGAAGCCGGGCCGTGTGTAACGACACAACAACACATTTTGAAGGATCGAGGCAACACGCCGACAACGGAATGTCGCGGCCTCGATCTGTGGCCAAATTAAGGGCGCTGGGGGGGTTCGGACGAAATCTGATGCGCATTGATGCCTTGAGGAATGGTATTCTCTTCGCCTACAAGTACTCTGCCTAATCCTCCTCACCTCCAAGATCTCGAAGCTAGCCTTCTACCCTCCAAATGACGCCGTGGGTGCATTCCTTGTCAATCTTGTTGGGGCTAGTCCGTCAAAAAAAAAAAAAATTGTCGCATCCACACGCGCTTGATAAGGGCAATCACTGGGAAATCCCAGCACAAAAAAATTAAACCTCTCGCCGTCTTCCCAAAGCAGAACAAAAAAATCGCAAAAAAAGAGAAGAGAAAGATAGCATCGAACAGTTTCGATCTGTTGGCCTCCGGGTTATGAGCCCGGCGCGCTTCCACTGCGCCACGATGCTTGGCTTTTGTTATGACTACATCACCAAGGATGCGCCATATATACCACTAGAAACACATAGACTCATAGCAAATCCCATTGATGATATTAACCCCGATTAACTCCGACCATCCCAACGCTGTCAGGCAAATTCAACATTACTTCTTAGCTTCGCGATCTTCAACGAGGTATGTAGACATGCAGAATTCGAATTCCAGTCGCATCCCGTCCTAGATGGTCTTCCTGCTGGCTAGGGAGAACTCCCAAGCAGACTATATGTCGTTCAATTATTATTATCTGTAAATAAACTTTTCACTTCATTTCCCGAAGTAGTATACGGGTCTAGTGCGGATTAGATAGATCTAGAATTAGATCAATCAATCGAGCTTGCAGATGCATCATTAGACAAGGGAACTGTGATATAAAAACGACGGAAAATGCACTTTTCATCATCCAATACCTCCAATACAACTGGCGTTATCCTGCCTGCTATCGATTCTATATTATATGCCTAAGTAACCGTACGATATAGATATAAGTAGTAGTACACCATTCCACAATCTGGCAAAATACAACAATGTCCAACACATCGTGGAATGATACAACTACCAGCGATGAGGTCGCAGAAACCCTAAGCTCCCACATCAATGGCAAAACAAGTACGCTTCTTCCCCAAACCCCCTTCATCCCGGACCTAGTTACTTCTTCTTCGTTCTTGCTCAGGACTCAAGCCTCCACACGATTCCAAGAACTTTCCATTGACCCTCTCTTCTAGTCCTCGTAACAGGCGTCTCCCCAGAGGGCATTGGCCTCGAATTCTGCCGCGCAATAGCCTCCCACTCCCCAGCGCTTATAATTCTCGCATCGCGTAACCCTTCCAAAATCGCCGAGTCCCAGACCTACCTCTCAACCCATTGCCCATCAGTAAACGTCAAACCCCTAGTCGTCGACCTAAGCTCCCTCTCCTCTGTTCGATCTGCAGCCGCGGAAATCAATAATTCGGTAGAAAAAGTGGATGTCTTAGTTAATAACGCAGGGATACACTCTCAGACACTCACCAGGAGCAAAGATGGGAATGAAATGACTTTTGCGACTAATCACCTTGGGCACTTTTTGTTTACGAATTTGTTGTTGAAAGGGGCCATGAAGAGTGGGGGGAGAGTTGTTAATCTTACTAGCCTTAGCTTTATCGTTGGCGGAGTTATTTGGGAGGATCCTAACTTTTTGGTAAGTTCTGGGATTTCTCTTTCGAACACGCTCGTGATTATGAAGGTGGTATTAATTACCGTGGGGATACACAGAACACACCTTTCGAGGACGGCTGGCCAGCCTATATACAATCCAAAACCGCGAGCGTACTATTTTCAACGGCCTTGGCTGAGAAATTCGGGAGTCGAGGGGTTTATTCATATTCCCTACATCCAGGAAGTCGGTTTCCCTTAAGACGTTTTCCCATACCACCTAAGCCCTACAGGTTTGAAGACTAATCAAATATTCTTGACACCAGTTATCAGAACCCCCATGGCATATAACTTAGATTTGGATAGCTTTGCAACTCGAAGTAAGTTTTCCTCTCCCCTTCCATTGCCCAAATGACACTAGCTAACACGAACGCTCAATGGACAATGCAACTTTCGAATGGAAATCACACGCCGAAGGCACAGCAACGCATGTTGTGGCTGCATTTGACCCAGCTATCGAACCACAAAACGGAGGGTACCTAATCGATTGCCAGATCAGCCCTATCATGGGCAAAGAAGCGGCATGGGCTACTGGGAGAGAGAACTGGGAGAGGTTGTGGAAGTTGAGTGAGGACCTTGTTGGGGAGGAGTTTTCTTAGGGAGACGATATCAGGCAGGTAGCATGGTACCATGATGATCATGAACGATATATATAACTGCATGTTTGTGCATAGGGCATCGTAAAAAGATGATGGGGATATCTACTGGCAATTTATAAGGGAGATCTTTGTGTATCATTGGAAAAGCCAATTTTTATTGATAATGAGAAAAAGGGAGACAAGAGCGAAAAGGGATTGAAGGGAATGTGACAGCGAGGAAACGAGTCAACATCTAAACCACGATTCCGATCCATATTGAACCATTTATATATTTCTTCAGCTCTTACAAAATATCCATTACATAGATTTCACGTCGCAGCCTTATTTAAAAGCAAGAATAAGTTTTAAAAAGGAAATGAAGAAGGCGAGAAAAAGAGAAAAAAGATGACAGAACATTTACACACGGAATTAAACAACGAAAAAGGCAGCACGAGAGATACCTGCTCTACCGGGATGAAACTGCAATTAAGCACCGGGATAATCTACTTTGCGCCTGCTGTCGGGGCGGCAGTGGGCTTAACTTCGTCTTTTGCCGATGTGGGTTGAGCTTCATCCTTTGCAGGAGCAGACTTGGGTTCATTCTTCTCAGGGGTAGGTTCGGCTTTTGGAGGAGCAGCTTCAGACTTCGAAGGGGCAGGCTCCTCTTTCGCTCCAGTTGGTTCAGTCTTTACGGCAGTAGGCTCTTCCTTAGCAGACGTAGGTTCAGGCTTTTGGGGCTTCTCGCTGGTAGCTTCACCGCTTGGGGAGGGTTTAGCTGTTGGGGTATTGGCAGGTACGTCGCCCTTGACGTCGGACTTTGCTACATCACCAGTTGGCTCGGCAGCTGGTGGAACGGTGGCAGCCGGGGCACTAGTGACCCTTGCACTATCGGAAGCCGGAGTGGCGGTAGCAGCGGCAGCGGCAACAGAATCGTCCGTTTTCCCTGATTTGTCTGCACCTGCAGTGGGTGCGGCCTTCTCGGGTTTCGCAGGCTGAGCAGCGGCTGAGCGATGATGGGTAATAGTCCAGGTTTTCGAATAGCTTGGCCAATGGAATTCCGAAGTCTTTTTATGCCTAATCGTGGGGAACAAAGCCGGTCGTGTATAGCCTGGTGGGAACCACATTGACGCAGCGGAAAACGGAGTGTGTTTTGCCTTCGATCCGCTCTTCTTGCTGTTATTATTAGGCTTATCGTTCTTCTTACCGTCATCGAGGCTAACTTCGTTGGGGCCGGCAGGTTTGGCATTAGCAGCTTTACCCGTGGCGTTCTTTGACACTGTAGGCGTATCGTCTTCGTCTTCATCTTCGTCTTCTTCGGGTATTGAGAGGCCGGGGATAACAAAATCCTGAGGGTCGTAGTTTTCAATCGGAGGACCGATGTAACCATCTGTAGTAGCGGTGATATTTGGGACGATGGGATATGTCCCATGAGGGTCCCTGTAGAGAGGAAGACCATAGGGATCGGTATCATTCGGAGAACCCTTAGGTGGGAAGACACGTCCCTCCGTCGCCTGCTTGTTTCGGTCCATTGTTACTTTAAGCGCAGGCTTCGGGTTCGTAGGCTTATCCTTGTCATCATCATCATCTCCCTCGAGCTCAGTGAGTTGAATCTTATCGTACCATCCTTTCATGTACTGTTCTTGCGAGGCGGCTTGTCTTTGGACTGGTGGCTGGATACCCACAGGGGAGCACTTAACCCTTTTGTCTGAGTAGCCGTAAGATAAACGAACGAACCAACGAGGCATTGTGTTCCAGAATGCAATACCAATGGCTTCAGGTTGATAGACTGAGCTGTGGTTGATACAGATTTTCTTCCGGTCGTTGGTCTCTTGCTGCTTAGAACGTTGCTCTTCAGGAACGAGACCCTTCTCCCAAACTTCGAAAGCAATGTTCGCCTTGGCGATTACAATATCCCTCGCCACCTGGATAATATTCCCACAAAGCACCTGCCATGGAGTCTCTCCATAGTTGCACACTTCAACGAAGTACCCACTGTGGCACCAAACCTTTGTACAGAAGTTATTAGGACCAGAACACCAATCTGCCTGGTTCGTATAGTCATCAAGATGACCGGTCAACAAATCGTAAATATACCGGATATTGAAATCTTCTCGCGGTGAACGCCAATTACAAAGGAACTCCCAGTGTTCACGCGCTGGGTTTTTCCGTTGAATTATGGGATCATCGTTGACGACTCCGGGGTTGACGTTGAAAGATATCATGGGTATTGTTCCTCCCCTGGTCGGTGCGCGCCGGCTGAGCTTGTTCACTTGTGCATGCGCCTCTTGACCCTCGAAGATTTCCGGGGCTAGACTCCGGATCGATAGGTTTTCGTCCCATTCGCCTTCATCCCCGATTTCTACGGCGCCGGTGCCTGGGCCTAGATCTAGATCCAGGTCTATATCGGCCCCCCCGACGGTGTCGGTGATATCCCGGGCCGCGAGGTTTTTGCTTCCTATACCATGGGTGTCGGCATCGGCCTATGCGATATGGTGGGGTTAGGCATTGTTCTTTTCCCTGGTATTTAGTTCGGCTCTTTTGTGGAGGATACATACCAAGGCAACACTGCTTCCCGCTAGTGCCCACAGCACTACAAAACTCAAAGAAGATCTCATACTTCCACCATACAATGGCTTTAGAGGCTTCTACTTTAGCTCTATTACCAATATCCCAGTCCTACAAAATAGAAAGAGAATGTGTGAAAATATACACACAAAACCACAAATTAACCCGTGGCGTACAGTAAAAATAGTAATAAATTTATCCCCTATCACAGAAAAAAAAAGCACGACAGATAAGATGAACAGAGTTGACAGAAAAATAGAGTGAGAAAAGGATTAATTTTCGGAGGGAAAAAGCAGGTCTTTCCCAACCTCTTCCAGGGCCAGTAGTATATATCTCACCCATACCCGCTGGCCTCCACACCTGCCACACACACACCCTTCCAAAGGAAAAAAAAAAAAGGTTCCTTTCTAGAAAAGCAGAAGATATCTTCGCCACAAACGCCCAAATTTCTGTAACAAGTTTGTTCCTCATGCGTTCCTGCATGTGTGGTCTCAAAAATGGAGTAGCTAGGCTCACTATGTAGCTGATAAAGCGCTCCATGACAAGATTGAGTTGTTCGATTGTTAGTTATCGTTTTGTTTTTTGTTTTTTTGGCTCTTTGGTCGTAATCGTAGCTTTTTTTCCGTCATAGACAAATATTATAATACCTACAATGTTGTCCTTTACTACATATATACACTACCATACGTATGTTGCAACGGCACTGCAATCACGTTTCCTAAACGGTTTCAAGAATCCAAATTGAGTAAAATGTTGTGTTGGAGATGTTGTATTTTTCCCTAGTAAACAGGCGCCGCATTACGAACGATACCACGATATCACGAGTACCTGTTGGATACGAGATTCAACGTTGGCAGCGATCGATTTATAGATGGGATTCTAGACCAGGGGTTCTCTTGGCCAATAGCTAATCTGTGCCTTTTTTTAACATTATATGTGTTCTCAGTATAGAAATAAGGCACACTAACTGACTTATCCCAACATGCACGTTTCCGATTACATATTCTATTCCCCTTCCTCCATTTCGAACACATTGATACAACTTATAACATTTTAACATACTCTTTCTCGTTCTTAGAAAAGAAAATCCATAAATTCGAACCCGTATGGTTATGTAATTACCCTTAACCCCTCTTTTTTTCAAAAAAAATAAAAAACAAAAATTAAAACAAAGCCCAGCCAATCCCTAAAGTTACCATACACCTCCAGATAATGCATCTAAGCCTTACAACATCCACTACCGTTCACACTCTCCGCCCCAAACGCCAACTTACTCATTCCATCCGCCGCCTTCACCACTCCATCCGCGTTGCCATCCTTCCCAACAGCAGTCGGAACGATCGATGAAGTAGGCGGCACATCCAACACTGGATTCCTGAGAAAGAAATGACGGGGTCGGAGTAACAAAGTCATTGGCTCAGCTGGCATTATAGGGAAATCTTCCGGTGCTGGGAAGTGCACCAGACCGAAAGTGTGCCAGAGGACGATGTCCTCGTTGTCTATACTTTCTGTAGAAGTGGATTCTATCCATTCTGGGAGACCCAAAGATGGGTTGCCGGAAGATTGGGGGACGTGACGGCCGGCGGGGTAGAGCTGATCGTCTTGGTCTGTAGGAATTTTATTAGCGGCGGTATGCTATGGTTAGAAGGGGGAGGGTAGTATCGAGGGGCGCAGAGAAGGAAGGAAAAGATAACCATTGAAGAGGCACATACATTTCGTAACGTGAACGGCATGTCTTGCAAAACCAGCTCGCTTATGAACCAGTCCACCCGGCTTGATCAAAAGTCCTGGAACCTCCCTGCTCACGAGTTTATACGACGCAGGTTTGCCGCTGACAGGATGTAATTTATTGGTGTTCGCGATATCCCATGTTCTGGATGTAGCACCATTGTAATCTGCTACGCCCTCTGCTACTGTGGAATATTTGGTCTTGTTGGCATAGAATGCGTTACCGTAACGATTCTGAGCGGAGCCAACCTCGCCGTCGCCGAGAGAGGCATCGACTTGGAAGATTGTATTGTTGGGACCGTCGATTTGGGGATCTATGCGTAGGCAGAAGAGATGTTCATGGTTGTGGGCGTTGACTGCGGCGTAGAAGAGGGGTGGTTGTTATGTTAGTTATACGTTTGAGAATAGAGGCGCTCTATATATACTAAAAAAGATGGAGGATAAAGGAATGACGTACCTCCAGGGTGAACTTGAGTGCCCCATCCTTTGGTATCCTCATCAGGCGACATAGCGTAGGTATTCAGGATACCAGTGAGTTTTATCTCGAGTTGGATGGTTCCATCTTGGTGGAAGATCCAGTAAACACAGTACTCGTAGTTTGCGGCGGTGAAGATGTGGGAAATGATTAATTTGCGCCCTCTGGTCACGATGACAGAGCCATCTCTGAAGTCTGTGTGTTTAAATAGGATCTAACGATGCATTTTTCACCGGTCAGTGTCCGAGTTCTTTTTCCTTTCGGGCTTGTCCGACGAAGTTTCAAGAAGAAGGGGGGTGCTTACACCTGCGTCCTCCTCGTGAATACAGATTGCGTTCTTGACTGTGACAGGGTCGCCGGCTCTGTTTACGAAGTTGGCGTCCATGTAGTGGATTTCTCCCAAACAATCGCAGCCTACAAAATCATTAGCTATTATCTCCATATATATCATACCATGATGAATCAGACACATACCCAAAGCTAGAGAATTGGTCATATAGCCTCCACCGTATTCACCCAAATCGAAAGCATGCTTTCTGAAATGCCACATATCGGGGTTTCCGTATGGCACCACCATCTCCACCAGTGATAGTCTCCAAAAGATGGGTCTCTCGTTCCCCTTATCATTATATGTGATGTTATTCAGCACAATACCCTCCTTATAGTTAAAACCGATATGGAACTTGAAGTTCTGCCATGAAAGTTCTCTTCCTTCGAGGGAAAACGATACGCCCTGTGGCTGCACTACATGAAGTGGTTTGATATCTTTGCGGTATCCGCCGTCTGCTTCGATATCTTTGGGATTATAGTTGCTTGGAATCTTGTTTAGAGGGCGACGGACTTCAGGAATGTCGATGTGGATGACTTCTTTTGTCTCGGTGTTAACTATTGGGCAGAAGTCGAGTGGGAAGGCGTATTGGCAGTCATCTGGGTTTGGACGGTAGTACATGAGGGCTTGTTGGAGACGCTGCTTGTTTCCGAAGCGTTCGTCGTAGCCGATTGTCCATGCTTTACAATATCAGTTAGTATAAATATCATCATAATAAGCTCCGTGATTGATATGGGGGGCTTACGGTCAGCATAGACTTTGTGCATGTCACTTGGAGGGATACCGAGAATGCCGCATTGCTCGATCACCTTTGGGTCGGTTCTGACGAACTTGTCGGTTTCGATGAGATCTTCCATTGTTATCTATATTCAAATACCCGTTAGTTATCTCGGTATCGTATTTGGATATCACCGATAATCTAGCAGGTATGATATTATGATCCTTACCAATGGTTGAACCCCGTCTAATTTCTCCCATGTCACAATCTCCCCAGAGTCGATATCGACAATACCGTCCCAAAGACCACCGTCTTTGTCAATGGCGACAACTTCAGCTTGTCGAGCGGGCTTTGGAGTATCAGCTGGATTGAGCAGCCATGCCGTCATCTCGGTCTTCTTGGGCTCATGAAGAGTAACAGCATTATACCCCAATTGACCCTTGGCACCACGAACGGTCCATACAACTTTCCCAATTTCTTGAGAAGTCAGAGGATCAAGCGGGTGGTGGCCGGAAAGCTTTGGTACGCCTTCAGCGCCAACCTTTTGTTTGATTTGGGCGAGGAGAGACATGGTTTGAAGGGGAGTGTTATATTATACTAAGTGAATAGCATAAAAAAGAATAGTATGCGAAAAAGAGTGTTCTGGTTTATATAATAAAAGACCGTATGGTTACAAAACTATACGGGCGATTATTATTTTGGGGGTACTATACTTGTGAAAAAGAAGTTGAACAGAGACGACAGGAGGTGGTCGCTTTATAACCCCGCCAGGCCGAACGAGTCGCAAGATAGCTACATCGCAGAACCCCGCCATTTCGGATTTGGACACAGCTGAACGAAGCTACGGACGGATGTCAAGTAATCTGCGTGCATCGATTGGCAGACAGAAGGCTCATAGGAGGCAAGTCCGACTCCGCGGCCGCGGGTGCATGCAAAGAGAATGAGTCGTTCGTTATCATTCGGATTCTCGTAAAACGAACGTACCCGTTAGACAATCCCGTCTTTAGCTTTCTCGAAGGAGATGTCCGTCGGTACAGTACTATACTTGATACATGTGCGTGCCGGGAAAGGTCAACCGACATTCCAAGCAGGCCACTAATACTGTGTACTTCGAATATAATGGAGTGCGGGCAGTTCGTCGATGTATACCCATGTTACTTCTTCCCTCCGAGTTTGGTTAGGCTCATATATAGCTTAGACAAGCTTAGACCCTGCTCCCCCACTGTTTGCGATGCACCACCGCGTGGGAAATGTGGTGTAGTGCTAGTGCGTGGTAAGAGGTATGCAGTGTAGCATGCATGCTAGCAGTTCGCGGACCCATCGATAAGGAAGTCTAAGGTCGCGATAAGAAGCCCGGAAGGAAGGGCGGTTGACAAGCGATATTTAAAAATCGGGGGTACTAGGCCGGAATAGGTTCGAAAATCCGGTGGGAAAAGCTTCAATTGATCCAGAGAAGATGTTCCTGAGGATTCCATGCATGGCCTAAACCATTCTTGAAGTCCAAAGGGCTTCCGAAACGGGCGGCTCTGCGACGGAGAAGAAGTTTGAAGGGCGTATTATCAATATCAATCATGACTCGTGTGCTAGCATGGGCATTCAGGACGGCGACGAATATAACAGTTCGACTTGAGTTTAGCTAGCTAGTGAGGAAATTAAACTTAAGTAAAGAAACCGATTGGATTGGAGATATTCCGGAGAAACTGGACTAGATTCGAGACGGAGCTCGTTAGGTATGCAGATATTACTCAGCATTGAAGTTATTACTGGGGAGTCGAGATATTCTAGTTCTAGACTCTGGTTCTATACCTCGACCGGTTCTCTAGATTTCTATGCCATGATAAATCACCAGCGTCCTTTGGTGAGCAGCTCGGGTGCGGACGGATGGCTGACCAGATGCGTTGTCCGACTTCGCCCGGACCACGAGCTATTGCTAATTGCTATTGCTCAATCACTTAGTTGATAGATGCGAGTTACCCTCTTCCTGTGGCCACGCCAGACTACGCCGAGTTACACCTAACCCTACACCTAATTATTTACTTAAGTAGCTCTGCTCCTCACATCCGGAGTTTCCAGTCCATATGAAATATGAATCCATTCATTCATTCAATCCAGAGAACGGACCCGGAATTGTCAGCTCGAGACGACCGATATACGCAATGCAATATACATGCATATCGATAGCTCAAGCGAGCTAGCTGGAGCCTCCCGTAGCGCCATGGAGCCTTCCTCGCAAAATTCTCCCGTCAAAGCCACTCTGAGGCTGTACATGCATACACATACGCAGTGCTAGTGTACGTATGCGCATACCGCTTTCAACATCCGACCAACAGAGGAGAAGAAGTCGAAAATCGAATGGGCTTGAAGTTCGAAGTTCAAAGTTTCGAGTTTTTCCAATCCGATTGAAACCGTTCGCAAAGCAGATGTCCCAGCAGCGTTTCGAATTAATTTGTTCTTTCAGGGGTAACTTTTGACACCTGCCAGCCAGGACATTGCGAGCCATTCATTCGCCATTTCATTTGAGGAACGGACCAATCTAACCGCTTTGACACAGCTTAGCTTGGTTTTTCTTTCCTTCTCGCATGTTCTGTTTCCCTTTTTATCTCCCTCTCTCTGATATCAATCAAATTGTCTTGCAACGTTCAAGTCGATATAGTTAGTCAATCCATAGCAAAAGGGTGCTATCAAAAGTAATATGTAATATCACCGCCGCCCCCTTTCTGCAGTCAATCAAAAGCGTATGCATCGCTGTAGACTCTTTCCTAGTCATTTTCAGGGGACAGCTTCAGACAGCGTGCCACACACGCACACACTGTCTATATATACACAGATTGTGTCTGTGTGCATTGTGTATGTACCTGTGGTGTAAATATTATAAAGTTAACTAGCCTGCCTGCCTGCCTGCCTGCCTGCCACCCCGGAGAATTAATTTAATTGTTTACCTTTCGTCTTCCAGCCTACCGACCGAACCCACCGGATTCAATACCCATCCTTTCCCCCCCTTGTCGATTGACTTGAATTGAATTGACTGTTGATTGTTGATTGTTGATTGTTGACGTTGACCGGCTCAACTGTGTTCCATTCCTTCTTTCTCCACCTCCTACATTCGCTAGTTACCACTCAGACTTCATTATTACCCAACTCTCTCCCTCCCTCTTTCGACTCTCCCTCCCTCTATCTCTCCCTTCTACATCCCGGCATCGACATCTTCACTTCCTTCGCCCTCTGAATCCGACCTCACCCCGACTCCGTAACACTTCCATCCTTCCAATATGTCGCTGCTTGACTCCGGTTGGGTCACTGTACGTTCTTCCGATCCCTATCTCTCTTCCTGCCTCCCCGCGTTGTGTCGTCCGTGCTTTGCTCTGCTTCGCTTTGTCTGCTTCGAAGCTTCCTCTACCGACTCCGCGTCTTGACGGCGACTAATCGTTTCGTGACATCATTCACCAGGTCCAAGAGAAAACCTTCAGAAAATGGTATATTTCTAACAACCTTTCCTTCCGAGTCCCTCTTTTTTTGCCCGTCGCAATCGTCTAATCCGTCGTGATTTCGCATCTAGGCTAAACACAAAGCTCGTGACACGGGACCTTAGACCGGCTCAATCGTTAAAAACCGATCTTTCCGATGGCGTATGTCTTCCCCTTCATTCTCGTGCTAGGTTCCTAGTTTCGGGCTTCTTTTTTCTAGGGAATATTTCCGTTCTGACGGGTTTTGACTCTTTTCTTTGATAGGTCCTCCTTATCCATCTGCTTGAAATCCTTGCGAACGAATCTCTCGGACGATATGCCTTAAAGCCGATTATGCGAGTCCAAAAGGCCGAAAACGTCCTCAAAGCATTAGACTACATCAAGCTCAGAGGGATTCAGTTATTCAACATCGGTGCAGAAGATATCGTTGACGGGAATCTCAAACTTATCTTGGGTTTGCTCTGGACTTTGATTACCAAGTTTACTATCAGCGATATTAGGTAAGAGAGCGAATCCATTGGACGGTGCCATGCTCTGCTCTGCTGGGCTCGGTGACGGGAACGGAAAGCGTTGGTTGCTGACAATGAAACGTTGCTGTTCTGTTTAGTCAAGAAGGTTTAACTGCAAAGGAAGGGTTGCTGTTATGGTGTCAGAGGAAGACTGCCTGCTACGACGAAGTCGACATTCGCGACTTCTCTAGCAGCTGGAATGACGGTTTGGCCTTGTACGTTTGCAGCCTCCCTCCCCACGTTGACTTTGAAGTTTATAACTGCATCAACTTCACAACATTCTTCTAACCGCCCACCAACAACACCAACAGTTGTGCTTTACTCGACATTCACCGGCCTGACCTTATCGACTATGACACTCTCGACAAGGACGACCATAAAGGCAACATGGCCCTGGCCTTCAAGATTGCAACGGAGGAAATCGGTATCCCGGCCCTCATCGACGTCGAAGATATCTGTGACATCAACCGACCCGACGAACGCTCCATCATGACTTACATCGCCTACTGGTTCCACGCATTCAGCCACCTCGACAAAATCGAAAATGCCGGTCGTCGCGTTGAGAAGTTCGTCGCTCACATGCAAGGCGCCTGGGACATGCAGCACGCTTTCGAACAGCGCATGGAGAAGATCCTAGCTGAAATCCGAAACATGCAGGACATCTGGCAGTCGTCCACGTTTAAGGGAACGTATGCCGACGCGAAGGAAGCTCTCGCCCAGCTTAACAACTTCAAGAGATCCTCGAAAAGAGCCTGGGTTAGTGAGAAGGCCGAGCTGGTCTCATTGCTCGGTAATATCAAAACCAAGTTGGCAACATACAAGTTGAAGGACTACAACCCACCACCGCATCTGACGCTCGCTGTCCTCGACCAAGAGTGGAACACCCTCCTTGTAGGTGAGAAACAGCGCAGCGCACAGATTAACGAGCAAATACGGATGTAAGTGTGATCACCATGCACGGAATTTGCGACTTCGGCGCGCTGACAGACTTCTAGAATCAAGGACAACCTTCGTCGATCTTTTGCTAATAAGGCTAACGAATTCGCCCTCGTTTTGAATACCACTCAGCTGGAGCTAAGTGAACTGGAAGGCGACCCTCAGGTATATATATTTACAAGAACACCTCGACAACCCTCCTATACATGGATAGGTGCTAATGGATTTATAGAACCAACTCCGTCGCGTCCGCAATCTTAATGACAACTTGCGTAAGATCCGTGGCGAACTTGATGTCCTGAAGTCCATCACCAAGCAGTGCGAACAAGCTCATATTGAGGAAAACGACTACACTGTATACTCTTACGACGAACTTGAATACGAATATGGCCTCGCAACCTCTTCCACCTCCAAAAAACTGGCATTCCTCGAAAACCAAATTGTCGCCCGAAACATGACGAACCTGACACCAATACAGCTCGAGGAGTTCGAGAGCGTGTTCCGTCATTTCGATCGGGATGGCAGCAACAGTTTGCAGGAAATCGAATTCTCGGCTGCTCTCGCTAGTTTGGGATTAGTCTATGACGAAGATACAATGCACGAGACATTCTTGGAAGTGAGCACGGGAGCCCGTAGTGTGAGCTTCGAACAGTTTATTCGGTTCATGGTCAGTGTCACAGAGGATCAGCAAAGTGCGGAGCAGGTCTTCCAGAGCTTTAAGGAAGTCGCTGATGGGAAGGTGCGTTATCTTATCTTATCCAAAAAAAAAAAAAACCTCCCCTCGTTACCCCTCAATCCTGAAACTAACGAACTTTGATATCTATAGCAATACGTTACTGAGGTTGATCTACGGCACTCTTTGATCCCTGACCACATGGTCGACCAACTAATCAAGGAGATGCCCATCCACAAGGGCCCCCTCCAAGAGGAAGACCAAGAATTGGAGGGATACGACTACATCACATACATGGAACGCCTGATGGGCTACTTGAACGCCAACGGCTTCCACCACGAATAACCGACGGTATTGCTGCCTATAAACCTTTCATATCATGAAGTTTCCTTCCTGCATCCGTGGAGTCCACTGCTTGCTTTACTTTTCATTCATTTTCATCAGTCCTTTCGCATAGCTTCCCTTCCTTCCTTCGTGCCCCTCCTTCTACCCGAGCTCAGGAACCTGAACGAATAACACCCTTTCTAATCACCTAACCATCTTTTGTTTTCTATATCTTCCTCTTTCGTCTTTTTTTTTTGCTCTTTTGTTGCATGCATCGTGGTGGAGAACTCGGGTTTAATTTTTATTCGTTACTGCTTGTAATTCCACGTTTGTTTCGTTTCATCGATTGCTTTTGGCATGTCTCTCCTCTTGGTGCCTCTCCCTCCACCCTCCACCCCGTCTTATCCGTCCTCACCTCGAGCTCTCTTAGCGGTGTTTTGTTTCCGACTTGTACTTGCTGCAACAAAATCGTCACCTCCATTGCGAAACGGTGCCTTTTTTGCGACTCATTTCTTTGCTTTTCCCGTTTGCTGTTTGCCTGTGGTTTTTTTTTACCCCTCTTCCCCTTCCGAAACCGCGATATATGGTTGGGCATTCCTTATCTAGGTGAGATTATTTCTTTTAGTTTTTTTATCTTTCTCTTCTTGTTATGCATGTATGGGGGAGAACAGGAACTTTTTTTTTTTTTTGTCTTTATTTCTCTTCTCCTTTTTTCTTTTTATTTCTTCTTTTAATTTCATGTAACTTAGGTTCTTAAGGCAAGCTGGGTAGGGAAAAAATTGAAGTTTAATGTTAATATGGAGCAGTTACCTCTTGAGTGGAGCGAGTGCGATTGGATTCCAATAATAAATCGTAGTATGCGTACTATACCCAAGTAGAGAATGGGAAGAAACGTGGGCATAAAACATACTATTACAGATGCCAGTATGCTACTTAAGGAAACCTTTATGGATTCTTAATATCTATCCCGGGGATTTATGGTTCTTTTTTCTTATTATTATTACTATTATTTGTATTGGATGAAAGAGAGCTCTAGATCTTAGAAATCATGGGAATGCATATGTTGCCCAGCTAGTATGTATGGAATAATATACGCTAGCCACCCAGTGAAGTATATATTTTGCTTGGAAGAGTAGCTAAGTGGGTAGCCAAGTATGTAACCGACCTCTTAAATTATGGTTTCCCATTCCATTCCTTTGGCTATGTGGAGAAGATTTGGAGGGAGGGCTCCGGGTAGATGGTTCAGTAGCTAGTAGCTACGTAAGTTATGGAGGTGAACTAGGGAAAGGAATGTGCTATAAAAAAAATAAAAAAAAAAAAAAAAAAAAGACTATGGTCCGGGCGAATCCAACCGCGTAGATACATACTATACAGAAGTATGTAACAAGGGTGGGGAAGGGAATAAAGGTTAAAAAACCGGGGATAAAGGAAGGGGCCTAATTGGAAAAACATGTGTTCGGTGGGTCCCTTCGAGTGAAGGTGCAGAGGTGGTGTTTTGGAATCTCCACTTTTCTTGGGTATTTTTTTTCCCTTGGACTGTGCATGCAGCGCAGCAATGGCCTTGTCATGTGTTAGCTATAGGTACATTACTGAATTACCCAGATGGTATATACCTAGGTACCTAGGTATATGTATGGGTTTTATGCATGTGTAATGTGCATGTATGTTTGAGATGAGGACGAGGAGGTCAAGATCTTCTGTTTCTGCTGGGTTGAATGTCAAATCTTGGATCTTGCGCATGCTGTGGTATTAGGTCCGAACTGTTAGAAACCGTTATCGCAAGGTGTCTTTGTCAGCTAAGCTATGGTGCCCGTTAATAAACTGGTTAGTTGGTAGATGGTTTAGCTCTTTTGCCTGCTTTCCTGTACCGACGCCCACTCAGTCCGTATGCAGCAAGTCCAAGGGATTTTGAGGCTAGGTAGGTTGCCTTTTGTTGTTATTGTGAGGGACGTATTTTCGTCGATGTTTCTCTCTTTGTACAATTGTATGATTGGGTATTTGTGATTGTGGGAGATGGTCGAGAGGGTGCTTTCGAGGCAATATCATGCATCGTACATGTAATATGTGTATGTAATGTGTGTAGGTAATGTGTATATGGATCACCAGGATAGAACAACCGCATGTATGGATATACGTATACACAGGCACCCCCTTTAATATTAACTGATCCAGACGGGTAATGGATGTCAGTATCAGATAGATCTTTGCGAAATGATTCTCCACGTTTGTTCCGACAGGACAATCCAATATACGGTGGGTGGCGGGTCAGGGTGCGTGTGGTGGTGCATTGCATGAAGGTATTTGCATATCTTGTCCGGATTGTCGAGGATGGTGCACACTTACTGACCTTGCCAGCAGCAAGGATTACTGTATGATATGTGATGTATGGGATATGATATGATATAACGTCCCCAAAGAAGATTTCTAGCTTCTGCTTCGAGGGTATGTATCCTCTTCCGTCATCAGCCATCAGCACCGTTTCAGATATCAATCTTGTGCTGGAGCTTTCGAGGTTGGCAGCCAGTCCAACACAAAACCCAACCCAACCGACCAACCTCCATCAAATCAGATTGATCAGAGCTAACCGCCTTCCTGACCCCCTCCTCCTCGTCCTCCTCGTCCACTACCTCTGCTCTGGCTCTGGCTGTGCTTGCTCTTGCTCTTGCTCTTGGTACTTGTCCGGTACATCTTGTCTGCTGGTCTTCTACTCACTGGGAGTAGGTTCCTTTTACCTCCAACATTCACCCGGTTCTTTTCCCCCTCTACCTTCAGCCTCTCTCTCTCTCTCTCTCCCTTCTCTCTTCTCTCGCTCTCTCATCCATCTTCATCTTCATCTCCATCTCCAATCCATCTCACCGTCCTCCCGATCAAGACCACCACCTTTCCGGAGTCCTGACCATCGACGAATCTCCCCAATTCAGATGGCTGTTCGGACCTGCTGTTGACAGCTGTTGACCGGGGACCTTTCACGAGAACGGAGCTGGAAGTACCAGTCGATCTAAGTTACTGTACCTCTGAGGGTGTCTATTTCAAGCTCGAGCAAGGCCAGGCATTACCACCAGCTCATGTACCTGTAAGTACCAAACCTACCCCCTTGTCCGTACCAACATTGGTTGCATCGACAATACCTATTCAATGCGTCGGTTTCCTCCCATCTTGATTTCTTTTTATTTTTATCTTTTTCATAGCTGCCTGCCTGCCTGCCCATCTACCCCATCATAAGGCTGCTTCATCTCATCTCCTTCGGACATTTTTTCCTTCTACCTTTTAGCTGCCTCGTCTTGAGGTACCCTTATCTGTCCATATCACTTCGTTTTACCTTGACGTTACTTTACTTAACACTGCAGGGCATCAACCTGCCTTCCACCAGCCAACCAACCAAGCCTATTCGATAAAGCTTGCCCGTTTCTCACGGATATCTTCCCGAAAGCAAACCAAAGCAAAGCACTCTCGCTTTTTACTCTCCCTTGCAAACCAAAAGAAAAGACCCAAAAAGAAAGAAGAAAAAAACCTCAAAGGGCTGAAAGCTTCCGTAGAAGAGGGCATTTATGCATTTCGTTTGCATTGCTTCGAGAACCAAACGAAGGAGATAGAAAAGAAAAAAACCCTTGTTCACCTCCCTGTTGGCTTACTTGCTTGCCGCTTCATGCTTGCTGCTTGCTGCTTGCTGCTTGCCTTGCCTTGCCTGCATTCCCGAATCCTCGCTGTGATTGGGAGAGCAAAGGAAAAAAGGCCCTAAGCTCTTCTCTTCGACGTTCTAGTTTGCTTGGGAGGAAAAGGAGAGAGGGCATCTGGCAAACCTTCTACATTGTCTTCGAACTTCCTTCGGCAATCGCTTGTGGCCAAAAGGGGACTGGGGGGCACTTCCAATTCCATCAACTTTTGTCTCTGCCTTCGTTTTACCTTTTTACCTTTCGATAGAGTGCAATTGCTGATCGAAACGGGGCGTTTTGCTTTAGCTGCAACTCTTTTGCTATTCTAGAATAGAAAAGTACGGCACGTCCACGGATTTTCCACGCTTCTTACGTTTCTTCTTTTTTTCGTCCTTTTTTTTTTTTCTTCTTTTCTTTTCTGGTCGGGTTCCTTTTCTCTGCAAAAGGGGCAGAAAAACGTCTTCAGCGGAAAGCCTTTTGGCTCTCGGAAGGGTTCATCCATCGCATTGTTCCTTTTTTCTGAGTCTTTAAAGCTATCTCGTCGCACCCCTCTCTGCTTTACGGATAAGCACGCCGGGTACTGTTTTGTTTGGAACGAAACGGTTTCGATCGATCAAGGGGTCTTGTCTCTTTTTATACGGAAGCTGGACGAGATACCTGATACGTACAGTAAGGCCGCCTCCTTCCTGAAAAGATAGCTTCGCGCCCTTTTCTCGCTATTAATCCTTCTATTATTCCTTTGGGCGGATGACCTCTTTGAGGGTTTTCTGGGTCCTCGCTCTCTCTGGTTTTTTCTCTTGCAGATTACCCGAGATTGGAAACCCATCCAGCCCAGCTACCCCGCTACTTCTTAGCTGGGTGATTGCGTTTCTTGTTTGCAACTCACAATTCCCATCGAACCTCCTTTTTTTCCTTCCTTCTGAGAAATGTCACGGCTAACGAGGTGTCATCACAACGGCTTCGCTTTCGGACAGTTGTGATTTCTTAAAAAGATACAAAAAACTACTAGTTATAAACGGCGTCTAAGGGCAAACGGATTCAGGGGCGCTGTTTCAACGGGGCTAGAATACTCTCTTGATAGGGGGCTTTCCCGTACTCTCTTACATATTTTACGAGGTTTCGCTGTGCCTTTTTTTCTTTTCTCTTTTTTACGTTGTCACTTGCCGTTCAGCCTTCCATACCCCCCCTGGTAGATATACCACCTCCGTAGGAGTGTGTGCGTGGTTTACTCGCAGTCTCCTTTACCAACAACGCGAACTTCACGACCACGACCTTCACTACTTCCTCGACATCATCTTTCACCATGGCGACGTCGGGGAACTACTACTATTCTCCAAACTCCTTTATGAACCCGGGACCGGCGCCCAAACCCCCGTCGTCCCGGCCGAATTTTCCCGCCGCACCGATTCACCAAATGAGCACCATGTCAATCCAGCGGACTACTACCGCCGCGGTTGGTGGTATTCAGCGGGAAGGTTGGGCATCAGTCAAAGACGACGGGTTCTTAACCATGTGGCAAAAGCGGTACCTAGTACTCCGAGAAACCGCATTAGATTTTCACAAGAACGATATCAAGGGATCTAACGCGGCGTTATCGATCCCCCTAAAAGATATCACTTCGGTGAACCGTGTAGAAATCAAACCGTTCAGTTTCGAAATGATCCGCTTCGCAAGCTCGGGCCAGACATCATCTACAAACCCGGATGCGCCGCGGAAGACCATGTTTATCGCCGTCAAGAACGATACAGACCTATACGGATGGATTGATGATATCTACTCGCGGTGTCCGTCTATGGGCGGAGTTTCCAACCCCACAAACTTTGCGCACAAAGTGCATGTCGGATTCGATCCCATCTCTGGTGGATTTACAGGTCTGCCGCCAGAATGGGAGAAATTGTTGAATGCTTCGGCGATTACAAAAGAAGATTACCAGAAGAACCCAGAGGCTGTGATTGAAGTTCTAGGGTTTTATACTGATAGGCAGAAGGAGGATTCCGGCCAGGTTTACGGTATGATGCCCGGTGCAAGTGGTGTGAGCGGAAAGGAGCTAGGAATGGGTTATGGATCCGAACAAAATACTAGCAGTACTAGTTTGCCTGGATCATCTACTCCTACTGCTAGCGGATACGGAAACAACCAGCTTTATCAAGATGAGCGGCAACGACGTGAGGATGAAGAGAACAGGAGGTATGAAGAGCGGGAGAGAGAATACAAGAGGCAGATGGAGGAGAAGGTACGGAGGGAGAAAGAAGATAGGGAGAGACGCGAGAGACAAGAACGTGAGCGTGAACGTGAACGCCGGGAGATGGCACAACAGGAGCGAGAGATCGAAGAAGCAGAGCGCCAGCAACGTGAGGACGAGGAACGTGAAGTCAAGGAGCGTCAGCGTGCAGAAAAGATGGCAAGGGAGCGTGAAGCTAGGAAGAAGGCCGAGCAACAGGAACTCCTACTACAAGGCGGTGGCGGCAGTTCCTCTCCAGGCTACACACCAAAAAGAGTTGCGCCATCTGCACCGGGAGGCTCATCAGCCCGGCCTCCTGCTAACTTGCGCCAGCAACCTACTGCCCAACGACCTGCCCCTCCCGCTCCAAACGGTACAAATGGTTCTCGTGCCCCCGGTCAATCGCCAGCGACCCAACAGAGGGCACCGGCTTCTCCAGCTCAGCAACACCAGAGAACTCCGGGTACGGCCCAACCAGCCGGCAATGGAATCACACCTCTCAATGTCAAGTCTAAGAAAGAGCCGGATGCTGCTACCCTGGGTGCGATCTCGACTAAGAAGGAGCAACCCAAGGCGCGCATGTCGCAGATGAGTGAGCAGCAAGTTATGGATAAACTGCGCTCGGTTGTGTCGCCCGGTGACCCGAACCAATCCTACACCAAGATCAAAAAGGTCGGCCAAGGTGCCTCCGGATCCGTCTACGTTGCGAAGATTAATACTAACGCCGTATCGGACGCTGCTCGACAATACGCTCAAGACCAACCCAGTGGCAAACGTGTTGCGATCAAGCAGATGGATTTGGCACACCAACCCAGAAAGGAATTGATTGTTAACGAAATCCTTGTCATGAAGGAGAGCCAGCATCCGAACATTGTCAACTTTTTGGATGCATTTTTGAAGGGAACAAGTGAGCTTTGGGTTATTATGGAATATATGGAGGGAGGTGCCTTGACAGACGTTATTGATAATAATCCTTTGGAGGAGGATCATATTGCGACTATCTGTTTCGAGGTGAGTTTCTATTGTTGGATAATTACTAGTTGTAGTCTCGGGGGGGTTTTTTGGGAGAGCCTTCTGCTAACGGATGGTGGTACAGACATGCAAGGGGTTACAACATTTGCACTCTCAGAAGATCATCCATCGTGATATCAAGTCCGACAACGTCCTCCTTGACGCCCAAGGCCACGTTAAAATTAGTATGGTCCCCCCATTACGGCACGATTCAAGATACAACTACTAACAATAATCTTATAGCCGATTTTGGTTTCTGTGCTAAGCTGACAGATCAGAAGGCTAAGCGCGCAACGATGGTCGGTACACCATACTGGATGGCACCAGAGGTCGTGAAACAAAAGGAGTATGGACCCAAAGTCGATATTTGGTCGTTAGGTATCATGGCGATCGAAATGATTGAAAGCGAACCCCCATATCTCAACGAGGAACCACTGAAGGCCTTGTACTTGATCGCTACGAACGGTACACCGGCATTGAAGAAACCAGATAAGCTTTCCAAGGAACTCAAGTCCTTCTTGGCATTCTGTCTGTGCGTTGACGTTAAGAGTCGAGCAACGGCAGAGGAATTACTACAGCATGATTTCTTGCAGAAGGGGTGTCCATTGCATAGTTTGTCGGCACTGCTTGCGTTTAAGAGCAAGGGTTAGAGTCCCGAAGAAAGCTTTAAAAATGCAGCTAGAAGGAATGCGGAAGTGGATGAAGAAGAAGTGGTGGCGATGTTGGCGGTTCGTGAAATGTTGATGGAAAGGGAACCAAGGGCGCGGAGGCCGGTGGTAAGCAATATTATATCTCTAATGACCGAGACGCCGGAGGAAGCATATGCAGTGACGAGAGGTGTGAGGAGAAGTATGACAACGGATGCTGTAAGAGAGACGGCAAGACGGACTTCGAAGGATGCTAAGGGGGCTGAGGGTGAGCCTCGATCAGCCTCAACACCTGCGAGTAAAGAAATCATCAGAATCCCCATGACAACAATGAGCATTGCGAACAGGCGTTCGTTTAGTTCCGAACCTGACACGACAACTCAGACTCCCGAGGGTGTGAAACCTAGAAAAAGAGAACGACCAGCTTTGTTTTTGGATCTCAAGAAAGACGTGAAGCCAGAGCCGGAACCGGAGAAACCAAAGCCTCGGAAACGACTATGGCCTTTTCGACGGTCCTGGGGTTAGAGTTTGGAAGTTATCCTTTGCGTGCTGCTGCTTTCTTTTCGGGGGTTCTTATGCTTTTCCTCTTTATCTCTCTATCTCTTAGGGTTCTTTTCTCTTCTCTCTTTTGCCGTCGGGTCATCGTTTTCTTTTTTTCACATCTTGTATTTTTGTGACCATGGTCTTTTTTTTCGCCCCGGGCTTCTTTCTATATTTACTACTACACTTACATACTATGCGACAAAGGATATTTTATGTTATTACTATTACTACATGTCTTCTTCCTTCTTCCTCTTCTTTTTTTTTTTTTTTTTTTTTTTTTTTCCCTTGTCGATGCTCTAGAAGTCACCCTTTTTTTTCCTCGGCGCAAGCAACCACCCGCCGAATGGTATCATCTGGTTATTAGTCTCTTTTTTATGCGTTTATTGCCACACGGAGTCATTCATACCTCTTACTTTCTTCTTCTTTTACTCTTTTCTTCCATGTCCTTTTTTCTTACGGCCCCTTTTGAAATCCCTTCAAGGATCATATCAATACTTTTCTTCAAATTTTATTTTTTTGGACGTCGTCGTCGTTTTAGTCCTTTTTGCGCGAAGCTGGCGGAATGAAACGGCCCCTTTTTTTTGTCTTTGATGTGTGTGTGAGAGTGTGGCTTTTCTATATATACTTTTTTTATCTACTTTATTACTTCATTAAATAGTGGATATTATATTATAGCTACTTACCTACCTTATACCTTATTACTTATACTAGATTGGTTCTGCATCGATAGGTTTTTAATGGTTCGGTGTCGGTTTTTTAAAAATTTAGTGGGTGAGTCTTGTGTTACGTTAGAGGGAATAGCCGGCTAGAAGGAGTGGCTACCGTCTCTGTGCCAGAGGAAGAAGTCCATTGTAGCAATGTGTCGTAGGATTATATAGGTAAAGAGATATGTATGCTATATATAATTTACTCGAACGCACCGGTATTGCAAACCAGCGAGGGCGCAGGCGACGATGTTATGACAGAACAACAACTCGACGGCGGGGTCCCCGGCGTATACTTGTAGCGAAATTTAATAGTAGAATATTGCAATTTGCATTTTCGGTGTTTTTTTAGACAGGATGTGTAGTGCTTTTAGGCGCATAGTTTATTAAAAATATTTTTGGTTCGTAATTAAATGGCTCCTACGAGGGTTAGTCGATGTTGCAGATGCAAATTATTAACCAGGATTCGATGGGATTCCCAGAAGATCGAGGATCTGATCTGATCTGAGGTTACTTAATGGGGCATTTGAGTCCAGAAAGAGAAATAGATGGGGAAAGTTGCAACAAAATCAACACATGGTATGTTTGTGTAACGATCGTGGGGATTTTTGTGTAAGGGTTATTGCCTTTTGGGGGGGTTTATTTGAGGGAATTTGTTATTCGTCTGAAAAAAATATGGTCAGTTTATTGGGGCTATGGAGGTTAGTATGCTTGTAATTGATGTGGTTGAACTTTTTGAAAGTTTTCATGGAGTGCCCTAAGGATGAGTGGATTCGGCCAGATCAACCGATGTAAAAACGACACTAAGGTTCCGGAAATACTATCCAATGCCCTATTACCCTAAATCACGAAGTAATCGCGCAATTGAAGTATTTAAACGAAAAAATATATATATTTTACCGTCTGGTGCCGGTTCCGAGGCTGGTCGACTGGCCCGTCGCGTTGCCGCTAACCAAACGTCAGTTTATAAAAGAAATTTATTGGACAAGGGCGGAGAAACGATTCGGGTGCGCAGGTACATATACCTCGACTACGCACCGGAAACGAATACGATGGATTCCGATACCCCAGAATATTTGCCATCGCCAATTGAAAAGGTCCGAGCCCAGAAGTGCATAAAAGTTTTCGCCGTTGTTTCGTCCCCCTGACAGTCCGGATAAATTCAATCCGGCCGGTGAGCTTGCTACGAACCGACGGGTGACGATTTAACCCCTCCCCCCCAAGAAACTTTTCGATGTTCCTGGTTTCCCCAGACTCACGGACATCATGTGGATGCTTCTCGAAAATTCAGATTGTGGGGATGGGTTAGTGCCTTCCTCTGGAATTTCTAGAATACTTATGTCCGGCTGCGCAAGGATGGTTTGGTCACGAGAACTATGGTGGTAGCGAGAGAGCCCACGTGTGATTTGAAACATTGGGGTCTCATCTCGGGTCAATGGCTATTAAAGTTTCGATGAGGACTAAATTTCGTCCGATCTATAGCAATTACGGTGACAATTCGGGCTAAGCATATAGGAAACGAGGCTTGATCGGCAAAATGACATGAATCATGCATTCATTCATCCATTCATTCATTGCAATTTGAGAGCTATGCTATGCTAACATAGAGTTGTGTACGTATACTTAGATAAATACAAAAAAAAGGTTATGAAAACCCCTCCCAAATTTAGTAGATGACATACTCAACCTCGACCTTCTTGCTCTTGATCTCGGTCTCGGTCTCGACTTTCGACTCGCTCTTATCGGTCTTCTGCTCGAACTCAGTCTCAACCTGGTTCTGGAGGGCGTAAGGGCCAGCCTTAGCCTCCTCCTTTGTCTTCTTGCTAGTCTTCCTCTCTGGTCTCTTGCCCTTGGTCCATTCCTTCTCAACCTCGGTTTCACGTTCGATTTCGATCTCGGTCTTGGTCTCGGTCTTGGTGGTTTCGAATCCAACTGGGACATCGTCGCTCTCGAGCTCGTCGCTGAGCTTCAACTTTGGTGCGGACTTGTCGACGTCGAAAACAATCTTGAAGTCACCGGTGAAGTCGCCGGAGGTGAGGGTGTACTTGAGTTCGTCACCTTGGGTGACCTTGAAGGTGGCCTTCTCACCCTTGGCGAGGGCCTCTGGGGCCTCGGTGGATTCGCCGATGGTGGACTTTTCTTTTAGGAGAGCGATGGAGGCATCGGTGGTGATGGAGATGGTGACGGGGACTGTAGAGTGGGTTAGTATATTGGGATAATCGGGACTTGTTATGGAGGGTTTATATGCTACTAACCAGAGTCACGGACATCACCGCCCTCGTTGATATCCTTGATCCTAGCAGCAATGTCGAACTTCTCGACGATGGCGTCGAGTTCACTGTGGAGCTGAGCGATTTGAGCAACCATTTTGTCTGGATATATACGATCAAAAAAATAAATAAATAAAATAAAATACTGGTACGAATGGAAAGGCTGGTTTTAGGGTATCAAGGGAAGAAGAAAGCTAAAGGTCGTGCGTGTAGTATCAAAGAAGATTTTTCCAGACAAGACGACTTCCTCTTCCCCTTTTTATATCCCACCAAGGAACCCCACCCTCGAGGCTAGTCTCCCAATCCATTCGAGCAATATTAGGTCCTGGTGACGTGAGGTGCGGGGTAAACGATGCTAAGGGCTTCCAAACAAAATAGCCCGTGGGAATGCGTGCATTGATGAGCTGGCGTGGAAAAGGGTATGGTATCGTTCTCAGCTAATAAGCTCCCATAGCCCTACTACCGACATACACATATGTCCACCCATGCGGGGCTAAGAGAGGGGTGCCATCGATCTATTGGCAATTAGCGCATGTAAAGGCGTAACTAGGCACGCAATCAAAAAACGTCTAGACTGTTGACCTATAGCCTACTAGCAGGTGAAAGCGGAGTTTTGTTGGATATGCACTGCAGAAGGGGGGGGTTCCCGTCGGCCATGTTCCTGGTACCAGCTCGAAGCTTGTACATCCCTTACTAATTATGAGTTTTGAGGGTAGCTTGCTTGCAGAAATGTTTCACGTTAATTCCATTGAGCGGGAAGGAAATGCCTTCTTGGAAGTGGGGTTCGAAGAGAGCAGGAGTCATATAGACTTGTAATAGATATTGAGTTTTTTTTTTTTTATAAAGAGGACGTCCGCGACACGCGAGAAAGAACGACGCTAAGATATTCTAACCGACCCGCGAAAAGCCATAAGTAGTCAATCCAAACGTTGAGAATCGGAGTTTAAAGTTAAAAAGTCTCGATTTCAGGATCCTAGGAGTTCATCAACGAGCTGAATTGAAGGTAGGGATCCTTTTTTCCCCCCTTCTCTCTTTAGATGTCTTGAGAGCGGGATATTTGGCGGGGTTATTGAAAAACGAGCAGCAAGCTTTTCCACCAAAGTCAAGCAAGGTGGGATGTCGATGCAGCATAGCCACAATCGAAAATGCATGGTTGTATGTTATGCATTTGGCAATCGTTTTCTCGAACCAGTTACTTCAGCCGGTTTTCTTTCGCTCGTTTAGGCCTACGGCTGATTGTACGAGGGCCTACGCGTAAATCGTATGGATATCTTCGACACGGAGAACTCCTGACGGATGGGATCGGGATATTTGAGAGTCCTGATGGAAGTGTTACGACCGCGAACCCGCGGAAAACTTTATATATTGTTGGAAACGTCGGATGGGACTGCTGGTCCATAGACACCAATTGTCGGGCGAAACTTGGGGGAATGGGCGATATCAACCCAGTATCAAGTTATATAGGCGATTCATCGAAGGTAGACCCTCAATCATTCTCAGCTCGAGAAGTATATATCCCCCCCTTTTTTCGCAGGAAATCCGATAAAAATGTTGGAGGTCATCGATCGCGCGAACGTTGACTGTGTTGGGCCAGGGGTCCAGCATTTTTACCAAGGCTTTGCAGACTTGGCTTTACCAAACCCCCCACCTTACGATTTATGGGGAAGTTCAGTGCTGTGTAAAACGGACATTCAGCCATTTCCGTCGAGAATCGGGCGGGCGGTTTTCTTACATGATAACGATAGCACGTGTGGTTTCACAAGTTGGCTTTCTCGGGGAAAGCTCTTTTTTTTTTTTTTTTCTTCGATAAAAGAACTATTTTTTCACGAAAAAAACTTTGACGTTTTGTGAGATTGAACGGTCGTACCTACTATGGATTCTCATCTCGCGGTGTCAGTTTGTTAGAATGCTGACTTCGCGATCAGCCCCACGTATATACAGGAGGTGCCTGAATTCGAGCCCACTACGTCAGTAACTGTCAGGTGCCAGTTGTCGATACACGTCAGGTATGTGCTTGCGTACCAGGAGAACCCGAAACAAATGACTTCCGAATTAACGGGAACCCGGCATCGAAGCTTCCCGAATATCCGGCCCGATCCCTTTTTTACATCTTGGCTGTAACCGTCGTAAGACCCTTTTTGATATCTCTGTCGCCCCAAGTCGGACATTCGGAGATATTTTTTTTTATGCGTATCTTGCCTCAAAACCGCGGATGCATGCTGTAAGCTTACGAATATTCGAGTGGATCAGAGAATTCTCGATGTGTGTAACTACAACGTAAGGGCACTTGGGGATCTCATTCGCTAACTCCTGCGTATGCCTACATGTTGGAATTGATTCACCACATACGAGGCTTACGGTCTTTTTGCGTTCTCTGCACCAGATATTTAGCCCTGGAATTTGTGTGCAGGCTAACGAGCTAGGTAGGCGTGGACAGTGCGTGATCATATGGCACAATATGAGGTGAAATGGTTATTTCGTGGCGTGACCGAGAACCTTCCTGTTCAGTTTCCTACATACGCGTGGTTTCTTGTCCATTGAAGGACTTGTGTGGATTCAACATGTTTCACAGAGGAATAGCCTTGTTCTTTTGATAATAGCCTGTAGAGAGGAGAGAAAATTCTGCAGGATTTTTTCTCCATCTGAGCGCTATCGGGTTAGCCAGTGGAATTTTGATAGGCTGTGAGGTCTTCTGTCGCGTCGCTTAGCTCCATAGCTCGAGGCCTCTCAGTGGTCAAGCTCTAGCTCTTCGAGGCTGTCTCTGCAGCTCTGTTGCAAGTTGAGTTCACGACTAAGATCGATATCGAGAAACAAATATTCGAAAGACCCGCCGATCTGATTATGCATTAGAAGAATTCTTTTTATGTGATATACCCGCTGTTGGAACCAAAAAAATTTATATTACCGCATTGACAAGAAAACCCCACAGAGAAAATTATCTTTAAAGGAAAGAAAAGAATTCCAATTTGGAAGCTCCAGCCTCGCGAAAAGCATATATCATGCGACAACGGCATTCCCAGGCACTATCACTTATCTTTACCGTCCGCCATTCGCTACCACTGAACCTCCGAACCATCTGCATAATGTGGCATTCGGAATGAGTTGTCAATCCATCGATTGGCTACTACATCAGTGAATTGAATTTTTCTGCTAGGCCAGGGCAGCGACATGGTTCGCTGGGTTCGAGATACCAAATCCATCTTTACATACACGCTGCACATGCCTCGATCATCCCGATTTCCCCATCCCATCATATCGCAGTTGACAGCGGGTTTCCTTCTGTCCTCTGCAGCCTGCAGAAGATAGAAGAGGAAGATGGTATGTAGCTATTTGGTTAGCTGTAGCCTTTTAGGAGCATGCACCATGGAGTTACACCTGACAGCTTGGATAGCTTGAGGGAGGGAGGAAGAGAAGAGCTTAGGCTGCAAGAGCTCGAGCTCGAGCTCAAGGGAGCTAGAGAGCTATAGCTAGCTACCCCGGCCAGGGAAGCTACGTCGACGCCGACGATTCGACGCGACTTGTTTTCATTTATCAGCGGATCCGATTTGGAAACTAGCTCTGGTCGTGTTCAATCACTTTCACGGGTGCTTGTCGATAAGGGGAAAAAAAAAGAAGGGCTATGGAGATTTTACCGAGGCATTCTTTGGACGAATCTGGCAGCTTTTCATCGCATGTATTTTCCTGATTTAGAGTTGACACCTTTTTCGGAGGATATATATGGAAATTTTTAGAAACATTGGATTTGACAAGACAGGATTGTTTTCCGGGTCTATGCTTGACGGTAAACGGTCTAGGTTTCCCCCAAAGGCCTATGTATGTAGAAGCTGGACTAGCGTTCCCTTAGGAAGGGCTAGTGTACATTTTTTTGGGCTGTACATCCTGACGTACTGTTACCTCCATAGATGTCAGTTGGATGGAGGTCTGAGGCCTCAAAACAGTTACAAGGTCGAGAACTGTGGCTGCTGAGACGTCAACTGTTGTTTGTTCGTCAGATCTGACATGACATTTACCTGTCATAACTTACTAACGGTTTAGTTGGTCCCCTTGCGCTTGATGAGGGCGATTTGATGACATAGCCCATCGCCATAGCCCATCGCTGTGCCATTAAGACGAACATTAACTGACATGTCAGTCAGACCATATGTTCGCGCTGTCAACGTCCGGTCCCTGTCTGTTCGTACACCGAGTGCACAGTAATCTATCGTCAGATTATTTTTCACACACACACACACGTTAAACGATCAAAAAATTGCAAAGAAAAAGCCAAGGATACGAACAAGGAAAAAAAAAAAAAACTTCTTCTGATACATGTTTAAATTTTTGTGTTTGCAACATCGTTTATGAACAACGCAGGCGTATATAGAATCGTTGCATGTTCAGTGTCGTATTTCTTTATAAGAATAGTAACAACTTGCGAGATTCCATTGCGGTTTTTCGCCCCCCCAAGCCCGATTACGTTCTTTTTTCCTCGTGAGACAGGAAGGGAACATGCAATGTTTGCCAACGAAAGGTCACCTTGCCTGTCGACCAGGCTTGGGGATACGACCCTTGTCTAGTCGACATGGGGGGAAAACTTTGGGCAAATGGTATGGTACTAGTTGCTTCTCGAAACGCTTCCCAACCAGGAAGTTTGATGGGAGGTGCATGTAGACGAGGAAGCCTTTAGGCTGGTGCGTCTATGCGTTCGGGAATGGGATCCATGAAGAATTATAGGCAGATGAGCGGGTTGAGGGCATAAATTAGAACCGATTGTGTAGATAATTATAATGATTATAAAGATGATTGTGATAAGGAAGAAGCTGGAGGCGAGATGGATTCCGTAGTTGGATAATGAGGAATGGGTATGAAGGGAGCGAGGGCTATAGAAGCGGAGATACTATAGACAAGACAGGAGGCTTTCCTTCGAGAAGCCGGAGTAGCGAAGCAAAAACCCCTGTGGATAAAAAGAACCCTTACTATGTAGAATTCATTTTTATGTGGAGAACGGAAGAACCGGAAGAATATGTAACACAACCATCACCGAAGAAGCCAACGGCTGAGAAGGTTTTTTCTCTCCTTTCTAACCAATGCAACCGGTCATGTGAAACGTACTATGTACGTGTATGTATTGTACCTACATCCATACACCCATAGTGCGTGCGTGCGTACATCCACACACACATACATAATGTCGATGGATGGATACTGCTCCGTAGATGGCGGAGAAAGCCAGGGAGGGCAAGGTAGCCAAGTAGCTGTGGTATACTCCGGAGGAGTGGTATGTTGGGAGATACTTACCTGCTTGCTTTGGGTGACAAGTGCCAGCTCATAAAAAACGATCGGGACCATCCTTTAGTACGTACTTCGTACATACAGGTCATGCATTTCGTATCGAATCCCAGAATGTTTTTTGATAGTAGAGTACCTAGTATGGGCTCTTGTGAATGGACTGCACAGCAGTCACAGACAGTGTACCATGCGTAAGTGTACATACCTACAGAGTACCCACGGACCATACATATTATGTTAGTGTATAATGTAACAAGTACATGTACTCCGTACATCCAATGTTATGTTTGGACATGTATAAGTACATTACCTACCTACATCCACAGTCTGTCGACCCCCCCCCTGCTTTTGTTGGCGTTCGATGCCCTCCTCTGTATGTACCCTCCTACCTCCTACCCTACCTACCCTCCTACTCCCTCGATCGATTGGAATGCTCCCCAAGCAAAACAGCATAAGGTCGAGGTCGTTGGTGGACGCATATTTGCTTCTGTTAAGGCTTAAGGGGGTGAGATCACGGTCTTGGCTTCCGACGGCAAAAGGTTGAAAGCAACAGGGGGGCCAACTCAGATCGGCGCCTGGGGTCAACGCAAGCAGACCTCCGTTCCCAACCCAACCCACACCAACTTATAAAGGTGACACGCTGTCCCTTTTTCCCTTCCATCCTTCCCCAGACCACACTCCATCAATCACAGTCAGGAATCAACCACCTCCATCGACTCGGCTTGACTCGACTAGACTCGACTGCAAGCCCACGCTTACCACTCACACACAGACATCCGTTCCTTTGTTGGTCCAGGTCTAGTTACTCCAGACAAGTACAGCCTACTGGCGACTAGTTTGGTTGGTCTTTGGCCGGAAAACGAGGCAGTCGTAACCTTTCTTCGTGCCTGATCTGATAGTGTGCATACACGCACATACCAAGCTGGGAGCCTGAACCTTACTGGTGACCCCCAAGAACCTAATATATCTCTTCTACCCTCCCACCCCCCCAGCCCGTTCATTTCCTCATCCAGCCTTGGATGACTCTTTAAACTCCCTCGCTTCGCAGACGATCGATCCCGTTAAAAGGGGCAAACATCCTTCCTTGAGACTTCTTTGATACTTCCTTCTCTCTTTTTCTCTGAACCTTCAGACCGTCTATCCTTAAAAAAACAATACTCAAAGTAATAAAAAATACTTTCTATCTCATACCCTATACACAAAAACATACGCACAGACGCATATTATACTGCGTGAGATCCAACCATGTCTACACCTTCCTCTGTCGATTCGTCGCTTTGGGATGCCGACAACTACGATATGCTCATGAAGACCATGACCCACCCACCATCACCACCCCAGACTTCCGATAGTGAATGCGAGGCCATGTCTCCGGCTTCGGATACCCCATCCTCCTCCATCGTTGACGAGGACAAGAAGGATGCCGATGAAAAGAAGCCGACAAAGAAGAGAAAGTCATGGGGCCAGGAGCTTCCAACACCCACTACCAACCTTCCTCCAAGGTATGTATGCATCTATATGCACGCAACATGCATAGTGTTTTTTCTTCTTTTTTTTCCATTCATATTCTAACTTGATATAAAGAAAACGTGCAAAGACCGACGCCGAGAAGGAACAGCGCAGAATCGAGCGTGTCCTCCGGAACCGTGCCGCCGCGCACTCTTCTCGTGAACGTAAGAGAGCCGAACAAGAGGCCCTCGAGAAAAGGAAGAAGGAGATCGAAGCCGAAAATGAAAACATGAAGAACCGTCTTTCTCAGTTCGAACAAGAATTCTCAGACCTTCAGAAGAAGTACAGGGAATTGGAGCATAACTATCTCCTTGCCAAGTCACATCTTCCTGCCGATTCTGCCTTCGTCCCAGTTTCAATCCCAGAAGACAGCTCTATCTCCTCCGGCAGCATCTCCATGTCTGACGTCCAAGCCTTATCCCCTCAATCCCTCATCCAATCTCCCGCCGTCAAGGCCGAAGACTTGACCCCGGTCGCCCTCGCTAAGCCTGTTCTCATCCAGACACAACATCATGCTACGATGTTGTGTATCAAAGACCTGCAGTGTCTGCTGAGCAACACGGTAGCGACAGCGACCTCGTCACTTCTGCGCCCCTTGTCAGCGATTGGACGGATTGGGCGCTCTTTGACGAAAACCTAACCATTACGCCAGACTTTCTTGACATCGCTGGAACCCTTGAGGAAACTATGTCCAACGTCACCACACTCTGTGACTCCGATGTCCTCCCGGAGTCCTCCGGGTTGGATTCGTACCCACTCGCGTACGACCTCTTCGGAGAAGACCCCGCCGAGAAACCAACGCTCGACCTTGAGCTCTTCGCCGGCCTCACCGGTGAAACTGCCGCCGTCGACTTGTGAACAGACAACACGCCAAAGCTTCGCTCCGCGAAATCTTTTTTTCTTTTTTCTTTTTTGTTTTGTTTCTCACTTGGAAGTTTCTATTCTTCGCCAGTTTTCTTGACCAGATTTAAGAAACACATCTCCACTAGGTTTGTTTATCTCCCTAATACTCTTTTCCCTTTTCTCGGTTACGGATGGGTATCTGTTTTTGTTCTTTTTGGTTTTTTCTGGTGCTGGATTCGGAGTTCTTGTCCTTCGTTTTGCTCTTCTCGGCTATCTCGACTCGCTTTTTGGATTATTCTTCGTCTTTTCTAGACCTTTGGAGCTTCTACGCACTTTAGTGTGTGGGTTGCGATACCACACTTCTCTTCTCTTCATCCTTTTATCATCCAGATCATATTCCTCCGTTTTGAGGATCCATCTCCCGCCTTTTGATACCCAATTACTCCCTATTACCTAGCTGTCTCAGTTTATTCCACTTCAAATTCATTTGTGCGCGCGATCCATCGGCTTAAAAAGCCCTTCGGTATATGCTGCGACGGTTTTTGAAAGTGTAAATCTTTGAGAATACGGCTTGTGTGAGTTGGGAAGGGCGTCGGTGAGAGTTTTGGAGTTCCTTATTGGGATTTTGATCGAAGGGGAGAGTTCGTTGTGGGGCCAGGGCCTTGATTAAGTGAGGGGTTTTTTCGATCAGCTGTAGTAGGATCGGCTTTGAGAGGGCGGAAAGGGTGACTCGGGCTTTGGTTTGGTATTGGGGGAATTGATTAGACGGAACGGAATCATCTGTGTCCTTGAATTGGAGGGAGGAGGGGGGTATTCGTCCGTGGGATGAAAGAAAGCGTAAAAGGAGAATGTTGGAAACCCCGAGGTTTGAGGAATGATTCAATGGATAAGATTTGTGTTTCACTGTCTGCCTCTCTTAAGGTGGGATGAGGGAAAAGAGTATGAGAATAGCCTTGGTCTTTGAAGAGTTCACCTTCTGTTTATCATTCCGTTATACGGGATGAGGAGTATACCACTTGGGTGCCCTCTTAATTGAGGTGGTGCCTAAGAAGCGTTTTTGAACTTGAACTTGGAAAGACTTTGAGGTTCATACTACCCGAACAAACAAACAACAAACAACCAAGTGATCAATCGATCAAATCAAATGTAGGAGGGGAGGATTCGAACGGTAGAGGATAGATATGGTATTGGAGGCGAACGGATGAGGAACTGGATGATATTCTTAAATAACCTTTTTTTTTATTTTTATTATTCTTTGGGGCTGGAGTTTTGTGTCTTACGGAGTTTCTGATTGATTGGGAAAACCAAAAATGATTGTAGATAGTTACTTCGTTAGCTCTCTTTTTTGAATTAGCACTGGTAGTTCAGTCTAACCAGTGGAAGAATAAATTGAATTCAATTTCAATATCACATCATCTTTACCTGTGCATCTTGATCAACTAGATCTCACCTGATAACAAACCTGATCAACTGGGTACTATGGCATCTGGCCATGTGAAAATTTGCGTAGTTGGCAGGAGTTAGAAATTGAGTCACAGAGCGGGTCTTTGCAGAGATGTGGCGTTGTGTGCCGCTCTTGGGCCAGCCGACCCATCAGCCACCAAACCCCATATGGCTTGTATGACCCGGTATTGTCGTATATCTTCAGCTAGACTTGGGTGTTACCTAGGCTTCATGAGTGGGAATATTCGAAATGGCAATTCTTGGCCGGTGTTTCGTATACGCGTACTCAAGCGTCATGAGAAAAAAAGGGGATGAGAATGATCTGGCCTGAATGGTTGATTGTGAAGCAATTGATCTCTTGGGGAATATAAATAAGATGGTAGTTGGGGATTTGTAGGATGGTATCGATATATCAAGTCATCTACAAGTTCATAATTAATAGATACGTATACACACAATCGATCAATTTGATCCGTATATAAAAAAAAAAAAAAAATCGGCCATGGCGACAGTTTCAACGATTTTCCCACTCCCATCCGAACTTTCGTTCGAGATCTTATCGTTCTTACCACTTCAAGATCTTAAAAATCTTTCTACTTGTTCGAAGGCGGCGAGGAGGTTTACTAGTTCGGTGTTGTTTAGAGGGGTTAAGTTGTGCCCTGGGGGTTCTGTTGAGGCTTTTGGAGATGGTGGGGGGTTGGAGGGGGTTATTGGTGGGGTTCGGTGAGTTACATCTATATTTATTATAGTTGGATATATGTATCTGGGAAGGGAACTGGTTTCTTATATGCGATTTTGTGGGAATAGGTCGGTTCATATCAGTTACCCGAAGCAAATGGGGGTTAGGGAATACGTTTCTTTCTTTAGGGCTGTTACTCCCTTGCTTTCTAAGTTTGTGGGGGTGAAGACGCTTAAGATCGGGTTGGTTAGTTCGTTTGAACAGAATACTAGGATTCTGGGAGCGGTGTTTAAGCAGCTCTCGGCTTATTCGTGGTATGATGGATTGAAGAGATTGGATATTCTTTGGGTGGATTTTGTATTTTTTCAAGATAGGCATCTGAAATTCAGGGGGGACGATCTGGAGTTTTTGGAGAGCGGTAGTGGGTATACTGAGAAAAAGTGGCCGAAGGGAATAGAGGAAGTTCGTGTGGCGAATCAGGTTATGGAAGGGTGGAGGTTTAGGAAGGATGAGAAGAGTGTTAATGGGAGTTTTGGGGAGAATCTTGTCGCTGGACTTGGTGGGTATGGAGGGGGTGAGGAAGCGGGGAGGTTGAAGGTTGTGGAGATATCGGCTACGGGGATTGTTACTAATAAGAATTGGAGGGAGTTGGGGAAGAAGTACTTGGAAACTGATGGGGATGATAGTGCGGGGGGTGTGGAGGAGAGGGGGTGGTTTAAGAAGCAGATGTTGAAGGTTAATAGGAACTTCACGATAGGGAAAGGGACGAAAGGAGGGGATAGGATGGTGAGGTTTCCGACGGTGAGGAAGGTGATGGTCGATGTTATGAGGTTTAAGAAGAGGAATTTGGCGGAGATGGTGATGAGGTTTTCGATGGTTGAGGAATTGGAGGTTTGGGTTTGGTTGGTGCATTTTGGGGAGAGTCATGAGGAGATGGTGCCGAGGTATAAGAGGGGTCAGGTTGTTTGGAAGGATATCGTGGGGTTGAGGAAGGTTAGGAAGGTGGTTTTGCCGTGGCCTTTGGTGGATGGTGAGGGGGTTCGACATCAACATGTGGAGAAGGAACAGTTGAAGGAGTCGGTGGCTTGGTGGATTAAGCAGTGGGAGAGTAACACGGACAGAGGGGAAGAAGGGGTAACGATTGAGAACGTGAGGTTCGTGATGTGGAGGTTTGGGATTGGGGAGGAGTTTTTGGATTTTAAGATTGTGAGGGAAACTTCTTATAATACTTACTATTGGAGGGTTGAGCATGGGAAGAGGAAGTATACGGGGGGTATGGAAGGGATTGGGTCGATGTGGTCTATGAAGGGGGATGTTGAGAAAGCGACTGTGGATGTTGATGTTGAGGGGTGGGTGGTTGAGGAGGAGGGGGTGGAAGGGTATATGAAGAATTTGGAGGAGAACCGGAAGGAGGAAGCAGAGGAGGGGGGGTATGAGGGCGAGGGGGGTGGGATGGAGTTTGAAGACTGGGAGGAATAGCTACTTCATAAATTATATACACTACTCACTGAGTATGTAAGTATGTTGGGTAGTCTTGAGGGGTTTTGGTTACACAGAATAATTGATGTCGGAAAACTATTTCTCGAGATTTTTTGTATTTGCCCTGTATACATCGGTCTACAAATAGAAAAACCACAGCACAGCTTCGCTCCAAAATTATCTTAGTTTTAGTTAACTGTAGACATGTAGTGAAGAGCTAGATTCTAAGCTTAAGAGCTGTCGAGTATTTGGGTTAAATTTAGTAACTTACCGAACAGACAGCCCAGAATATTATTTATATAGGTATATATATATAAAATGGAAGTTTAAATTTTAAAAATACTTAAATACTGACTGTGAGCCTAGCTACCAGACCCAAGTAGCTCGCAGATATGATAGCTCGGTAGGCAGCTAGCTAGTAGGCACACAGCAAGGTTTATTCTCAGAGTACATTATAGTCACATATATAAGTAAGTAATATTCGCAAATGTATAGAAAGAAGGAACCCGATAACAACAGAAAAGATGGCCAGTTATAAACACACATATCGTATTGCATCGTTTCTGGAATTATTACCGGTTTAGTGTACATGTTTACATACTTGGTAATGTTCAAGCATCGTCGCATTCGGGCAGCACGAGTCGTGTTTGATGCGGCGAGTCGAGGCAAGTTGCACAAGCCAACAGGATGCATTGGGTAATAATCCTTCCTTATGCATATGCGCATACATGCCACGGGCTAGATTCACCAGGAAGACTCTTCTTTTTTTTCGTGGTCTGATGATCTAATATAATATGTAATGAGCGGGTAGCTGCATGATAAAAGTGACAACGTAGGTAGAATTAGAGGTATACAACGGCTCCTTGCTTGAGCAGTTACACAAAAAAAATTGCATGCACATTATTAATATATTATACAATACTGTAGAACTGCATCAGGAATGAATTTGAAGGAACACCTCTATATCTTATCGGTTTGAGAGGTGAATATAAGAAGCTATAGTCGTATAATATCCTGCGGAAAACTTTTTTTGGTTGGCAATAAAAGGTGGCTTGATATACGCATGTGGGCCATGGGGATGTATGTAAGCCAGCCACAATAGGCAGTATTCTTGAACCTGCATTCCACAGAAGAAACTAGCGCGCATGCAGTGACGACGATAAAGCAGAGTAATCCGAGGAGTCCAGTCGGTGTTCCTGCGCCTGAAGGAGTGATATCCCTTGGTTTAGACGCATGCACTGCAGGACGAAGGCACCCCCCCTGAAACCCGCGGACTAACTTGTACTTTTTAAATTTTTTTTCCCTTTCCACTTGGCCGTGTTTTTCTGGTTCGATTCTTTGGGTTCCATTCGCATTTATAGGATTTGTCTGATTGGGGAAAAGAATGGTGCATAGGTTTTTACATTCCAGACAGCACGTTGTTCCATCGAGCATTCCGTTCGTACCCCTCTCTGTCTATCTGTATTCGCCTGCTTCTGTGTTCGACCTCAGCTGCCAAAGTACATATCTGAATACGTATCTTGATCTCGGCCTCGGTTTGTTCCTGTGCCTGGTCGTGGGGAGCATCGAAGGTGTGTCTGGTTGCAATCTCGATTCGCCCGTTTTGGCGCTGGTGGTCAGAGCTGGGGACCTTCGAAGCCCCTTACTTTAATTCGCCCGCCTTTCCACAGCCAATCTGTTCCCATCAACCACAAACAACCACCTCCATCATCTCCATCATCATCATCATCATCATCATCACCACCTCCACCAGCATCGCCATCGCCGCCAGTATCCTTATCGACCACCAATCCATTGCCGTTCGCTGGAACTTGGAATTGGGCCTTGGAATTGGACCGGGACCGCTGCTTGTTCCGCCTGACTGGCTTCCCGGCCTAGCGCTCCAGGACCGCCCCGACAAATCGAAATCGATGAACGTATGAACACCGGGGTCCTCAGGCCAGCCAGGTACCGCCCATAGACGACTCGCAGGCGCTCTACCTGTCTGCTCCTACCTTTTTATCTTTCTCGATTTTTCGACAACGGCATTTGTTTTAACACAGGGATTCCTGGGATTTCTCAGCTTGGACCTTCCTTTCTTCCCTCCCTCCATTCCTTCCCTCTTTCGTTCCTCCAAACGTTTTAGATATACATACACCATTACTACTTGGATTCTATTACTGTTCTCTCTTTTTTTTTTTTTTTTTTTTTTTTCCCTTGGTTGCTCCGGCTGGGTTGCTGCTGGCTGCTCTGCATTAATAATCTCTTGCTGCTATGGCCTTTACCCTCTCCGAAAACGACTCTGGCGTATCCGGCTTCAGCACCAAAGACAATAAATCAAGCATTCATCGCCTCTCCTCCAACCGTCCTTCCAACGAGATGGCAACGAATACCACCACCACTGCTGCTTCATCCATCGCCGACACACCCACAGGGAACCGAAAGTCCATCTCTTCTTCAAAGGATCCGGCCTCCCCTTTTCACCCGCCGAGTCAACTCCAGCATTCTCGCTCCGAATCCGTAGACCTCGAACTCGAGCGAGGCTTAAAACTCGACGACCTCCGTCAACGTCGCGCCCAAGAATTACCTCCCGTTTCACCGATTAATAATGCACCCTCTCGCGACGGCTCTTCCATCCACACCGAGTCTTCAACCCCATGGGATCCGACCCACCCTTGTTACCCACACGTCAACCCTCATGTTCCACCGAATTCACCGCTGGCGGAATCCACAAAAATCATCCGGATACCTCGCGACTTCATGATCCACGGGGACGTCAGTCCGGCCTTTTCGAATACATACCCGAAAATATTGGAACCTTACCTCGGGGAGGAACGCTTCAGACGGATAGTGAAAACGATAAATGCCGAGCTGTATGAGGCTTTTAATCCGTGGAACTGGCGAAATTGGGTGGATGCTGGGGTCGGCGTCCTCACGCTGTGGTTTGCTGAGGATATATTCGGCACGGAAACGAAAAGGCGGTTAAGGAAAATCGAGACCTTCTTAGAGCAGCAGAACAAGGAAATGGAGGAAATTCTGGAGAAACTTCGAAGAGGTGAAATCGTAGAAGGAGAAGAAGGACGGGTTGGTAGTCGGGAAGGAGAAGGAGGGCCTGTACCGATCAGCGGACTGGCAAAGCTAATTCCACTACGGAGAACAGGTTATATGAATGTGAGTCTTCCTTTTCCTCTTTTATAGTCCATATCCGCTATCGATGACGATAAATTCCCCGGCCGGGCCTGGAATGTGATCGATAGCTTCTAGGAAGGGAGGGTATGTGACGCTAACCTATGTGATGCTACAGCTGGATATCCAAATACCAAACCCCTTCACTCCCGATTCAGAATTCGACGATGAAGAGATAGGAGAGTACTCAGCGCAGCCGACGCCACGGGATACAGGTGCACCTACCAGCCCGAGAGACGGAATCGCCAGCTGATATCTGATCCCTTCCCCCCCTTTGCCTTCTTGTTCACCCTTGCCTCCTCCCCTTTGTAAGATGCTTGCCCGTTTAAGGAATCTAATGATTTGACGCCTGCTTGCACATAGCTGGATTCTGTACACTTTCTATTTTGGTTTCATTCCTTCCCCCTTTTTTTCTCCTCTCGTGCTTCTTATACCCCATTATCGATGCATCAACGGTTTTGCACTTTTTATTCTTTTCTTTCATGGGTTTGAAACTTATCATTATGCCTTTTTCTCCTTCATCACGTTGCCTGGACGGCACTACATGCTCTTTTTTTTACTTTCACGTTCACATTTACGTCATCGTCGGTATATAATTATAACACACACCGTCGGCGTGCCAATGCCTCATCTTCATCATCTCGTGTACGCCAGTCAATTAGTTGTATTAGTATCCCAACATCGGAGAGGATGGAAAAAAAGGAGGACGTTTTGCTTGCTTTTTCTACTTATTTTGTGACTTTTTTTGTACAAAACAAAAAGGAGTTTTTAAGGCGTGGTATAAAGAGCTGGCGCTGTTTCTTTTCTTCGATTTCTCTTTTTTCTTTTTCGAACCCTTTTTTTTATAAGGTTGGCCAGCTGGGCTTGTGGTTGGTCTTGTGGTTTGGGTCCGTGGGACATCTATTGGATAGGGTATATATACGTTTTTATATAGTTCTATGTCAAGTCTACTGCCCAGCCCTTGAGGGATTTCTTCCGGATTCTACGTGTGCAGATATGTAGGGATTTATCTATATACTTGAGTAGGTATTTCTTCGGGGATAGGAAATGAATAACTAAATGGTAATAATATATTAAAGTATATGAAGAAAAATATCTATATATGGGTGGTTATGGTCAAATGGTATTTAAATTTTCCCATTCGCCGGTATTGTAACTAATCTATAAAGTCGTGGTGTTAGCGGAAATGTATATTGCACGTTTGGTAGTCATGAATGTTGACTATCCCCTCATCTATAGGAAAATCTTGCTTCTGGGGAGCTGTTTAGTGGGTGGGAAAGCTTCCTACCTAAAATTTCGAATGCGACTTCTCGCTTTATCTCACCACACGCCGTCCAAGCTTGTTCTATCGTGTTGAGATACGGCTTTATGGCCTAAAAGCGTTTTCCTTGTATTAGCTCCTGGGTGGGGATGATAGCATCCGGGGGTAAGGGGCTGCCGAACCTCTGTGGACTTGATTCCTAGGATGCCATAGATACCAGTTTATATGAAGCTTTACCTGACCCCAGGGGGGTACAGGTGGATGAGCCAGCCCCACCAGGGGCGGCTCCAGCAAGCTCACTTGTCTTGCGAGCTTGCTGTTTATTCTATGGTATAGAGAGTTTGTGTCAGCATTTTTTAGAATTTGTGGGTTGCTATAGAGCTTGAGCTGAAGGGTTCCTACCAATTGGAGTGGGTGGGGTGTTGAATGCCGGGGATGCGGCCGCAGCCGTTGAGGTTGGGGGGAGCGATAAGTGGTGAAGTATTTTGGGTGCAGGGGGAGGGGACAATGGAATGTGGGGCGTAGACGGCCTCGTCCCCAGCACCCCCAGGTATCCGCCGTTCCTTCCCTTTCATCGACCAGACACGTACGTACATTGTACGTACGGACTGGGATTAAAGGGGAGGGAACCCGGGGCGGATGAGGAGGCTCTGGAGGAGGCTCTGGAGGCGGAGCTGTCTTGCCCACCCACCACACCCCACCCCCATCCCGCTATTGCCAGGTGCGTGTGCATTGGCTGGGGAGGGGGAGGGGGGGCACGGGAGGGATCCAGGCCTAGCTCAATTCGGTGGACTCCGAGGGCGGGTTCATATCAAGACTTTCCGGTTCCTAGCGACTTTTTGCCCCCCCCCCCCCGGCTCCCCCTTGGCCTCTTTTTTCTTCACTTCCACTGGTGCTCCCCCCTCCTCCCCGTAACTTCATCCATACACTTTCCATCCCCAACTCTCAACCAACGTATATCCACAGCCATGTCACAGACCCCTAGCCCGGCCAACGCTCACAGCCACATCGCCCTTTTGGTCTTGGCCTGGCTCATCGTTGTGCGCCCGCCCTCATTTCAACCAGGCACGTACGTACAGCGTACGGGCTGGGAATTGAGGGCGGGCCAAGGGAGGACTATAGGAAGATTAGCCCGTCCCTTCCACAACGGAGCGCAGGCCTAAGACCATAGTCTTCTTTAAGTGGGGGTTCGGAGGGGACTTCGAGGGACAGGGGGGGCCAGGTGATCCGGTTGGATTCATCTGCGCGCGAGACATGATTGCTTCATTGATATCTTGCCTTTGCACTCCTCAGGTAGTTGGCTGCCCTCCATTCAACCAGGCCGCTGACGGGCTGGGATAGGAAGGGAGCCAACAGCCTTCGGAGGCAAAGAAAACCCACATGTCACGTCTGGCCCCCCCCTCTCCCCGCGTCCTCTATCATAACCTGGCAAGGGTCCCATGGGAGGGCTAATATTAGCCCATCCCGACTTTTGCTCTGGATAAACCGACCCCCCCCCGAGCGATGGGGCTGCATTGACGAGGGATAATCACGGGAGGGCCAATATTAGCCCATCCCGCCAACTTCCCCTGCGAGCCGGGCCAGGTGGCCCTGTGGGAGGGCCGTAATAGCCCATCCCACCGTTTTAATAATCCCCATCGTCAGATTTCTGTTGGCGAGCCAACTCTTGACGGATCCTCTCATTCTCATCGTACTTGAGACGCGGCAATTTTGCGTATTTGCCAATGAGGATGTCTATTTCTTGGATGTACTGATATGCATGGGGTTGGCTGTGAGATTTCGGCCTCGTGGCGGGGAAAGTTGACATGGTGCTATGGCTAGAATACTCGGGGTTTTGGTTACCCCGGGCTTACTTGTTGGCTGACTGGTGGACAGGGAGTCTTCCGGTCCTTTGCGTTATCGGTATATCTTAGTATTTGATATTTTGCTTTGATATATTCTTTAAAGTGGGAACATACTCTGGATATCATTGGGGAATATCTTGCTACCAGGGTAAAGCCTGGATGGCTCGCGGCACATAAAGATCTGGTAGATATCGAGCGAGATAACTGAAATGTCCTATATGTCTTTTGCATGCATTGTTAGCATTAATATTCCGAGTATGAATTAATTAATTCTGGGATTGGGCTCCCACGAGACAAGACTGGGCTGTAAATGCAACGGCTTTTCGGACGGATTCTTTGAAAATGTGTTGTTCGTGTTGTAATATACACACCTTGGGCTTCCAATTGTATTGCATTGGTGAGTTTAATATATGGATTTCAGACTAAATTCATTAAGTTAGTGCTATTGAAGTGACAGGGAAATGAGATAGAGAGTATGTACCTTGGTGGGATCATCTGTGATGTAGGTAGTAGGCGCCACACTGGCAGAGAAGATCGTGCGAGAATATCTTGGGGTGCTTTCATTAATTTTGAATCTACAGCAATCGATCTTTGGGTGTCAGCTCCTGGAGCTTAGAGGAGAAATTGATAGGATTGATGTATATACGAACCAAATTTATGATATAAGTGTTATGTGTATTGCGCTGGGAATCGCGGACCCGGCCCGAGCTTGCTCAAAGCCATTTCTTCTGCTGATCTGGCCCTAATGGCCACCAGACTAGAAAGTTAGTAAGTTAGTATGGTGATTGGTCTTATGTTTATATTGAGCTCATGCCTCGTTGGCAGTTACCTGATGGATTAAATCGGACCAGGAGATTACTTACATGATGGGCAAATAATTTTTGCCCGCATCGTGTTTGAACAGGGGCACGGAGCCGGAGCGTGGTTTGTGTTTCTTTACCCAGCTCATCATCTCATCGACTTCGAGTGATGTATATATATGTCTGAAGCCTAGTTAGCTTTGCTAGAGAGTTAGGAGAGATAACGGAGAGGCTTTATGGAGGGGTTGCTGACTTGTTTTGAGATGGTTAAATGAAGGAGAAGAAGAAGAAGAAGAAGAAGAAGAAGAAGAAGAAGAAGAAGAAGAAGAAGGAGTAGGAGTAGGAGTAGGAGTAGGAGTAGGAGGATGTATTCTTTTATGTGTCGGGGGGTTGGTTTATAACCACCCCGACGCGTCTGCTGGTATACTACCTTGTAGGATGTACTCTCGTGAGACCTGTGATATCTTCACAGGCCATCCCCATTCTCACCTCGACGCCTCTTAGATATAGATAAAATTGATATCAAAGGAAAGGATGGTTTGGGGAAAAAGAGTCTGGGTCTGATTGATGAAGCAATGTATGGAGGGGGGGAAGGGAAGTGATGGTGGAGGGGATGAGGATGGAGATGGTGGGAAGAATGTTTGTGGGAAAGAAAAAAAAGGTTGGGAGAGAGAGATGGAGGTCGTGCTTTTATAGACGGAGGTCTCAGACACGACGTCGACGTAAGGCCCTAGGGCTTCCTCCTCCTCCTCTTTCTTTTCTTTTTTTCCCTCCCACAAACCTGTAGACGATACTGTCCTGACTCCACAGTCACTATTCAGCAGTCACAACCGATTGGAGGGCATATTACGTCACTTCTCGACCTGTGATACTGTTTATGTCAAACTATTTGCGTGTTCTTCTGTGCCCAAGTAAATTTATAAAGTACTACGTCATAACATTCAATCGAATAGCTGTGAGAACAAGAATGCCGTATTTACTTCCCCCGTGATTCAAACTGGACAGATCTAGTCTACATGCATATAGCTATACAACTAAGGAAAAATCTATCTCGTTTGTTCTATATTTCCCGACTCGGGAACTCTAGTATAGTATGCTATATAAACCCCCTCGTTTAGGTGATTCTACGAACCGCGAGTAAATTTACTAGCACAATTGCAGATGGACGTGAGACAACATGGTAACTGGTTCAAACAACCTATGGTATACTGCTGTGAGCTAGGGGCCAAACATTAAGTTCCTTGGCAGTATCCGTGTGCCCCTCTAAAGCTTGTCGAAAAGCTTATGGGTAATATATAAATAAGAATGACTTAGTTCTGGGTGTTGTAGATTTCAAGGTATTTACTTGTATGTAGCCAAAAACACTCCAACTCCCAGGCCTCATCCACATGGGGCTGTGGATATAGGATATTGGCGCTCTATTTGCTAAGGGTTCACAGTAACCGTCCTGGGAACTACCGGATAAAAGGTATTGCTGTTAAGCGTAACGTGCATAGGTAGTTCTTAGACCCCTATCCTAGATCCAGGACTAGATCATGCCCATGTAGTGTAATAGGCAGGTCCTCGCCAATTTAAAGCTGTACGTGCAAGAATACCCCTGTACATATACTATCCCGGAAGCCGTAGTCGTGTGCGTGAAGAGCCCCTCCTTTTTAAGTTAGGCAGAACTCTGACCCCGCATGTTACACGAAATAATAGCTAAAGAGCTTTAGGGCTGTTCTCACGCTTTGAGCTGTAGAGAGCGGAGATATCCTTGGAGGTATTCTGCGTAAGCTTTGCTTTGAAGTCCGGACCCTAGCGTGGAGGGGTAGATGACCTATGCCACGCACATGTTGGTGCGGGCAGTACCATTACTACCCTTAGGTGGTTCTGGGGATAGCTGTTTATCGGCCGTGCCTGGGGGATAGGCTGTAGGGTAGTAGGCAATCCAGCTAGAAAATCCAAGGTACCTATAACTTTCTATTTAGAACCAATGTTAGCGGGTGTCTAAAGAGAGAGCTCTATGGAAATGAAAGGGATAGTTACTCTGGAGCCAATAGGCTCTGGTTGTTCCACCTATCTAATCTACAAGGCCGTAAAACTTCTCGACGGTCCGACGTTTTGCGTGATGTGCTTTATCTAGCTTCAACCATGGGAGGTCGATGTTGCTTTATTATCGTGTTGAACTGTGGTATTTTATGTCAAGAGGCGGTAACGGGTAGTCTCGGAGCAAGAAGGTTCTCCGAGACTAATGGTAGCTGAGGGTTACGCACAGGAGGAGTCTCGTTGCTATGGGAGTTCTTTAAAACCGGACCTCCTCTGCTCTTCGATATAATAACAACATCAACATCTTCAATCAGTCACCCCTTCCAGTGTATCACCCGTTACAAAATGCAGGGGCCACGGTGAGGATTAGTTGCCAACAACTAGTATACTTGATTATCTGGTAAGTCTGCGTCCAAAATATGTTTTCTGACTACATAATAACCTCCTCATAACCTTGAATGCCACCTTATTCTCTTACAAGCTACGCCTCCTACCCCCCCTATCTCTCGTTTCTTCCAATATCAACCCCGACTGGCGTACCAAATCCTGTTTGACCCTGCCATCCAGCCTTTCGTTCCTCCTCAAAATACACCATATTAAATCCCTAGGCAAGAACAGCTTCTCCGTATCCTCAAATTTAAACCTCTTCAAACTCCTGATCTCCACATCTCCCAATTTGTACCCCTTGATCTCGATTTCTTCAGGTGTTCTTTCCGTCCCATCCCTATCTAACCCTGTTTGATAGTCGTCTCGGGCGAATATGTACCCAAACTCTTCTTCACTCGGGAATATTTCAAGGTTTTCCACATTATTAAATGGGAATTTTGAAAATTCCATCCACCAGGCTTTGGAGTAGAGATTTACATGATAGAATGAGAGTGTCTTCACCCCTTCCGGTACTGGTATGAAGTACGAAGGATGGAATAGGTAGACCCGCACATCTAGTGTATGCAACCTTTTCAATGCCAAAAACGCCGCCGTCAGCTCCTCAAGAGCAGGAATGTTTTCCGGCAAAGGTCGAAAATCTACTATTTCCATAACAGGGTTTAGCACTAAAACTTCTAGATTTGGTGATCGTCTGAATAGATCTCTGAGGGCGAATATATCGTCTTGTGTTTTTATCGATGGATCCCTTGAATCGGACATCTGGTTCCACTCAACTTGTTTGAAGGATATGGAGAGCTTTGTCAATTTGTGGGTGTCGAATAGCCGGGTTATTTGATTTGGGTTGAACTGGCCGGTTAAAGCAGTAATTGAGAATTCGGAGGCGGGGCGACTGTAGGAGAAGTCTCTGAGGGAGCGGAAGAGTGAACGGAATTCCTCGTTTTTTATAACTACAGTCGATTTTCGAATGTCTCAGCACCAAGTTCATACAAAATATTTTATCGAAGAGGGAAAACTTACCAGGCTTGCTCATGTACAGTTGCCCATCTCTCACCCCGATCCCCTGGGAGTTTAGACTCTTCTTGACAACATCAAGGAGGCTGTTGATCTTATGCACTGACATCTCCTGCATGGCTCCACCGTCACCACCGTCACCATCATCTTTCTTCGCATTCGAGTCGATTAGCTTAAAGTCAAGCCCAAACGCAAATCTGTAATCGAAAAAGTCGTCTTGAATAAATGGCGCCCGTTCAATTGGTACCGTGTCATGGGGTGATCCTTCCTGGAACTCTAGAATGGCATCGGATGTCTGGTAGTCGATTCTTCGGCGGAGGTAATGACCTGCCGTTCGATGGAAGTATTTTGAGGTTCGGGCGAGGCGCGATAGGTCTTCGATCTTGAGGAAGGCGAAGATGGAGATGTGGAGTTCTGGGGGGATGGTTAACATGGATATTTTGTCCATTGTGTAGGTCTATCTCCTGAGATCTTTCCTCGGTTTTAGGAAGCTTTGGTGGATTTCGCTTTAAAAGCTTGGGTCAGGTGGTCTTCTTCTTCTCCTCCTTCTTCTTAGCTTCCTCCAAAATCTCGGAATATATCGAATACAATGCGCGGGATGAAATTTCGTCGGATCTTGTCTTCAGGTACCTTTTAAAAGCTCGAACCCCCGTTGTCATAGGATCCGGAATGTGCATTAACGTGTACAGCCTCGATGTCTGACCGCCCAGTCATGTCACAAGTGGGGGGGCCCTTGTCGCTAGCCCACCGCGCTGGAATTAGTACCGTTTCTTGTTTAGCGGATTGGTTGGGTTGCAAGATTACGGTCGTTCCACAAAGGTATGCATGCGCTCCGCATTATTGGCGTTCGCGGAATTAGGGCAGAATTGGATGTACATACGCATGGTCAGTGGCCAATAAATACTTGGTGATGATAGTGGTTACGTAGTTGCTTATGGAGACCAGCTGGAAGGTTGACTTGTGCCTGTTCCTTCGAGAGAACTGGTTAAACTTACAGAGTACACACAGTTCGGGTTCACCATCCCTGGGCTTATGCGTCCAAGCTGCAAGACCTCGTTACAGCTCGCTATGACGGCTTGGAGCTTAAATTCTGCCAAGACTTCATCCAAACAACATCATAGGTTGCGCTAAGCCACAAATGGTAGGAATTGTTTTATTTTTAGATTTCCTTATTTGGGAAGTCATGCTCGGACTGCAACAAAAACAGCTGAAGTCGATCGGGCTGGAAGCGTGCCCGGACAGCTGAGATGTTTAACCGGCCTGAACCGAGCCTCGGTCGGGGTAGTGGGATCAGCGGGGTGTTTTGGACTCCTGAAGGGTTGTGGTTATTATTTCCTTAGGTGAATTTATTTTCTAGAATTTTAGTGTTACGATAAACGATAATATTGAACGAGTACTAGCAAATAAGTAGTCAGGCCTCGTGCTACCGATATTCCCGGGCCTAGCTTCGAGATTTTAACCTAGTGGTTGGATTAAACCGAAGTAAATTTACGGCAACGGATATGGGTCTCATTGTGATACATCGTACTGTCCGAGAAGTTTGGAAATGTAGTATTTTAACAGTTAGCTCGATCGTTAGGCTTTAATGCACCTGGTACTAATACAAGTTGCGTTTTTTGACTATATATATATGGACTAGCTAAGTTCATGGCACCGCGGTACTGTAGCTTTATATAATTTGTAAATTTATCGTCGAATACCCTCTTTTCACAAGTCTGAACCTGCTTCACCAGTCTATAAATTGAGGACATATATAATGTCTATTGATCGAACCCATGGCCAGCTAAACCTTTTGGCTAGAAGTACATTCGAATCTAGTCTCGGTCCCAACATAATTATATATAACACCATATCCGTATCTATTTCCGACAGGCCGTAGAGATTGTGTTGCCAGTGTTGGATATTGAATGGCGGCCTCTGATTGGCCGGGCGCAAAACTTCCTGCGGATTCTTTGTTGGACTCCAAAGTGGCCAGTTTCCCAATTGAAATCCCGACACCGTTTCAACTTCGGGCACACCTCCAAAGCTTCCCACCATCACCACCAAAACATCATCACGACCCGCCATCGCCACCACCATCTTAAATCCCCCCTCCTACAAAGGCCATACGGATACCCAAAGAGGGTCGCAAGAACCATATCATCCTGACAGTTGCAAAACAATCTCTTCAGATCTAGCTATCGCAGTTACTTAGATCTAGAAATCTATCGTCTACCATCTATCTATCTACATCTATCTCCACCCGCGTCTGTAAAAGAAAAAGAAAAAGAAAAAGAAAAAATTACAGAAAAAATGGACACCTTCACCCTCCTCCCCCTCACAATCGACAAAGTCACAAACGCCGTCCTCTCCCCTTCCTCCACCTCAGAAATCCCAAACCTCTCATCCGCCATAACCGACCTAAACACCCTCCACCGTTCCATGCTCCAATTCGAAAATGCAATCCCACCACCGCCCGGCCTCGTAAACCCCAAGCGATCGGCCCAGATCAATAAACTCAGAGAATCGGGAAATGCGATGTTCCGAAAACAGTCCTTCGGGGAGGCTATAAAGCTTTACTCCTTGGCTTTGGAAATGTGCTTGGGTAGACCTCATTGGGAACAATCGGCTCTCGTTAGGGAGGAGAGCGCGATGATTTATTCTAATAGGTCGCAGGCGAATATTGCGATGAGGAATTGGGCTGAGGGCATGTGTGATGCTGAAATGAGCTGTGGGTTGAAACCCAAGGATAACGTCAAGGCATGGTACAGACGTGCCTTGTGTCTCAAGGAAATGGGCAAACTTGAGGATGCCAGGGAAGTCTTGGAGATGGGATGTGAATGGGAGATCGAGAATCAGGGCAAGACCGACGTGGATTTGAGGTCTTTGTTGAGGGATGTCCATAAAGCTATTGAAGAGAAGGAGAAGATTTCCGGTGCTGCTTGATTTCGACATTTCCGCTGCGCAGGCATTTTTTTCCTTCCTTTTTGGTTGCATGTTCTCTTCTAGACAATATTCTTTGGTGGTTGGAGGATTTGGTTCACTCTTCGCTGTACATAATTTTTAGTCGCCCTGCCTTGGATATCAGCTTAATGTCCTTGTACTGCTTTTACACCATATGTCCTCGTGTGCATCGGGCGTTTATTGGCGTCTCTTCATGCTCTTGAATTCAAGCTTCTTCTCCTTCTCATATCATTACAGTCTTTCTACTTATCATTCTCGTCCTGTATGTAATAGATATAGTGTATGAGCTACCTATTATATTATCCAAGAAATCTTTAGGATTTCCCGTGCATTTAGAATTCTTATACCGCCTCACGGACCACAAACTGGTTTATAAAAAGTTCGTGGCAAATGTATATAAAATAGGCCGGTTCGAAATAAGGCGGTCTAAGAATTATATATATAAGCCATTGTTTAGACTAGTATATGTATAAAGGTAAAACGTTATAGTTGGTATATAGGCCAGTCCACATTTGCCAATGAATATATATTGTCAACTGTTTTCCTCTGCATCAGTGCTCCTGTTCAGTAACTCGTCCAGCGGCATGGCAAGCTTCTCCCGATCAATAACCGCCCTCAAAAGCCTTCCACCCAGAAGTTTCATGACCATTTCGTCATCTTTCACATCACAGGATGCCACGGGATCCCGACCAACCACCTCCGTTTGCAGCCTTAGTATCTTCTCTGTTCCATAGCAGAGCCAGCTCCCACGGACACCAAGATGTTCAAAATCATCATATATAGAATTGAATACCACATGCCCTACCCTGGCTCTGGCCTGCATGGCTCTCGTCGGAACCTGACCGATGTTTGTTATCAAATACTTCCCATCATCGGAGAATCTTATGGAGTTTATGGGGTCGGAGTATTTCGACTGGATTGCTTTCTCAGTGAATGCATCAACGAGGCTGGCGATCCCGCTTAGGTGAACGTTGAACATTTTCCCGATACCGTATAATGCGGGAGTTTCCCACAGGTAGATGGACCCTCTGCAGTCCCCAGCCGCAATAAACTTGCTGTCTGGTGAAAATGCTACAGTGGGTACTGGAAATCCGGCCCAAAATTCCTTCCGAATTCCGCCACTCGCGGCGCTCCAAACTTTAACGTGCCCGTCATGGGATCCGGATACAATATAGTTTCCATCCGGCGAGGAAGCGACGGTAGCTAGTTTAAAGTGAGCTTTGATGGTTTTTTTGAGCTCGCCGTTCGTTAGATCCCAAATTTGAATATTCCCATAGTCGGAAGCTGAGAAAATTTGCTTTCCATCTGCGGAAAATACCACCGCCCTGATATATAAATCAGAGTCATTTCCGAGTGTACTCCGAAGTTCTCCGCTCTCCGTATCCCACAACTTGATATCTTCAGAAGCCGAAGCGACTAGCTTACCGTCAGGGGAGTAGGCTAAAGCCTTAACCGGATGCTTGTGTCCCCTGAGAACCTTTTGAATTTTGCCAGTCGTTGTATCCCAGAGCGTCACAATAGTCTTATCGTCAAAAGCCCTTGATGCAGCCTGCTTTCCATCAGGTGAGAACCTAACGACTTTGTGAACATCTAATGGCTGTTGGCGTTGGCTTTGACTAGTTGCTACATCTGGATTCCATGATTGGTTCCAAGTATGCTCTGGTTTCCGTTTACGGTGCCGCCTGCTACTCCTGCTAGGTGGGTTTTGGAGCGGCAGAGGTTCTTGATCGAATTGAGGAAGGGTCCCCAGCCATGTTGGAGCGTTTTCGAGATTTTGGCCCCGGAGAAGGCTATCTTGCGGAGTAAAGGCCATCGCGCACGCATAAACTTGTAGTGGGAAGATGCTAATCGAAGAGTCATACTCCGAGAGGAAAACACCTGTGTCCACTGCGAATATGAGAAAGAATGGATATTTTGGAAATGTGGTTTTCTGATTAATTTTGCATATGCAATGTGTTAGTTAATTAATCCATCGATCTTAGGGTCTGAGCATTATGCTGTTTATAAATGCATACAGATAGAAGGAGAGGCAAGTAGATTTCTGGGTACCTACCTTATATTTCTGCACTATATTGTGGAGCTTCATTAAAACCTGCGGCAGGCGAATAAGTAAGCACACGCATTCTAACCATTGGAGTAGTTTAGTCTGGCAAAAAACAGCGAATTCCCCGCTGTCGCTGAAAGCATGGTCTTGCGTTAATGTCGTTTCCTCAAGGTCTGCGAGGTGATCGAGCCAGTAAACAGCCGCATAGTGAACGCAAACCCAGTCGTCTTCAATCTGCTTCGGTGCCGGTGCACTGAAACCCGGCAGATTGGCGAAATTAACCTTCAGCTTTTGAGATAGATAAGACAGAGAACTCAGTACGATTTCTCGATGCCCGTAAGCTCCATCGGCATCAAGGATAGGTCGCGCATCTTGACTGCATAGGTAGTCTCGAGCCGATTGATGGACGAAATCGATGTAGGCATCGGCTCGGAGGACTAGGAATGAAGAACACCGATCGACCAGTATTTTGATAGTAGACCGCAATCGTTCTCCAGATAAGTTCAACTTCAGGCCTGAAACACCTTCTACTTCCTCCACATGTAGCATACGATAAGCCAATGCCGCGACCTTCAAGAGACGGATGCAATTTTTTGCAACCTCCGAATTGCCAGTGCTGAGCTGCTTCAGGGCACCATCGTAAAAAGGGACTAAACCCGGGGGCGAGTCTTGGATGATAGCCAGCGCCTCGTCTGGGCCTACCAGTTCCAGTTTTTTACATGCTAAGCTTGCCCACATATATATCCCCTTCGCCCTGTCGACAAGCTCGTCTTCTATTCTTTTGCGCAGAGTTTGTCCGTACTGCTTGCGTCTATCTAAATCAGCCACCTTTTCAGTGACGTAAATCGCTACACCTGCTGCAACCTTTTCGAAATTTAGTTCCAAGCTCACTAGCGATTGGTCAGGCGCAGTCAGCAGCTCTCTCCAGGCGCTGTCCAATGGTCGACTGGTCAATAGCCACTTGATCTTCGAAGGATTTTCCAGTCCCGTTCGAACGAGGCCACGTAGGAAATCGGCCATATCTTTCTTCTCACACTCGTCGAGGGCATCTATGATCAAATATACCCTCGAACACTTAGATTGGAGTAGCATTTGCAACAGGATGTGCCAGAGCGCCTGCCATTCAGGTGTGCCTTCCCTGAAACATTCATTTTCTGCATCCCAAAGCGGCCGTAGGACTTTGATAGCTTCGGCGTGCTGTTTTATAAAGCTTAGGATTAACCCCTTGATGATTCCTTCGACGGTATTGACTTCGTAGTTGGTATCCTGGCAGAAAGAATATGCCACGATTGTATCATCTTCCGCACTACGGGAGAATTCCTCGATGAGACCGATTGATGTCATTGTTTTCCCTTTTCCCGCACCCCCCTTGATCCAGAGAAGGCCGACATCTTTCGCGTCCCTCCAACTGATGAATTGGGGATTTGTCAGGATCCAGTTCATGGACCCAGCTACTAGCTTGTCCTTTTTCTTTTTGAGTTGACTTTTGATCGCGAGAGTATCCGGGCAGTTGAGAGACTGGAGACAGGCTTTGTCTGCTTCTTCAGGCGTGATAGTTTTGGATATCTACAAAGAATTTTTTTAAAAAATATTTATTAGCTCGAGCTAGCCAGCATCATGCATTTGATTCCAAAGTCCCTAACTCACTTACGTTCGTAAAATCGCCATTGATTTCGAAGTGTTGGGCCCGGTCTCGCAGATTATACTGCCTGGCGCCTTCTCCCTGCGCCACAGCATTGGAATTCCCGGAGATGTTCAAGCTGTACCCCCCTCCTTCGGACATATTACCCGACTCCCGAGTCGCCATATTCTCATAGTTTTAAAGATCCCTAGGTGCGGGGTAAGGGATTCGATCCATATGCTGGGTGCAGCGGAATACCCGATGGTCTAGTTGGCCAACGTTGGATTCTTCGAGACTCCTACATATGGGCTTTTGAAGATAAACCGGCCCACTCAGAAGGTAGGTATTCAGGAAAGAATGTATATATAGATCTGAAATCCAACTAGCGAGGTTTATCTTCCTGAGGCTGGAGGTAAAATCCTCTGGACCACTTAAATCTATGGTTTACCGATTTATGCGGGATCTTTTATTAGTAGCCTTGTGGATACTATGCAGTAAACAGCGGCTTGGGATCTTGGAAACGAAGCGGCGCACAGTGTTTTATCTAATGCAACAACGCTAGACGTTAGCCCGGCTTTAATCTCGAGTCCGTTCACATTTACTAAAAACATTATGCTGGTTTACTACTCCCTTTAGCTGATTTTTTTTGCTCGTCGCTATTATGGAAAACACGAGCGGGGAGGGCGCGAATAACCATACTACGGTCGGCGCCATTGCAGGCACAGGATCAAATCCTAGTTTATATGGATCCAAATGAAACTGATTAAACTTACGTCCGTAAATAACCCCCTCCGCTCTGTAAGCAGACTATCTAAATTAGCTCTAACCCCTACCGTTTATATAATACAAGCCAGACCCTCCCCCGGTCTTTTCGCCAATACCGCCACTAGCGTAGAATCAAGTCTTGTTTGGTTGCCAGACTCCCAGTGATGCACAATATGCAATTCTACCTCTTCCTGACCTGTAACATCTTGTTCTTCGGGAACACCAACGGCAATCTCAATGCCACCAGTTTGTGCTCCCTCGCCTCTTCCTTTCCATAGCCCATCAACTTCAGATACCCTTCCTTGAACGCTTCAACCCTCGCCCCGATCTCCCTTGCCGCCATTTCAATCTCCCTCCTTTCAACCTGCAAATCCTGTACCAAATCGAACAAATCCATCCTCCCGTCCTCCTCGACCTTCAAACACAAAATCATCATCCAACAGTAAAGCTTCGTCAGTTTCGTCTTCGACAGTTGTCTTTCGTTTTTATTCTGGTTTTTGGAGTCGGTGAAGGTATCGATCAGATGGGTCGTTATCGATTTATCATCCGAGACGAAGGTGTCGTAGAGTTTTGGACGGTAAATGGTATTCGAGAAGGAGGAGATGAAGAGTCGGTGGAATTGGATCATGTGTTCGATAAGGCGTAGGATCTTTAGACGTTTTGTTACGTTCGTACCAGAATCGATGACGCCTCTGATACGACTTGTAACATAGTGCGGTGATATCCTTTAAACAAACAGCCGTTAGTACATCGATTCCTAACCTAGATATGCGGATCAAAATGGTAACATACGTAGATTCAACCTCCCCACCGGCCCTAACACTCTTCTCCCACTCTCTGACCCCCTCAGCGCATCCGTCCAATACCCTCTTCTCCACCATCTCCTCAAGTCTGTAGATACTATCCACCGTAACTCCTTCCTCATCAGCATGCACAGGCGGCAGGTACTTGCTATTCCCAGATCCACTTCTAAGACTCTCGCTGGTAGGTAGTAAAGCAGTCGCCGAATCCACTGCTGAAGAAATCGCAGAAACGACAGATGTGGATCCAGTACTTCCAAGGGTTGTGGATGTGATGGCGTTGAGCTGTTCGTCCAATAGTGCCTTTTTGGAGGTGCGGTTACCGAAGGCGGCGGAAAGGGCTTGACGGGAGTCCATCAACTGTGTTATCTTTTTATTAGCCTTGTTTTCCTCCTCTTTTTATATCCTTCTGTCTGTCCTTGGGGGGTGGGGGTACATACGCTGCCAGTAGATGCCTTCTCTGGAATCTCCTTCTCCTTCAACCGTCTAACCTGTCTCCGAACATGCACCAACGGGGAGGGATAAACATCCACACTCCCACTTTCAGGGTCGTAAACTCCAACGTAATACCTAATCATACCATTATCCCCGGTTAGCACCACACCCCCACCTCTTTGAAAGATTATGATAGAAAGAAAGATGAGGTAAAGAAGCAGAAAAAACTCACGATAATCCATCCTCCCCTTCAACCCTTCCGTCATATTCAATCCTACTCGTCTGCGCCTGTACGCAATATTCCGTCTCCCTAGCCTCAGCTTTTGTCCCAGCAGGTGTGTTCTTCGAAACCCTTGTCTTCTTGGAATATGCTGAGAAGGTCAGGTCGGTTGGTAATTCGATGCCATGGATTGATGCTACCAAGAAATCGAAACAAGTTAGCAATTAACCATCTACATAGTCTTTTTTTTAAAAAAAAAAAAAAAAAAAAAAAAAAAAAAAAATGCAATTCTAAGTAAATAAAGATAGAAAGAGAGAAAAATACCAAGAATAGGCGGATGGCTCCCAACTCCCCTCTCATTGACCTTTACAACCTGTGCTTGCGACTGTGACGAAGGAACGACAGGACGGGGTTGTCCGTGCGCATCTCTTTTGCGCTTTCGTTCCCGTTCAGGCGATGCCATTTTTTAGCTGGTTGTGGTGTTAAATACAGAGGTGGGAGGTAAGAATTGAGGTCGTCGTCGTCGTTGTCGCAGAAGAAAAGATGGAGGTGGTGAAGGGGAGTTTCAAAAATTTGGTTCGGGTTTAAAGCTTTTTGCTTGGCGTCGTTCGCGACTTTTTTTTTTTTTTTTTTTTTTTTTTTCCTATAACAATTTTAAGCCGCATGTTGCATTGTCGCACTTCATTTCCCGCCCAAATATTAACTACTACTTGATTACGTATATTACACGATGGCACTCACATCGTAAATAGGTACTTAGTAGGTATATACTGGTATCGAGCGCGAGTTGAAGACATAAACCTCCTTGGTTACCGACTAAGTGAAAGAAGGCCTAAGAGAAATAATATATTTACAGTCATAAAACAAGGGACACATTAGGAGCCGTTCAGAGAGGATATCGACAGGAGAATTGGAATTGTTAGTATATAAAAGAGAATAAACAAAAGAAAAAGAGCGAGAAAGAAAGAAAGCAGGGGAAACAGGGAGGAACCATCCGTAGGAAAGGGAGATGAAGGAAAAAGGGCAAAGCCACATTGTACACCAATGACTCCAAAGCGAGGAACTAACAGTGGTTAAAAACATGAAGCCGTGAAGGGGAAGAAAAGGGGGCAAGAAACCGCTCGAAGACCAGGACCTCCGCAGGCGGGAATCGATCAAAATCAAAAGATACGATGAGGCGTCGCCTAAACATCCAGCATAAAAGGAAAGAAGAAACTGAAAACCCCCCTCACATGCTTCCTAGTATATCAAGTGCCCGAACTTTTTGTCAGGTGGACGAGAAGGAAATAAGAAATAAAAAGAAAGAGAGAAAAAACAGAGCAGGAAGGGGAAATGGGCTTGTGTGATGTAGTAGCCACGGAAGAGGAAGAGGGGAGGAGAGGAAATGCCACAAAGACGCCCAGATGCAAGAAAGATAGGAAGAGCCGTAAAAATAGCAGGATCTAGAAATAAACTGAAGTACATCAATACATCTCTTCCCTCTTTTCCCCTCCCCTTTTATACTACCGCTCGATCTATGAGGGAGCATCTGTTGGTGTCACACAAGCTGTGGCTTCCGTTTACCTCTTGCGCAATCGTCAGACTTCACATGCCCCCAATCTTCCCGAACTGGAAACCACCACTGCCCATAGGGTTGACCCCTTGTTGGCTATTCTGGGGCGGTGGTTGGGCGTACGGGTTGATTTGCTGCTGCGGGGTCATCGGCCCTGGTGTCATACCGGTGTTCGGTACGGGCCCTGCATTGGTCGGCGTGGAAGGAATGTGTCCACCGTTAGGTTGGACTCCAGTCTGCCCGTTGGTGTACTGAACAGCGCCAGTCGTATTAAGAGTAGGGCCAGAATTACCAACCCCATTCAAACCCCAAACTTGGCCACTACATTTTTCAGTCAAAAGTTAGCACTACGACCACAGGGCCAAAAAAAATAAAAATAAAATAAAATAAAAAAAATAAGAGAGAAAGATTGGAGACGCACCAGAACTTCTCTTCATCAATCTTCCCCTCAAAATACTTCCCCTTCATCGCAAAGAATATATGCCCCGTCAACAGACTGTCACTACCAGCCTGATGTTGCGGCCCAACTCTTTGAATCCCCATATCCTCCGCGATATCCTGCAAGCCACCTTTCAGCGTCTTCACCGACTTCATCAAATACTTAATGTCGTACAAAGCCGGGAAGAACGTATGTAGGTACTTCCGGAATTCATTTTCCTCCGCCGGAAGCGCTTGACACAGCATAATCTTGACCAGGTACCCAAAGTCGTACCCACTATGGAAGGACACCCATTTGACATTATCAAGAAGTACCAATCCGGACGAAATAAGAAGCTCCCCAAACTGTGCGACGTCGATCCCATGGTCCTCGTGACGCTTAAAATCGATTCCAGACTTCGTCAGCAGGTCGATAGAATCCTGCGCGTACATGTCGTCCGCCAGCGAGAACTGAAAATTAAATTGCCATGTAGATACCGGTTCCGGCGTTTTCCCATTCTCGTCGTAAAAAGTGATGCCCAATTGTATTATCTTGAGCATGTCCACATTACAACGGAGAGTCTGATAATGGTAGTCTGCCTTACTACGGAAACCACCAATCGGCCGGGCTACTATTCCGGGAAACTCGGTATCCATGGCAATATATGGATAATCCTCGACAAGGTCCCTCAGCACTGCGATCTCAGCCTCCAGATTCTGTTTCCAAACCTCTTTTATGGCTGCTGCCGCCGCCACTGCTGCCTGTTGCTGTAGCGTCTGCTGCTGCTGCGTTGCGGCTTGTGAGTGAAGTGACTGTTGAGAATGCTGCTGTTGCTGTTGTTGGGCATGTTGAGCGTGTGCTACCTGTTGTTGTAACGCTTGCTGGTGTTGGGATTGTTGGGCGTGTTGCTGATGGTGAGATTGATGCTGGAGATGCTGTTGATGTTGCGGTTGCATCTGGTGATGTGCGAGGTGATGGGAGCCATGGTGAGGGTTACCATGTATGAGATGTTGGTTCCCAAAGGGCGAGGAGGAGTGCATAGGCGGCCCGAAGGCATTGCCTCGGGCTGGAGGCATGGTGGCGGATTGTTAAAACGAGGCGAAGGGAATGATACGAATGGCGATTCTCTGTTATCTGGAAGGAGAGGAGTATCGATGGAGGTCAATTCGGGGCGTAGAAGTGGAGATGCTCGATACATCCATCGGGCAGTTCGACGATAGCAAGGGCCGGGTCTAGCAAAGGAGGGCAGCCATCATAGGAAGCCTCGTGATAGCAAGTCGTGTCTAGTAGTATCCCACACCCCACAGTACGTTCCCAATGCGTGTATCCTGTCGATAAGAGAAATACCAGTCGTCCTCCGGTGATACCGTTTGATCGAGGAAGTCGTGAAGTCGGTGATGTCTAGATGATAGCAGTCGGAGTCGAGAACAGAAGGAACTGGGCGTGGGTTTGAGAGGTTGTAGTTGTGTGGTTCGTTTCGAATGTTCGGATGCTCCAGCCTCTTTCTTACCCAGCCACAGCCCGCTGCCCACCAGCCACAGCCAGCCAGGCCTTCCAACGTCCCAAACAAACGACCGCCAGTCGTTCGAACATCCAATCACCGTTCTCCCATTTCAACCTCCACAGCATCACTTCAATCGGCCTGTATCAACATCGTAGGTCCCCTTCTATGCTTCAATGGTATCCCCAGTTGCTAACTAAGTGGTCGTGCTAGCCATCATGGTTGACAAATTCAACCCTCAGTCCCTTCTCCGCGCCGGCCGGAACCTCCCAGACCCATGGGCCAGACGGTACGAATGCCACTGTCTCAATGCATTTCTAAGGAATATACAATTCTAACGTCCTGTCGGAATCATACAGTGAAACCTGGCGCTACACCGGCCCGTTCACCCGGATAAACCGCTTCCGAGGATTCTTCCCAGGTCTCGGTATCGCAACTGTTGCTTTCACAGTATACTGCGCTGCCGAGTACATGTTCTTCCCGGCGAAGAGCCACGGACACGGACACGATGATGGGCACGGAGAAGGACACCATTGAATTGGGCAATTGGCGCAGTTCAAGTCCGAAAACACTGAAAGTGGTTGTGCGAAAGGATAGGTCAGCAATGGGAGACAGCTTTTACGAGAAGGACTTGGTTCTAGATTCCCATATCTAAGAATATTGCCTTCCCTAACAAGAAACCGTTACAAAAACCAGCAGCATATCTTAAGGGAAGAGTGGGCAACGAGTCTCTAAAGAATCAACTGTCTGGAGGATATGTAGAAAACTCCTTGTACACATTACAGCGGAAGAAACAGCGATGATGTAGCTTGAAGTTTAATATAACTCTGTACATACTAATACAACAATCTGACTGTACAATTCACCACCTTCTCCTTCTCCTTCTCCTTCCACTACTTATCATTCGTCCCGTCCTAACCCGCCACCTTCGTTACACGAATATCAATATATACCGCCTCCGCCAAACACTCCGCATACCAACGGAAATATCAAAAACCCAAATCTTCCATAACCACAATAAATCCCATACGCCGCCTAATCACAGAAATATCCTCGAAAACTCGGGATTATGGAGCAAAACAATCGAAGGAAGCCTAAACGAACACTAATAACACTTTGTATCACCTGCATTACGCATTCCATGCATCCCCGCCGTCAGCGGCGGAAAAGCCCGGCGGCAAACGAAATTACTGGTGGACATTAGGAAGAATAAAGGTGTAGCGAATTCGAAAGGCCTGTAAGCCATTGTAGATAAAAAAGAAAGGTATCTGGGGTACCGGAGTACGGGGACCCCCGGTGGACCCCCCGGGACCTTAATCACATAGGTATATAGCATAAACAAACTTAGATATACGCGATTTTATATTTTACTGGGCTTGGAATATTGTATTATCAATAGTTCATTGTTTTAAGTCCCGCACACCAGCAGGGGATTAAGAAAGAAAAGGGCATTCTGTTGCTGTTATCAACCACAAGGCTAAATTTGTATAGAAGGAACGAGACGTTCAAGAAAAAGAAAAAGACATTAACGTATTAAAAGAGAATTCAGAGTGGACTACTTTCTCCACATAAGCATCCGAAGTAACAAAGGTTATGACTTGTCAAAGCTTTGAAGTTGAGAGGGAGGGGAAGAGAGGGAGAAAGGATAGAGAAGTAATGATAGTAGAGATAGAAAGAGAATAAAAAACCAATCTTTCTTTTATCTAGATATAAACGAGTGACAGAGGGGTATAAATCCCACTTTGCATCGAGAGCTGAAGCTCAATCGACCGGGAAAAAAACAGAAAAGAAAAACAAAGAGACAAAAACGCCTATGTAACATGCGGATTGGCTAGCCCTGTAAAACAAAACATCGAAACAGAATTTTTTTTAAAAGAGTGGGTTGTGCTGGAATACTTCTTTTGAAGGGCTGGTAGTTCGGAAACAGTAGAAGAGCTGGGGGATATTAGGATTAAAAACCATAAGATTCGTAAGGAAAGAAAAAACGTAAAAAGCAAGTGAACTGCCTCCAATCCATACCATACCATGACAAACAGTACCTCATCCCATCTCTGTGATACAATAGTATCACATCAATAACCCGTAGTAAAAATTAGGGTTTGCTTTTATTATATCCCCTTAGCTTTGTCTTGCATCCTCTTCATGGCCTCTCGGTGGACGGAAAGCATATCTCGATTTCTGTACCTCTCCTCTACCATGTTGTCCCTCATCGCCTTCTCCATCTCCTTTTGCTTTCCGTACATATTTTGCATTGCACTCTCCTGAATCATCTCGTTCCGTCGGCCCTGGATCGAGTTATGTGTCCTTGCACTGATGACTTGATCCTGCATCAAAGATTCTCTCCAAGCCTTCAACATGTTTTCTCGACGGTCACCCGGTGACGGTTGTGGAGGCTGTGGTGGTGCCATTTCAACAGCGCCGTGAGGAACTGGAATACTTGGCATCATAGGTGACGATGGCATGACAGGCGAGATTGGAGCCATGTATGGGCTATAGCTCGCCATCATACCAGGTTGCATTTCCATAGATGGAATACGGCTGCTTGGGGCAGCGCTGCCGATCATACTAGCAGCATAGGTTGTGCCGCTGCTGCTGCGATGCTGCTGAATTATCGAGGCACCGGATGCGGACCGACGGTTCAAGCTCAAAGTAGAGGCGGAAGCATTTGGCAAGCTAGGGTTCTGGAAGGACGGTTGTGGCTGAGTGATCGATTGGCCGTAGATGGTGGTGTTATCAGCGACGGTGGAGAAATTCGGTGTGGCTTTGAGCATGCTCTCACGCTTAGTGAGGAGAGTTTCACACATGGGAGGAAGCTGGGAAGGTGTCGGGGAGACGGCTCGCTGTGGCAGGTTCATTTCAACATCTTCAGTTGGAGATTCGACAATCGGTTGGTTGGTGATTGGTGTCTGCACAGGTGGCTGGCCGCCGCGCGATGGTGGTGGGGATGCGACGACGACAGTGGGGATCTGAGGAGATGAAGGCATCATAGGCGAAGTAGGAGCTTGAACTTGGTAGACATGTGTAGGAACTTGCATGACTACTGTTTGCCCTTGCATATTTGGGACGAATACTGGCGCTTCTCGGATAGTAGTCAGGGTATTGGTCCTGCTAACCATATTTCCAGCTTGCATAGATTGGTAGGTATCGCTTCTGCTTAGGCCTTGGATTGGAGGTGGGACCTTTGCAGAAGATGCACCTTCCTGTAATTCCATGACGTGGACGGGAGCAGCCTTCTCTTGAACAGTCTCAGTAGTTTCAAGTGGTTCGATATCATCATATTGTGGTTCGTCAGCAGGGTCGAGATGCTTAGCCCATTCGCTGACTCGGTATGTCTTAACAATTTTTGATGGTGGGCGGATACTCTGGAGGCTTCCATGTCTGAGAGGAGCTGGTGGACCGACGACAGCTGGAGCCTTGGCTTCTTTTCGAGACTTCGGTTGGCTAGCAGTGTCCTTAGCTGGTGAACCTGGGGCGGTGGCTTCTTCCTGCTTGGCTGAGCTGACGACGGATGCTCTTCGAGACTGTGACTTCCCCTCGCTAGCCTTTTCTGTAGCTTCCTTCTGGATCACAACTTCTGGTGCAGCCCCTTCTGATGGCGGTGTTGCCAAAGATGCCGCTTTTGAAGGCTCAATAGGCGAAGCTGGTGTCGATTCCTTCTTCTCCTCTGTGGCTTTTTCATGCTCTTTCTCCTCTTTAGGTCCTTCGATTGGCGATTGTGGTGACAATGGAACCTGCGGCGACAATGGCCTATTAGACTTGTTGGATCGCTGCGAAGCTCTCCTTGCCAAAGAAACAATCGACATCCTCTTGTTGGAAGACAACGAGTTACGTCGTCCCGTAAGAGAAATGATAGATCGTCTCCTTCCAGTGTCTTCACCGACAAGGGGCATTTCATCCTCAGACCTCTCATCCTCTTCATCATCGAGAACACCAGCAACGGAGGAAGCAGCATCATCGTGTGGGACTTCCTGGATCTCATTCATTGGTTGAATCGAGGCAACGCTCATGGCCATGGATTTTCTCTTGTCATCATGAACGGAATCTGCAAATGTGGCGAGGGAAGAAGCATCATCATCATCTTCTTGTTGGTTTGGATCAATGATAACAGTGTGAACGGTAGTGAGTCCTGATACACCATTGTTGGCAGAAGATCCTGGAGCAGTTGGCTCTTCAACCTCACCCTTCTCTCGGATCACAACTGCGGGGGCAAAGAATTTTGGTTCTGGTGGACCGGTAGGGGCAGGAGCCTCAACTGGGACTGGGGCAGTTTCGGTTTGGGGTTGGGCGGTAACCTCTCCTTCCCGAGCGTGAGGAGGCACTGGTACTTGACCTTCAGTTCCGGGGGCGACGACGGTGGCTCCTTGTCCAGATGGAACCTTCTCGAGTCCAACCATCTCAATAGTATCGGTAGCAACATTCTTCGAGCTGCCACTGTCAGTCGAGTTCTTGGAGCTTTGTGGTAAACCGGAGTCTCTGCTCAAGTGTTTCTTGTTCAACTCTGCACTGGCACTTGGACTTGTCGTCTGATCCTCAGGGACAAGGGTGGTTGTAGTCTGTGATTTATCTCCGTACTGTTTCTCCCAGACTTCACGATCACGCTGAGCAGCCTCCTCAACCCGGCGGCCATTCTCGGATTCCATAGCCTCAAGATCGGCTTGACGTTGCTGGCGGGCCTCTTCACGCACTTCACGCTTCTGCTTGATGACTTGCCCTATATAGACATTAGTATACCAACCCGAGACTTGGATGAAATTTTATGAGACGTACAAAGTTTCATCTGGGATATTATTCCAAAACAGGTGATGACAACGATAGCGGCGATTTCGACTCTGATTCCTCGAGTCAACGGGAAAGTATTGGTTTCAAGAGGGAAGATGTTCTCATTTAGTCCTATATTGGCTCATTAGTAAAAATATCTCCGATTATACCGTGGGAGGCTCTCATACCCCAGACGTATAGCCAAAATTCCTTCAACCCTGCCCTCGAGAAAAAGTCGATTCCGAGCACCGTAGCAGTAGCCCCAGAAAAGGCGATTGAAAATATCATACCGTATGGTCGGGTAGTATGGTGAAGAGCGAGACAGAATAAACCGATGCTAAAACATAGAATGAAAATGATCTTTTGATATCCACCTTGGATGAGGCCGCCTGCCTTCAAAACGAGAACTATTTCAAGAAAATTGAAATTAGAAGAATCCATGATTTGCAAGAAAAGGGCAACATACACCATTGAGCAAGGCAAAATCCACCCAATAGGCATGCCAAAACCTCAGTAACTTCTGGGAAGATGACAGCCAAACCACCAAATATCATACCAGTGATAGCAATAGCAGCGACATATCCTCCTTGCAATGCGTTGGAAACGGGCGGGTTCATTACATATATTATCAGTACTGAAACGCCCAAGCTCGCCAACAGACAAGTACTCAGGAAAATATGAATTCTACAAAAAAGTCAGCATCAAAATTATTTTCCCAGACTCACTAACAAATTATCAAACTCACTGTTTATGTCTAACTCCAGCCAAAGTATAGGGCAGCCCGGCAACAAGGAGTAAAATTCCAGCAAAGGCAAAAGCCGGAGTAAGGGGTGGTGTATATGGCAATCCATTCTTATCGGGAACAACGCTCGTCTCGGCCGCTGGGTTTCCACCAGCAACAGTAGGGGCGAGGTCTGTTTGTGTCGGGCGTTCTGTAGTCGATACTCGGCTTGTTTGTTCTGATTTGTTTCCCTCTTCGCTCGCTATTGTTGGATCGCTCTTTGACGATGGTGCAGGTGTGGATCTTGAAGCCGATGTCCTAGGTTGTTCAGTTGTGCCCTGTTCTCCTTCCTCCTGTCTTTTGCCTAGTTTCGATGCTAATGCCTCCTTGTCGGCAATATATGTAACAATGAACCCCCGCTCAACGATAACGGCCTTCGTATCTCGAATGGCATAACCCGAGATAACTGGTAGCAGCGAACACACCGCAATACCAAATCGTAGCCAACTAGTGGCCCTCATCGTGAGTTAGTAGGACGTATATACTAGTCGAAATCGTCGTTTGTCCGTAATCCGTGCCAAAAGGATATTTAAGTAGCGAAGATTAGAAAAGACTTATAAGGGATAGCGACCCTGATGACGACTTTGGTGGTTCCTTGGTCCGAGCCGAAAAGGAGAAGAACAGACGATGGCGAAGGAAAAGAACCCGAAAAGAACGGTATAGTAGGTCCCCAGTGAAATTGTGGGTGTAAGTATAGTGTATGCTCAAGGCGTAGTGGTCATTAGACAAGGGAAAAAACGAAATAAACGGCGCGAAAGGGAGGAAAGCTGGACCGGACGGGCACAGAGTTAGTTAGGTCTACGCCAGAATAAAATTGGCACCCGGCACGAAAATGGCAGATTGAAGAGGCTCTCTGGAAGTCGGCACTTACAGGCAAAGGATTAATTGCTATAGGATTTGGGTCAGTCAATGCATTAATGATGCTGATGGAGATGGAGATGATAATGATCCGTGAAGCCAGGGAGGATATATCCAGGGAAAATTGTGTTGGCTGTGTGGTGTCTCTGTGGTAAGTGGTCCAAATGCGTACAGCGCTATGCTCTTCTCAACTGCAACTGCAACTTCAACTTCAACGATCGAGATATCGGTATTATCTAAGGAATGTCGGCAAGTTGGAGAACGAATAATTAAACGAAAGGACAGTCTGCCAGCATTGCACGGGAAAGCCGCACAGGCACTGCAGAAAGAAAAAAAAGAGAGGAATAGGAATATAAAGAGGGTTAAGAGATGCCAACAGGAATGCAAGCAAGGGAAAAGAAAGCAAGAGTGGTTATGGATGGTGGTGCAGAAATAGCACACTCTGCGACGACGACAAAGGAACTTGCCTTGTCGCTGCAGGTAAGTAAAATTGCTCCCGCGTCATTGGAATCAATTCGAGGAGCGCGCCTCTCAAGACTTCGACACAGGTACTTCATCCGGGGAGGTGCATCGGCATCATCGTGGACCAAGCAGAAACCACCCGTTCGATAGTGGGATGTCCCCATGCAAGGCCCAAATGTCTCTCTTAGTGGTCTCGTCTTGTGTAATAACTTGACGGGCCTATAACGAGGCCTATCACGGCTAGACTGCAGGCCAAAATCACATCCGTGATGCATCATTGGTCGGGGCCGCGGTTTCTGCAGACACCGTGCGAGCTTGGGACATGGCCCACCCACACCAACGGCCAGGCAAGCTTGGACGGGGCTAATCTGCGGCATCTTCAGCTGCAAGGAACAGTAGAGTTCTTACCTTTTCGTCCTAGGGGCATCGGTAGACGCTTCCCGATTGCTGTCAGAATGAACATGGGAAGGACGGCTGCTACCTCACTCAGAAACTTAGCTCGTGGTTCAGAATCAAAACTTCGCCATCATGCGCATGATATGCAAAATAAATATCAAAGGGTGGCGGCGTCATATGTAAACCAAAAAAAAAAAAAGGTTTACGACTCCCCTGTTTCTCTTCCATATCTCCAGATATCAGATGCCCGGCAAACATGATAATTCCGAACTACCAACGTCCGGCCCAGATCATATCACTTGATCATATTCAAGATTTGACCCTGAGGAGTGCAGCGCCATGCAAAATTTCCGTTCGCAACCGGAAAATCTATATAGAAACACCAGACCAGTTCTAGCCTCAGTGGTGCTGATCCCAGGCCGGGATTTGCTGCCGAACCCCATAATAATAGTACACAGGGACGTCCAGAGGAATCCATTTATCTTCTGCCATCATTGTTTCTCTGGATTGCGTACAGAAGGGAGCATCGTGTCTACATCTGACTGAGCACAAGGGAATGGCCGCCAAAGAGATCCCTCATAGGACACCCTATATCGCACAAGTCATACAATCGCACAAAGTCCCAAATATACTAATTACAACCGTCTACCCCTCTCTTCAGTTCCCGCCCAAGCTGTCATCCCATACAATCCAATCAATCCAGTCAGAACTAACTTTCGTCTTCGATTGGCACCATCGGCTGGCGATACAAGTGGGCATGGTTGTCGTTCGCCCTGTCGTTTAAGCGAAATTAGATCAGAGGAACTTGCAATCGAAACGAACCAGTCCCACGGAAAACGTGGTTTTTCTCCTTCGCCTGGAGCTCACTTTATTTGCTGAGACAAGAGAAACCTCCCCACGAACCCCTTCAGGGGTTTTCACTACGATGGGGGTTTTTTCTCACTTTCTTCATTTGAAATTAAGAGAAAAAATCCGACGCCTGTCAGTGACCAAAATACCCATAGAATAGAACCGAAGGGTTTTTTCTCTTTCGACAAGGTAAAAGGTCCGACGCACCCTCCTTCCACGAGTGGGGTGACTACGGCCGACCGTTTGCTTTTGCTATCTAACCGGGCACCTGAGACCACAAGTCAGAAACGCCAATGAACGCCTCATTGTCAGATATTAAAATTTAAGGCCGTGCGAGTTGATGCAGGTGCCGACGCCAATTTTGGGATCTTTTCTTGCCCCAGCTCTTTTTCCCATGAGGCTTGCAGTGGGCGCTGGACCCAACGATCGAGATGCACGATGCACCCAGATCAAGCCGTTATCGCACCCTCACTTCACTTCACGCCGAAGTCTGTTGAACTTTTTTATTTTTAAAGTTCCCACCTTTTGATCTAACAGCTGTCATTCCCTTGTGCGATGTCTGTCCTTGTCTTGCTCAACCCCCCCAAGCCGACGACGGCCGGTGGTCAATGCAAATTTGCGAATGGTGATGCATGATCAGTTGGAGGCTAAAAAAGTCAACCCGTGTTTCAATTTTGTCAATAAATGTCTTTGTGTAACAAAGCCCGCTGACCCGACCAATTCGGTTCCGAGAAGAGGAAAGATTGGTGAACAAAGCACATCCAACAGAACACAACAGACAAGAAAAACCAACCAACCAAAAAACCAACCTCCAACGCGCAACAGCGAACAGGAATTCGTGAATCTGAACGTTCTAGCTCCACAGTCGGTGAAGTGTTCAAGGGCAAGATCCCAGCTTCTTCCCCACTCCACCCATTTTCCCACCAAGTTTTTTTGCTTTCCAGCTCCCGGTCATCCCGATCGAGATCTCGCTTCTCACCCAACAAAAGAACTCTAGACCAATTAGGAGAGAGTGGTCGAATTTAATCTCAGACAATCAAACCCCGAGCTCCAAATCCAGAACCATCGCGGGGAATGTCCATCAAATCAATTTTGACGACTCAGAGCCAACGACCACAAAATAAAAGAAGGAAAAGAGAACGTCAGCCTTGCGAGAGAAAATTCCAAGGATCGAAGATCTAAACGAGATGTGATGTGTGTCCCTCTCACGGGAGGGAAGCGCGCCTGCATGACGTCTGCCACTCACATCATTTGAAAAAAACGTGATGTGATATGATTCTGGACTGATAAAATTACCTCCAAAAAGAGCATTCTTCATGTCGACCAACTGATCACACGCATTATGCCCAGGACGTGTACCTGGTCGGTAATGTTAGAAAGCAGGGTAATCAAGCTCCTACAGCATTTGAATCCGATATTTTATTTTCGGGCAGTGCTACAGGTCCCGAGGAGTTTTAGAATCTGTCAGAAAGCAAATTATACTTGTGACAGTTCATGCTCCATCGCCTTCGTTCTGTGCCGGGATATACCACAAATTACAACAACAGGACGTAATATCTCGCTTGAGCAAAGCTAGGAAAATACCGAATTCTCCCAACAGTTTAGAAGAAATAGAGAGAGAAAAAAAAAAAAAAAAAAAAAGAGAGGGAGAGGGAAGAAAGATATACCGTTTTTCCTAAACACGCTTACCGTGCGGAAGCTAAACAATACTCCACTAACAAACAAATATATTACTATCGAAGACAGGATACCCCAGCTTACAAGGTCAAAAAATACACACTACTCAGCTGAATGCTTCGACTTAATCCCACCAACCATCAACATTAAATACCAACTACACGTCTATGACAAGTTTCTCACGAGACAATCGGTTCCCAGGTTTCAAGTTTTACCAGCATAACGCCCCGGTATCCCTCCATTCCTCCGATAGACTGAACTTTTTTTTCGCTTCCCGGGATTTCTGTTCACCACGAGGGATTCGGGAGGACTTCATCAATCCCGGGATTTCGTAATTAGTTAGTTAGTCAGTGTACATACATAGTTCGCCACTTAGGTACATACATATGCGTAATGTATGCACATGCATGCATAAAGGTATCTCGAAGTGAAAAGGTACGTACATGTACATGAAAAGAGGCTAACCTTAAAAACCAAAGGAGGCTGGTATATTACGCTTATATTACAAAACAACATCATGGTAATTGTTCGAAGAGAAAGAGAGAAAGAGAAGGCAGGATCCAATAAGACTGCAAAGATCCCTCTCTATCCTTTTTCAATTTAGAAACAGCATAACCCATGTTAGCCTTTTTTTTTTTTTTTTTTTAACTTCATGTACCGAGACATCCAACCCGCTTTGATCGCCATCGCGGCTCAAGCTTCCCGACCTTTTTTTCGACACGATTGTTTTTTCTTTACTAAGTAAATATCTAGGTAGATTTGGTCTCGTTCCCAGACGTCACAAAGAGGACTTTGTTTGGGGTAGATTAGGTAGTTAGTTGAATTCCCAGTTACACGATAATACACCAACGATCGGTCACCGGTGGCTGGTAAACACAATTAACACCCGTCGATAACGTTATAACCCCCCAATGAAGTAATATAATCCCATACGTTGAGGTTGAAGCCCAAAACCTAGGTCTAGATGCATATTATGTCATCCTCCTTCCCGCTCCCGGAAGGCCTTGACAAAAAAAAAAGCCTAGGCTTCTCCAGACATAACAAGTATCACGAATCTCAGAAACTACATGAACAAAAGAAAGAAAAAAAGAAAGAAAGAAAGGGTTATACAAATTCGAGAGTGCGCATAACCGCCAGATCATGCAATTGACGTGTACGTATTGTACAGACCTAGATCTAGAAACACCGGCACATATACATGCCCTCGAGGTTACATGTGTAGGCAGCATGCGCATATGCTAGGATTGAGACCTCTCTATTGTAGGCTACGTCTCTCTCGAGCTCTCTAAAGATCTCTCTGGACTATCTCTCTCTAGCTAGACTCTCTCTCTCGTGTATACTTTCTACATATATACACCGTACACCGATACCACCAATTCAGATTATATCAACCTCCTCAAACTAACACCAATATAAACCCCCCCAAAAAATCCCAAAAATTAAAAGATTCTGCCTAACACCTCTCCTCCCATCCCTCTTCACATGGACAATACATGTAACATACCATCTAAGGGGAAAACCCCATGCATGATGATAGAATTGCGCAAAAAAAAAAAAAAAAAAAAAAAAGTGCGCGGATGTTATAAGCAAGGGGTAGTAACAACGAATAATTAAAATACATAAAGCAAGGGGGTATTACGGTGCATTTACACTTTCCCTTCATTGAAAGGGAAATGTCACACGTGTACAAAAAAACCAAACCGTCTTTAGGAATTTAAAGGAGAAGAGGAGGAGGAGGAGGAGGAATTCAAGGGCCGTTGGAGATCATGATAGAAAATTAATTAGCTAAAAGGGGAAATGTAAGGGCGCCGGTGAGCTATAGCTACATGTAGTAGGTATTGTTACGGTAGCTACCAACCTATAGCTACCTAGCATCCGCATACACCCGCATTCCATAGATTCAATAAACGACTCCTATCTTTTTTGAACGAAGAAGAGCAAAGGGGTTGTGAGGTTATGGTGACAATCACGATGATGGAATTCTGCAATTATGTACCTGTGTTCTAATGCATGACGGTGACATTGCCTCCCAGCTGCCTTCTAGAAGTTATATGGATCCAAACCTGCCAGTCAAAAATATACATATAAAAAAAAATTACAACAGCAAAGTAACCGTATACCGATACCCAAATAATAATAAAAGCGATACATCATATATATTTCATAGCTCCTTCTCATCATTGACCTCCTCCACCTTCTCCCCCTCCTCTTTACCAATAACCCCACACCCAGGTTTCACAACCTCATAAACCACAATCCCCCTCTTCCCAACAACCCTGTTCAAAGTCTCCACAATCCCATCGTCTCCAAAGTCCATATCATCAAGGTTCAAATGCTTCCTATACCCCCAAACCTTCGCTATCCTTCCCTGCTCCACCAACGCCTCAATTCCCCTCGCACTCCCCGGCGTCACGAAAAGGCTTCTTTTATCACACCTTCCTGCTGCCGCCGTCTTAATCCTTTCTATTTCCCCAAAAACGCCTTTTACAGGCCCGCCCATCAGATCAACCGTTTCGATTTCCTTCCCCCTGCTACCTAGCAACCAAGTAGGCGGCTTATACGTCTTCCACCAAACCACCTTCTCCACGTTTTGTTGCCCCGCGATCCATAATTGTGCGGGGACGACGCCGCCTTGGTGGTATACCCCCATCAATGTTCCAAGTATTATATTAAAAATAGCCCAAACGGTCATCCACCGCCTCTTCCAGACTCTATCCTTGGGCAACGATACCGAGGAAAGCAGTAATGGAACTGCTGGTATTAAGAACCTAGCTTCTTGGTGTTTAATCATCGATAGTAGTAATATGCCCGAAACCGCGGATTGCAGGGGAATATATTTCCACAATGGTTTTCTGAACTCCCCTGTTCTTCCTCTTGTCCTGGATTCTTCCTCTTCTTCATCTTCGTCTCCTTCTCCTCCCTTGCCGCTCTTTCCGAACAGGTCGAATACCATGGAGAGTAACGGTATCACCGCAGGTCCCAATAATTGTGGTAGATTGATGAGTAGATGTGTATAGAACGGGTGTAGTCCATGTTGTGCTAGATTCTCGGTTTGCGAGTTATATGCAATGTTATTCAGCGGTGTGATTATTAGGTTTGTTATAGTGATTGCGTTAAAGGGGGTTTGGGTGTAAATGTGTGTGTCCAGTACTATAAAAGCCGCACTGAGGAGGAAGGCGGGGATGGCGAAGGCGAAGAGTGAAGACGGACTGTTATATATTGTTAGATATAGCTGTACTTTTCATGATAAAATAACATAGGTAGTGTAGTGGAGGACGTACTATGCCAGGAAATGCCTAAGCAGTGATAATCCAGGTAGTATCAAAAACGCGGGGAATGTAATCCTATTAAAGGTTCCAAAGACTGTGAAGAGACCCAGGACGACGCAGTTCCTTATCGACGGTGCCTATTCAATCATTCAGGTATAAGCTTCCCAAACTACACCCAACATATATACCAATTGAGAAGAGTGATTGGGTTCTTTACATACCTTAGCATCCACAATCCTCCTTAAGAACACCAAGCTCCAAAGTAACACAACCGTCTCCACCGAATTCGAAAACGTCCGTGTCTGAATACTCCAAGTCACCCACGAGCTAGCCGTAAGCAGCAAACCCCCATTCGGAACCGTCGCAGATCCAAGTTCCAACAGCGCCCAATCCTCTATACCCCCCAAAAGTCAATAAGTAAATCAATTAAAACACCCTTCAGGAAAGTAGAATATAAAAAGGAAAATAAGAAAACCCACCATAAACCATAGAAAAAAAATAAAACAAAGCCCGAGTAGCATAAAACACCATCGTAGGACTCGGATGCCCGTTCCCAATCCACTGCAACAGCGTCATGGGCATGGCATACACCGCCAGCAACGGCACATAACTCCTTATCGGTTTCTCCGCCGTAAATTCCCATGTTTTTGTTATTTTCCACCCGAAGTGTTCACCGGCTACCACCTCGGGTCCTTGGAAGTGTTCGTCCGGGTGGATGTAAGACGGCGAGAGCGCGAAGTATAGACGAGCGAGCGCCAGGGAAAGGTATAATCGTCTTTTCCATGCCATGGTTTTTTCTTTAGTGCATGTAGGGAGCTTCCCTTGTTTTTTTGGGGTGGTTTTTTCTGCTGGTTCTCGTGGGTGGTTGTGTAGTCGAATAGCACGAGCGATAGCAGAGATAGATAGGTACCTATATAGACGTCGGGTAGCGGATTTATATTGTCGATATAGCAGTAGGTCTTCGAATTCCCATCCGCCTTGGTACTCCTTCTCCCTCTCTCTAGATATCTCTTCTTTCTCTTCCTTTCCTTTTTCTCCCGAGAAATTCCAAACTTCTCGTATGTAAACCCTTCCTCCCAAGCACAAGCTTCCCAGGTTTCGTTCCGTCGCTAGCTAGTTATAGTCCCAACCTTCAAGACCACGGTACAAAAAAAGACCACCACCAAAAAGCTTGGCCCTTCCGGAAATCAACCTCTCGCTAAAATGCTTGTTGTATGAGACAAAGAAGAAAAAAAAAATAAAAAAATAAAAAGACTAAAAAAATGCGACACCGCCCCGCGACGGATATACCTAAGGCCGCAAACTAAAAAAGGAGACGTGGGACCACGAAGACCGAAGAGAATCGAAGGGTGGAATGGGTCGTGATGAATTCTATGTTATGGGAAAAAGGAGGTGAGGACTCCTTTCTTTTCTTTTCTGTCTGTCTCCGTTCGAGCTTCTCGTGCGCGCGTGTGCAGTGTGATGGATTGTAATGTAAACGGTGTCTATGTCAGCCTGTAATAATAAGTATAATGTTAGCGGGTCTATCGACGGGGATCAAGGCTCGAGGGAGGGAGAACAGTACAGGTGGTCCCTTCCACGTTCTCGATGATCCAACCAAACAAATCAAAACGTGCAGAAGAATAGAAAATGCAAACGACCGATAGCGACGACGATAATTATAATCCCCAGGATGAATATTAAAAGGAAGAACCCGGGATTAAAGTAAAAGAAACCGTGGTCACAAACAATAAAAAAAAATTAAATAAAAAAAAATAAAAAAATTTAAAATTCTAGCTTGTGAAGAAAAGTAGTCTACAAATACAATTTATATTAGTAAACCACTCCCCTCTCCCGGATCCCCCCCTATTGTACTTAGGATAACACCCCTCCCCCATCCCCCACCGGAACAATACCTACTACCTCGAAACCAAAAATTTTAAAATCTGCTGGGGCTAACACCAGTTAATTAACTAACCAAAAAAAAATAGTAAAAAAAAAAAAAAAGGATAAAAAAGAAAGAGGCCTTCCCCAATAAAACGCACGGTGATATCAACGATGTCAAGTGCCTTTTTGGTTGGGTGCAGGTTTGATAAGATAAACAAATGCCCGCCCCTCAGCCAACCAACCGTGCCACGGAGGTCCCCACTTCTCCAATTTGCGACTCGTTGATTCTTCCTGCTGATGCTGATGCCTCCGGTCATTGGATCACGAGCTTTCCAATTACCTGCAGTCAGGTTCCTTGGACCCAAACCCGGGTTTGCATGACTTGACGTAGAAACAAAACAGGCTCTGGTCGGGGATACGAGAGTACTAGCTGCAGTATGTGGTATGCGGTCACCCGATCACAGACACCCACAACCACATGCCGGACTAGATATCTACAAGTCACGTTTTGGCATCAAACCTGTCAAGAAAGAAACTCGGGGAGATTTTTACTTAATATTCGCTCGTGTCATGAGGATTTTACAAGAATCCGACGATAACATAAACGGACGAGAATCAAATGTCAAAGCATGCATGCGACAGTTCGGAGAGCAAGCAGCGCAGAGCAGAACTTCCCCACTAACCTCAAAACACCGAAATCACAGCTACCGGTCTCACAAAGGAAAGAAACTAAGCCAAGCACATCGAAGCAGGAACGGCAAGGCAAAAGCAAAGACAAAGGCGGTCTTTTTTTTTTTTAGGAAGAAATATTTTTTTTTCTTCATCGTTGTGTTCGATCGTTAAGAATACAGTCCATCGATCATAAAGTCAATAAACGTCCGTTTCCCCCATCCATCTGGCCCATAATAAAAACCATTCACATCATTGCCACACCCTCATAGAAGCCTTTTTTTTTTTCTCTTTTCGTCTCATTAAAGGAAAAAGAAAGAAGAAAAAAAAGTAAAGGAATTATAAAAAGAAGTTCCCCGAGTGTTTTAGAAGAAAGTGTTTAAAAGGAGAAAAGGGTTTTTTGTTTGTTTGGAAAAAGTAATTGGTATTTGCCAGATAATAAAAAGAAACATCAACGTTCTCCTAGTATGTCTAGTCGCCCTTGTGTATGGCACTTGTCATAGATCTCCCCATCCACTATAAAATCCACCTAAAGCCACTTGTGTTCGTTCGGAAGGTTCAGGTTTGCTTTTTCATAGTCGGTAGAAGAAAACCCATTGGGAATCGTCGAGTGGTCGAATGATAAATGTTTGATACGTTGTCGTTTCCTCATCACCCCTCTCCTCCTTCAAAGTTGGAAGCTTGATATTCCAGAAGACTTCTCCGGGGTAGTCATGTAGGGAATGCATTGAATCTTTGTGGTTGTTTTGCAATCAAGGTAGATTGGGGAAAGAACTCGAGGAGTTAAAAAGGAAATCTTGATCATTCGATATCGGCAATTAAAGGCAAAGAGGCATGACCGAGAGAGCGAGACGTTTATTTGCTATAGCAATCATCAGGTTAGCTCGGATTCTCTCGAATATATAGCTGCTAGATAGCTAATTGAGCAGTGAGGGTACTTGGTACTTACGAGCGAGCTCTGGTCTTTCTTCTCTTACGCTTTAATCTGCGAACGCGCTTCTTTCTCCACTTTGCTCTCATCTTGTCGGTTGCTATAAACCACCGGAGAAGAAGAGGAGGTTAGTATTGCTATTCGACAATCATCGCAAGCTATCTGACATAGATAGACAAGCAGCTAAGAGGGGTGGGAACATACAGTGATGACTTGATGAGGTTGGTCGGTTGATGAGAGGATGTGTGTGAAGAGAAGGAAGAAGAGCAAGAGAACAGGTGAGGTAATAGCCAGGCAAAAGGGTTGTTGGTTCCGACCTGTGGGGAAAACGCCAAGAAATTGCGGTTTAGCCCTACGTCACGTGAGACTACAACAAAAAATACAACAATGCGGGGGGAACTCGTTTGACCGGACAACGAACGAGCTCGGCCCAGCTGAGGTACTGCCTACGTCGGGATTGGAAGGCGGGTTGTCTGGGTAGTCCGTCTGATGCATAAATGGTCTCGTGACCAGATTCTGAGGGTTTCTACGGGCTACTTGGGACGATGTCTTGAAGGGGACTTAGTCGATATCGATACTACGACGCTGAAGCTAGACCTAGCTGGAGGTAGTAAGCCGATTGCACTGCTTCTAGAGCTCCATTATACCTAGGAGGTAGTATGCCATAAAAAGTAGACACTGAATTCAATATAAGACATGCATATATACTACCTTACATTATACAGAGGGGTAGGCCTACCGTCGCAGTTGCCGACGTCACCTCAGACAGTATAGTATCACATATGATCCAAAGTACGGCGACACCCGGCTATTAACATTCCACTCCTTCCAGGGTCCGGTTAATCTGAAATTGACTGACTAAAGGAATACAACTATACGAGGCGATACGTGAGAGGGATGAAGAGGTCACTCTTTTATTACCAACAAGATTTTACTCCATTGGTAATAAAGGATGCCGTAATTAGTTGAAGTATTTGTTAGATCACTTCGTAGTGCAGGATATGCAGAGAAAGCAAGAAAGATATGAAAGAGGGGTGAATAAAAGCATTCCATCCGAAGTTCATGAACATAAGCCGTAAAGAGATCCGTTATCCATGCATGTCCTCTATACGCCAGTTAGCTATAGATTCACCCGATCAAACTGAAGTAATTTTATAGTAGAAGGGAAAAGTAACATACCATTCACTACCATCCCGTAAAACATCCTTCACATCATATAACCCCTTTAAAAAGCCCTCCAAATCATCCTAAGCGTCCAGATCATCACCAAAGCAATAACCATCGCCAAGGTAACACCTTCCTTCGACATCAACATCTCGAGCACCCTGTCCTTACACTCCGACCCACCAGAACCGGTCTTAACCAGCATTTGAATTCGATCGATTGGCATTTTGATAGATAATCGGTGTACACAAGGGAGTACTCCAACTGTCTAAATGATTTTTGAGAGAGCGTCTCAGGGGAAGGGGGGAGGGGGGGGGCAAGAGGGAAAAAAAGAGCTGTCGGAAAAGAAGAGAAGATGTTTATCCCGATGGATGTTTAGATAGTAGCAAGAGATAAATAAGCTTGCGACGATAGATATTTCGTCTACGGAGATATTCCAGCAACTGGGAGCAATGATCCGTAGGCTTCCTTCATCTCCGGTTGGGAAATATATCGTAGAAGATCTCTAAGATCAAAATAGTCCGGTGACGGATATTTCCACTTGTTACTAATCGCTTTTTATCCAATGGGTTTCTACTCAAGATCCAGAATTTTTTGTCAATATTTATATTTTATCGTCGCAAGTGAGAAAAAGATGGATAAGCAGTTCAACTGATCTAAATACCTTCTGGACTCCACGAGCAAGCTACCCGAGAAGCCTGAGAATAGAGAAAGGTGATCGTAATACTTTGTCGCAGGGCGTTGGTGGTTAGGGTTCTTCTATTCGTCGCGGCGTGCCATCGTCTAGCACAGTGATTTCGAAGAAGGTCGCCAGCTTCGTAGATTCCAGCTTGAAACAAGCTGTGTCGGCCGTTGCTCGAATAAGTAAGTTAGAACGTCGCGGTTGCACGTGTCCAGTTGAGGCGCCGAGATAGCTACTGTGGCTGCAATAGCTAAACTAAAAAATCACTTATGTGTGAAGTTTGACGATAGAAAAAGGAAAGGATACGAAAACTGAAGTTAAAAGTTCCGCGCCCTTGCTGTCGCAAATAAACCACTGTCGCAAGAATTTAAAATAGTTGTGATGAAGAGGGTCAACGAAGCCAAGATGCCTATGTTCGCAGTCGGAGGGGGTTTCTCGCCTATATAAACGGCCCCAAGCTGTCAGCCTTTCTTCCCCCCAGGTCCAAAGCAGGTCTGTTCGTCATATCCAACCAAACAAGCAATTTTAAAGTTCCATCCAAGCCAGCAAAGCTGCAAGACAAGACATGGAAAAGTGGGTCCTCAAGACAACAATGAGCAAGCAACCTACGGAAAGCCGCAACGACATACACTCTCCTAGCTATCCAACCGTGATCAGTATGGAATGTGGAATACTCCGGATAGAAACCGATTTTCGTTTTCTTTCTCGGGGAGGGGTGGTCTGGAGTAGCACAGCCTCGATTTTGAATGGGTAAATGACTGAGTTGACGTCCGTAAGTATCTCCCGCGAAACGGTTTGAGCGGATGGCGGGGAAATGTCGGCCGGGTTAGTTACAAATGACAAAGGGAAAAAAAACCTTATCACCTGCCCGTTTTATGTGCTGGGGTCCTTTTCTTCACCTGTGAGTTTTGATTTCGTAATGGACGGCGGTGACCGGATATGCGAATGGCAGCACACACATGCAATGTTATCGTCGAAGTTATTGTCCTAGCCGAAGTACGAGGTTTGGTGACACAGCGAGATGCAGCGACGAAGTCTGGTATTAAACGAAACTGCGGCTATAGGTTTTAGCAGGAAGTCTTTCCACCGACAATCTGCCTGGATCCGAAGCTGCGCGGAACCGTAAAGAGCTAGCCAGAACGATCACTTTTGGAAGTCGCAGCTGCTCGCGAAATTCCCCAACATACCAACACAAAAAAACAGTCCCAACATGCAGAAACTCTTCAAATCAAACCGTTGGCGTTTCCAGTGGCCAGTCTTCAAAGTACACAACCTCGCCTTCCCCTTTCAAAAGCTCCACAATAGTCTTCGTAGTATTTCGTAGCACAGCTTCGGCAATCCCAGTAACCCGCCAAGCATCCATCCACTCTTCTTTCTCGGGTTTTCCCTTCACCCAGTCCACATACTTAGTGCAGCTCGACAGAAGGTATCTCTGCATGACTTCGTCAGTGTTGGCGAGATGATAGCCGTAGGCAGGACAGTCGCTTCGTAGATGGTACTTCGACTTTTGGTACAACATCCGGAGTATCTCGTTTTCGTATATAGTATTTCGGTTCCCGATTATGATAATAACCAAGTTACCTTCGCCCTCGTCTCCAGGAAACCGTGATAACATGGTTTCCCCACGGACAATTATGTATAAACTCCATCTCCCTCTGAATTTTGCATCGCTTAATGTTGAGCTGCCGCCGTCTACCTTTTCTTTTGGTTCGCTCTGTGCCTTAACTGGCATAATAACCAACTGATGGCCCCGAAAGTCTTTCTCGCGAAGCATAAAATCTGTTTCCACAGTCATTGTGGAACTCGCTAGGTCTTCGAGGAAGAAAGGCGTGCATATCGTTATTGGTATCGACGGCCTATGTTTCTCCCTGGCCTTTGAGAGGTAGCTCGTTATCAGGTGATGATGGTACTTGGTTGGATGCCATCGGCAATTCGTGAGGTCCATCTTAAGACCTTGGAAACTATTCTGAAGGATATGGACCAGTACTTGCAATAGGATATAAAAAGAAGTGGCTACTCGGCAGTAGATATTTTGAAAGATTCTGCAGCTTGCTAGCTTGGAAGTTGGATTTTTCCGTTGAGACCCAAGACAGTGCCACTGGACTGTGGTTTTAGTGACGTTTTATAATTTAGACGGATTCCAACACGACGACGGGGTGTTTGCACAGTATCCAGGACTGGTCGCTCTCGCCGTATATCAAAATTAAAAGACTCTAGAACAAATCGAGGAAGATGGCAAGCGGTATCTGTTAGAATACCATGGAATCTGTTATGTGCGCTTCTCTGTGGCACTCCTTTACTTCTTTTTTTAGTAGATATCTAAACAAGTAGGCATGAGATATGGCCATGTTTACATATCAAATCGATATCACAGGGCCCTGTTAGTCTGCATGGATCCTTAAATTTATAAAGCCTTACTCGAGTTACACAGGGAATCGGTTCAGCCTTCCTGGGTTGTGCGACTATCGCATTTATAGCACTAGTACTAGTGTCTTTTGGACGCCTATAGTAGCTAGCCCGGCTGGATCTTTTAGCTTTGTATATGCGGGGTATCATCTCATCACTCTATAGCTCGAGTAGCTAGTTTGAGATCTTCTATACGTCATTGAGGGGCATTTTATCCTTAGCCACCCGTCTCACGGTTATCATATCATATCTGAGATCTCACAATCAGAGAAACAATGGGAAAATCCTTGCAATAGAATGGATTTCATAATAAGTCCGGGTATTCAATATAGCTAGCTTTGCTTCGCAAGTTAAAAAAAAAAAAGAAAGAAAGAAAAGAAAGAAAGATAAAATAGCGAAAGACAACCTCCTACCACCGTAAAAGCCTTCATGACTAGGAACAAGAGAGTCTAATAGGAAAATCCCAGGTAATTATTAACAAATAAAAAGAGGAAAAAGAATAGGAAGTAAGTAGGGGGGGCCAAATAGGTGGATCGGTAGCGTTTCTTTAGTAGAGTAGTCGAAGTAGTTAAGATATTGGCCGGCCTTCAAAGGATCGAAAGAAATGAAGAGAAAGAAAAAGAAGTCCACCTCATTTTAACCACCATTGGGGGAAAATTATGTATCGGTAATTATAATTGTTTCGGGTTTGTTAATCTCGCTTCGACGACTGGGAGGGGGCTTTTCGCTATCATGAAATTGGTCCAGGTGTTTAACAGCAGAAGAAACAGCACTCTAATAATTCGCAGAATGCTTCGCAGGCACAGCAGGCACAGAGACCGCAGCAACTAAAATACGTATCAAATACGGGTTAGCAAACTTCTATTTCTATGACAAATATTTTTCTTTTATATAGAGTTGGTATGGGGAAAAAGAACTTACAGCCCAGCAAGACATCCACCGGCAGCACCGCCGCCGCCGTCCTGGCGACCCCGGTCATCTTGATACTGTCCCTGTGGCTGCTGTTGGTATTGCATGCCTTGTTGATCCTGTTCATTTTGAATAGCAAGCATTAGTCTCTGATGTTTCATACAACTCCGAATTGGAAGAGAACAGAACAAAACAGTTGGGGGGAAAGTGACGTACGGGAGGATAGTAACCCTGCTGTGGCTGTTCGCCATATCCCTGCTGGTACTGGGGTGGCTGTTGAAAGGATTGTTGGGGGTACGAAGGTTGTTGCTGATTGTTATTGTAGTAATCTTGCGACGACATTTTGAATGGGATTGAAGCCGAGGCTCTTTGGATGGATGATTACGGAGGCGGTGAGGTTTGATAAACCGACGATGGTGGTGATGATGATGATAGTGAAGATGGAAAAGGAGGATACGCCGGCTGAAGTTTAATGTTGGCAATGGAATGGTTCCGTTTCGCTGCAACGCACAAACTAACTGTTAACCTGGGTCTGGTTGCAAGATGCTTTCGGAAGTCTAAAAATATATCCCGGGAATCGCCGTAATTCACTTACTGCCAACAAAATAATATAATATAATAAACTAAGGTTCCAAAAGGGCGAGAGCGAGAAAGAGAGAAAGAGAAGAGAGCACTTCGGAAGAACAAGATGGGGAGAGAGAGAACGTCAGTCCCGTTTTATAGAATTTCCAGTGTAGCGCATTCTTAAGTTAACATTAAAACATGCATGTTGTGCCAGCCTGAACAGGGGGCCATGAGGGGATGCCTGCGCCTGTGGGTCCTCCCTAGAGGTTACCTGTGTACTCTCCATGTTACCTGCGCTACTAACTATGGTAAGGGTTTCATACAGAATGCGACTTGGACAGTCCCGAATGGACGGCAGATTTTCCTCTCTTTCCTTCCTTACATATCAGATGATCTCAAAGTTCGATTGTGCATATACGAGACTCGATTAGCGTTACCGACAACGGTGAGGGACTAGTAAAGGGGGGGGACTGCGCCGTCCGCATCGACGTTATCATACGTGCATGCATACGGTAAAGTAACCGCGGCTTCCCTTTCCTCGACGCTACCTGCTATCGATCACTTACGGCGAAATTTTCTTCCATATTAAGGTTCTTGGTTTTTTTAGTCCCCCCTTCAACAAAAACAAAAGTCGCTCGGTTCAGATCAGGTTACTATTTGATGCTCGTTCTGAGAGTGGAAATTTCGAATAATCCGCCAGATTCCACCTCTCACTGTATACGTAATCTAACCCCGGCTGTGTGAGTCTGTGAAGGTTGTTCCTCAAACTGTCAGGGGCCCTTGAAGCCAAGTGTGTGAAACGAGTATAGTTGGGCTGAGCCAAGGCTTGTCAGTGGCTCACCGGCCCAATAGGAACCTTAAATTCGACCAGAACTGTGGCGCGCCGGCAGGTCAGTGCCGAAATAAGTGCATACCCAAGAGAGTAGGCAGGCTGGGGTGTTCGGTCTTCATGACCTTGGGCATCTGACAAAACGCCTTGGCCGGGTCAGAAGGCCTCTGGATTTACTGCAGGTCGTCAAACGGGGTTTCGTTTGAAAAAGATGGTGGTTTTTTTTTTTTTGAATATGGGTATGGGAGGTTTGGGTCTTGCGGGCCATTCCTTGCATATGTCAAAGAATCATTTCAAAATGTTCCATGGTTTACTGCTTTCGGTAGGTTCTAAAAAATTTTGGCGGCGGAGTGAAGGTTTTTTTTTTGTTTGTGGCGAGCTGGGGATGGTCTTTTGGTTCTTGGGTTCTTGGTAACGTATGTATGCGTAGGGCCTGCAAAACCACCTAGCCATTCCGGCTGGGTCCATGGCAAAGATTACAAAAATAGATTTCGCGAGGGAACGAAACCCGTGGCTTCGCCGCGGGAATGTCATACATATTCGTTGGCAAGCGGTGCGGTGCATGTGTATTCAAGATATTTTCGTATACGTCGTAAAACAAAACACAGAAACTGGAATAACAGGATCGTGTATTTGAGTAATCACTAGTGTCCCTTTCCAAAGTCAACAGAGGGTATTACGCATCTACGAGGTGGCACGTACAAGGCATTGACAATCGTATCAGCATTGCATTAGATCTTTTCCAAACAGAATAATTTCCCTCTCTCTTTCACAAGGCAGTCGATCGGAAGCAAGAAAGAAAAAATCCTACCTGCACCTCCACTTGGTGTAATCTCCGTTGCGGAATTTGGTGAGATTAGTGGCTGGTGGGACTCATGGGTCTGGAAATTCGCGAGTGGCTTGACTTCGGAATGTTTTCCGAACCGAGGGGGTTCGGTAGTACGGAGTACCGATAAGCGCCTTCATCTAATTACGAATTATGACAGAGGACCTCCTTGCGTTAAGAACGATTGGAGGTAATAAACAATAAACACCTTAACTCAACGGTAGCATGGAATGCATATGCCTTATGACGAGGCTTTCGTCTAACCACTTTTGCGACTTTTGGCGGCCGTGGTGTGGAGTTCCATATAACGGGGCGATATATCGCGATAGGTCAGTATTAATATTAACACTTGGGATATAACTTGGCGAATTCAATTGCGATGCACAGTTGGCGAGGCTGGCGCCGCGAGCCAAATTGCAATATATAGCGCTGCCGCCAGCTTGTATCAAAAAGTCATTATATGAAAACTTTACTTCCAAACTAAAGGATTTTTTGTATTTCTGAATGAGCGAAATTTATACGTTCAAGACTAGAAAAAATTAGCTTGCTGAAAACCCAAACTTTCAACTTCATGACGATTAATCGCTTGATTTGCGCGTGGTCGGTACTAATTAGCTTACTATCCGACCTGTTATCAAGTAGTCTCTTGTATTTTACACGTTCCGAGACCGAGACTAACGTTCTTGTATATTTCGGGATCGAATTTGGACTTTAGCGAATGAAGTCCAATCGTCTATGGGACTAGTCCCAAAGTAGATGACTTCCTGTTTTGCAAATCCCGTTGCGAAGTTAACTTCAAAGGCTCGGTCCGCTAATTAGATCCAGATTCGTAGGCTCTTGTTTTAATTTGTTCCTGGGGGTTAAGTTTTGGATTATTAATATTTTTTACCTGCTATGCATATCTACCTGCATGGGAGTGCCCTTTTGTAATATATGCAATAGCAAGAAGACTAGCCTTGTTGCTGCTGCGGGCAGTAATGGAGGCCTGACCACAGCTCTACGGTTTTCTGTATACGCTATCGGCCTATTTATATACTAGGAGCGCTATCTAGCTTCTAAAGCTAATAGCCCGATTTTTTTTTTTTTTTTTTTTTTTTTTTTTTTTTTTTTTTTTTTTTTTTTTTTTTTTTTTTTTTTTTTGAATATATATATGATTGATTAACTAGTGCTACTTGTATGCCCGACTGCAAGTCGGGGTCTTGCATATATATACCTAGGTATATATATATATAGAATCTCATTGAATTCTATACAGGTAGCCGGTTATTTCAGCAATCAACCTCTTTCTTTCTTTCTTCTAGCTTCTAAACTAAGACCTATATGACGCATTATATATAGAGATAGACTGATATTTTAGCAAATAGCAGTAGCATTAGCAGTAGCATTAGCAGTAGCATTAGCAGTAGCAACCGAAAGCCGCAGTCGAGTTCGCTTGCTGCCCGCGGCAGCAACAAGTATAGTTTCAGCTACTTTACAAGGTTCTATAGAGTTTTGCCACCCCAGGGAGAGAAAACTGATAAAGTATCATAATTGCACAAGGCCCTAACTTGCAGTCGGGCATTAGAATTGTCGTTAGACGTGTTAGTGTTAGTATTAGTATTGGCTAAGAGAGCTAGTTACACTAATATAAATAGCAGTTAGAGGGATAATTCTAAGAGGTTCTCCGAGACTAAATTCTAAGGGAAATAATATTAATAGTTAAATAATAGAACTAACCGGTGCCGGCCAACTTGCAGGCGGCAGCGTGGATGCGCGAGCTTCAGGCGAGGCATCGCTATAATCAGGCCCCCTTACAACCCACGGCAGCAACAAGTACCTAACAACTTAAGTAAGTAGCTAAATTTATATTAAATTCTAGTCTCGAGAACCTATTAAATTCTAGGAGAAAAGGGCACATATACATGCACAATTCCATAATATAATTCTCCCCACTATATCAATATTTTTGTTTTCCAAACAACAATACAAAGTGCGTCATATGATCATACGAAGGATTAACCATGGAATCAAATCTTACATACCCAAAATATAGATATCGATAAATCACTGGTATAATTTATACAAAACCGTAGTTCCGGAGATGTATGCATAAAAGTGGTATGAAAGGTATAAATCATGTATATATATAATGCAATCTGAAGGGAGACCAGTTACCCAGCCACAATCAAGCTTGCCAAAAGAATATTATTTACAAAGCAAAGCAAACAGCAAAAGCCAAATCTCATTTCCTCCACATTTATTCAGCTATCGTGCAAGTTCATATACAAAAACCTCACTTCCCAGTGGCCATGAGGCTTACGCTGCTGTAGGGGTGCATTTAGCACTTGTAGCAGTAGTTGACACTGTAGGAAAAGACTTTGTTAGCAGGTGTGTACATGTGGTTTTTTATGTGCGCGGATCGAAGAGTTGATGGGATTGATTCAAATTTGACATACTTTGGTGGGAAAGCGCAGCAGGTGATCTTGTTCGTGCAGCGAGAGCATTGGCGCTTGACGAGCTGAGAGTATTCCTCTGGCTCGGACTCGTAGAATGGCATTGGGTTTGGAAGGGCGACTGGGGTGGCAGCGACGAGGCCGATGAGGGAGACGAGGGCGACGAGAGTGAACTTCATTTTGTCTGTTGGAGGTCTTTAAGTTGTTTAGTTAGTAACTATTCTTTGGGCTATAGTCGTTTTTATTTCTCGTATTTGTTCTTCGAGAATCAGAACCAACGTTGCAAGTGGTTTTCCAAGTGGCTTACTGGGAAAGCTAAGGAGCTTAATAAGTAGTTTTAATAGTTTGGAAAGTTGAGGCTGGATACTGAGATTGAATTGAATGCTGATGATGATGAAAAAAAGGATTCGAAGGGAGGATGGCGTGCTGGTACTTATACCCAAATCCAAGATACCATCATCGATGGAATGACAGGCGGCCAAGCAGAGCCCCGGTCACGGAGACAATGGTTGACGACGGCAGGTCTGCATAGAAGACAAGGAGACAATGGCATAGTAATCTTCGGTACCATCATTCAATCATTCCGCACGGCGAAAAACGAACATAGCGTCCTGGATAACCTCTGAAACGCCTATCACCTGGTGGCCACGCTACATGCCTGAAGTTCGATTGGTTAGAAAACAGCCTATCGGTCATTTACCTGGACGATGCCCCACGACGATCGATATCATAAGCCTCAGGATTTCCACGGAAAGGTAACCCGTCATCCCGTTGGTTGCAGGCGCTCAGAAAATACGAGTACATGGAGGGGTTAAATTTGGAGATACGATATCAACGTCAGGCAAAATCTGGGGCGCATTTACATCGACACATTAATTTTGGTTGGGTCCTTATCAAGGTGATTTTGAGCATGAATTCCTCGGATGATATGGCACCCGGAAAGACAAGCTAGTACGCGTATACGACTATGAACCCTGGACCATGATTCTGGGGGAATGTCGGAAGATCGTTACGTTACTGACAGTGCGGAGGTATAATCGATTTCGGAAATCGGGGCGCCGATGTTAGAAATCTATACATCGGAGGCTTGTCAATATCAAATCAGGTGTCGATGATATGAGGGAGCTGGGGGAGGGCTGAATAAGTGGTTATCTAATGCAACATATCTTGAGCGGCTCTGGCCGCAATAAATTCCTAAAGCGGTACATGATGCTCAACGTGGGAAAAAATAATTTAATACGCATACCCGGCCTATAATTCATATGCATGTAGTTCTGCGAGATTTAATCCGCTGAATATTCTTTAATACTATAGCGGTGGCAGATCGAAGGCAGAAACATCGGGGTACTGCGGTGGTGGATTAAAAGCTTCAGCCTGCAAGAGCCGCCTACATGCATGCATCCCCACACTGACCTCCGCAGGGGATTTCTATAGAACTTTGGGTCACTGAGAGTTTGACATATGTAAGTAATAATAGCCGGTGCGAGCTAAATCCTTTCCGTCCCCGTCCGCCTATAAGTTCCGAATTAGCTGGGAACAATAATAATAGGGTATCATCGTGTCTAAAACCGGCAGCGGACCCATCTACTCCGCGGCTCTAGCTACCATACCTGGTACCAACTATGCATTCTCGAATGCATATCTCTCGTATCGAAGAAATACCCGTCCTGTCAGGAACTCCCTACCACGAAACCAGAAGGCAAATATAGATGATGAGTTTGTAGGGTGGTGGAACTGTAGGGTATTCATCAATTGAAAATAGTTAGCCAATTATCCCAAACGCTACTCCTCGAGAAGATGGCTCCCCCAGTTGTTTGGCAACTGGGATTTAAGGTTTTATACGAGGTGTGCCAGGGTTTTTCACCGAGTGGGGCTCGATTAAGCTTAAGCGGGAAGGGTACGCCCCTTGAAAGCACGGACTGCCTTCCGAATTGCCTTGGAAATGTTCTCTGCAAGTCGAGCAACTGCCGATGAATACGGAATTTACATCGGTACTGAATCTGTGGCTTTACGGAAGGTAAATTCCGATCGCGGGGGAGGAGTTTGTTGTAATTTGGACAGCATTTTATTAGGATACCACACATTCAATTACCGTGCATGAATTTGTCTTTTATTTTGCCCAGCAAATCACTGGATTACGATAGGCCCATAGTTTGAATCTGGGTTTTGTCTTTGTTTTAATTGTGATACTTTTGCAAATTTTGGAGCGCGGTTTACATCATAACAATATTCTCTATTGAAAAGTTTACTTGGATCGATTCTACCGTGCGTGCATTGGATCCCGAAAATAGTCATATGATTATATGGTTATGTACATTTATGGAATAACATGGTCTCGTTCCCAGAATAACATGATACTTGTAGTTCCAGTAGAGGGAAAACAATCTGGTTGTGGGAGCAGCCAGGCCAGTCAGCGTTTCAACATATCCATCCGCAAGTGCACACGTGTGGGGACAGATCAGTATCGCCTGGCTAGATCGATTACGGGACGTGGTTGGAGCGGCTTAGAAGTAACAGCTTGGAGCATAGTCGAGCCTGGTTAAGGGGTATCTAACTCATGTCGGTTTAGCTAATTAGGCTGCCGTTTTTTTGAATTGGTTTTGACCCTTCTGCTACAGTACCTTACAGGGATTCAACTCGATGTACATCGCGGCTAAATTATATGTCCTTGTCGATGTTGGATGCGATTCAAATTCGCAGTCGCATCTTCATGCCCACAGAGAAGCCCGGGACCCTACGAGAAAAAAAACTGTTGAGGGAGACGTAGATGTAACTATGTCAATCCAAAGAATGCCAAAAAAAAAAATCAATTGCCCAAAGGAATTCAGAATCCAAATAGTTTTAGTTTTGGTTTTGAAGTTGCAAATGGTCTTGAATGTTATACAATTGTGATCGAATTTGCAACGTTAACAACGCGGAATCCTGGCCGTGTGGATTTGTTTCCAGGGACGCCGGCGTGTTACGTAGCTTGGAGCTCTATTCTGGCACTTTACTGCGAATACGAAGTTGTATCAGGCCACATTTTTGATACTCATGTTCCTGGTTCCAAAATTTCTGATCTGTGATATAGATGCAAGATAAATCTATCACAACGCTGCTCACTGCCCTGGCCTGTTACTATTACACACGTGCACACAGGATAGAAGAGCCCCCAAACCCGGATGCAGAATACCCGGAAACCGGAACCCCCTCCCAATATCAGCTTCAAACACCGATTTCCGGCCTCGGCCCTACAGAAGGTGGGATTGTAGTTGGGAGATCGTAAGGATCTTTCAACGAATACTCATAAAATTTCGATGCCTTGAACACCTTATGCGCGTTCACATTCAGGTGGATATCTCCAGTACAATCCTTGAATTTCAACCAGTTGCTCTTGATCGAGGCGTTGGGGCCAGCGACAACGGGATCATTGACTCTTTCGAAATACGAGTTTTCGACAAGTAATGCGGTTTTGCCACGGGCGTAGTTGCCGTACGAGGTGACATTCAGGAAATAGTTGTTGTACATGTGGCAGTATTTGAGATTATCGGCAGAAGGACCTCGTTGGTTAGTGGAGTTGAAGAAATTGTCATTGATCTGGTGGATCTAGTTAGGATTCTGGCGCTCATTCGACCGTTTGGGCATTGGGGTATGATCGACTTACTGTCATCTGAGCGACAACGTTCTCGGTCCATCCAATACCGAACGCTTTATTATGCTCCGAGAGAAGGCAGTTGGAGACAGTAACATAATTAGTATCTTTTCGGAGGTCAATGAGGCCGTCTCTCATTCGGGCAAGCTAGGAATTCGAAGCTATCAGTATGTTCTCCTCGTTTCTTATCTTTGCCAGTCGGCCACCGCTCACCTTAACATGGTCTATCCAGATGTTAACGCTGGTATCAACCTGGATGCCATCCCAATCCCCCCCTTTGCCATTGTAGTCAGTTGGCTCATACGTATCACTAATTTCCAGATTTCGAATGATAACATTCTTCTGGTTATTGATGTTAAACCCGCCGCCGACGAGGTGTCCCTTCTCTCCAACACCGATTATCGTCTTAAAACTCTTAACGGGGATTTCATAACCCTTTGGCTCTGATACGATTGTTCCATCAATGCGGATTATGAGCGGTTCTGTTGCCCCGGCATACCTTTTCAGGTCGGCATGTGTGGTAACTGTAACAACTTTACCACCTTTACCGCCGTACGTACCACCGTTCAGAGATGCGAAGCCATGAGCGACATCTTCACAGCTTGCGCAGCCTGACCTCTTTACGTGCGGTCCAACGGTTGGGACACCAGACGCAAAAAGAGGGAGGATTGCGAGGAGTGTTGCAAGCTTGAGATACAACATGATCTCTTACTACAACTCTGGGCCCTGTTTTTATCGGGATCGAAACTCAGGCCTATGGATCGGAAGTCGTAGGTTTCTTGAGGGTACTGACTTGTCTGCAGTGGCTATCGAGGCTCGAATTTTCTACAATGAGTTTGGATATCTTTCTGCAGAAACTGTGATGGTTTTTATAACAATCTACTCTACGGGCGACCGGCGCAGAAGACGAGTCTAATCCGTCACTCTGAGACTTTCATACATATGGTCTACAATTCGAACGCCCGAATATTCGTGTTCTGACCAAGGCTTTCAGTTTCCAAGACGGAATAACTTTATCTTTCGTCCAGAGGTAGGGCCAAGACCTTTATACGTTCCAATAGGAAACATAGCTACCTACAACATACGTTTTGTAGGTCTAAATACTCCGTGCCCAAAGCCAGAGTCAGATCCTGCAACTTGACATCACTAACGCAAGAAAAAACTGCAACCTCTACAAATTTACTAACCCCCTAATTCCGAAAAAAACACGGGGTAACACTACTCAGCAATCTTGGCTAATGACCTGACAATGGAACCCTAAATACCTTTTCGATTTCTCCGTTCCCCAGAACCAAGCGATTTAGCCAAAAATCCATACCATGGATATGGCTGTTGCATACCAAAGAAGCGAGGTAGGCTAAATTCCGGTTAAATTGCCAATGCTTGATACATAGATCCTCCAAGAGATTCTTAAATTCATACTGTCCACTATACACGACTTTCAAATGCTTGAAAAAGGGTAAGTAGAAAATCTAGTAAATACTTAGTCCCTTGGACTTGGCGTGCCCCCGCATTGATCGACATGATGTGAACTCTATGATTATTTTGAAGACTTGGGACCCTCTTGGCAGTGTCATTTTTTCTCTCGTCTCCACAAGTTCGACGGCAAGATGTGAGGCTTAGCTATCTTGCGGAGTATCTTTGGTGGAAGAATTGAACTTTGGCAGAACGATTTTCCGTGACTCCAAAGGTCGATTATGTTATTTCGTCTTGGCTTGGTTTTCAAGATATTAGCAGTCGTAGGTTCTGTCGCGACCTCGTTGTTGTTTTGTTGTTGGCAGTCCCAGCTGACTCGAGTAACATTAGAACTTAGTATGCCCCAGCATAGCTTAGCTAGTGTGCACTTGCTTGAATATTATGGTGAACTGACTGTAATTTGAATTCAAAAATCCTAGATTTGGGATCTAGGCGTGTACCATATACATGTACATGAGCACATTGCTCCGCTGCTACCGAAGCGTCGAGGCTAGTTCCACTCGTATGACGGCTAGAATTAATTCGAATTGGTAGTCTAGCCTTTGTGTTGATATTTGTTGTATTTTCGATGCAGGACTATAAGCTTGAGATTGCGCTTGATCATGACATCCCAAACCACTCTTGATGTATATCATTATCATTTTTATAAAAAAAATTACAATGTATATACAACCTTTCCAATCTACATAATCTTGAAAGGTTGCGCACTAACATCGAAAAAGGACGGCTTGTTCGTCGCTGCCTATAGGAGAATTAACCGGGACCTGCAATTGCAAGATGTAACATTGGTTCACGACGTTCACCAATGCAATCCACTGATGATCGATGCCACGAGGGTTTATAAAAAACATTAACTCCCGTAGACCATACGGAAATCCCCACGTTTAGTGTTCTAATCGGAGATTAATAAGATTCCAAAGGCTTCCGAGACGCTGGCATCGACTCGGCTACCCCATCTAAGCTAAGGAATTCTCATGACCTTATACACCCACATCGAACCTATGAATTCGAGCCTTCCAAAGGCACACGACACGGGATGAGGGTCGCTGCTCTCCAGATTCTATCGACTCTACTGCTTCGGTGCGCATACGCACGAGATTCGACTACAATAACCACGATTTTTTTCACGACGAGGTGGACGGAAACACTAACATGCTATTCGCAGCTCCCGCGATGTGAAAACATTGTCTGGGGCTCGTTATTTTCCCCCACCGGGAACGCTACTGCTGTTACTAGCTCAAGGCTACCCCCTAGTCTGACATCCTCTGGGGCCCCCGATACTTCCACGGTATCTGAACAGACTGGCTCAACCGGGACGATTGCTAGTACTTATAGTGGGAGCGTAACCGTCCCATCATGGAGCTCGATTTCGACTCCGACTAGTACCCCAAGTTCTTTCGTCCTACAATCATTTGACGGCGACTTGCCCGGATCTTATTTCCAGCTCCTCGCGGATGGACGAATAGGTTTGCTTGAGATTGCAGAAGCATCGGCCCCGAAGTTTCTACTAAAAGATGGGCAGCTCCTAACAGCAGAAGAGCCAGTCCAGGCTGCATTCCTTAGAATAGGCTCCTTTAGCGTCCGGAGACGCCAGGAAGCGGTTTCGCTGGAAAGTATTGGAGAACTACTGCACGAACTTCTGGGATCTGATGAAATTTTGGACACGGACATATTATCACGCATCTTCTTTAGTGAAGTGGGGATGTGCTTGGAATATAAGGGCAAGATATATCGCCTTTATCGTGTGAAAAGAAGCCAGGGGGGCTACTACCTGAGAATGGCTGTTTATCCAGGATCTACTCCGAGTGACTGGCTACCAGTACTCGTAGCCCCGATACCAGTTTCACAGAACCTCTCATCCACGGCGGTACTATCGCCATCCTCCATTATCAATCCGAGTTCAATTACAAGTGCGAGCCCCGGTTCAACATCTACGGGGGGTCAAGACTCATCTGGAACCGGAAATTCTTCTGGCCCTATCGCTACTACTTCCTCCTCGAACTTTCCAAGTCAGTCCAGCTTAGGGGCTTCATCTTCGACTTCGTCTCCCTTGAATCCTTCATCTCCGAACCTTTCGTCTTTAAGTTCATCAATCCGTTCGATATCATCCTCTTCATCCATTTCTTCAGTTTCATCGTCTTCTTCATCTTCACCTTCTGATTCTTCAAACTCTTTATCTTCACCTTCCTCTAGCTCTTCGTCGTCATCTAGTTCCTCATCCCCATCTAGTTCTTCATCCTCTTCCGACTCCTCGCCATCCGGCTCCTCAACTTCTTCTGATGCATCCTCTTCCTCAAATTCATCATCATCATCCTCCGACTCTTCGTCATCCTCATCATCTTCCGACTCATCATCATCCTCTGATTCTTCGTCGTCCTCGGACTCTTCATCTTCCTCTGATTCATCTTCCTCTTCGTCGTTAGTACCAGCATATGACATAATTACTTCATACAATCTCCAACCATTTTGCTCCCAGCTTTTCGACTACCACGGGAGTACCACCACAACTACAACAACCACCTCTTGGCTTTCTACAACATACAGCGTCATACCAGCCACTTCTATCGTCACGATTACCGAAGCAGCATCGCGGATGTTCCTCTTGAAAACACGCGCACCGGCCCTCTCAACACCCTCACAACTTGCCTCATACAGCCCTGACGAAGTATCTACAGGGTGTTCCTCTGCCGTCACTTCGCCTACCGAAACGAGCTCTTTCACCGAAACATCAGTTTCGGAAGTTAGCTCGACTCTTCTTTCAACTATTGATGCTCTCGGCACCTACGCAGCCGATATTCCTGCCTTTACCGGTCATCTCTATCTAAATGAATACGGGGGCGTGGAATACTACCTCGTCCCTGACGATTCTTTAAGTGATGAATGGGAGCTCTTCGTCATAAATACAGACTCCGGAGCTAGTCTGGGCTATCTAGAACTCATGCATAGAGTCCCAATGGGGGATGGGGGCAGTCTAATTGATGTGGTAATGGGAATCTACAGCACTCAATATATCTTCGACAATGCTGGTGTTGCTAAAGATTACCAAACGTATTGTTTACAGGGGGATTATAGTGTGGATACAATCCCGCTACCTGTCATGTGGACGTCCGAGGGAGGTGTAGCGATCGATAAATCTTCGTTGGTGAAGGCCGGGCTCAGTTCGACTGATAAACGGGATACGTTTTGGATGTGTACGGACGCACAATATAACTATGTCTACGTATATTCGTCGGTTGGTCTGGATAGTTTTCTAGGTAAACAAGCGGGTGCTTGTACCACTTTCTCCCAGTTCCTTCCATATAAGGCGACAACAACCACGTTAGGCCGGCGTTCGGAAATTACTCCTCCTCCGGTTCTTGATTCTGAGCGAGATTGATAGGTTCTCCCTTCGCTGAGTTCGAACGTTCTTCGGTACGTCGTACGATGGACATATATGTCGCTAGAGTATTCGTGTTTCTAGGAAGCTGTTTCGTAAATTTAGATTTTTTTTTTCTGGGAAGATAGATATGCGTACGTCATGCCCTCGTATCAATTTGACTACAATAGATATTCAAAAAAAAAAATGATATATAGTATACAGGTCTCGTTACCAAGATCAATCGTCTGCTCGTAACGTTGACAGAGGGGTCTCCAACCCAAAATAGATAAGAAAAAATAAAAATAAAAAAATAAACGTGAAAAAAAGAAAGAAAGAAAGAGAGTATTTCGCTATTTTCCCCGCCCAATGTATGCATATGATGTGATATGATATGATATAGCAAAATGATCCTCCAAAAACGAATCAAGAAAATGAAGAAAATGAACCACCCGAACGAAGAATCGCCATGCTACCTCTTACAAAAATCCAAATGTTCCCATGCGATCAACTCTAGTCTGCCTCTTCGCCTGCTCGGCCGCATCATCCGCGCCCTGTGCATCTTGGCCTTCGTATCCTTCAGTCCACTGCATCCTCTCTACCCCTCTCACGCCACCGGTCACCGTTCTTTCCTCCTTTAATTTCGAATTCTGGGTTCCAACAGCGGCACCACCGCTATCACCCCTTCGGTGTCCTAATCCAACACTAACACCTCCTTGTTCCCGATTGTTTACTGCGCCCTCAAGGCTCTCTGCCCATTTACACCACCGTTTGATGACCTCGTCCACACGTTTAACACCATCCCTCGTTCCTGGTACCGCAAACCATTCTTTATGAACTGTTTGGCAGGTTTCACATACGTGAGGTTTATTGTAATAATCATCTCTCAACTCGAGATGAATTAACCGCTCAACTCTATGCGAAAATGGAACTTTCTTCGCCCCAAGATTTGCAGGAGGACTGGATGGCTTCCCACTCAATGGAGTTCGGGCTCCACCAGCGGATAGGCCGGGGGTCGCAGGTACATTTGCGGGTGATAGACCGTTCTTAAGCGATGCAGAGGATGGCGCATCCTGAAGCGAGACGTATGGATAGTAACGGAGTAACTGGAGATTATAACCACACTGCTGACTCCACTGGTGTAATCTGCGCTGAACATTTTGTGCTCGTCCAATTTTTAACAGAACTCTTTTTTCGCCGGGTTTGCTACCACCTGGAGACCCTGGCGCGGCACTGATGCTAGCTCCTCGGCTACGTCGGTTAGAAGTGGGGCTCACAGCGCCACTTTCGTCGTCGTCGTCGTCATCGTATGGATCTTCGACCACGCGAAATAGTGCTGCTGAGCCAGGGTCCTTGACGTAGCTGTTTTTGCGGGGTTTGAGGTATCCGTTGCTACTGGACAAAGGAGGGATGTTGAAGCTGCTCACTGTTGGTGGCGCAGATGCGGGGACTGGCAATGGCGCACTCGTGTCGTCCTTCAGCCAGAAAATGTAAATATAGCCTGGCATGTCTTTCTGGGAAATTGGTTTCCGCATTTCGCTGGTTATTTTAGTACGAGTTTTGGCGGAGAGATGGAGGGGTAAGGTGGGGGATAGGGAATTGACGGCTTCATCGGGGAGAGCGATGCTTTCGGCATCGTCGCCGTCGGAGTCTTCGTCTGCAGAGGATGATGAGACTTCGGCGTCGGAGTCGTCCATGTTGGGTGGGTAGGGAGTTTTGTCCCAGCCGTTGTGGACATGGATGTTGGGTGGGTATTCGGGACGGATTGGGGCATCGAACTTTAGGTGGGGAGGATGGTGGCCAGACGGTCCTTGAGGGGCTTGTTGGACCTGTTGTGGTGGCACTGCCTGGAGATTGCCTTGGTATGGAGTTGTATTGATTGGGGGAGGAGGTTGATGGGTAGGCCTAACAGATTGCATTTGTGGTGGTGGTGCCTGATGCTGCTGCTGCGGTTGGACGTACGGCCTTGGAGGTGGCGTGTCATTACTATTGTCTTGGATTGAAAGACAGCAGAATAACTGTGCTAGCAGCGATGGGCGCTTCGGTCTGTAGCTGTTGGGACGTGGTGGAGGGGGTTTGAATTCGTTATTCGGAGGGTACGTATCCCCTGGGGTTTCGTCTATCCGTCCCATTGCAGGCGCCGAAGGGCGGTGCGGATACTGATGCTGTACTTGGGATACACCGTGTGATCCTGGATGCTGGTACTGCTGCTGCTGCTGCTGCTGCTGATATTGGCCATTCGCCTGAGGATTATGATATTGGCCGTTCATATGGGGGTACTGAGGCTGGCCATTCACATCGGAACCGTAAGGTGCCTGGGCACCAGCTGGCGCAGCTCCGTTTTGCTGGTTGTGCAAGGCATCCCAGACGGCGCCCTGGCTCTCCCCTGGCTTTTTGGCAGTTTTCACCATCTTTGAATCCTTCTTGACCACCGCATTCTGGCTTACTACCATGACTTCATCCGCATTCAATCGCGTCTCTCTTCTGATAAGAAGCTGAGTCTTCCCGGGCCCAACCTCGCTGTTGGCAGCCTCGGGCCCCAAAATAACCTCCACCAGCGAATCAAAACTAGTCCGTCCCTGCTGCCGCCTCTTCTTCTGGCTGTCCGTTCTATGTAAAACCACAGTGTCGGCGGCTTGGTCCTTATGCTGCCAGCAAAAGAAGGCCTCTGCCGGGTTAGGTGGGCCGCTATTGCTAGCGCTAGCCGCAGCCTTCTTGCCCGAGGGCGCCTTCGCAGTCAAATTCCGTCGACATGGCTTCCCACTACTGATGCTGATTCCCCGGCAGGTGGTCGCTGGGTCCAGGCTGTCGGTTCGCCCAAGACGGGCCTCGAGGGCTTCCGGGGTGGATGCTATGTACGGCATTGTACGAAGGGCTTCTACGGAGGATCCAAAGCCAGAGATGCGAGCAAGACGTTGGGCAAAGATATGTTATGTAAATGAATGAATTCGAACGAGATCGGAAGAACCGAGAGAGGGAAGGGGTTTAACTAATAACGGACAGCCAAGTAAACAAAACACCAGTCAGCCAAGGTGCCTTCAGCCACCACGAATACCCCCAATAACGGAGATTATGAGGTGTCAAGAGTCAGTCACTTACCCATGGAGCCGTAGCCTGCCCTGCTGTGTCTTGTGTGTCCTCCGTCTAACGGTCCTATCGCACGGAACTACGTCAGCAAAGAGGTAGTTATCGATCAAACACCGTGCGGGAGGCACCCTAATATATACCCCCCTCTCCATATCACGCTGCAAGGCGAGAATTCGAGCGTTCCCGATTCCAGCAAGGTACATACATACATCGCCTCACAGCCGGCCGTCGCCTGGCACCAACTGACTTACATACGGCAGTACATACATGTGTGTACCACATACCATGCACGAAGAGCACTTCCCGTACACTAACGATGGTGAGCGTGCAGCAGCCAGCAGGGCCTGCGCGAACGAAAGGGGCAAGGGCGACCAGGGCCGAAAAAGCAAGATGCAGGAGAGTGGAGGTTGAGAGTTGAGAGGTTGAACGGTTGAGTGGGACGGCTCCTTTGTGCTCCTTTGGCACGCGGAGCCGCCGGCCAAAACGGGCAACTGCACGCGGCCAGCCAAACACGGCCGATTTCCAAATTTGGCAGCGCGCATAAGCCACAGCGCGCTCCCATTGGCTCAGCCACATTTTGACACTTCCCAACCAGCACAGCGGGCTAAGCTATCGATAGGCTTCATCCCATGGGGAATGTCTCTTGAGAAATGCACACGCTGCGGGTGGGAATAGTAGCCGGGGGAAGCTTATTTTCCTTCGCTGGGTTCGAGGCTAATAGGTCTGTTCGTCAGAGAGCCCGCATGTGCATCTATGCAATGCAGACGCCATTTTCTAATTCTAATTCAAGGGTAGACGGAAAGCGGTCGTCTAAGGCCCTCTCTTTTTTTTCTTAAATTACCATTCGAAATGTTTCAAGTGCTATAGTATTCTGTGTTATAGCCAATGATGGCATGCCGATATCCCGAGAGATATATACTATAATAGCTATTTTTTTACTATCTTTCAACGACCGCCTTCGACCTTCTAGTAGAATAATCTTCTGATGGCTATACTCGAGTAGGCACGCTAGGAGATTTGAGTTCAAAATTGTGTATGGACACATATGTAGTAGAACGACCAAGTCAAAGCAACGTGCAGTAGTTGCTGTATGCTGTATAACCTCGGAAAACTATTTCAGAAAGTTTTCCTCACAACCGTCGCCACGATTGATCCACCCATGCACATACATCCCCAAACCATGGACCCCATGTCACCCGCATACCCCTCGTACGCATATACATACATATGCATGCACATTCAGAAATCACTTGCTTACCGGCGATTGAAAAATTTTTCCATCTAATTTTCTTAACCAGGTGGACTGATAGCTAGATAGAAAGCCCCCCAAAAAATGGGAACCTGGAAAATGTTGCATTTTGACAACCCCCTCCGTGCAAAGACGGAGCTATGGCGTATACCCCAGTAAAAACGCTATAGCTATATCTCATCACATTTATAGGATTAGTGACTAAATTCGATAGTCAAGAACTCTTAGGATCAGGACAAATCTCCATTCACTTCCTGACCTGGGTATACATGGGTGTGATTTTATCTAAACCATCTCGGCGTCCTCGAGGGTCCAGACCCTCGAAGCTGCTGGGGGTCTAGGATGACCCTTCACCGCTACCTAGAGCACCTCGCCAAGCATGGGTGCCTTGCTACCCTAAGCGACTCGAGCAGTAACTGTTACGCATATGAATAAGTTTCGAAACATTCCCCAATATTTTCCCTCGCAGTGACGATCTTCAATGTGCCAGCTGCAGTACCATCGCGTATTTCCTTTTGAAATCCTAAGTCCTTACATGTAAACTTCAGTACCCCACAGCAGGCTACCTCTATATACATACCCCTGTAAATTTATTCAGAACAATTCCCCTTTTAGATCCTAAAAATATTAATATTGAAAGCCGAAACTCTAAAACAGGCTAAATTTATAAAATATCCACAAGCCGATCAATTGATCACTCGATAACCCCCCCAACTCCACCCTTTTTTCCCTCGCCACAAATAGCATGCACATATCAATTTCCAGCCCCCCCCTTGTTCATCACGCTATGCTAACTTAGAAACATCACACCAAGAATCCTGGCGCCCAGAGGTTTTGGTCTAGTTGTGGAGACGAGGAGTGCAAGCGACGCCCTGGGTGTAGGGTAATGGTCGTAAGGCACCCAAGGTCTATGGTAACAGGAGCCGATGGTGAACGCCCAATTGAACCCAAACCAATAAACTTGCAAGCCTGGACGAGTCTGGAGGGCATCATATGTCGCTAGGTAGTATATAAAGCCAACCAAGAGTAAATAACAATAGGACTCTTTGGGTTCAATATTGAATATACTTTTTGCAAGGAATAATGACGTATTTGATTTTTTAGATAAGCCCGATGTCAAGGGTACGGAAGATTTAGCGTTCGATAGTGTCTCCATAAAAGAAACTAGCACTGCGAAGGAAAAAGAATCGACATCCTTTATACCTATCGCGGGGATTTCAACTCGGCCCCCCCTTCCACTGTTTCGGCAAGCATACCATCCCCTTTTAGCTGCCCGGTTTGTCAACTCCATCCAGCACGCACCTCCAGCGGAGGGAAACCCCGGCCACGGACGGGTATATACGTATGCTACATCCGTATGCGACATCTGTCTGGTAGATTATGTTTTTCTATGTATCAGATTCAGCTTGGTTTGAGATCTTCATAGATCCTATTATGGCCATACGGATGCAACCGGGGCTGATACCAGCTCGCTGATAGGTATCGATCCATCACTTCGTCCGCCTAAGGGCATGATTTTAGATATATATGAAATTAATTTTGATTTATAAATTTAAGAGATTCGATTATTTGTTGGAATGTATATTTTATTATAGACAGCAAGTATTTTTGGAGTTTCGACATGACCCCGATGGTTGCATTCCATATATTGGTTTTAACTAGTTGCTTGCATCATGCACTCCTAGCCAAATGCATGGTTACTCCATATATCCAAATCGATCAGTTCGACCTGAGGCTTGCACGAGGCTGATAAAATGCAACATTTACAACAAACCCTTCAATTTGCGATTAAGTAACGTACGTGTACTAGTATATATGTAGTTGAGCCTACCCAAAAGTACACGTGCAGACACGAAGAATAGCGAAAAGTTTCCATTAAAATCCTCACAGCCTCGTTCAAAATGCAAATTCGGTACCAAAAAAATAAAAAATAAAAATAAAAACAGAGCATTACATATACGGCTATAAATCCCACCTGATTACTATATCCCTGAGTATCAAATGCAGATACCTTGTATGCATGCTGAGTTTGCCTTGCAGTTAAGTTCCCATGACGCTGCAGATACGAAGCTCGACCAATAGGAGTAAAAAGCGTGAAACACGGCTATCCAGCCAGTGATACTTTAATTCTCAAAGTCAAAAGCGGGGGTCGGGAGCTCCACAAAGGCACCATTAATCCATCTTCGAAGGTATCTCCAGAATATAATTTGACTTTAGGTTTAGCGGTTTCCGAAGCTAGTATCGTCGTACGAACTTCCCTATATCACTTTTGATCTCCTAAACTCTCTCACCAAACTATTATACGGTTTAATACAGTTCAAGAGTATACCATCTGATACAAAATGTCAGTAATCAGGCTCCAACCCCCCATCGATAGTCACAACGACCTAGGCACCTAGATGAAGACTGAGGGGTTGTTTCTTCAAATCTAGTCAAATATCTTTAAAAAAGAAAAAAAATCAAAGGGCCCAGAGGCAGTTACATGAACAAATAGATACAGTTTTAGAACGGAAGCCCGACCGGGCCCTTGAAGGGACAGACCTCACTTCCCAGGACCCTGGGTACTATGGAAATATCCTTTCGAGTCTACACAAGAAAACCCGCCCAGCGCTTGTGTCTTTTATCGAGCCTACCGGTAAGTCGTACTATCCTCAAGACAGAGCATCTAAAGACCAGGTTACCTTATCGACAAGCACCCCATATGCGCACATCTCCATATAAACCAAACTCACACGAATGCTCTAATATTTAGGGTCTGGTACAAAGGCGGTGATAAAAACACTTATGGAACCTAACTGCTAAAGTAATTCGTCCGAAACGCCAGTAGTCAAATCAACAGCATGCTTCAGCACCTTCCCTACATCTGGGGATGTCCACCTAGTCTGTGACTCGCATACTTTCCAGCCGAACTCGACTCGCCCAGTACTCCACATCAATTGCGAAGGCTTGGACGGGGGTGAGCGGACGCACAGACACCTCTAGGCTCAAGAACTCTCAAATATGAAAAACCACAAAGCCCTAAAGGACCACGTACCCAGATTGGAGGGAGATGCCAACCCCCCACCTTCATCCAAGGATAGAATGGCAGGGGAAAGCTCAGGGCGTTAGACCAAGTGGGCAAAAAGATGACGCCACAACGTGATGTGAATTCACTATGTCGGGGTTTTACCCTTGGGTTCTCCACACGTTTTCCGATGGTGCTATCCAAAAAAAGAAAGAGAGTGAGTATTATATTATACAACTTTATGACGTGAATTTGGTATAGGCAAATTCCCCAACTATCTAGCCACCACAAACTACTAAAGTCGAAAGTGTCATCGAAAAGCTACTCGTATTGGTTACGGCATACAGCTCTAGTGACAACCAGTCTTTCCATGCGTAATCATTTTCATGAAATTTCGAAACCCCCTCATTTGGGATGACCGAAGCCTTCTGATACGCTAACCCCGCAAATATATATATTCTGTATGAAGTCAATGTGGAGATTTGTCGAAATACTTCACCGCTCAAACAAGCATACATCACTATATCCTAAAATTTAACCTCGATCTGCAGGCCTCCCTTGATTCGATCGAAACTAACCCGGGGGACCCAATATTGCAATTCTGCATTACTGGGAATCCGAAACCGGGGATGAACGCGTACTGGTAGCGAGCACCCCATCAGCACACGATTTTGATACTGTTTAAATTTCAAGAAATTCGACATCCCAGATAAATTTATTAGCCACACCGCCGTTCCCAGTCTGGTTTACGAGACGAACACCGCCCACCTTAATTGCCTTTTCCGCATTCCAGAACATAGCTCGCAATGCAGGCGGCCACGTTACCCGTATCCCATTTTTTCCACCCTAGCCTTACGGCGCCCCAAAGGCTAGATCGGACCGTGATGACTCACTGCCCTATGCACCCTGACCATTCAAAGTCCAGTTTACCTCAATTATATGTGGTAAAGCGTTCATTGGCGGGGACCCGAATTCTCTCTTGAGGGGTAAGCGACTCAATGAATGATTCCTGGGCAAAGCATTTTTAGTCTCTTTCCTCTGCCCGTCTGCATATTCTAATGTATATTCTATCATAGGAGAGGAGTACGCGGACCCAGTCAGCTAATCTTCCTCAAAGGGCTTGAAAGCGCCCCCTGCCCTGAATTCCGATTAACAAGCTTCTTCGATCCTATCTGCATCGGTATGAGGTCTGGTTATTCCGAGCTCAAAGACCCAAACAATATAATACATTCACATTCTTGGATTATACCAACCTATATTTATTCTGCAGCACCAGTGGGTAAATTACTCTCGACCTCATCCTTAGACACTGGAGGATCTCAGAGTGCATTTATGAGCCTAGAAGGTTGTGCAAGGAATAGCCTCGAACCCAGGCGCTCGTAATTTTCTACCAAAGATTACTTATTCGGCCGACGCAATACACCCCGCGGACTATATCCCCCAAAGTCTCAGCAATGACGGCATCATCAGCCGGTAAAGCTATCATTCCTAGGAAACTATAACAGTGTCGATAATGGAGATGGTGTGTTCTCAAGATCTCGTGCTTGAGTTCGATATTACCAGGTCATATAGAACCCATCCTTCCAAACCTCTATGAAAACCTCAACCATCCACTCGTCATTGAACCCCGAATACCAAGGTATCCTCGGGTTTCGTTTGAGCCCCAACCCCTACGATATCTTAAATTTTAGTAAGGCACTTCAAAGCCAGACTCCTCCCAGATCCGGGTGAATTATATCCAAAATCCGGGGGCCCCTCGCAATTCTTCTAATCCAGGATATCCTATATACCGTACCAACTTCAAACACCCCCAAACAAGACACAAAAATGGACAGTACACCATAAACCCAGCCATCTTCAACAATCCGAGCAACTAGTCCCTGCTACATAAAACACCACCGAATAGCCAAGTCCCCATGAGTTGCGCGTGTCTTTTTATCCCCTCCCGCTAGAACCCATCCGTCCACGCGCACATCAATACGAGAGCATACCTAATATACTACACTAGTCCCCAAAGCCTCCATCCAAAGATCGCGAATGCGATCTCATATACACACATCCCTGACCAAAAACCTAGCGTCTTTACTATAAATACATAAAATACTCTCAACATCACATTCCTTAACAGCCTTCACAGCCGTGCAGCCTCACAAGTCAAAAAAGAGCTCGACTATCATAACCTCGTAGCCCTCACTATTTCGGTGGAACCGGCGGCACCTACGTCCCCAAAGATTTAAAGACTACTATCATCAAGTCAAAAAGGTTTATTATAAAAATGATAATGTAATTTTCATCATAGCGCAGCATTCGATTTTCCCTAAGTACTTTCATGGTTTTTTTTTGTTCCTCCCTAGCTCTCTCACAAACACAAAAAAGTACGACATCCTCACCAAAAGGACAAGCGATACACCTTCCAACTTCCACCAGAGTCCTATAAAGTCTAGAGTAGGAAAATTATGGCAATGATGGAGAGGAAGAGAGAAACGATGGAAGAAAGCGTTTAACACCAGGGGCTAGAAATATATTTTTTTTGATCCGGAAGAGTGATGCGCGTTATGTGAATCCTCTAAAAGCCATAGAATCCCAGGGAACAAAAAAAGGACGGAAAAGAGGACAAAAAGGGAAACAAACACCGTGTAGCCATCATGAGAAAAACCCCAGATCCCGCTTCACCGAGAAAGAGGAGCAATAGAGAGACAAGTACCTATGTAGACATTGGCAAGGAAATAGGGAAGCGTAAAGGGGAAATCAAAAAAGTCGAGTGGGGCAAAACAATTGATAGTTTGTTAGATTTAACGGCTAAAGAATCGCAGAGTCAGCTTTGGATATTCTAAAGGAAGTTTCAAGTGGATTGCAAACTTACTCCTCGGCCCACTCGTTTTCACGTCTGATCTGATCTTCCTCCTCGGGAGTGAAGTCGTTCTGGATATTAAAAGTCTTTCTAATTTCTTCGGGAGACTTTCCCTTGATCATGTTCGCGACGGTCTTGCAACCGACATCGAGAAGTGGCTTGATGTCGAGGTAGTTGGCAGCCTATGTGTTTCACGTGACTCGGATTAGCAACGTGACCAATTACTCAGGTTGTAAATTGTGACCATATGTGGAGGTATGACCTACCAAAATGATCTCGAACAACATCTCCTGGTCGACCTGCATGAACTTCTGGTCCCATTCCTCGATATCCGTCGACTTCTTGCGAGAATCGCTGTCTTCATCGGCTGGTGGTGGGGGGTCATTTCGGTGATGCTCGCACCACTCGATAACCTTGCGGAGGACACCTTCATTAACCTGTAGCATGGCAACACCAGTCAGCAAGCCTATTAATTAAAAAAAAAAAAAAAACAAATGTCACGCGAATATAGCGAGTCGGAGTTATTTGGAGGGGATTTGGAGGCAGATCGGAGGGTGGTTCGGATATCCGTTCGGGATCTGCAACCAAATCCCCCCAAAGACCAGCTGTTTACATAGCTATAAAAAAGAAGCCAAAAACAAACCGTGGCATGTAGGAGAGGAATGCAGCGGAAGTTACGGGGGAATCGGAGGAGAAGGAAGTTGAAGGCATTTTGGGACTCACGTTGGGGATTGGGATGGCCTGGTCTGGTGTTTCGCCAACATCCTCTAGCATGTTCTTGATCAAGATCGATCGCTCAGCGACCTCCTTGTCTGTAGGGAAAGATAGTTAGTTAGCAATCAAGATCCGGTGTGAGAAAGTGGCGGTTTTTCGGAAGTCGTGAAAACCCCGCTATGAAGCTGCCACCACCATCAAGCTAGCTAGCTAGCTAGAGATACACATAGCTCCTCCTCATCGGAAGAGACGGCAGAAAATATGCCCGTGTTTCCAAAGGCAGAAGGCGATCTTGTTACTTACCAACTTTCATCTCGACATTGTCGGAAGAGAGTAAGGTAATTTGCGACATCTTTTCTGATTTCGGTTGATGTATGTATGTGTGTGGGTGGTGGAGAGAAGGGAGCTTGGAGAATCTGAAGCGTCGAGAAGTTGACTAGCTTTAGAATACGCGTGAACGCCGGCTACAAGCTGTTCTAGAACAGTAGAATCAAGCGGACAGAATGCTGAGGACGGTGGTTCTGGGTGATGGTGGTGAGGATGATGACGGTGATGTCGGCTGTTGAGGTTGATGTTTGATGGAGAAGGTGGAGTGGGTGAGGAAGAGGAGAAGCTGAGTTTAAAGGTGGGATCCTTCTACTTAAAATAGTACGGCCACACCACTCCCAATTATTCGCCCAAACACCACCACCACCATCCCCATGCATGTATGTACGCCCTGCTCTGACTACAATCCCCACGAAACGGTTGTGACAATTCGTCCCATTGACTGACTGACTAACAGGCCAAAACATCCCATGCCGATGTGGCAGGGCCCGTCACCGTCACCGGTTTGCTAGCTTTGCTTGCTTTCTTTGTTCCCGCAGCATGGCGGGGAGCGGTTCCACCGCCTTCCACGCATACGAAAGATCCATATCTGGAGATTCGTTTATGATTGATTGATTGATGTCCACTTACGCAGTCATGGTTTCACGCCTAAAAAAATGCTACATGCTACATTGTGCGATCTCTCTTTTTTGGACTGAGAACTACCAATACGTCAAGGATTCGGCCCTGGCCAGTCCCGTCCAAAGACGCAGAGTTATGTTAAGTTTCGAACTCAGGCATGCATTTGCATTGCACCCGAAGCGGGCTCTCAGGGAGGGCTAAAAAAAAAGAAAGAGAAAAAGAAAAAGAAAGAAAGAAAGAAATACAGAAAGAAACAGTCCAACGGCACTGGCGAGCTGAATGCGAAAATTCCTCAATCCGATTCGCAATCAAGATCCGATTCTCTTGCAGCAAAAGGGGAGAGGGGGGTTGGACAAAGAAAGACAAGGCGGCCCAAGGTATTACTCACGGCCGACTGTGCCATGGCCTAGCTGCTTGTTGTTTCCTGTTGTTCGCTGTTGGCGGGGTACATGGGCAACCAAGCTTGCTCAAAATGGCCATTTTAAGCTTAATCCGCTTCGTTGAACGTGGAACCTGGATCCGAGCACACCTCGGTGACTCAAGCGGAGAATATCACTGACATAACAGAGCACATCAAGTACATGACATCCTATCAGCCTTTTAGGCGCCTTGCCGCCGCGAATTCTTTGGATTGTCTTGACATATTTTTGGAGGTGGGCCCCGGGATTGCAGCCTTGCATCACCAGGCTGACATCCGTGACGGATTCCCTCCGGTCCCCTTCCCTTCCCTTCCCTTTGAGCTTGGTGATGCACGTGTGTGATCTAATTGCTGTGTGATCGGGATTTTGGTTATTTCAAAGCCGTGGGGATACCTAGCTAAAGCCAAGGGTTATCGATAACCCCATCAGGCAGTCTTGCACGGTCGCGTTCGTCAGCCACGAGGGACACCCTTGAGACCCGTCCTACGAACGCGATTACGACACCACCACGACTCTACGTATACAGGTACCTAGCTGTGTTTAATATATCCCAAAACCATTAAACACTAAACTAAAACCATGGCTGCACACTACATCACAAGTAGCTCAATAAGGAAAAAAAAAGTCTAGTATACCCTTTCATTATCCTGAAGGCTTGTTCCATTTAATAATCCCCTTATCGCCACCGACCAGATAAAAAGTAGAAGGCCAGTCCACACGCACACACTACCCACTTTTTTATAACATACAGCAATCAGAATAAAAAAAGGGGGGCCATATAGTATGATACACTCGAAAGGGAAGTAGAATAATAACAGCAGAAGAAAAGGGCTTTTCATGACAACCTCATCATGTCAGAAAAGCGTATTACAAGGTATAAGTACCTGAAAAAAACCATGCAAAGTCGAAGAAGTGAACGACTGGCTGGTCATGTAGTAAAAGTACACCGAAATAGTAAAGGCGGTGGGTGTTTCGAGCCAGGGCAATATAAAAACAAAGACCATGCTTCCCAGTTTTAGTAATAGAGTATTTGTCGAGGAGAAAAAGGAAAAAGAAAAATAAAGCCGTCTATACGCCCAATAACACCGTAAAAACATATGCAGGCTGTGTAACTTCGTAAAATGCGAAACTTCCTTGATAGTCTGCCATAGTAAACGGGCGAGGCCCGCTGGCATGATGTGTGGTGAAAACACCGAACAGTTTGGATAGTAGGAGGGACATCGTTCGGGCGGGCCCGTGCCGTCGTAATTTAAGGTACCTGGCGATAGTGACTCTCAGGGTAGGACAGGTTAAACGTGAAGAGCGGGCAAATATGCGTACTAAGGGCGGAAAACGAGAAGACTGATCGTCCGAAAGTAAATGAGTTTGGCTCCGTCCGTTAAGCCGCTTTTGGGTTCTTAAAAGCGATGACGAACGTCGTATGTAAGAAGTACTTTAGACAGGGTCGTTGATTACCTGCTCTGGTCACCACGGTAACGAGGATCATGGGTGTGGTTGAAGAAGCTTGGACTCGGGCTCCTCTGGGGTAATGATTGGTATGCAGCGGGGAAACGCGTCGACGGGACGGGTGAAGGAAGCAAACGGCCGGGGCTAGATAATGCCGTTGGCGGTGGCAGGGAATGAACGCTCGATCCGCGGCTTTGATGAGGAGGGGGGCTAGGCCCAGGGAGAAAGTGATGGTGGGTTGCAATAGGCGAGAAAGTAGTGCCCCTATCCATAGGAAACATCCTATTGTCACTCCAACGTCTTGTTTCTCCGGTAAATCTACTACCATGATCCGCTTCTTGGTATAGAGCCGATGGTTTTAAAACTTCTGGTGGCGGCGCAGGTCCACTAAGTGCAAATCCAGGTTCGGCTGATGGCTCTGCAAGTCTTGCACTGAAATTGCTAGCTCTTTCGTCAATACTCCCTTCTCCTCCAAAGGATGGTGGTGGTGATGCAGAAGTGGCGACAAGGCCTTCATCTTCCGAAAAAGCTGGGAAGGTTTCTTCCTGGAATGCTGGAGACGACTCCTTGTGTGAAGATGGTCCGGGAGAAAGGGGAAGCAGCAATTCGGGCGTGCCAGGGACGTGTTCTCTCTCGGATGCAGCTGATGCAAGAACTGCCAGGAAATCGGGTTCGGGTATTGGGCTCTTTTGGATAGGTTCGTCGGTGGTCTGGAACTCCTGGGCGGCAGCCTCCAATAACTCTGAAAAATTAACATGGGGCAGTTCACGTTCTTCGGATAGTTGGTACTCCTCCTCCTCCTCCTCCCTTGTGGCCAATAACATATCCTCCCTTTCTTCGGGTCCTGGAGACCCTCCTCTTTCGTTCGAAGTCGGCGGCTGTTCCCTCTCGTCGAATCCAGGAGACCCTCCTCTCTCAAACGACATTGGTGGTTGTTGATTCTCATGTGATACGATAACTTCCCCCGGCGCTAGAACTTCGTCGTGGTCATTCTCCTCCTCCCCATTCATATCCAAGTCCATGCGGTTGTCATCCATAAATTTGAACCATTTACCAAGTCCGTGGCCGCGGGATCCCCAAACTTTGTTGTCAATTTCCTCCTCGACGTCCGGGCGTGCTTCACAAGCAGCCTTAAATATGGCCGTGCCGACATCTCCCCCAGATTCCTCGCACTCATCGATGATCTTATCCAATTCGTCCGGGTGTTCAGCTGCAAAGGTTCGGATGATGCTTGCAAATTGATCTCTCTCAACGGCGAGTTTCTCCAAGCCGTCGGCGATTTCGTTCCGAATTTGGCGTCTCCTTCTCAGTCTAACATGCTGAATCCGATTGTCTACCGCTTGCAAATCGAGGTCCCTCTTAAGGTCGCCAATTTCGCGGATCCTATCTCGATGTTCGGCCGCCTGCTGCAACCCTGCAAGATAAAAGGGCGCGCCAAGTCCAGTTTCAGAAAAGTATGTCGGGTCGTGCTGTGCTAACCTGATTGCTTGGTCGGCCAGTGCCACATTGGCGCGCTGGACGTGTCGCCCGATCCTCCGCTGTTGATTGACCAGCTTTTGGCTTCGTTGAGTGCACCACTCACGGGTGACTCTGTGCTCTACCCTGTACCCCTTCTTGATCCCCCTCTTCATCTGTTTCTTCTTGGACTGCAGGTCCTTGATTCGCATGTACTGAGCGAGTGCAACGAGGTCGAGCACGCTCATGCCCTCTGGCATTTGCGTTCGGAACTGATGGGCCAACGACCCAACCGGGTGGCCGACCGGAGCTACCGGAGCGGCGATAGGCTGTCGTGGCTGACGAAGCCTTTTGAGTAGTTCCGATTTAGGCGGGCGCCCCCGCCTCTTTTGCAGCGGCTCTTCCGGCTGCGAAATCTCCATTTGAGCCTCGTCGGGCAAAGGCTCAGCCTCTGGGGCTTCTGATGTGAACATGGGCTCGAAATGCCCCGGGCTTGTTGGAGGTGGCGGGAAGGAGGGAGGGGCTGGGGCGGGGAGGGAAGGCTCCGGCTGCTGAATCGCCACTGATTCAGCAGTTTCCGGGAGGATGGACTCGTCCATTGCCGGAACCTCTGCGGCCTTCTTCTTACGCCTCCTCTTCTGAGGACGCTCCCCGTCGGCGTCCACCTCCTCGCCGCTCGGAGATGTCGCCTTTTTGGCCCTCGGCCTCTTGTTGCGGGGCGGCGGGACCGGCCCCTCAGTCGCCGGTGCGACTGGCTCCTCCGTGGCGGGACTGATGGGGGAAGGGAAAGGGGAGCCTTGCTTCACAGATGGGCCCCCCACCATCTGTCTTTCGTCCACCGGCGTCACAGACTCCAACTTGGCAGGGTTGAGCCTGAGGATGACGAGGAGGCTCCTCGGCGCTGGTGGAGCAACCCTCTTCGGAACGACGCGAGAGGAGCGCCGAGGCGTCTCCCCTGCGTCGTCTGTAGAGGGTTGAACTCCCTCCGGCCCGTCCTCCTCCTGGCCAACCGGCGTTAGCAGCGCGGTGGCGTCGGGGTCAACATCCTCCCCCGCCGAAACCAGGTCGCTGGAGACGACGACGTGTTCCTCGGAACCGCCGCTCGTCCGCTTCTGGGCCCCCCTCCTGGTGACCATTTGAAATGGCACAGTTGGTGCCCTGGCGCTGGCCCTCCTATGCTCGCCAGCATGAGCCTCGGTAGACTCAGGGTCCCCTAAAGGCGGAGCGCCCTGTGTGGCCGTATCCTTCTTAGTACGCGCCATTGTCTAAATTTTATATTCCATATTAGCATTTAACTCTTAAACGTTGTAGACTAAAAGGATGGTTTGAGCCGAAAGCAAAGGGCGAGAAGATAAATCGGAAAGCAGTGAAGAACAGGTGATAAATATCCCCTGGTGTCACATTCGGATGATGAAATCTTCGAGAATCCCCGAAAGAGTAGATTAAACAAATGGGAAATAAAATATTACCGGGGCAGGACGACTGAAAAGGCCCAACATGTTTGCATTCCATTTGATACGAATAAAATCGTGATCAAAAAAAGGGTACTACCGCCACCGATGGCCCGATCCTGTATTTCCAACAGAAGAAAAATTTTAAGAAATCTCTTCGTGGGTACGATCACCTTGAGAAGGCGACGATGGGAAAAACGGAGCCAGAAGCGAAAGCGCGTAGACGTGAAAAAAATCTCGTCGATTATTCGACGGTAGTAGTAAGTATTTGGGGGTAGAAGTGAAATTTGATGCTTCGTTGTTTTGAACCTTGCATGGTTTCCTTTGTGGCGCATAAAATGCCAGTTCCTAACGGGACGAGCCAGAAAAGGAAGGGCCAGCTGGGCAAATTTGCAGGGGAAGGCGTGAAAACGGAAAGAAGAGACTTTTCGTGCAAACCACGGCTGATCAACCCAGCCGGAAAGCCATGCATCCTATTGGCTGGCGTCGTAAGATGCTGGCGAAAGCCAAACGACCAGCTTGTGGAGAGTATCGTCGACATGGACGATCGAGGAGAAGCCAAAAGGGAAGATTGGGAGAGAAAAAAACGGCGATAATGAAGATAGATGGTACTTACGTTGGGTTGTTACTTTTTTTCTCGAAAAAAATAACAAAAAAGCAGTGTTTTGTTCCGCTAGAAGAACGCAGTGGCTGATTAGCATCGAGATACCCGAGAGAGAATAAACTCGTGCAGGAGGAAGGGTAAGATCCAAAGAGGAATAAGGACGACGATAGAAATAATGGTGAGATCGGACGTATATTCCGATGGCAAAGAGGGGGGATTTGAATTAGGATGCAGACGGGTAAGGGAAAAAATGAAGGGGAAGAGAGATATGAATGCGTTAGGGGAGAATTAGTCTTGCAGAGGAACGATGCAATCAATAGCAATAGCCAGCGTAGACAGACGTCCAGCACCGTGATTACTCACAGGGAGCCTGTGCGAAGCAATGCAAAATTCGAGAAGAAGGATAGAAGATTTCTCGAAAACAAATGACGAAGGGAAGCAGAGGTAGGTGGAAGGTGTCAAGTTGGTGGTGATGATGAAGGGAAGGGAGATGAGTGGTTGGTGATGAGATTGATGACAAGGGCGAATTTAAAACAAGAAACAGAGCAGGAATCGACAAGAGAGAAGAACAAGACGGATACCAGGGAAGCCCGATAGAGAAAAGCCCTCGAAGCAGGAAGCAGACATCAAGAGCAATCCGGCGGGATCACGTAGCGGAGCAGAGGGAAGTTGGTGAAAAAGCAGCAGAAGAAGGGCAGAAAAGAAGGCTAACCGCCGTATATAAGGGATTCTTACCTGGTTCTCGATGGCCAAAAGCAATGCAAAGCAAAGCAAATGCAATGGCGAATCGAAGAGAAGATGAAGTTATTGGTAGGGCAGTGTGGATGGCCGTGAAGAAAGGGTAGGAGCAGTGAGAAGGGGGTTGATGATGAGGGTGAAGGTGAAGGTGAAGATGCAGAAGTGGTGATGGGAAGGAGGTAGTGAATATTTTGAGGTCAAGAAAACCGTTGCAGCAACAATGAGGTAGATGGCAACACCAAAAAAAAACCCGTTGCAGCCAGCACCACCAAAACAGCTAGGAGAAAAAACCGCTGCAGGACGTCGATACGTTACCACAAACACACTCGCCGATGTATTAATATATTGTCTGACGGTTCCCGGGATGATAACCGGGAGACAGAAGTGGTCGTGATGTTTTATATTGATATCGCCGGCGACGACGGTTGTCAACGTTTGGCAATGCAATGCAATGTTATGTTAAAGTGTGAGGGTGGTGGAAAGAGGAAAAGGAAGCGGGAAAAGGAAGAACGACTGCAGGGCCCGCTTTGGCAGCGTCGCAAATTTCAACCACTTGAAAGGAATTTGAAACGCCTGTTCGAGCCCATTCAGAAGAACCACAAAGCCTCTCGCCGTAGACGGGGACGTGCCTCTCTCCAGATATTTCCTACGTCTGTGTCATGTCGCTGTCGACGGAAATATCTCCCGGTGGTGGAGCTCGCGAGAAGTCCTACCTGTTTCGGCATCCCTAGGTCCTCTGCCTGAGGTTATTATATCCAGTCGACGATATAAAACCTCAAAAGACTCCCTCCCTGCCCAGAATCGGCTTGCCGAGGCCATTTACCCCGGTTCTTTGCATTGCAAGCCAGGTTCGATGAAAGAAGCCCTGATCATGATCTATGCATACGGTGTTCTATCTCGATAAGACATTCTTGACCTCGATCGAGCGGCAATATACGTCAGCAATGCACCCGGCCGTCAACCTCATGTCATTACAGAATCCCTTTTAGTCCCGAAACCCCCAAGGAAAATTAAGATCAGAAATATCGGCTTAGCGTGCTTCGGGTATCTCGGATGGCTCTTATTTCCTCAATTGGCAACCGGTCCTGGGCTCTTTGACGGATAGCCCGGATTTTTAAGGCCTTCGATGCATATCAGGCCAGGTCGTCTTGATTCCCGACGCCGGCCTGCGACTTTTTTTTTTTTACGAACACATGGTATAACCAGATATATACACGGCATATCCTTAACTAGGTGCAAATGCCGACCCTTTTGGATGTCATGATTCGGAGGCGGCAAATTACAACTACAAGACATATTTTTTTCTTCTATTAGGAAGTCTATTTACAACATGAGAACATTCGGTTGCTAATCGCCAGTACAGTAAGGCCCCGAGCTTTCGATGGAATCTTCCATGGCTTATTTGTAAGTCTCAGCTCTCCTGTATTGAAGCCAATACATACTCCACTTTCATTCCAGTCGAAAAGCTCACAATAGAAAACCCTAGAATCCTTAGATCGAAAGCCTCAAATAAACAGACGGACAACTTATGGCTTAGCCCCCAAACCGGTTTTCCTCAGACAGCACTCGTGCACTCTGATTGGTGGTGCTATCGCTCGCTGTCCGGGAGGAGCCTATGCGAAGAAATACACGTCTACCAAAGCACACAGAAACCTTGCCTTGGCATGTCGTGTGACAGGGTTCCGCCATATACGGTCAAAAACGATATACCCTATCAACGATCCTCGGATCAGATACAGTTAGCAAGATGATATCCCTGAGTCGGTGCCGTGGATATTTCGAAACCATGGATCTACCTCGAGACCAAACCATCGGCTATTCCTAATATCGTCGCTGTGGAAAGCCGACGGGGGCCATACAGATTAAACAAGGGGTTTTCGGGCTTAAGACTCAGCACCTTTATAATGCTCCCAACCATTTTCTCAGTGTTTGTCGGAAGTGTATATTAGGACACTGATCCTGCATGATGCCGCTGTTACGCGAAAACTCGGTGCCTCGCCTCGTCAACTGAAGCTTGTCGACGGAAGGCTGGAGTTTAATACCAGGAGACTCAGGCCAATCTCGGATTGTGGAGCTCCCGGCCACGGCGACGTTCAAAAAATTACATCTGCTCATGATACAGTACAATATCATTCATTCTTCGAATTTGGACTTTGGATCTATTGACCCAATCATTCCCACAAATGATACCTACTTATTGTCCACCAACTATATGCGCCCACGAATTCTGAGTTGCAAATTCGACTTTTAGCATCCTCGATGAACTCATTATTATTCATCCCATAGTGTCCGGAATTTGGTCAGACCGACGGGCCGGAACGACACACCACCCTCAAAACAGCATACCAGTTTCCCAACTGGGGAGTTCCTAGACACCTCCTCCAAGCGAGCGTCTATACCCGATTTCGCCCCCAGCACCCTCTCCCGTTTCAACCCGCTTCGACATTGTGTGAAGTGCAGACGCACGCAAAAAACATGGACGGGGTTACGCATCTTTCCCCCAAATCCACCCGCCGATTCGAGTCATCCATCCATGACACAACATGCAAGAAGGGTCTGGTTCGCAGGCAGGAAAGAGCTGCTGTGCGACAGTCCCATTCTGGGCGGTGACTCAATCCGTTCGATAGTGTGGCCGCTATGCCGTCGTAGTTCATAATTTTTTTTTCTCCCTTCTGCACTAAGCCGAAGCAGCCAACCAGACTAGTGGAACCCAAAAAAGAAATTTTCTTTTCTTGCTAAGCAAGCAACCTTAATCTGACCCCCTCGCAAAAAAAGATCAAAGCAGCGAATTATATAAGATTCTGTGCAGTGCCAGGCTTTTCAAGACTATCTATATCTTAAAATCTTCAATTTGTCTTTTTTTTTTTTTTTAATCGATTTCTTCCTTGGCTAAAGAGCCGTCGAATTCTACCAGCGCAGCGTTTAGTTGGGTTTCACCACCAACCACAAATTTCAACCTCACAACTTTCAATACCCCGCCAACTTCACCTCATCATCGCTCCTACACCAGCCTCATCCATCACACACATCACAATGGCCGTTCGCGCTCAAGTAAGATCAATCGCCTCGCTATGATTATGTCGCCATCTTGCCGTACTAACATCTTCCTCTCTCATAGTTCGAAAACTCCAACGAGTACGCCCCCACCACCCCGCCCGCGCTCTTCTCCATCCCACCGTCGAAGGTTCGAATAGATAGCTAACCACCTCTTCAAAACCCACAGAGTCGGCGTCTTCGCCACATTAACAAACTCATATGCCCTCGTGGCTATCGGTGGTTCGGAGAACTTCTACAGGTAAGCCTAGATTAAAACAGAAACGGCGAGCAACTACACTTCCGTTACACTGCCATCTCACTTTAGAAACTACGGCACAAAACTAACTCTACCCTTCCACCAACAGTGTCTTCGAAGCCGAACTCGCAGATGTCATTCCTGTCGTTCACACCACCATCGCCGGCACAAGAATCATCGGCCGTTTAACCGCAGGGTAAGCCTCAGCCTCCAAAAAAAAAAAAAAAAAAAAAAAAAACTAACAACCCCCTCAGAAACCGCAAAGGTCTCCTCCTTCCCACCTCCACCACCGACCAAGAACTTCAACATCTCCGTAACTCGCTTCCTGACTCGGTAAAAATCCAAAGAATCGAAGAACGTCTCTCCGCCCTCGGAAACGTAATTTGTTGCAACGACCACGTCGCTCTCGTTCATCCTGACATCGAACGTGAAACCGAAGAACTCGTCGCCGATGTTCTGGGCGTAGAAGTCTTCCGTCAGACTATTGCGGAGAATGTCCTGACAGGAAGTTACTGCGCTCTGAGTAACCAGGGTGGAATAGTCCACCCTCAGACGAGTATAAAGGATCAGGACGAGTTGAGCAGTTTGTTGCAGGTTCCTTTGGTTGCTGGTAGCGTCAATCGCGGTAGTGCGGTTGTTGGTGCTGGTATGGTGGTCAATGATTGGATGGCTGTTACTGGTTAGTATACTTCCCAACCTCATATAAAAATATATACAAAAAGGCATCGCATCTTTGTGCTAACAACAGTATACAGGTCTCGACACAACTGCCACAGAACTATCAGTCATCGAATCGGTCTTCAGACTAGGTGAAGGACAGGCCCCGTCGAACGTACAATCCACGCTGAAGGACAGCTTGGTAGAGAGCTTCTACTAAACAGTTCGAGGTGGCTTTGCTCACAACCCAAATAAAATAATACAAAATCTACCGAAAAAAAAGAAGAAAAAAGACCCAGTTCGAGGGAAAGAAGAAAGGGGACAAATAGCATATTATGCTATTTGTCCCTTTGGAACGAAGGATCCTATTTGAAATACAATGATCTTAGATCGGGAACATAGGACAAGATAGGATGAAGGGGAATGTATGATAGATCTTTTATGGTTCCTTATGACGCCTAATACTTTAGATGAATGAACTGCGCCTTTTCGGGTCTTTATATTTTTTGGTTATTTTTTTGGATATTTGATCGTTTCCTCAAAAGCGGTCAACCGATATTCTAATACTCCCATATCATCCAGCTGGTTGGGTGCAAGTCCTCAAGGCCAATATCACCACGAATTCCACAAACCACCCTATCGTCTACAGCCACACTACAGCTTCCCAGAAATCCTCAACTTAAAAGACCCCAATATGACTAACCCTACTTACCTCCTAACCGAAACTCCGCACACGCCCAAGTTTGCTAACCAGAGTTCCTAAGAAAGCATATATAATGCATGCCCCGCCCAAACGTTAAACGGACGTTCGTACCCAACAATAAGATACAAAGTCCACTTTCGCACGCGGAGGATCGATTAAATGCGTGCTACATCTGCACCATATACCAATAATATTGCCCAAATATTAATGCTACAATGGAATCCAGGAGAGTCTTAAACCTTTGTTCAGATACGCTCTCGGCTCGATCGTACACCAACCGCCTACGCCTCCTTTTATAGTTATAGGCAAAAATATCTCCTAGCTAGTATCTAGACCTATACATACGGACCCAGTGGGTGTTTGATACAAAATAACGGCTCTGGATGTGCCATTTATATATGTATCGTGATTTAATGACACCCACGGTCCGAGGTTTGAACATATCTGCTCGTGTTCGACGTCGATATATCGATAGAATTCAACTCGGTCTATACCTGAACGCTTCTAGATACCATACTTTTTACCCTACAGTTACGATTAGTATTTTACAGCCATATAGCTCGATAGAGTATCCACTGGTATGCCGCGGGCATGGCCTAAAAAAGATCAATTGAGGATCTCATCAGGACAAATTTTAATTCTAAGCATATTCGTTTCATTACTCTGACACTGCACTAAATGCTACACCTTATTATAAAATAATAAAAAACAAAACAAGAAAAAAATAAAATAAAATAAAAATATTATGCATTAGTATCATGGAATTTAAATTGGCGAGAACCTTACAGATTTAAAGTAATAGAGATTTTAGTATATGCGTGGTTTGTTAGCTACGATCTCAGAAAAGTTATGAAACTAACAGATAGCGATGTTATGTGCCCTTGCAACCAAGCCAGAGCTGTTTACCTGAAAGTGAAATGTTCTTTCAAGGATCACGTAACGAGGCGAGAGGAAAACTAGGAAATCAAAGTCTATGAGGCTATATTTCATATCTTAAACATACATACGTACGCGCCTTCTATTTCTGTGCTTTATAACATATGTACATTCTGAGAGTTACTCTAATGCTTCATGGCTATTGAACACGATTCTTACAGAGTCTCAAGTACTCACCTACCGTATGTATGATACATCCTCCTCCTCATCCGAGCCTCCGATTGGAGCCGGGCCTTCTACTGTGGTAATCGTGACGACCGTCACAACGTCTTTTCCACCCTTCCTCACCGTCTTGGTCATGACGACGGTCTCAGGACTAAGGGTTTTTGTAATGGTCTTGGTAGTACCGTTAGGCAGAACTACATAAATAATCTTGATTTTTGGACCACCACCCCCAATAGTCTTATAAATAGTCTTAGTAGTGGTAGGTGTTTCCGTACGAATAGGACGCCCGGCGATATAAACGACATAGACTGTCTTGACGTTACCGTTTGTGGTAATAGTCTTGGTAACCGTGCTGGCTCCAGAGTCTGGGATCTTAGTTGAAACTGTTACGGTGTCTTGGCTGGTAGGTTCTGCTACAACGTATACAGTCTTCGAAATCGTTTTTGTTGTGTATGGAGCAACTTCTGTTAGAGTAGTCTTGGGTGTATCGCCAACAATAATCGTCTTGTAGATGGCAAGAGCAGCTGTGCCGGTCACCGTCCTCGTTTCGGTCGTAGTCTGCGGTTCCTCTGCCTATGGCTCAGGAGTAGTTCCCTTTTTATCCTTCTATTAGAATGCAATACATCCACCATAGGGGCCCCCAGGGGCCAAGCCCAGAATCGGATATGCGACCCGGTCGGATGTAAATATGTTGTATATAGCGTTAGCTCTGATTTTGAATTGTATTGCATTTATTTATTTCTTCCACTCTTGCTTGTATGGAATTCCGATTGAAAACCCAGGATTACGCTCAGAATTTTAGTCTAGGTGTTATATATTATAATGGTCTCATATTACAATGTTACAATTCGATTGTAGCTCAAATTTGCAAGGTTACAATAGGCACTTAACCTTCAAAAGGGCCATTTAGAAAAGTATCGTCATGTGTATGCGTGAAGCGCGAGGCTTATATAGATAGTAGTAGTAATAGTAGCAAAAGAAATAATTGGCTGAGATTTCCCTCACGATCCAGCCCTAGTGGGACGAAGCACAAGTCTACTTCCGGCTTGTTAGTCAACAATAATTGTGAGATTTTTGCTTTGAATCTTGTGTGCAACAATACATCTGTTCTCTTTCGAGACCACCCAATTCCATAACAGTCTGAATAGCGGTATTACCACGGAAAGCTTTCAGGCGAAAAGTTGCTAGCATGCTGGCACTGGCGGGGTTGGATTTGAAGTAGTAACTATAAAGCTATACGGAGTAGATATCGGCCCATGGTTCCGGTCGACTCAGAAAAGCAGCAAGGTTTACAAGACTGTGACTTCTGAACAAGCTTTAGCGAGCGAAAAAAACGGATTCACCAAGATCTCTCTTCGCAGCCCAGAATGGGAGACTTAGTCCAATAGTAGCCGAAGCAAGGTTTTTGTGCTCCAGGCGAAACTTAGAGTTCTAGAGTGGAGAATTAAAAAATGACCAACGAACTCGAATAGGGTCGTAGATTATACTAATCGATTAATACGCAAAAACAAGCAAATCAGCATATAAATAAAATTGTGGAAAAGGAATTAAACAAAAGTCGAGGCTTTCTCGATTTCTATGATATTTTGCTTGTTCGTGCGTATTATATACTCGATTAGTATCACGGCCACTCGCATACACCAGCCTTGTTGCTCGCCAAAAGTTGGGTCAGGTAGAGCTCGCTCTATCGCAGCCAATTTCTATCGAATTTGCAAGATTGTTCTCAAAATCTCTAGTTGCATTGCTACTACTTGACGAAAGTCGAGCGCACAAGCGATATCGATCTTGATCACTAAAGTTGGAACGATCTGGTCTCGAATTCCTAGGTCCGAATTATCCACAATCGGGAGCGGCAGCCATTTGGTGATCTTCTTGTTCCCTTCCTAAAATCGGCTATAAAAACCATTAGTCTCAGCAAGTACTTAAGTGAGGAGAGGGATAATAATTCATTCTGATATATCCCTAGCCACTAGCTGTGTAGCAAGGTTTTGGAAATACTACGGCATATTACTGCTCTACCAATTATGAGTCGTTGGAATCAAGCACGGGTGGCTAACAGGGATATATCAACAATCAAAATGCAACAAATAGTTTTTGACATGCACGCGCGTAAGTAAGTACTTACCTATATATGGTTGCATTGAAGGATCCAGAATTATTACCTGTCGGCTGCCCATAGCAGCACTCAAACCCGACTGCATGCAGGCGACAATATTGTCTTAACTGCCCGGGCCCGTCCACGCCGGAAGTCGCCTCTCCTACTATTACATCTACTAATATACTAATATTAGTATTAGGGTATCTACCAGGCTATTGATCTAATCATATTAACTATATATAAAGTTCTATATATTTCCAAAGCTTTCTCAAATTTAAACCCCCCCAAAAAAAAAAAAAAAAAAAAAAACAGGATAAAGGTAGTTGCATACAACCCCCCGACTTTCGATCAGGCAAACAGCAATTATAAAAGTCACTTGTGGGACCTAAAGGATGATCTGCAGTAGGGGTGGAGGGGCGAGATATATCGATAATACAATGCTTAAAGGCAGAATTCCTAGCACAACATATATATATAACCTCATATACAACATATAAAAAAGAACGGCCCAGTGGCCTGGGGGTTATACAGTATCGATCTTAACCGAGCCAAATTCCGTAGATAGATATATCTGTGTATAAAAGGTAAACTTGTTGCTGCTGCGGGAAGCAAGGGAGCCTGACTGCGGCTCCGCCCTGCCTGTCTGTCCACATGCACACCTGGTCTTTGCATGTAAGTTGGTCAGCTCTTGTTTGTTATTGTTAATATATATTAATATAATGTTATTGCTAATTTTAATGCTATTGTTACTGTTATTATTACTACTACTACTACTAGCTAAAATATCAGGTTATCTCTATGTCAATTGTGCTATATTTATAGCTTTTACATTTTTTTTGATTGCTTAAATAATCGGCCACCGTATACCTGCATATAATTTCATAAGATTCTAGCCGCCCCAAGGAGAGAAAATCGATAGGTATCACAAGACCCCGACTTGCAGTCCGGCATACAACCATATATAGACCTTCGTCGGAATACCTTTCCACTATATCGATATATCAAGCACCCCGATTATTTACTCCTACTCATCCCTAGACCAAATTCTCGTAACAAAACAATACGGCTTCTATTCTTCTCGTACTCTATACATAACCCCATCATCCTGAAATACAACGAACACTAATGTTGAAAATACTACACGGGTAGGACCCCATCAACATCATACCCTCAAACCACCGAATCTCATATTCAAACCCACCCACTAACCATCGACACCAATACCAAGCTAACAGGCACCCAAGGAAGCTGTTGAAGCTCCCTCTATAACCCCAACACCCATCACTTGGCCACTAGATTGACGCATAACCACAAGTCAAGAAGCCCTAAAAACCTAACACCCCCTTCAACCCCTCGTCCTCGACGAAATCCGTCACCAAGGACCCAAACTTTTGCACATCCTCATCGGAAACAGGTGCGTTCCCTGGCCTTGACACTATTCTTGCGTGGAGACCTGCGGCGGTGGCGGCTTCGACTTCTGGAAGTTGGTGGTAGGGATGTGTTAGTTTGTACTCTGAAGTGCAGGACGTTGGGGGTGTTTTGTCTGGAAGTGGAGGGTGAGGTATGGAAGGGGTAGGTATGGAAGGGAAAGAATGAAGATGAGGTGGTAATAATGGGTGGAGGGTAACGGTAAAAGGCAGGTTCATAGGGGGATGGAGACTCTCAAAATTGAGGACCATGAATGAGGAGGGAGGTCAAAGAGGACGACGACGAAGAGAAACCCCCAACAGGAGGATATTCCCTAGATCGAAACCCTCCCAAGACCATAACCTCCACCACCTAACCCCGACGGTAGTCTCCACCCCTCATGACCCCAAACACCCCCCAAATTTCAAATCCCAAAACGAAGTCAAAAAAAACACCCATGGCCCCAGAAGAACTCTGAAACATAAAACATCCAATCGACATTAAACAACATCTGCGCATGAATCTCCCTTGTGATCATTCAACCACCACAACAACCACCTCAGCACAATCACACCGCATAATGCACTGTGTTATCACAAAATTTTAACACAGAAAAGAAGTCACGCATTAACAACAGAACTTCCCAAAAACAACCTCTTTCTTGATTCGTTGTTGGAATGAAGATCGGGGTGAAGATGTGGATAACGCAATGGTGGGATTAAGGATGGTGGTAAGTACTCGGAAGAGAAGCAGGAGGAGGAGGGGTGATAGGAAATCGGAGGGGCCCGGAAGAGGTCCAACACTGGGCACTGAAGGATGTAGCAACAGCAGGAGCATAAGCCAACAGTACCAACATAACAATTGTTAGTCCCATATATCGTGATGCCAAATTTAAGCTTAATCTTAAACTTCGACCACAAGGCTGAACAAACAGCTCGAGCTCCAGAGCTCCAAGCTCCAAGCTCAAGCTCAAGCTCCCATGCCACAGTCCAACATCCGTGCAAAGGAAAAAAAAAACCACTAAAGACACTTGGATGCCCAACAGTCACCTGTCAGACGGCAAAAGACATAGCTGAGCGAGCCAAGTAACATTAAACCCCGAGGCCTGGCAAAGGGGAGAACTCCGACTCCAAAGATCACGAACTTAACGAGTTCCAATCCAAAAGTAATCGAGCTCGTACATGCCCCTTTCTAACGGCGATCTCCCCCCAAAAAAACTTCGGATTAGCTCCCTCGCTAATAGTCCGGAGTTATCCCATCGAGCCTAGCATTATGCTTCTCCGCATACTTTTGCTATGGCGACAACGAAATAACCCCATAAGACTCGCAGGAATACTCAGGACATCCCTTCCGAATGTAGTTTGCCCAATAAACTGTGGGGAAGTTCTCCTCCAGGCGCCCAGGCTCCAAGACTTTTTGCCACTCAGGCCGGAATCCGTCTAGGTAGACCTGGTTGAAAGGCCGTAGACTGTGTGTGTGGGTAGTCCGATCACGGCACCCCCTTCCTCACACTGGCTTCCGAAGCGCCTTGCCTAGTAGCCCGTCTGGACCAACCACAGCCCATCGTATTGCGCAAACCCCGGAAATATATCAGCTGTCATATGTTTGTATCTTCAAGAATCAAAGACACCCATCCACCCCCAACTTTAAAAGCCAAAAAAATCGTCGAAATAGATGGCGCTTGTCGGTTCCCCAAAAATCCCAAATCAAGGAAGAAACCTTCCAAAAACAAAAGGAAAAGGTGGATCACGCGAACGAAAAATGTTGGTGGCACCACGTCCCCATCGACGAAGGAATGAGAACAAACCGCCAACCCTGCAGCATGCAGAAAATAGTGCCATCCATCCATCGCTAACACCAATTCGTTCGCTCGTCCTTTCTTTAGCAGCACCTGTGGTCTTTTTCGGCTTATTCCCCTTTGCTTTTTGATTTCTCGCGACTGCATTCCATCCTTGCTAGTACTTAGCCGATAACGCTAAGATTCCGAAAATGTGTCGTCCAACCCCAGATTTCAGGAAGGCTGCCTTTCCGCTAAGCTAAGCTAGCTTTTGGGAGGGTGGCGAGAATTCGAATTTGCGACCATCGACGGCGCAGTTTCCTGACCTTCTAAAATGAGGTCTGTCTGGAAATGTGGATACCATATCCTTTTCCCTCGCAAATTTGGTTATTCCCAACAGAATAAATCGGTGTGCACCGTCGGTAGGAGGTAGTCCTCCTTCGGTTGTTCAAAAATAGACCACCTGAAATTAAAAGGTAACCCCAGTGCAGTGGTACCCGCCGTCTACCAACCGAAAGGTACCAAGCGTCGTAACCGAAATACCCGAGCCCCAAAATCGCAACCCAAAGAAACAACAAAAAAATAACCAATCTCAAGATTCCAAAAACCTGCATATGATTTCAAAGCGAGGAAAAAGAAAAGAAAGAAGAAAAAAGTGAAAGAAACACATACCTTTAACATTATCCGTCAAAAAAACCCATTCATGAGGGAGTATACCCGTCTCTTCACAAATCTTCTCATAGCTGCTTTTCTCCCACTTGACCCCCGCATTCACGGTATCAAAGTACCCGCTCAAGTAGCCCCGTTGATCCGGCTGCGCCTCGTTATCCGTATACTCAAAGAACAACTTCTGAGCAAGTACGCTGCCTGAGGAGTAGATGTATACTTTAAGTCCCTTTGAAGTCCATAGCGGGAACGCGCTGATTACATCTGCATAGAGCGGTGCTTTGATGTTGCCTGAGCGGTAGGCGGTGAGCCAGAGGTATCCTGTTGTACCCAAGTTAGTTACTCGTCAGTACATACTAGATAAGCTATTAAACTACAATTGGGCGCATTGTTTATTGAGCGATAAGGCATAAATCATCCCACCAAGGCATTCAAAAGTAACATAGAATACCTCGATAGATCGTAGAGTGAAGCAGACAAAAAGAAAACTCACCCTGCAACCCTTTCAGATACGCAATCTTCACATCTCTGGCTGTCAAATCCCTCACATGTGCCTCGAGCTTCTCTCGATCATCCCTAAACTCTACAGGAAACTCGTTGCGATACGGCGCAAATTCAGGAGTATCCCATTTTTCATCTAGGACCTGCGGCAGCGCCCGAAGGGTGTATGGAAACTATTTTATCGAACAAGGGTTCTGTTAACCTTTATTTCGCTCTAATTTTCTCATTTTTCTTTTGCAGACTTGGACGTCGTAGCCGGCAGGTACGTAGACGTCGGTCTATTGGGTCTTTGGGGTGTGTGGGTGCTGCAGTAAACAATTCGCGATAGTACTTTGGGATACAATGTAAACTTGCATAAAGATACGTAAACATCGAACTGGAAAGTCGCAAAAAACAACAGAGCGATGTGTACGAGTAAGCCTAAACTCCACTGATAGGCCATCCCACCCCGGCAAAATGTTGTTTTTCGTCTCCACATCATCAAGCATCATGGATCATGCCCAGACGAGAGACAACAGGAAAACCCGAGCGAACAAAGCAAGCAGAATACTTCCGTGAATGAACTGTCAAAGCTCCTCAATCTCAGGCAGAAAAGGAAAAAAAAAAAAAAAAACTAAGGTTAATTAATTCGCCTATCAGAGACATTTGACACTGCGCTCGTCAAATTCTCTGATTGGAAGAGCTGCGAGCTCTGAGCGCAGCAGCTTCTGTGTCGCTCCGGATGATAACTTCCGCCTGAAATTGGGTTTCTTCGAAAGAAGAATTTGGGAAATATGTCATGGGATCATGATGCGACGGTGCATATTTCGTCAAAACACCTCGTTTGTCCACGTTTGAAACTTTCCAGTTAACGTGCAGATGGAACAATTCGCCATATTCCTTTCCGGCAGGAAAGTAGTGTAAAGCTTGACTGCCAGATATTAAATCGTGCCATCGAATCGAATCGAAATCGAAGATAGCTAGGGAAAAAGGCCTCGGGCCGGATAAAACACCAACACGAGCTGCGAATCCCGGCGTTTCTTCAACCTTCCAAACAGGAAATCCGGTCCAATTATGGAAAGTCCAAGCTTAGTTCGATGATGTCAAGGCGAGCAAACAGGGTAGGTGGATGGGAGACATGAACAACCCACCAACGCATTGCATTGATGATAATGTGGGTAAGCAGCCACCTCACCAAGGTTGCATATAGCCTTTTTGACCAAAAAAAAAAAAAAAAAAAAAAAAAAAAAAAAAGGGCTTCAGGGAAAAGAGGTATGTAAAAGGCAAAAGGATTTGTAAAATTAAAAAAGAAGATGGGATGAAAATTTTTCAAAAGAATGTGGATCTTGCAAAAAAGCCAGAACAGGGATGTAGATTTTTGTCAAGATCTCGAGAAAGATCTCATGATGGCGTTTTCCCAAAAAGAAACCGCTAAGCGGCGCATGGGCCGCGGAAAGGCAGGTGAGGGCTGTTGCCAGCATATCCCAAGCTCCACTGTATATCGAAAATGACCTTGATCGATGAGCTTGCCAGCCACCGTCGTTTATGCAATTGGTATGCAACTAGCTGAAGCTAGCAAGAAGCTGAAAATTGAAATTTGAAGCTCCAGGATTCCAACATCGCGGGGATTGCGAATAGGAATTTGCGAAGGAATCGAAAGTGGAGCTTTTCAAGTCGGATGCAATGCATGCTCGCCACGATACCGTCGAACAGGAAGGAAAACAATTGAACCTGCAGAAAAGACATGTCGACAGTAGATGCTAATAGCGAAACCGGAAGAACTCGAATGGAAGGCGAAATGAAGTTAAAGCTCCACGTAGACACGCTCACTTACCAGTACATCCCTAACAAATGATATCGACGATACAGTTCCCTCTACGCGTAATAGCCAACGAATCGGAGAAGTAAAAGTTAGCAAATTCCAATTCCGCTTTGGAAATAATTCACATGGAAGCCCCGGAAAGATTGGGAACAATAAAAACGTGGCAACGACAAAAATTCCAATCGGATGTATTGTAGTATCCTGAGGCCGAGACACGGATATGGTAAAAGCATAGTAAGCTTCAATATTCCAACGTGCAAATGTATGCCACGTATTTTTTAGGTGGGGGACGCGTGGTAGTATCGCAAAGCATAGATAGTTCATGAATCCGTAAGCTGAGCTACACGATCCTAAACCCACCGACGTGTTGCATTTTTAGGGCCCCCCTGCACTGTACGACCCTGGACTGGGGTGGAAATGTTCCAGGCCGAGTCGGACCGGCAAGCCGGCCGCAGCAGCGCCTCACAAGTCGCAGAATTTTCCAGCGGCACCAATCCCAAGCAAACAAAAAGTAAAGAAAAGCAGAAAAATCGAAAAGGCCCAATGGAATCGACCAGATGATAAAACAGAAATTTCTTGCAGCGCATAGTGCTCGTATGCAGAAGAAGGGCATTTCGTGAAACATACCGATATCCAATAAAACAGCCTTAACCGCTGACATCTTCCGTTCAGAGCTTCGAGAAGCCACCTTCTGGAGCCGGACCTTTGAGGCTTGAGGCGGTGGAGGTTATGTGCTGGCCGTTACAGCTTGGGGTCAAGTTAAGCTAACGTGAACTAAAGGGCCCTTGCTCACGCGAGCAAAACGGGTGTACTTCTGTTCTGTAGGGCTTAGATGATTAGTTTCAAGATGCTGGTCGAAGGGGGACGTCAAGCGTCATACGTGTCGGAAGTTGATGGACTGGAATGCAACGGAACGAACGTCGTCGTTTGGTGGGGGAGAAAGTGTTGGGTCTGGGTCCGCGAGCCCTTCGTTTGGGGCATGTCGATGGCGATGATGGCATTTACATCCAGACAGCTCGAGCCACCGGGGCTTCAATTGGCCCATCGTCCAGGGACATATTTTAGCCGTTTTAGCGGGGCTGAGTTGGCAATTGCTCCCCTTCCGATTCTGTGTAGCTACTCCGTAGTATGTGCGTATACACTCGCAGTACTCCGTAATTAATTTAACCTGCGATTGATGTCACGGCCGGAATGATATGGGGAGATGCGATGCATGCGATATCAGAATTATCACACGAGAGGGCCACGATGATGATTGCTATCCTGCCGGCTGGCTCGGTATTCAAGCGTGGAGAATGCAAGCCACATTCCTACGATATACAGAGTATCAGGAACTAGTTAACTAGTATACGCTATGGATGTTGCATGGCAGCAATGAGCTGGCTGGAATGTTTAAATTTCTTCATGCTTGGTCATGCTCATGCTTATTCATTCATTCATATTCGATCGTGCTCAGGTGCATACGCACATTCCGTCTAGGTCCAGAGAAAACTCTTATGCTCGATGCATCGATGGTGGTTCCTGCAGCCGATCCCAGCAAGTGGTTCTAGCTTCAATTGCAGCTGCAACTCCGACTGCGACCACGAACCCCGGCGGCAATGATGTCGTTCGAGTCATCGGGACATCATATGGGATTCGAGGTCGGACGGCCGAAAACCGGTCCTCCGCTTTCCGTAACGTTCGGTTCGGATTTCATAGCCCGGAGTGTGCATGAGGATGCATGACCAATTGCCACCGGGTTATTAACCACTATATTTCAGAACCAGCTTCCAGAATCATCGAATTGTCGAATCATCATCAAATTTTAACCCCGGTAAGAGTTTGCTCTAGTTCATTTTATTCTCCGATTTTAGGGGTGTGTGTGTTTGTGTATGTATTTACGGCATCCGAGCGATTCCAGCGCCTCAGTCAATACTCGTAATACGAATGAACGGGGTGCGTACACCCACTAACTGCGTCTATGTTTCCACCCAACAAAAAATTTTGAGAGAAAGCTTAAAGAAAAATGAAAAAAAGGGAGGGGTCATATCAGGTGCTTTTTTTTTTATGGTTTCTGCTAGAAATAACTTCCAAGACTAGCGAACGATATACGAAAGTTATACGAGAGAGAAGAAGCTAGAATATTAATTAAACTCCCAAAGCGACTGAATGCGGGGAAACCTTTCTCGCTTCTCCTGAATCAGGAACCACTGCATCGAACCAACATCCGATGGACAGGAGTTAGTTATTATCATTCTAGACATATTACCATATCACACACCCCAAAACTCCAACGTTAAACCTGTTAAACAAAACTATAACCACTTGAAGGACTAGTGCATGAAAAGGCATTTGATAAACAAGAAGTGATAGACGAGACGGCTTGAATGGCGTGCTTATCTAACCTTAAAGATCTTTGGGACTAAAAAGGGACGGCACATTTTGGTCTGGAATGGCGCCCTTATCCCTACCTGACTTGGGCTAGGTTTAATATATCTAACACGCGTAGACGGTTCATTCGGTTCATCCGGTTCCCTTCATGGCTTGATAAAACTCGCCGTTTTCGTCGGTATCAGGGTGATAAGTGGAGAGGCACTTTTGTTTTTGAGATAAGGAAGGAGGAAGCCAAATTTCACAATTTGGAGGAGTTCAAAGGTATCATATGATAGAAGTGGGGTTTATGTTTTGTAGTACTATAGTACTATGGTAATTAATTGTGCTACGAACCCTCGATTGTAGGGAAAGAAGATCGAGATTCAAGGGGGTGATGTAGAGAATTCTATAATCTCAAAAATGTCAATCCGAAGCATCTTTGAATCAAAATATTTTGAAATCCAAACAATCATGATCCGATAATGACCTCTCTTTCCCTCTTTGCTTCTCTTCTGTTCCCTTAATAGAATATCTCTATAAGAGGGATGCCGCAGAAAATTTCCGAAAGTGAATACCTCCAAGCGGGATATCTGACAACAGAGGTTTTGAGAATGATGGGGGTGGTTCATGTCAATGCATTTTGTTCAGGGATTTTTGTTTCCAACCCGCTTTGATATTCACAGCTTCTGTTATCATGGAATCAGGAAGCGATATGACGGGATTGTGGCAAGATCTTAGTGGATGTGCGCCAATAATTCTTTTTCTTTTTCTTTTTTGCCCGTTCTTATCTTTGGGAATATTAACCTGCCGAAGGGGATATTAAGATTATCGGATAGGATAGAAGATTTCAACCAGGTAGGGATTGTGGATAAAATCCGATATGCATGTGCATTTTTTTATGTGGGATGCGACGGTGGTGTGCTATGACGATAGACGTAGCAGATAGGGGAATGGTGATGCTGTTTGGGTAGGAAGTTATGTGATAGGAATGTTGATTGTGGTATGACCGCGACCGAGAATTTTGTGATTGGGGGAGCTCTAGCTAGAGCTTCGATAGTTTCCCAAATCTGCCTGCTCGAGCTCATGCTTCTTCAATGGATTTCTTTCGTTCGATTGAGTCAATTGACTTTTTTTTTGATTCATGAATCTGGTGATCAGGTTCTGTTTGCATGTCCCGCGGCATATTTCGGTTCTCCGAGGACGCGGACACGACCGACTGACCAAAAAAACCTCCAAACCAGCTAGCTCTTCAGTTTGTTGGGAAACCAGGCCTGTCGCAGGTGGAAAGAGAATAGGAAAAAAGAGTCCAGTCCATGGTCTGATCATGGGGCCTCCGTTCTGCTACTTTCTGCATCGATCATTCTCCGGATGCAGCAGTTTTGGTCGTCCACTGTTGGATGGGTGCCTGACCGACATAGAAGGTACCAAACTGCCTGCTGGCCAGAGGTCGGCAGCGGGGCTACGAGTACCTGGAGACTGGCCGAGACCATTTTCTTCTCCCGCCCTGCTGGCCACCACCCCTCGTCAAGGGCAATAATTAAAACAAATAAAACGGGTTTTTGGTAAACGCTCTGTACTACCGTAGAGAGATAATCTTGTAACATGAATCAAGAAATAAAAATAAAAATACCAAAAATTAAAGAAGCCGATCGCATAATGCTACCCTTCAATTTCATTATCACTCGCTGTGTACTAGTTAAACCGTATTTATCATGTTGTGTATAGACTTTGAAACTCCCGTCTAGATAAGTATCAAAATACACGCTGCACTGCCCTGCTTCCGGCGACGATATCACATGGATGTCAAACATGAAGCTAAGGTTTATTTTGTTTTCGAAGATACTTCCTACGCAGCAACTTCATTACTGACGTAGATAGGGGAAGGGCATCGACCGGCCCAAGTCGCGCGAGCAGCTGTTGGATTTTGTGCATGTCGCTGGTGTCCAATAACCCAGTTCCCTTCGAATCAAATTCCAGTGTCGACATGCAGGTGGGCAGGCCGGGGCAGGGAGGGGACAGGGAATCGGCCTCGAGGTCAAACAGAACCTCATCGAAAGAGCCAGAGCCAGCAGGAAATCAATCAAAAGAAGAAAAGGGCAGCACGACATGACCATCCTTCTTTAGCGGATTCTGCAGGACGACACACGAAAGGTCCAGCGCCATCGTTTTGCGGACCAATGATGACGCGGTGCCGCCCTCCATCAGAGACAGGTCGACAGAAATGGTGCATCATTCGGCCACAGCCAACCACCACCCCTCGCCCAAGAAGAAACCCCGTTCCAGCCAACCAGGCCCCGGTTCCAGGCAAAAATAGGTCGGTAGTGCGAAGTGGGTTTGCTTTTTTTTCTTTCTTTCTTTTCTTTCCCTCCAGCAGGTATGCTTTTGGAGGGTGGAAATGATGGCAAAAGAACGATGCATTGCAATAAAGTTCTCCACCCCATTTTCCTTTTTGACTTTCCCTTTCCTTTTTGTTCGACGAGAGGTCTGAAAGGGAAAGAGAGAAGGGTCGGTCGGTAATTGATGAAGGATGGTGGGATAGCAGCATCCTCAAACGTATTATTGAAGGTGCGAGAGTGATATCAGAAGAGTGCGGTACCGGATAGCATTGAACACCGAACACCGTCAATGCTACGTACACACCCTCTAGCTCTCTCCGCTAGCATGATGCTAAGCATTACTGTTGGATAGAACAGCCCATTGACTCGAGTCGCTAGCTAGCCCATAGCCGGTGTCAAAAAAAGCTCTGGCCACAAAACCAACGTAATAACCAGCGCAAGATCGGATTCTCGGTACCCCCTTCGTCTCGACTGGCCCCCAGTTGGTAACAACGAGGGAGTTTCGAGTGCTACGCTGTAACTTTCTAGTACGTATGAATGGGTAGTAATTAATAGTAACTCTCCGTGGTAATGGTTCGGTCTAATACCTACCATTAAGGGCGGGCTCTTGGCCCAATTCATAGCGAATAACCAGTGGAAGGGCATCGAATGTTTGATTTTGTTGGGGTAGAACTGACGTGAGGGCTGTGGCAGCTGACTGGACAGTACGTACGTGGGACCCGGAGTCAGTTCTTCTCCGGGGTTTAATGGTCAAGAGAGAGAAAGCTAGAGAGGGTGAAGTGAGAGTGGCAGAAGATCCATTACAAAGAGAGGAGATGTTGATACTGTGTAAACTACCTCGATCCTGCTATATCAACATCGCCATCTCTTCGTGAATCGATTTTGCCTCGATATATTCACATGCACCCACACTTCTCACACACATATACACACGACACTACCTTTTTTGCTTTCCCCGGACTTTCGGTCCAAAGTCTAGACATTTTTAGTTTGATCCTCTTTTTAAGAACCTTGAGGTTTTAGCGTTTCCTTGCATACGCAGACAGACAGACAGGTCGAGGGGGAGAGAAAGTGAGAGAGGGAGAGAAAGCAAAGCAAAGCGCACAGCCATCCAGCCAGTGTAGGTACATACTTCATACATATCGACAAGTACGGAGTATACTCCATACAGACGGTTCTTTTTTTTTTTTTTTTTTTTTTTTTTTCTTTTCTTTTGCTTCCTTTCTTCTGATCTAACGGCAACCCCCTTCGAAGAAGCAATTAAAGGGCGGCACAACCGCCTCTCGACGAGGGAAGTGACCGACAGAACTCTGTCACCGGTAAGTACCTCCAAAGTCACCCTCAGTTATTCCCCTCAGCCTGTGCCTGCGAGAGGGGTACCCCATCCAGGGTACAAGGTACATGGCCGCTACATATCGTCCTGTGCATACCATACCATCCCTTCACCGTACATACTGCGTCTAATAGCTGGATGATACATGTACACTGCGGGAAAAAAAAGAAAAGACAGCACAGCACCAAGCAGTTAGGTACATACACGCCTACGTCCAGACAGGACCTTGGAGGTGCAGAACGGACAGGGTGGGGACCTGAGATTAGCCCAATTTATTGGAGCAGAGGGGGGTCCACAGCCTGGCAGCCTTCCACATCATCCTCTGCCGGACCCAGAACTACGCCGGCCCCCTGCACGTCCCATCCCTAACCCTGCGGGCCAGAAACCAAACAAATACACGCACTTGACCCTTTTTCCCACCTCGTTCTGCCCTTTTTTCCTTGTTCTCTTCCCTTTTCTCTTGCTGTTTCTGCTCTGCTCTGCTCTGCTTCTGTTCTTGCCGTCCCAGTTTTTATCGCTCTAATCTCCCTCTCTCCCGCAACACATCTCCCACCTTCCTGTCCCGTATCCTTTGCTCAGTATACATATTCCCTCCGACCTCCTCGCTCACATACATTCTCTTGTCTCGACCACAGCCTTTCCTTGTCCAACTTGAACATCAACATCAACATCATCAGCCTCGCCAACCTTCAAATATCTTCAAATACCTCCAAAGGCCTCCAAAGACCATCGACTGCCATCATTCGGCTCCCTTCAACTGCAGCCATCAAGTCTTCTCTGTCCGAAGAGTCAGCCAGCCAGCCGAACAAAAAACCACAAAATCAACACAAACTGCCAATTACTCAATCATCCACACGCAAAGCACCGTCAACATTCCTTTGCCAGGCACTAGCACTTAGCTCCATCACATCTCAGCTTAACTTCATTCTTCTACTGCCCATCCACTAAACAGAAAATACAAAAAAGAAAAAAAAAAGACAAAAGACAAAAAAAAAGGAACTCGAATTATTTCGTAACTCGCCTCTTCTTTTTCCGCTCAGGCGACCCAATTCACATTCTTTCCAGCCCTGATCCAATAAGAAACTCACCTGAGACACCGTAAGATCCACAACGTCGACATTCAAAAGCCAACCTCGACCGCTCTCAACTTTTTACTTACCTACCAACAAAGTCCATCCACTCTTGAAAGAGAAATATCGTTAGAGAGAAAGTGTGGGGTGTGTCGTTCACAAAGGTCCGGAGTTGCTGAGGCTATATCGATTATTGGATGATAAGAGAAGCTGAATAGTTCTCGTGACTCTCCATCAGGAGTCAATCATCTCAATCCTCTACATCGATATATATGAGCTATTAAAATCAATCCACAGATCAATCATCATAGCTTCAGTCCAAAGCCTCTCAACTTCTTTCCCTCTTCCCCCCCTCATCACTCTCGTCTCGGCCTTCGCTCGCCGGCACCGGATCCTGACCCAAAGACAACCATATCCTAAAGTCAAGATCCCTCTTTAACGACCGTTTCTTTACATCTATCTCAGTTTTTCTTATATATTTTTATTTTGGATATTCAACAGGAGTTCTACTAGTCTTTTTTCTTCTTCACCTTTTTTTACCCCCCGCGGCAGCCAAGGCGTCTTTTTTGAAGTTCGGATTACCATATCAACCATTATCAATACCCACCCAAACCATCTACATGTCTCAATAATCAATCACAACATCTTATAACCGACGGTCTATACCCTCGACCCCACACAAACATCATATGCACACGATAACAGCAGCAAGGAGTTTCTCGGTTTTTGCTTTAGCGTCCTTCCGCCACCATACCACCCTAACGACTTTTCTCTTCTCCCAGGCAGGAGCTGGTTTATCACGACTTTAACCACCTTGGGTAGTCCCTCGTCAACCATCTACACTCCCGAGCCTTTTAACATTCTCTCCCTTCCTTAACAATCGCATATCAGCAAATATATCTACTATCAAGGCTTTCTAGTTTAAAACCTCCCAGCGAAGTAGCTTCGGCTTGGATCCGGTTTAAGGAAGTCCTTTGAAAGGTCATTCATTGGTTGAAACTGTTTGCGTGCCTCTTGATCTGAAGCGTTTGATCACGATCGATCCTGAGCACTCATCTAGACAGATACCGGCATTGTCGACATTTATTTTTTAATCTTTAAAAAACAATCTACAAGAAACGAACAAAGGTCATCATTACTTTATCATTATCAATGGAGTCTATCAAAGATCAACTCAGAGTTGGATCCTTCCTTGACAAGTATGTGTCCCCCAGACCTCACCTAATCTTACTAAGCATTTAGCTAACAATTTTCTTTTCTTTTATAGCCGTTATGAAGTGATCTCTCCTCTCAACCATGGCTCCTTCGGTATGGTCTCTCTTGCCCGTGACGTCCAGGAGAATGATTTGGTAGCCATCAAGTGCCTCGTAAAGCAAGCCAACGAGGGCAACGTTGAGTACGACGACGATGCCCAGGAACTTTACTACCACTCATTGCTCGGGACTCACCCCCATATTGTCAATGTCCGCCACTCCTTTGAGACAAGCTCGCACCTCTTCATCGTCCTCGAGTATTGCTCAATGGGTGACTTGTACGAGGCCATCCGCCTTGACAAAGGACCCTTGGAGACTGAGCACGTTCGCGACTTCATGTTGCAACTCCTCTCAGCCGTTGAACATATGCACTCCAAGGGTGTCTACCACCGAGACATCAAGCCAGAAAACATCTTCCTTACTCACGAAGGTGACATCAAGCTTGGTGACTTTGGTTTGGCCACCACGGACAAGCTCTCCGACGACGTCTGCGTCGGAAGCGACAGATATATGGCTCCGGAACAATACGATCCCTCCACCGGCCCTTACGAACCCGCAAAGGCTGACATCTGGGCTATCGGTATCTGCTTGTTGAACGTTCTCTTCGCTCGCAACCCATTTACCATCCCAACCCGTGAGGATCCATTGTTCCGTGACTTCTCCTATGACCGTGAAACTTTGTTCGATATCTTCCCGACAATGTCTGAGCAGACCTACGAGGTCCTCAACCACTGCCTTCAACTCGATCCATCCAAGCGCTCTCTGGAGATGGTTCGCCGTGCGATTATGAATGTTACTGCTTGGTCTACTGACGACGAGATGTACGATGACTACTGCATCGAAGATCGTGACGCCCTGGTCACCGCCAGCACCCGTGAGCCACTTCGAACCCCATCTCTCACGGCCCCTCAACCAGTTGCTGGTGGCGGCTTCCCATGGGCTCAAGCTCTCAACACTACCCACCAACGACAGCTCTCCACGATTTACGATGAACCATACGTTGCTGTCCCATCAGCCGAGAAGCAAATCAACCTCCCAGAATCTTACGACTCTGGCCTTGGCATGTCCATTCCTTCTTCCTTGCCCAAGAAGTCCAGCCCATTCAAGGCCGTCTCTTACTTCTCTAACTCCCGCATCGAAATCATCCCTCCAAAGCCCTTCAAGCTTCCTAGTGTTAACACTAACGTGAAGGCCCAAGCCACCTTGTCTCCTATCACTCCTACCTTTGTTTCCAATGCTACCATCCCAAGTGTTCCTATCAACGTTTCCAAGAAGCCCGTCACCTATACCAGCAAGGCCGATTCCGGCGTCTCTATGAGCTGGAGTGACATCTTCGACGAGGATGAGGAAGAGGAACAGCTTGCCATGCAACGCGTTAAGGAAAACAATGCCCGTACCTGGAGTGCCGACAAGAAGACCACCCTTACCAAGAACGTCATCAAGGACAAGTTCATTGATGATGATGTCTTCGGCATTGAGGTTGAGCAAGAGGTTGACGATGATTCCGAATGGGTCACTGGGGGGTGGGATGACTTCCACATATAATTGCTTGCATAGAAACAACTGTCTGGTGTTTCAGACAGGGGCAACGGAAGTTCTTCCCATCCCGAAAAACCAAACCGGCTTGGAGATACCCTTGGACAATTGGATTCTTTTAATGCTTTCTCCGGACTGACGAGATCGAGCTTCCGTCAAGTTATACACACACCCCTTTCTACTTAATGACAACTATACACACTACTCTTGTTTCTCTATACTCTTCGGCCTACTACTTCAGCGGATACCCTCACAGCAGCGAACGTACAAACTACCATCTACAATTTTAACTCTCACCACACTTTTTCTCTCTACCACTTTTCATTTTTCTTTTCTTTATTACGGGTCAATTTTTTTTTAGCGATATATATCACCAACACACTCAACCACGCTCCTCTTTTCCTTTTTGTATCATGCTTTTCCTCTCTCTGGGTGGTTCGGTGTTAACGGATTCTCTTTCTTCTTTTGGGGGTCATCTTTTTTTGCGCTGCTTTTTGTTAACACTGAAATCCAGAAATTCCCCCGATCCAATGGCTGAATACCAGGTCGGCGGGAGATATCCCTCGCCTCTTCCTTCACCCTCCGAATAAGAGTTGTTGAAGGTCGAGTCGATTGGGTATATGTACAAAAAAAAAACTTGAAAAAAAGCTCACAACTTTTTTGGATCAAACTTATTTGGTTGATTTGAAGAAAGAAACACTCACCGACTACAGCTGGAAGATGTGTACAGAAAAAGAAGAAACAACAACAGCGAGTATTTCCTTACCTCGCGCCTTACCGTGATGGGGCTCATTTGGAAACAAACGAATCTCATTACGACCTTCTTTTCTGCCTTCTTCTAACGGGAGTCTTCCTTGTCTTTGAATAACCAAGGGTTAAGCTCACACTCTTTTCAATTTACTATTTCCTTACTCTTGTCATCCACAGTCCCTTGTTTTTCCAATTCCACACATCTCCTTTATCTTCTTTTCAAAACCAAAACTTATTTCCTATTTTTCCTACTCTTCGGGCGGAAAAAAATAGATGCTTTTCTAGCAGCTTCTTTCTGTTCTTTTCCTTTGGCCGGCTAACTTCTTTAAGAACCTTTTTTTTATATTTCTTTTTACTACATTACACTTCGATTCTGTATCCTTGGGTTTGAAATGAGTCACTCTTTGGTGGCTCTCTTTGCTTTCCTCTCCCATTCGGAGAGGTTTCAATCCCAGGAAACATCATGTATAAATAAGGAATAACCAGAACCAAACGAAATGTATAAGAGACAAGACTTACTAAAAATCCCCGAAAGTCAGGGATTGAGGCCGCGATTTCTTTTTGCCAATTCTTCGTGCCTCTCCTGACTTGTCCGGGTGACTTTTGGAAATCTTGAATCTCTTTTTTTTTTTCTTATTGATTGATTCTTCTCTCTTGGGACCTGGCGTTTTTTTTGATGACCTTTGACTGAGATTGACACTGTTGATTGATTTGGTGCTTGTGATTTGAGCTGACTTTTGACCCGACTTGACTTTGCTGACTTTTTTGCTGCGACTGCTCTCTACTCATCTCTCATGTGGGTGACCTGACATACTTCTGCTGCTGCTGACATGTGCTTGATGATTCTTTTGAGACCGAACATGAAGAACCTGAGTGACATTGGGTGATGAGTGAGGGCCAATCGATGAGAGTGACAAGACGACCGCTTTTATTTTTGGTGAAACCCTTTTGGATCCTGCGTGCGTGCCTCTTCTTTTTTTCTTTTCCGGTTTCTTCTGTTTTTGTTTCGCTGGGAGGGCTCTTTGCAACTTGCATACTTTAATAGATTGGGCGGGATGGGAAACTTTGTGTTATATTATGGGCCTTTTGGAGGGTGAACGCTTTCTGTGCTTGTTATTTCCTTCGGCGTTTCTTACTTGGGATTCCTTTTTTTGGGGAGGTGTTCGATGATATATTACGAAAACCCGAGGAAAAAAAATGCAACAAATGGGCACGCATACAAATCAACGGGGACAAATCCATACGCTTCACCTTTCTTTTTACTTTTTCACACGGTCGAGAACCTTTTCGCTACTCATCGATTCTTTTTATACTCCACTCGGATTGAACGATATTCGCTGCCGAAAGAGGCACAAGAAAAAAACTCAAAAAAACGATTATACAACATGGAACGTCAGAAGAACCCTGTGAAGGGGAAAACTTCGGCATCGACGAGACGAAGAAGAAATACTCTACTCTTATCCTACTTAACATTCGCACGGTCCTCCCATTGCGAAATGATTACCCAAACAATCTCCTCTCAATTCCCTGCTGGGAAAAGAAAAGCACAAAATGGCAACTAAAAAACATACGACATACACGATAGCGACAAGAAAAGAAGGAAACTTCCAATTCCGCCTCCGCATCTACTGGGAATATGCCTGAGAAATCATGGACTCCCTCCCTCTCCTCACCGTCTCCCCTTTTTTAACAAATTGTATCTTCGAGAAATCGGAGCATACATTTGTTTTTCATATCTCTACTCTTGAATCGAAAACCCTATCTCGACTCGGATTTGTCAACATCAGATACTTACTACTCCAAAACATTCACCGCTCTTCTTATATATCTCGGGTATATTCTTATGAAAAAATCCCTCTTTTTCTTAATTTCTTCTTCCTTCCTCCCTTTATCTTTATCACTTCCTTCTCATCAACCTTTTACCTTTCTTGTCAATATATATCTATCTATCTGCATATGTGTATGTTCCAATTTTTGTTCTTTCCTTTCTCTTCCTTTCACGGTGGTATGGCATATGGTTGGGTTCTCTTTGCTTCAGTGGGGCACTTTTCTTCTGTTCCAGATTGAATTCTTGTTTTTTTTGTTTCTTCCAAGGGCGCGATATTGTTGCATACATAGATTCGTTTTTTCCTTCTTCTTCTTCTTCTTCTTCTTTCAAGCACATATTTATCAGCATCATCAACATCATATGTACAGATCAGATCCATATCGGGAAGGTGTATTTCTAATTTCTTCTTTCCCCCTCTTCTCTATTATTTATTATTTTTATTTCTTATATTTATTTTTACCTTTTATTCGGTGGGTGGTGGTTTTATTTTCGGGGTGGGTTTTTTGGGGGGTTGTCTGCAGGGGAGGATTTTATTTTTATCTATTTTAACTTCTTTATCTTTGATGAGATTTTATTTTATTCACTCTTATTTTACTTTTATTTTATCCCTTTGTTTATACTTTCTACCCTAGCTTACCCGGTTATATGATGCATGCTGCCTTCCCATTTTGAAGTGGGGATATATCGAGAGGTGAGAAGAGTTAAGCAGAGAGCCACAAGAACGACGCAGGTTGGGCAATAGACAGAAAGAACAAAGACAAGACAAGACAAGACAAGATAAAAAGACCTTAAAGGACAGATTGGCCGTGCAGTTTCTTCTTCTTCTTGAACTTATTTTTTTGCATAAAGCACCCCTTTTTCTTTTTCTGCTTAAAAATGAAGCGTCTCTTCTATAAGTTTCGTTCTTTGGTAATATTTCTCGACGTTTTTTCCCTTCGCTCTTAACTTTTTTGTTTGAGATTTTTTTTTCCTTCTTTTTTCTTCTTTTGATAAAAGTGGTTGCGTATATAAAAGTAAAAGTTAATTGAATTCGCGATGGATCGCATATATATACATATACATATCGATCGATTAGCTGTTGGGGATTTGGTTAAGGGCGTTATAGTGGGGACTAGAGGTTAATGGATGTAAAATTTGGGCATGTAAATCTATAAAGTGGGGCGTTTTGGTGGGGCGTAGTTGTTACTTTGTAATTTACGCGATATCTTAAGTGTAAATATGATTTTGGAAAGGGATGTAATCGGGGAAAATATAATTCATTATCCTTTTAAACGCCTTTTAAAATGCCTATCGAGAGCTGTGAGGTATCCTAAAATGCAAGATATATATATAAAAACATATAAGAAAGATCCCAGGCTAGAAATTTAATAAAGAGCGAAAGAGACCGAAGCTTTAAACCAGATCTTTATCTTCCTTTCGGTTTCTCGACTAGATTGTCGACAGCCATCTTTTCCACCTGTCGGGTTGGTAAGCTCCCCTCGTTCCTTACCACACCCTCTTCTGCCTCTTTTTCCCCCATGCCTTCTTCCTCGTCTCCAGTCTCGTCGCCCTCTCCATCATATCCCTCACTATACTCTTCATCTTCATCATCTTCTTCATCCTCAGTATCTCTCATACTCCTGCCCTGAACCAACAACTCCTCGACCATCTCCTCTCCAATCTTTTCAATAGCCAGCCTCAGTCCTGGAGAAATACTTCCATCGTCACCACCTCTGCTCCCACCGATATAGCCCTTAGCACCTATGCTGTCGATTTCCAAAAACCTCTTCCTCGGCCTTCCCCTCTTTTTCATGGGAGGAGCGTTCGGGTCCATTCTCATCAGTTGCTTTTTGAGGGTGACGCTGAGGCCGAAGGGGTCCTTTGTGGGTCTGCCACGTCGCTTTTTGACGGGGGTGCCGTCTTCGTTCATGTAGCCTGAGGATTTTAGGTAGGATGTTATTCGGGGATTTGAGAGGTCGAGGTTGATGGGGGGTGAGGTGGATCGACGTCTGCGGGAGGCGGGTTTTGGTTTTGTGGTTGTGGGTTTTGTGGTTGGTTTTGTAGCGGTGGTGGTGGATGTTGTGGTGGGTTGGTGTTCTGGGTTTGAGGCTGGGGAGCTTGGGGGTGATACTGAAGAGAGTGGAGGGGATAGTGACGAGGATGAGGAGAGGTAGTTGGTGGGTTCGATGTATTTTTCTTTTGGGGGTGTGGTGATGGTTTTATCTTCCTCCTCTAGTTCTTCCTTCTGGACTTCCTTCGAACTATTACCGCTTGGTTTACCCTCACAATCACCACGATCACGACCCCCCTCGCCATCATCCTCCAACTTCCTTTTCTTACTACTCCCTCTAACCACCGGCTCCACCCTCTTCGCAAAATTACCACTCCCAACACCATTCCCAAAGCTACCATTAACACACTGTAAATCCCTACTAGCGACCATAACAACGCCCGCTTTATTCGACGGCGTAAAAGTCGGATGAGTAATATGATGTTTCCCCAATGCTATATCCTGAACGACCACCTGAGCGGAAGGTTGTGTATGATTCCTCGGTAGGTTGATTTTGTGCCATGGTATTGTGTTTACGGTCAAGCCCGAGGAAAGGATTATAGACCACAGGAGGTCGTATTTTTCGGGTTCGGTCCAGAGTTCCCGTTGCGGTGTTTGGGGGATTGTTGATAGTGTTGGTAATGTCGATGGGACGGGGAAGTGGGTATTTATGGAAGAAGAAGGGTTCGGAGCTATTGCTATAGGTGTAAACCGCGGAGAATGTAGAGAAGGTAGATTCGAGATCGAAGGTAGAGGGGGGTGAGGAGGGTGCTGGACCTCCATTGTTGCTACTCTTTTTTTATATTTTTTTATATATACGGATTCCTGTGTTGAGGTGAGGTTGGAGTTGTGTTGAGTGTGTGGTATTTTTGGTGACACAAGCGGCCGGGGTTTGCAGGGCAACCAAGAGTGATGGTTTTTGGTGGGTTGACGATGCCGTCGTCGAGGGCCAACTGCGGATATTGGATCTTGGGAGGGTGTTTTTGCTCCCCTTAGGTTTGGTGGATATAGCTGTTTTCAAGCTTCATAGTAGGAATAAGGGTCCCAGGAGGGGTTTAGAAGAATTTTGTTTTTCTTTTTTTGGAAAAAAGAGAGAAGAAAGAGTATAGCAGGCCAGAAACCCGTTCTGTGGGAGCTTGTAGTGTAGTTGGATATAAGAGGTAGTATCTAGACGACCAAGGCTAATGTTTTTGGCAACCTAAAGAGATCAAGAGATTCGGTAGAAGAGAACAAAGGTAAATAAAGAGTAACCAACAGAGAAACAAAAGAGCAGTAGAACTCGATCTCGAGTTCCAGTAGTCGGAGGGGGCATTTGGGAGCTTATATTGTAACAGTATGTCCACTAGCTTTTTTTCTTTTGCCCTTCTTTTTTTTTTTTTTTTTTCTTTCCTTTCTTCCTTTCGTGGGGTGACGAAAAGAAAGGGAAAGGAAAAAAAAAAAAAAAAAAAAAAAAAAAAGGATTTGATCGTAATAGTTTTCTGTAATTTTCCGTTCTTTTCCTACTTTTTTTTGTTTCTTTTTCTTTTTTCCTTTTTTTTTTTTTTTTCTTTGCTATTTCATTTGAGTTCGTTTTTTTTTTTTGTTTTGGTCGATTCTCTTTTTTTTTTTTTTTTTTTTTTTTTTTGCAGTTTCCCGACCAGAATTCAGAAGCCTATTGGTCAGCTTAGCTTTTTGTACCAGGCAGCGATTGCCCGTGGTTGGTTCAATTTCCAAATTGAAAGAGAAAAAAAAAAAAAAAAAAACTTCTACCACGCCGACATTTTTCAAGGAAGTAAAAAAAAAAAAAAGGAAAAAAAAAAAAAAAAAAAGAAGGGAAAAAAGAAACATCGTCAGCAAAAAAAAAAAAAAGCCCCTCACGAGCCCTTCTTCCAAGGATAATATAGACCATACAGTATGCATATTTTAGGGGACCTCTCTTCGGGATTCACGGGTCTTACTCAAGACAATAGGCTCATTAAAAATTGGTATTATTATTATCACCGTTATTGTTGTTTGCTTTGTGCCTGGTCGAGGGTATAGTATAGTAGATCGTAGACCGGGTGTTCGGTTTTTTTTTTCTTTCCTACCTAAGAAAACTTACCAGTCTTGGGAAAATAATATCCTACGGATCCACAGATGGCGATTAGTCGACGTCATGACCATCAAATAGCAAGTTTGGATGATGTTACCGGTATTTCTTTTATATAAAAAAAACCTAACTTTTGCGGAATGTTCGGTTTAGATATATAATATTTGAGATAAAACACCCATCTAGCACCCTTTTATTTGAAAGAATGTTTTATTATAATTTTTTATTTTTTGCGGATTTCACATCTCTCGTGTGTTTCCTGTTGAGTCGTAGTATATGCATACATCCACACACACGCCGTCTTAACTTGGCTACCAATAGAGATCGAAAGGTAAGGAAAAGAAAGAAAAACTTGTTGGCTTGCATAGCTTCTTCAGGATACCCCGTACCAGATAACCAAAAAAATTTTAAAATCCGAAGGGTAAAAAAAAATATAATACAAGAAATGAAATAGGAGGAAGGGGGTGTAATGTCCTGAAGAAGCATCCGGCGAACAAAGGAATCCTGACAAACCGAAGGAAACAAACAACTAAATACCATAGATTTGGAAGGAGAGGTTAAGGAAATATAAGATGTCAAATATCGCAAAAGGAAAGCTATTTGGGTTAGTAGGTTAGTAATAGTTAGTAAATAATAATGGGGGAAGAGACCAGATATCTAAAAGGAAAAAGAAAAGTAATATCGCCCCGGGGTTTTGCTCCATGTAAAAAAGAAAAGGTCCCTGATATTATCGTACAAAGGAAATAATGGAAATGACGAGACAGATAGATGGTAAGGAAAATGACTCCGTGTTTTTTTGATGACAGATAAAAAGAAATGGAAAGAGGATAAGGAAAAGTTTAAAAAGGCATAATGATAATTCGGTGTCAGTATATGAAAAAAAAAAAAAAAAAAAGAGAGAGAGAGAGAGAGAGAGAGAGAGAAAGAAAGGGAATCGTCAAGAAAAGCCCTGAAATAAGACGTTCCCGGCGTTTATTGCGTGTGGTCGTAGATACTTGTATCCCGTATCAAGCGTCGTTAAAAAGAAGTCGCCAGCATTCATCCATGTGGAATTAAGGTATAAGCAAGGAAAAAAAAAAAAAAAAAGAAAAAGACGTCATCCGGTTTCCAACCCTCATGGTCGCCTGTTTATTAAGCCGTCTTGAATCTCGTCAATCATCTCAGCAATAACATTCCTCGGGAACTCTCCAGTATTCGGTGTCGCCGGCGCAACATATGACCTGCGCGATCTCATCCCGGATTCGGTACCGGTTTCACTGTTATTAGTACTGCTTCCCCCCGCGACCCAACCCGTACTACTTAATAAGCTAGGGCTTGGGGCTGGCTGAGCTTTGTTCGTGGTTTGCGCATGCTGCTGTTGTCGACTTCTCTGCGCTTCCCTCTGTACACGCATCCGTCGCATGCTCTCAACGGGGCTGATTTCGAACCCGGGCATCGGAGGGGTAACCTTGCGCTCTAATGCTGCGGCCCAGCGTGCCTGCCAGGCAGTTGTCGTTTCCTCGGGTTCCCCATTGGAGGCATTGTTTTCCATGCTGCTTTTACGGGATTGATTGCCTAAGCTGTGGGTACTTGAGCTATCGTCGCGGTTATGGGTTTCAACTTCACGGAGGGAGTGCGCTTTCTGTAGTGGGCTAGCGGCTAGACGAACGCTATGCTCACGCTCTGGGGAATCACAGAGAGGGATATTGATGCCCATTCCCTTGATTTGGGATGGTATTGAGATTGGGAACGGCCTTAGACTAGTTGTCGGGGTTGAAGCGAGTGGTGGTGATGTTGGGGTTGGCGAGATTATACTCTGGCTTTGTCTCTGTGCTGCTGCTGGAGCGCCGCTGTTGCTTCCCATGCTGTTCGTTCGAGGGCGCGGCTGGGGCGGTGTGCGAGGCGGTGTAGGCATCGAGGAGCTTCTGTGACTGCGAGTTGTAATTCCATTTTGGGAGCGACGCGCACGGGCATGAGGTGGTGCACCAGGGTCTGGGCTTGTTGCCTCTGCGGCCGCGATAGAGTATGCTATCCTATCCTGCATTGGCAATTCAGAAGTATCCCATTCATCGAAGCCTGCCATCTTCGAAGCTTCACGTTCCGCGATTGAGAGTGGAGAAGCCATTGGCGCTGGAGATGCTGGCGCCCTTGACTTTGGTCGGTTGATGAGGCTTAGGAAAGGCGAGGTGTTTCCTGGAAGACTTGTTGTAGAGTGGGCGAATGGTGATGGTTCCAAGTTATGTGGATATGGAAGAGGCGAACGAGGAGGCCGTTCCGGTGGGGCAGGGCTGTGTCGATTGAAGCTGGCCGCCCGCGCAGATCTAGTGAATGGCCTCGACCAATTCTTCTGCGCATGAGCGATGAGGACCGTCTGTCTAGGCGCTCGCGGTTCTCCAGGCTTTGTTATCGAGCGGGCAGACTCTGGACGGTCATCATTCGTTTCCGCAGTCTCAAGATCGTCGATACGTCTGTCCAGGATGTCCTCCTCCTTCTGTACTGTAGAGCGTCGGTACCTCAGAGCAATTAACAGTGTCCAAAAAATAACCTCTAGCGCCAGCTTCAGAACCCAGATCGCGATTGCTGCCATTAGAATCCATCGAGTGTCTCGAACTACAACCGTATTCGGTAGCCATTTAAACTGTAGGACGCTGACGCTCCATAAAGCTCCAGTGGCTATCGCAACTATAAAGCATGGAAAGCCGCCCGATAACACAGTCACCAGTACCGAAAACTGCCATAACGAAAAAATTAATATCAGCGTCGTCGATATGACGTTGAAGACCCCTGCGATCACGAATGGTACCCGTAGTTGAGAATCACCCAACCATACGTATACCGCTATCATAGACAGCAGCACGGTGCTTGCTACCGATAACAGCAGAGCAATCGCCGAGAAGACTCGAATATATCGAACTGCGAACGGTGCATCGCGGGGGATCACCATTTGGATCGTAAGTAGTCGTTAAAACTTGGCCAACGCCGCCGCCTAGTATATAGGAAAGTCCAGAGCCGTCGATGAAAAGTCTGAAATCAAAAACAACCAGATATTACAGGCCTTAATCTCCTTGCCACGTTTTAAAGGATAGTGGTGTATTTCAGCCTTCAAATTTTCCCCACTCACTCCAAAAAAAAAAAAAAAAAAAAAAAAAAAAAGACAGTCTTTCCCTTTCCTTAAAACGAGTGTATAGGTGAGAGGAATGGAGAAGCGGAGGGAGGGGTTGGACTGGGCGGCGTGATGGGTGTGTGTACCGAGTCGGAGAATAAATCTAATTTCAAATTCCCTTCCTTCGGAATATACAGCTGTTCTTCGAGATTATTCCTTCAAGTCAAATTTTAGATCGGTGTGTGCACGAGTTGAAAAGGAATTCTGTTTTGTGCTACCTCGAGATGGCATCACGAACAAGGTAACCCACCCCAACTTTGTGTGTGATTGGGAAAAAAAATTAGAATGAAAACAGACTAATTCGATCTCCCTCTAGATCAAGAAAGGCTGTGTACCGGCCGAGGCGAGAAGGTAGAAGAGGAGGGAAGGGGTGGTAGGATAAGATGGATTGCTGGTAAACGCCTTGGTCCAGGTATTAATTATCGACTTTGTAAGACTACACCTATGACAAATTTTTTGATAAGTTTACTACCTAGGATTAAAAAAGGCAATGCTATTTCTTCTCCGGGAGGGGCTCACGATTCATGGAAGGAGTATAGAAGGTTAAAGGCTTACCTGAAGTTACAGTCGGGATCGGACCCAAGAGATGATTCGTATGCAGGAGCCCGAGACAAGAGGATATATGCTGGACAATTGGCAATTTCCTCTCTTGATTCTACTATCCTTGACGGGTAAGGTATAACGGCGAAAGGAAAAACAATCTGATAGAATAAATCCAGAAAAGAAAATTCCGTGGGGCGTAATTGAGTGCGAAGGTGGAAGTTTGGGGGCGAAGTTGGAGGTGTTCACACTAGCTGTAAAGGTATATAACGAGCGTATTGGGCAACTAAGGACCTGTGATGTTTCAAATCCGATGTTTCGAAGGTTTCGAAGTCTCTCCGGTCTCAACGGAAAATTCTTGGTGGAAAACGAGCAAGAAAGGGAATAATGAGTGACAACTAGTTGGAAATAGTAGAAAAGGAGTGTAGAATAAAGGTCAAAGACTCTTCCGCCTGCCCGCTGCCATCAGCCCGTTGGTGATGCCTGACCGGTGTGGCAATGCTTGTTTCTACCTGACCGAGGGCGGGAGCCAATTGGCGAGCCGGATCCCAACCCTTACCACGGTTGCTCGAATGATATCAGATTGATAGGTCTTTGGATCGGGTCAGTGCACATGTAAGGAATGAAGATTGTCGAAGGGGACCGTTTCTTGGGGCCTTTTTTTCTTCAAGTGCTTCCTCGTTCCTGCAGGATGTGAGGTTTGTGTCGAGTTAATTCAGCCAAGCAATCGAGTAGTGCTGGATCCGAAGCACCCCACGGCTGACCGAATTGTGAAACCGTTGGAGAGTTGAATGTCGAACCGACTGGACTCCCTGGCAGGCCTTCAGGTCTGCCTCGAAAAGAACCCAAGAAAGTTGTCGATTGAACGGTTGCACGGAGTATGACCGTAGGCAAATTGCTCACGAGATCTGACGAGGTTGAAGAAGGACAGGACTGCAAGAGAAAGCTGGAGAAGAGGTTATGTCTTATTTTCCGAGCTGCAAAAATAGACCTTGCACTTTGTCCAATCGACTTTATTATTTTCCTTCAACGGATTAATGCCCCTGGTCCCGGTACCTGGCGAAGTTTTCGCGTTCAAGTATCGGCATCATCCAATCATGTTGTTGGTTTAGTCTATCGATAACGCCTCTAAAGGAGTAATTTCCGTTAATTTTCGAGACTTAGCCTTTTGCATCGCTGGCAATACTGTCCGCATAACGAATTCGGTCAGCTAAACTGCTTAAATCGATACCTCTGACGTTGCAAACTGCAATTTTATAGTATGCGCTTGTACAGGGGCGAGGAACTTCGTGGCCCATGCAATTTCCTCACCCCTGCCGGTTCGGCAGGTGGCAGTACCAAGAAGATACTATAAACGCCCGGCCTCACCCGCTGCAGGTTCGGCTGCGGATCGAAGGCACAAAAAGTAACCGTCAGGTACTGGCCAGGCCTACTGCGCACTCATGTTCGCGTTCGTGTAATATAACAATATCGAAAAATATTACGGTGCTACTCGGAGCCCGTCTGGTGTGGTGTGTGCTATATGCCATGATCAGTGCAGATGGTCATTGACATCTGCATACTTGGCTGTGCACGCATAATCTCGGAGAGACAGCTAATTCGCTCGAGGTTGGATGTTGGCAGCCTCACGATATGCGTGGTGAAAGGGGATGTTCAAATAGCCATGGTGAGAGTCTCCCAGCCCATATGGCCTTCATTGCATGGGGTATGGGATTAGGCACGGTATAAATCTTGTTCGACGGAACACAGATTTGTTTATCCTGGAAAGCTGAAGAAGGTCCGGATATGAAATGGATTGAAGAAACACCTGCAGCTAGTCTCCTGGTGCATGCCGTCCCTGACATGCAGTCGAGGCAGCTGCCAGAACAAACGTTATCATAGATGGCGGTATAGATCAGACGCAACTCGCACCGGCGTTTGCTGAACACTTGCAGTAGCGTGATCCGGCCCTATTCTCCATCATGCGTTACATACTTACTTACTTACATAGCATGGAATTGCCGGCTCCGTGCTCTTGATAAAAGCCGATAGTGGTGGGTGGGGCGAGAGCCCGACTGTGGCTTGAGAAGCACCGTCCGATCCTTTGGACTCCGCAATGACTCGGGTCCTAAGCTTGAACCGAACACACTGCATCCATCCGCCCTGCAGCAAAAAGTAGCCAACAGGGACAGCCATCTACCCTATGTCTGGAGGTATGTAGGATGTATGTATGTCTTTCCGGTCTGGAGGAATGTGGTAGAGGTACATGTCCCACAGGCACATGCATACTGCTGACTAGGCCGTACACAGGCGAGGGGAAGGTAGTCATACCTCTTTGTTCGTCCACAAGCTAGAATAGCCTCTGAACGCTTCTGATTTGTGGATGACCGGGGAGATGGTAAAACCGCAACCAGGCCCAGGAGAACGCTAGCTCAGTTAGAGTCTGCGAGCGAGTGTATTCTGTCTGTACTTTCTGTGGGTTTCGATTTCCATTTCTAAGATGGAAAACGAGGACTCGGACGAAGCTGAAGGATTCGATGGAGGAGATTCTTGATATCTCCCATCGACCCAGCTGTTGAATCCTCCCGCAAGATTGAGCCACCGTGACACTTCCGTCTCTGCTGGCCGTTGGATTTCGAAGGAAACCGGACGTTCCTGTGCATTTTCGAGGCCACTTGTCGATGTTCTTGCGTGCCTGTCTGGTGGTCTTTTGAATCGGTTTGGTTCGTTGGTTGGGATCCGTTGGCTTGTGGTGGTGTCCCAGGCTTCCATCCAAACCTCGCTCGCTCGCCTCTTGTCTCGTCACCTTTCCTCTCTTCCTTCTGTCTGCAACCAACCTCCCTCAACACCATCGCTACCACCAAACCTCATCGTCCCCTTCAGCTTCATCATCGCCATCAAACCATCTTCTTCTTTCTTAGCTTCAGAGAGACCGAAGGAGCTTGCCCAGCATGTCGGACATAGTAAAGCTCACGTTCAAGGTAACTCGCCATCTAGCTTTGCCCCGCTGTCCCGCACGAAAAACCCCTCCAGCTCCCTCCTAGCTCCTTCCTTGGACAACCGCGTCAGCTTCTACCGACATTCAAACCTCTTACTGACATTTCGCTACTCGTCCAGGATCTCAAGAATGACCGGTTTACCCTCGAGGCTGCCACTGATGATACCGTAAGTCACCTCCGACACGTTGCCGACCTACGCCATCTAGGATATCTTCGGTATCCACCCGTCCATCTGAACAGGTTCACGTCTAATACGCATCGCCCGATGATAGATCCTAATAGTCAAAGAAAAGATCCAGTCCGAGAAAGGATGGGAGCCATCTGCTGTGAAGCTCATCTATTCCGGTAAGCCTTCGTCCCTGACATGTCACGCCATACACAGCTCAGGCTAGCTAAGTTCGATCTTTCCATACATAGGCAAAATCCTACAAGACGCACAGACCGTCGGATCTTACAACATCGACGAGAAGGGTTTCATCGTCTGCATGGTTTCTAAGGTAATAGATAGATACACCTAACCTGTTATGCCTCCTTCCGTGACACGCCTTTCGCTCCCTGTGAGCAAGTTTTGAGGCTGCAATGAACAACGGCTGACATATATGTTGCGGGAACGTAGCCAAAGGCCGCTCCAAAGGCTTCATCGTCGAGTAGCGCTGCGGTTCCATCCACACCAGTCAAATCATCCACACCGGTCCAAACACCTTCTGCTCCAATTGCGAATGCTGCCTCCTCGTCTGCCATCCCAGCTGCCGTTCCAGAAACACCAACACCCGTTCCACAAGTTGCTGCCACATCGCAGCCAGCAACAGCTGCCTTCAATGACCCATCCTCGCTGGCCATGGGTTCTGCCCGTGAGAATGCTATTCAACAGATGATGGAGATGGGTTTCGAAAGGCCAAATGTTGAGGCTGCTATGCGTGCCGCTTTCAATAACCCAGATAGAGCCGTCGAATACCTCATGAGCGTGAGTTTGAACATACCATATACTAGTTTTTCAAAGTCTTTGCTAATCCTAATTTTGTTAAAGGGTATCCCCGAGCACCTTCAGAGAGACACAGCCCCTGCTCAATCTTCACGAGCCCCACCTACGCAGCCACCCGCTAGTGCAACAGCAACAGCTGCCACTACCGAGTCCCAACCAGCCGCTGATGCCGACGAGCCTGTTAACCTCTTTGAAGCCGCTGCTGCTCAAAGGCAAGGAAGCCGTGGTACTCCAGCTGGCGGCCGTGGAGGTGCTTCAACTAATCCATTGGCAGCCCTCGCAGGCGGCGCTGGTGGTGCCAATCTCGACTTCCTCCGCAACAACCCACAATTCCAGCAGCTAAGACAAGTTATCCAGGAACATCCACAGATGCTCGAACCGATTCTTCAACAAGTCGGACAGGCTAACCCACAGCTTGCCCAGCTTATCTCGACAAACCCCGAAGGTTTCTTGAGACTTTTGAGCGAAGGAGTTGATGATGAAGAGCTTGCTGGCGCAGCTCCCGGAGGTGGTTTGGCTATCCATGTTACCGAGGAGGAAAGAGATGCAATTGAGAGAGTACGTTGAAATCCCTAGCATTCTTCAGATAATATAGAAACTGCAACTGACATCTTGTAGCTTTGTCAACTCGGTTTCGAGCGTGATGTTGTCATCCAAGCCTACTTTGCATGCGATAAGAACGAGGAAATGGCTGCCAACTTCTTGTTCGAGAACCCCCAGGACCCGGAACCATAAAATTTTCTAGCATCTTTTGTTATTGTCTTCGCTCCTCCAGATGCCTTCGTTCTAGCGTTTCATATGATGGAAAATCCTTTCGCTTTCTCCTTTGTCCCGTTACACGCTCCGTGAAATGATATATTGTATTCAATCCGATCAAACAAATTAATGAGGGAAGGGAAGGAATTTCTTTTTTTTTTGTTATTATTCTTTTTTTCTCTCTGTCCTTTTAACAATGGGGGGTTTTTCTCTGAGATTGTTTCCTTTTGCCCGATTACTACTTATGCTCTCCTACCTTTATACTCTATGATTTCACCTTACTTCCCAAAACCCGGCACCACGACACCCCTATTACTTTTTATTCTTGTTCCTCCCCCTCCACACGCATACCCACACCCACGCATACAAAATCTACGAAACCTGAATCGAATCGCTGGAACCTGTGCTCTCCCTCTCCTCCCGTACATGTAGTCGACTCTTATGGTGTTTCTGTGTCTTATCTGCAATCAGTGTATCTAAAAGGTGTCAAATATCTTTTTTGTGGTCTCTATTACGATATTTGGATCTCCATTCTAAGGCTCTTGTAGAAAGTGAAGAGAGGGCTTTTTTTTTTCGTGTCATTATTGCAGCTAGCTGGACGTCGGTTTTGAGAATATTAACTTGAGTTATGATATCATATCATGGCCATGGGTACACATGGACATGCATGCATGGTCATTCATGTATACACCCATATATGGCTATCGTCCAATATTATGCAACGTGGAATAATACAACATCCAGCCTAACTCTACAGCTTCACGATCAATCAAACCATAGAAAAAAGGAATTGAGCGGGTTTTTAATTCTTTATTTTATTTTTTATTTCTTTCTTTCACTTTATCTGTTCTATTCACAAAAGGTAGCTGGCAGACTAATCCCTGTGACCTCCCTATCGATCTTCCTTCCCCATAAAAAAAAAGAAAAACAATAACGTTCCTTCCTCTAAGTTTGGAATATAAAAAAAATGATGAAAGGAAGCGTTTAATCTTAGAGTTCCCCTTCTTAGCTGGGAATTCCGTAAAATACAAATAGTACTGTATTAAAAAAGGGAAGAGAACAAAAAAAAGGAAAATCAGGTAACGCATTGTAGCGAAGACTAAACTCAGAAAAAGCGGGAGTCGAGTTAAAAAAAGAGGTATAAAAGCATCGACCCTTTCTAAACCAAGAAGATAACACAGTAAACGCCTGTTACGAATATTCGAAACGGGAAAAGCAGATAGAGTAGGAAATATAAGAAAGAAAAAAAAGGAGGTAAGAGTAATACGCGTGTCAACAAGGGAGTGGAAAGAAAAACCAAAGAGTAACTTGTGCGTCGATCTTTTTTTTTTTAAGGGGTTTATTTGTTAGTTGCCAGACATTGATTCGAGCCATGATGAGAAAGCAGATGTAGAAGACGTAAATGTCTGAATGGTATTGTTCGCATGCATGCTGCCGTTGTTGCCTGTTGTTTTTGCGCGGATAAAAAAGCAGAACTTGAACAAAGGAAATATAGTGAACGTGGAGTAGAGGCCAGTCGTGTTAGGTCCTCTCCATGATAAAAAAAAAGACATAAGGAAATATGTAAAGAGAGTGGAGTTTCGGTGTAGTCTTTGGACTACACACTGAACCCAGGCGCAAGGCAATCGGCAGCAGTGGCAACGGAACAAGACAAGCAGACAAGACGAATAAACATCGACCATACTCAACTGGAAAGAAACCATGAGGCGGAATGGAAAAGAACCAACACAGTAGAATAAGACAACAGTCTACTCCAGGTTTCCTGAGCAGAGAAGCGTAGCGGTAGAAGAGGCAGAAGGGGAAAAAAAAACTCGAGAAATGGAGATGGGTATCAATAGGTTTACAAGTTTCCCAGAGCAGTAAAAGAGAAATGCGGTGCAGAAACCAGAAGCGATATTGTTACAGAATAGGCAAGGAAATGGTGCGAACTCGAGGAAAGACAAAAGCGGCGATGTAGGAATGGGTGGCGGTTATGACAGGCTTTCAAAGCCTTTACGCCAGCAAGAGGCGGTATTGTTGATGGGAGACGGTAAGATACTCGGTCGAAAGGAAAAATGTAAATATGGCGATGCAGTGTAGATAAACCCGAATAGAAAACTCCCCCCACGTACTCCGCCCTATAACTCCGTTGGATAGATGAAAACGCGAAGATATGCATGCATTAGTCAGAAGAAAGAAAGAAAAAGGCCATTTGGGTGCAAAAAATATCCAGAACCAGTAAATGGTTGGTTTGCTGCCGTCGGTACACGTGGATTTTATCGTTTACCGCCGTTGGATACCCCTGGTGACTCTGCCGCTACGTCGTAGTGTCAACGGCTCGAGTCGGCCTCTTCCGTTGCCTTGCATTCTAGCGCGTTTAATCTTCTCCTCTTTTCGCTTTTCGTTGATTAGCCCGACACTACCCGCTTCAACGAGATCCTTCCATCTCTGACCGACGCTTAATCCGTCTCGTCCGATCGTGTTGGCACATTCAACCCAGTCTCGTTCGGATAGTCGCATCTTTGCTAGGACCATCCCAACGAGTTGCTTGTCCTCTTCTTCGCTCCAGGGGCCTAGGTTTCTCCGAGTGGTCGAGATACGTTTCGAAGAGGGGCCACGGATACGAGTCCTTTTTGGTGTAACAAACGGGTCATCCAACATGTCATCATCGGAATCGCCATGGAAAAGCGAAGACTCTATCTTTGGCGCCGGAGGACAGACAGTCGGTGTACCAAGTTGGACGGGAGTCATGAATGGGAGGGCTTGACGGGGCGTGGAGCACTCAACAGCCGAGGAATTTCGTTTTCGCTTGTTATTGCGCGTGACAATCGTATATGTGTAGGTATTTCCGTTCGTCGCAGCGCGGGGTGTCGAGACTTCGACCTCACTGTCGTCCGCAGGAGTCGTCCATCGCGTGTGTATTATTTGTTTCGAGGGTGTTTGAGGACTGGGCGTCCGGGAGGGTGTCGGTGTCGCAAGGGCGGATCTACCGTATCGCGATTTGGTGATCGCACCAGTCGGATAAGTCGATGGTGTTTTATCAAGAGATAGAAGGTGATTTAGTGCAGCAGTGGTGTTCGCGACCCTTTCGCTGCGGGGAGTAAGAGGCCTCGCGGCGCCATTGGTCATGGAAAGTCCCAGTCCGATGTTGGCGTGGCACGGTATTAACGAAGTCGCATGTCGCTGAGTCTGCGATCGAGCGGCCGTCCGAGAACGACTGACACGAAAGGTGTTCTCGCAAGGGAGAACAGACGGAAGCAACATTGTATTCTGTATTGGCGACAAAACAGCGGTTGGTCGGAGGGTCTGGCGCAGGGTAGTCGAAGGATAGAAGTACGCGATTTCAGGCGGAGGACGCTGAATGGCGCTGTCAAAAAAAACTTAGGAAGACCCGTGGTCGCAGGAGGGGAACGGCCTTATAGTCGCTGTCAGAGCAGAGCCAGAGGAGTGCAATCGGAGCCAGAAGCCGGGAAACACTGGTGAGATTCGAGGTCGGGGTGAAGTCGAGCAGGCTGGTGGTGATGAAGAGGTGACGTGAAGTTGTGGTGGTGGAGGGTTTGGATGGTGATGAGGTTGATGGAGTTGACAGAAAGCGTGCGTTGGAAGTCCCCACAAATGTCAACAAGCCTTTCCAATCACGGTCTTCTAACACGTATTGTCTTCTTTCCTGCCAAATCACCGCCAAAGCAGCAGGTCCAAGCGGCCTCCACTAATTAATTATCCAAATTCGCTATCGCAGAGAGGGAAGTCGGAGATATCTCTCTGGCCGTTAGCTGATGAAGGGAATGTTTAGGGAATAAAGTCCAAGAGATGAGGGGGGCATCCTGCTAATGAGTGCGGGAAGGCTACGTACCGTTACTCACAAGCACCGCCAGCGGACGAGGGCTCTTCGCTCCCTTCGACTCCTCTGCTGAAGGGGAAGAAGGAAAAAAAAGGAAATTTCGTCCTTTCTTTTCTTTTCCTGTCGGCGGCATGCGCTTCATGAACGAATCGCTCCAATTCCCCACCAACCTGGCCTGTTTTCCCTTCCAAGGGTGGCCATCTTTGGCAAGGGCATCCTCTATTTTCGTTCTGCGTGTGCGCAAATTTGAAAAATCTACCCCATGACCAAGGGTGCAGGATGAGGGGAAATCAAGAGAGAGAGGGAGAAAAAACTCCAGAACCCTTGGAAGTTTCTACCCTGGTGCCTGCACCTGTCAATTGGCCTTACACTTAGTTACGGCACCACGGCGGAGGGGGATTTGTCTATAGAGGCATAGCCTCTTCTCCCCGGCCCTCGTCTATAGCGACATCACTTAATACTACGCACTACGTCGATGTTTACGGAAGATAACCAACATGGTGCGGGAGGAGAGGGAAAAGAAGCCAGAACACAGAGGAAACGCGGAACGGCATTGTCAAATTCGAGGACTACTCCCTAGCTTCAAGAAACTCTTCGGAAAGGGCCCTTGTCCAAAGTATTGTCGATATCATACGATATCATAAAGCCCAAAAGTTTCCTACTGCAGGGAAGGGAAAAAAGGAAAAAGAAAACTCGCACCAAATGCAATGCGACGCTCAACTCGCGTTCGGCTCGAGGTATCACCCAATTTTTTTTTTTTTTTTGTCTTGGAGCAGGCACAATTACTTTTTGATATCAGTCAAGAAATCCTGCATATTCCTCTGAATGTCTCTTCTATATTTGTGAAGGATGCATCGGAAAGACAGTTCTCCTCCCGAGCTCCTCGATGTATGACTTGCAGCACAACCTCAGCTCGAGATTACAGCCTTGAATATAACTCCCACCAGTTCTCCACCCAAAGCCTCTTGGTCCCGATGAGGTATGTACATGCACACTTGTGATAATGCCTACCCCCGTCTGCGATGGTGCGTGCAGGAAAGACGCAACAGACCGAACCAATCGAAGAAATTTCTCAAGAAGCCATCGATTCGCGAGAAGACTCCCAAATGATTTCTGAAACTTTTGTTTCCAACCTTCCAACGGGTCCAACTAAGGCACAGTTCACCAACAAGTTGCCTACTAACTGTGATAACTCTGGCATATCTGTCAATATGCATATTTTCCTCCCTCTCAGTCTGACCGCAAACGCGGGTCGGCGAAGGGTATTCCAGACCGAAAAGACGGGATTGTGTCCCGTCTCCCAAAAGCCTCACAAACCCTAAAATATGGGTCACCAGGCCCCCATCAGCCAAAAAAAAAGACGCGTCGACTTTACAGATGGGAAGAGCAGAGGCCACACTGCAATTGCCTTCCTGCGAATGCCCTCATGACATAATGTTTCATTTCCCACACCATTTCCCCTCATTCTCAGGGCTTGCGGAATTCTTCCCTTTCCCACTTTTTTTTTTTCGCGTCCGCGCCCAAGGAAGTTGTGGAAATTCAGAGATCTCGTAAAGAAGGTTTGACAGCAGGTTGACTTCACGATGACATCTCCACTTTTAGCTACTCTCAAGCTTTACAAGGTCGAGACCATCAATCAGCAATCTCTCAACCCCAAACCTCTCTCTCTTTTGCCCCTCTCTCTCAAAAGAAAGACGATAAGATTGGCACATGCCAAAACAGATGTTAAGGGTTTACCGTTTCCATTATAGATGAGACTCCACACCACCATCAGACTTGCAGGGATTAAAAAATCGGTACGCGTTTTCCTTGGGCAGGGATCCCGCAGCGCGTTGTTGTTTACGTTGTGGATTTCCTAATTTGGAAAATTCTCGATGGGAAAGTTGCGACGGCTGTGTCGAAAAATGTGTTGAGGTCATCACTTTGCTCACTTTGGTAAGGAACATACGAGAATGCACATACATATGATATCAGGGTTATGCATTGCTTACACTCTGATGATTCATCGATGAGCTCACAAGTCCCCACAGGATCTCATCTCTACCGCCGATTGAACGTAAATAATTGTATGCCATTGAAGCATGAAGCTTCAGGAGCTTTGACACGATGCAGGAACCAAGCATGCCCTCCCCCATGCTCGCTTCCGTTTCATTTCCCGGACGCCAGTAAGCACCTTATTTTTGTGGATTCTCCAATTGCAAATCTTTGTTTACATTTTTTTACTTTGTCGGATAAAGATTAGAGGAACATGGTCAATGCCGGTTCCTTTTTGTACCTGCTTTTTATGCACGACATGAAATCTGTATCACCGTTTTTTGGCTGGAGGGGGAGACGAAGGTTTAGGCCGATTAATTGCGTATCTATAGAGTAAATGTTTATATAGTAAAGCCATATAAACGAGGTTGGCGAGGGATTAACCTTGGAGAAAGTAGCTCCGGAAGATGGTTAATCCCGTTTTCTTCTTTCTTTCTTCCGAGCTAAGCTCTAAAATTCTAGTATGCTCTGTGATCGATACAGAACCAGGAGGGAAAGTATGCACTTGATAGTCCCGTAAACGGGACTCCGTACAACTGATGCTGGTTCAATGTTACACAAAGAATTCCGAGTTCGACTCTTAACCCCTGGCTATATATACAGAACGGTGCTATGCCCATCTATGTGGCTATGCTAACGGTATTCGTCGTAGCAAGTAATGGGATCGATATCGCGGGTCTGAATATTGTCATCCTTTGGCTCGTAATAGTAAGATAATCTGGCAGTTAAGTTTCGGGGTGGTAGTGATCAAGGGTTTAGTTCAAATACGTACTCTTTTGTTTTAAATGTTTTTCGGTGATAATCTTAATTTCGATTGTGCGATTGTCTCGTAGTTGTAAAACTCCAACTAGCTAGCTGTGCAGCTGTGGGTAAAACCATGTCGCATTCGGGGAGTTCTAGACTTTTACTTTCGTTATGACTTTGATGTATAGAGGTGCACCTAAACACAGTTCTTGGATATTAATATTAATTGTTCCGGAGCGGACTCGAGGGATTGATTGTTCGTAACAGCTACCATACTTTCTTCATTTCGGGGTCGACCACGGAGCTCGCTATCATTAATGCAAAAGTGATCATAGATTTCAATAGCCTTCTTCTACAGGCTTCGCTTCCCCCAGCCCCTCTCTAAAGTTCCTCCATATTGTTACAAGAAGGCTGGTATATCCAGTTCTCATGGTACTAGCTATGCCGTCTCCATACTACGAGACTAGCCGTCCCCAGCCCAGATCCAAGCTCACTATTGGCCCAAAGACCAAAAATTACTATATATGGAAGAAGAAAAAAACCACATGAACAACACAACCCGGCAGCTGCTGACCGTCCCAACATCTACAGCCTGCGCTTCGACGGCAAAGACTCTTTCCAAGCTTATTTTCTGCAAAAAACGAATGAGTATTGTTTGCTGTATGGTTTTCCTGTACGGCTTGGGTTTCTTGGCAGCCTGTTTTTCCCGTTTAGTTATCTTCACTGCCACTATGGATTCGGGGTTGAGATCGCAAGACAATGGTGGAATTAAGAACCGGGTTGGATAGATACCCCATGGGCTCAGCCTCTACTTTCGTCCGTGGTATTAGTGCATTGTTTCCTCAGTGCCCTAGCCCGGTCTATATACTATTTCTTACGTTTAAATCCTATATATAGTACAAAAAAAGGAAATTTATTTGAGTTCTTGCGGTTGTGAACGTGATATCAGTGTATGATTCCCATAAGCATCAACAACACTCTTCCCAAAAAAAGAGACAACAGCCCCAGGTATGGCCTTAAGGCTACCTCAAATCAATTGAACAAAGAAATTTAAGAGAGGTTGGGTTTTAAAGCTTTTATGTCATTTTTACAGCTTCATTTGGTCACGAGACTGACTTCATGCATATCTGCATAGACAGTGAACATACCCCCCTGTTAGCGCGCGCTTTAACGATCATGAATTCAATATCCGTGAGACGCAGCCTTGCACACTATTGTATTACATCTCACCCTCAACTTGAAATCCCAGCCACTCTTAAAAAAAAAAAAAAAAATCTAAAAATCTAAAAATTAAAAATGAATAAAATTCTTCAGGGTCTAGACGAGGCTGCAGTATGGCTGAGAGTTCCCACCAGGACGGCTCGGCTAGAGAGACAATGGATCATGACCGTTCCATTGGGTTTGATGTATCCGATCGATACCAAGGTTCGGATCAATAATATCGCCGACATATCGAAAGTATTCACCGGAACGGAATACGATTGGTTCGAGTTCTCGAGTTAAGCAATCACTGCTTGCATAGTAGAATCATCAGCTAGACATGCGGTCTATCCTGTGAGCTTTTTGTTGAAGGTATTCGCAGCCTCGTGATGTAGCATATAAGGAAAACTTGATATTCATCAAAATATCAGAAAGGACATCCAGAAATCAATCTGAGTTTTCGTCTTATCTTAAAACCTTTAAGTGTATTATCATTAAAAAGGCTTAATATATTAATTCTTTCTTTCAATTCCCCTTCTGGGAGCATAACTCTTCAGAATGGCGTACTGGAGGTCTTCAGTATCTGCCATCTGGATCGTATCATCTTTGATAATTTCTCTCTCGTTAGTAACCTGGAAGAACCACCAATTCTACGGCGAAATATACGTCTCCTGGGTTCGAGACTATGGCACGTACGTCTCCATCGTCGCCAGGGTACTCTCAGGCATACTAGCAAAAGGGCAGACCTACGTCGCCGAAAGTCTCGTCGTATTCGCCACCAATTTCCGCCTACTATCAGACTTCAGCTCCAAGAAGCCAATAAGCCTGGATAATCTGAAGCTCCGCCAAGCGATGAAAGAGAGATCTATCATCTTCGAGTGGGGTAATAGACGGAAATCGTTTATTTCTATCGCTTGGCTTTTGTTTTGGCAGATTCCGGCGGTGTTGTGGGTTGGTTCTATTACGCCTGTTATTAGAACGGCTAGGAATCCGGGTATTAAAGTCGCGGTGCCTGTTCCGAGGTACTCGGAGGGGTCTAGGAACTTCTGGGCTACGATTTGTCCCCCGACTCAGGTCTGTGCTGAGGAGATTTTTGGGAGTTATTTCTACCAGGGGTATTTTTCGTATGCTCCGTGGAAGAGTATGTGTGAACTATAATCCATCTACATATTGTAATATTGTTCAATATATATATTTTTTACTAATTTATTAACCCTCCCTCAAAATTTGCAGATAGCCATAGGACGGGCTTGCTCGTTAACGCTATATCTCAAGCCTCGTCACCAAACTCATCAACCCCTAGAACTCAAAAACTCGATAACACGGGGTACACCTATCGCGGACGGTCATACGGTGTCGCCGCTTCCGTCGGGCTTACAACCCTTCGAATCATAAGCGAAGCAGATAAAATATCCGTCCCCTCAATCGACTTTATCCGTTCATACACCTACTACGAAGATGGGTATCATGCAGAAGTATCATGTCAAAAGAATCCATCCAGCCAGCTTTCCTTCTCTAAGTTGGATTCCGTCCAGACTCCCAGTGACACACTTTCTACCCCTCAGGGTTATTGGGTGGGAGGGTCGCTTCCGAATGGGGAGTGGAAAGGGTTTCCAACTTGGGGGATTCAGACGAATGAGTATATTAGTGTCCTAGCGGCGGTGATAAGTAAAGACCGGTATATGTATGGCTTTCTAGCTGGATCGAAATATCCGAATTTGCAAAATACTGAGTGTGAGGTTACGTTTGCGCCGACGAAGTTCAACGTTTCCGTCGATCTGGGGACTAAGGAGATTACAGTCACCCCAGTACTTCTGCAAGATGGATCAAAGCCAGCGAGTATTGATATCGATCCCGACCGAGCCATAGCCAACAACTCTTTCATCGGGGCTTCCTACCTATCTCAGAGCTCCACGACCCTATACACATCTGTCCTAGGGGATGCATTCAATCGCAACATCTACAACGTCCATCTTAGCAACAATCAAACAAGCACGAGCCCTACCGATATCCTCGAGGGGACTACAAAGGGGCTAGAGTTGCTGCTAGATAGTTTCCTCGGAAGCGTTGGTGCAGCACAATTAATGCTCGCGTTCGACTCTAAGGAAACAATTGGAGAGGTGACACTCGATGTCGTGCAGCTTGGTAATTCCTCTGTAGCGACTTGGCTGCTGGGCGTAGTTGGTGTTATTTCTGTCGGAACTATTTTACTATTGGCCGTTCTATGGCGCAAAGGTTGCAGTTCTGGTTTACGAGACAATATGTGGGAGTGCTTCTCGATCTTGTTGGGCGATCGAGACTTTTTGGACTATAAATCTGCAATTGCAGGCGTCGCGAAGGGTGCTAGCTTTGGGTACACTCTGGAAGCGATAGAAAATTGGGATGGAAGTTCAGAGGATATGAAGGTTGGGAAACTTGAGGTTTCAACTGTTGGCGATATTGGTTTGAGGTTGAATGGTAAACTACTAAGTACCAGCTCTAATTATAGTTCTTCGTCCGGTTCTTTGCCGCCACAGGTTTAGAGCCATAGTACCTATATGACTATTGGATTGTCTCGAACCAAACCGCTACCCTCGAGCTCTCGGGTATACTAGTACCCTGATATATCTATATATATATCAATATATATGTTAGTTAGTTGCAAAGTCCTGTTTGTTAATTGAGTCACCACTATATAGCTATATATCCTTACTATAATAATTGAAACTGGTTTTCATATTGATTCCAAGTCTAAAATTTAAAAATGACATACGGGACAGCTCTGCAGCGAGCGCTATATCACTTTTATATCTCTACGGGGATTAATTTGAAGCTTCGAAGCTCTCAAAATACCACACCCAACACACACGGACAGCAGGCATCCGTTGATATGCTATCTATGTTAGGCTGAAGTACTAGGTAGGAAATCAAATATATCAACCATATCCCCAGTTGAGCATAATGAGACGGGTATATATGACATCGCAAGGGTAAGGTAATGAGTTCTGGGTGGTATGCGCAATATCAAAGCTAAAGCCCCCGACGAGAAAAATAAAACTAAAACAAAAGAGAGGGAAAACTAAAATGCCAATATTGCAATTGGAGTAGCTGAAAAAGGGAATCGATAGGAGTATAATATTACAAAGAATTGCGTGCCCGTCTCTAAAATGCGCTATCGCAAAAATGAATCAACCAGAAAAGGTGCAAGGAAATGGTAGTAAATAGAGCATGCTAAACCTCGGATGAAAATATGAAAACCCCCAACCTGGTACCCAAAAAATCAAACTCTTGGTCATTAGATAAATGGAAATAGGAAAAAGCAACAAAATTGAAAACCAAAAAACTACCACCGCTATCAACTCTCATCTCCCCTTGATGCGGTCCTCGGATCAGGTAATGGTGCATCCCCACCCTCCAGTACCGTCTCCACAAGCCCATGACCGAGCCTCCCCACACTAGCACGTCTCTCTTCATCCGCAGCTCCTTCTCCAAAGGCAATTGTTCTCCTCCTTGCGGGGTCCGCTATAGCAGAGTCATCTGAATATTGACTGTAACGATGAACTCCGTTATTCGAACTACTGCTCGGCCCGCTCACACTAGCTGAAGTCCCACTCCCGGACCGACTGAGCCGACTCCGTATCGACTGTCTCGTATTAAGATCAGACGTGGAATCCATTGTCCCTGCTCGCTTCCTACGATTCTTGGAAGTTGAAGTCGGTAATATATTTGGCGACTCGCCACGCAACCAACCGCCAAGGCTTGCTCCTACGCTTTTGACTTTTCTAACTTTTTTATCGCGTAGAGAACCGGGTTGGGCTGTGGTTGTGATGACTTGGTGGGGTGAAAGGGGATCTTCTTCGAGAATGTGGTCGACACCGCGTTTTAGAGTATCTGCGACGACGGCTTGGAGTTGGTAGCCCACAAATAGCGGACCTGGTGTTAGCAGCGAGAGGGACGACCGGTTTGGGTTGGTGGTGGCCGATGGTGGCGTTGCGACCGGTGTTGTGGAGATTGGCGGGGGGCGACGGCGGGAAGGGCTACGGGAGACGGTTGGGGTTAGAGGGGTATGGACGTCATCAAGAGGGTTCTTGATGGGTGGTAAGAGAGGAGATGTCTCGTTTGGGGGAGAATGGAGTTGGGCTGGGATTTGGGTGCGACGAAAAGAATTTGTGGAGCGGATTGATGAGTCGCGTCGGGTGGACGGCGCCCCGGGTTGAAGGGACGTACGTGGATGGTCTGAGTATGGAGTATTGTCGATGGAAGAGACCCGCATAATTGGGTTATCAGGGTCGAAGTGGTGTTCATCTTCGGTCTCAGAAATAGCTGAATCGTAGTCGGATTCGTAGTTACGCTCACGTTTACTTGATATCAAGTAAACACCGGCGAAATTAAGGAAGCAGCCAATCAGGAACTTAGTGAACCTTGGGGCATCGGCTTTCTCAAAGTCGCGGTAGAGGATTGCTGATCCGGTAACCGTGAAGATGTTGAAAAGGACGCTAGGAAGAAGGTTAGCCAATGCTTGTATGAAGGGGCGCTACAGAAGTGTACGTACAATTGAGTTGGTATGACTTGAGTAGAATCGAACCGCTGGAGGGACCTGCTCAAGTACTTGATCTGTAAAACAGCTGTGGAGACGAGAATGAAGACGAGGAGATAGAAGACTGGATAAGTGACAATCTTGTAGAGAGAGCTTGAAAGGAGAGATGAAACACCCTTCGTCGCCAGTGCCGTATAACCACCTTGATTGAATCTGTTAGAAGCTATACATCTTTTATGGAATCGAGTATCTGAGTTGTCTTACCGAACAATCCGACCAGGCCCAAATCGATGAGAATGAACCTGGAACCGTGCTTGCCACTGAGATAGAGAAGAACGACTATCAAGGTGCAGGTGATAAAGAAGTAGACCTCGAATGGGGTCCTGGTAATCTCCCACCAGATCTGGCCGGGTGTGAGCTTCTCTTCATTTGGCTGGGAGCTGGAAACCACGACTGCAACACCGAAGATGGCAATGACGACTCCGAGCAAGTCTCTCCTTCTGAAGGGCTCCTTAAGCATCAGAGGTGCGATCAAGCAATTGGAGATCAAGGCCACAACTCCAAGTGGAGACACAATCGAGGCTGGCGCAAAACCATAGGCCAGGAAATTCCCACACTCCCCGATAGTCATCAGGATAATCCCAGTCCACCACCACTTAGATCTTAGATAAGGTGGTGCACCTCCTATTCCACCGCCCTTGGAGGGCGACCGCTCTGGGGATTCGAGAAGATATTGATCTTCCTCGTCATCCACCAGAGCTCTCCCCCTCCCGTCCTCACGTTCGGGACTATCGTAGGTATCGGTGGAAATCCAGCTACCCTCCAAATCCTCTTCCTCGCCGTGGTCGGCCCCATTCGGTGACCCGTTGCCTTCTGGAGGGTGCAGCAATCCATCGGTCTCGGAGCTAGCTCCATTCCTACCATTAGCAAGACCCTTGTTCGCAGCTAGGAGCTTTCTCCTCCTTCTTCTTCGGCGTTTGTATTTTTTCCTTTCTTGTAACCGTAAGGATTTCGCCCGGGCGAGCCTGATGTGTGCGTATTTCTGGATGTTGAGGGCGAAGGAGATGACAATGTTTCCGACGATTGAAATGACGATACCGATAAACGAGGACCATCTTGGAGGGTGAGTTCCGCCATCCGGGTCGTCATCGAGCAGGGAACCGGCACCGGAATCAGGCGGGAAGCCAGCGAAGCCATCCATGACACCGGCCATCGAATTGTCCTGAGGTCGTGGTCGTCGTCAGTGGCGACGGGTACGGTCCGGACCGATGGGTAGTTTAAATGAAGGGGGTGGAGGGAGGAAGAGGTTGAAGGGGTTGTCTTCCTCCGATGTTTGGCGGACAGGGAATGGCGTTTTGTTAGGAGATGCCGCGTCGGCTAGCTTATTGGCAGCCCTTTTGATCACTTCGAATGCGAAACAGCGTTAGCAGGAAAGCTGAGGTCGAATTTGGATCCCGAACGGTCGGAATGAGAACCATCTTCCTTTCTTTTTTATTTTCTGTCCTGGCGATGGCGGGATGTGAAAATTCCGGCGTGGACGGTATGCGCATTTAAACCACAGTGTCACGAGCCAGCCATGCTGTTATCGGTGTCGTATGCCCTTCGAGGCAGCCCACTTCAGCGCTGCAGGACGGCGGACCCCTCTCTTTGTTCTCCCGGCCACCTCCAAGGAATTCAAAGACAGGACGAAATACCCCCAATCTGTGCACCCACGTCTATGTATCCTCGGGGGTATAACTCTGTACACAGTGTGTGCGCATACGGCTGTACCCACGCAAGCAGAGGAGGCAGGAGACCGGGATGTCACTGAAGGTTGACGAATGGGAGGCCGGAATTCGAACATGAGCACACGAACTACCCTTCTAAGGCCCGACGGGGCAGCTTGGGAGTGGGGTCTCTTGGTCTATAAAATCTCTCTGGCATAAGTCCCGTGCGGCTGTTATGCCATAATGCCCTTGCTTCATATCGTATATCTATAGCACCTAGTACTTAGCTTAAGCACGCACTGCAGAATGGCTGGTATTTGGTATCGATATGTTGATATCGATGTTTTGATTTCGTTTATCAATTCGGATAGCTATATTGTATTATACCACACGGCCAACACAGTCTCTGCCACAGCCAAAACAAGTTGGGCTGTAGCATGTAATTATTTACTAGTATGCATGCTGTCTGTATGTCTGAGTGCATGGTTGTATAACCATAATAGATTGTTCTTTACTTCTTTATGTGTTAGATCTGTGGGATTTTGTAGAAATCAGTTCTAAAATCTGTCTATTTGGTTGGGGTTTCGGTCTTTTCAAGAGAGCCATCCCATCCCTTATATTCAAACACAGACCCCCCGAAATTGGCCCTGGCCGTACACCCCTTGGGCACCGATAAGGCCGGAAAACACCTGCATTTGCTGTCAAGTCGCATATCTCCAACATGTTCACCATTCTTCGTGAAGAACAGACTCGCTGTTTTACGATCGATCCCGAGACCTATAGTATCCATCTCGTTTGAATCACACTGGCCCCACTCAGGCAAGACTTCCCCTATAGCTCCCATAGGATCGGTATTCAGATCGATAATTGAATCATCTCCGTACCATCCGATTCCACATCCGAAATTTGTATCAACTTTTCCATCAGCCCCAATTGACCAGCTTTCTGGAAACATTGGGATAATCCCGATCCACCATCTGAGTCTGCGAGTTTGGTGTTAGTATAATGGTTTAGAATAATCTTGGATCAATTAATTATAGTGTTTGCTATAAAACATACCGTTTACATTCTGATCGTGGTATCTTTTTCACTTGGACCTCAAAGTAATATCTCCCTGACGAAAGATCTATCGGATTGTCTGCCTGTATCGTCAACACCATATCTGTTTAATATTAATACTTGTTAGTGAACAAGGTTCCTAAAATATCGTGAAAAAAAGAAAGAAAGGAGAAGAAAAATAAATAGTAGCAACTGTATCGATAGATTGATAAGCTTACCTCCTAGGTTTGTGACTTCAAGTCCATCTTGACTTATCGTTGCGGGTAATGAGGAGTCGGTTTGAAATTTCGAAGGATAGGGCGGCAAGGATTCCAAGCTTGTTTTTACATCACTGAAGAGATATAAGTCTGTCTCATAGTGCTTCGCTAGGTGGAAAGCATTCCAGCCATATTCATCTAGTGCACCTAGGGCAACCCCGCGTGCCTCGAGCGCTTGAAGGTAGGAATCCCATGCCATCCAAATACCGAATTCTCTTAGATGCATGGCAGTCAATTTTCCGGCGTCAAGCTTGCTCAAACCCAATAATGTAACCATTTCCTGTTCGTAATCGACCTGGTTTGAGATCCCTTTTGAGGTAACCCTGGATTTGTTTTTATTTTGCGTATCTGTGGTGTTTTGCTTGAGGTTTCCATTCCCACTTCTGGCTTCTATGTGATTTTTTGTTTCGGAAACCTTGCGTTCAAGTTCTCTAATCCTCATCGTGATAACTTCTAGAGGCGATTTTCGTCTAGAGTTCTGCGTTAAAGTATTATTTTCCGTTAACGAGTATTTCGAAAGCATATTGATAAGAGGGAAGTTCAATTTATCCACAGCTCGATCGAGCGGTGTAGCTAGAGCGTCGCTTTCTGTCTGCGAGAGCAGCTCCCTTCTGTCATCTTCGGTGAGAGACTGTATTAATCCTTCCAATATGTCTAGCATGTCTGCGCTGTTTGTATCTCCTCGATCGGCCGCACTATGTAGGAAGTTCTGCCCCCTTTGATCAACTTGTAATAAGTAGTTTCCATCGATTACCCTAGGCTCCTGTAAATGGCCTTCATGGTAATTTTCTAAATTTTGTTCTATTTTGGGTAGAATCCGGACGAACTCGCGGAGCACTGATGGAGGTTGACTGCGAGCCGCTTGAGCGAACACCGTGACTTGGTCTGCTGCTGATATTCTGATATCGGCTCCGGCTTTGTGGAGTTCCCGAAGGATGATAATGCTGTTCCCAGGCTTTCCTTGCTCTTTGGCAAGGTAATATAACCCTGTTCGGCCAAGTTCGTCCACGTCGTCGACTTCTGCGCCGTGTTGAAGTAGAAGCTTTACGCCATCTTTATCACCGGACTCGATCGCCCATGATAGAGGCCTGCGACTATCGTTGTCTTCAGCATCGATGAAGTACGGTACTTTTATTGTGTCATTATTCTGTGTGCCGCTTTCTAGAATCTTGGGCTTTGGGTCGTTTGGGAATCTGTTTGAGGTTTCTAGCGGTGGAGATAATTCAATAAGGCGGTCGAACAACTTTCTGTCTTCCTCTGACATTTCTTTGTGTTTATCCTTAAAGAAATAGTGCATAGCACAAGCCCCCGATAGGCTTTTGCTTTGAAAGAGATTTTTTTCCTTGCGGAAAAATATGTCAAAGAGTTTTGGGTTCCGCGTTTGCACTGCTAGAAGAACGGGATTTCCGTAATAACGGCTCTTCTTTGGACCTGTATAAGATACAAGTGGATCGGCACCCTTTTCGACTAGCCACTCGACCATAGGAGTGAGGGTTTCTGCATGGTCTGGATGATCATAAATGGCTCGCACGAGGAGATGTAGTGGAGTCAGAGAATCCGAATCTTGACAACGAAAAACATCTTTTTTGAAGCTGACGAGGAATTTTGCACGGTTCCAGATCTCTTGCCCTTGACTAGGGTACTTAGAAATCTCCGTTATTGCCGATAAAAATAAGTAATCTGGACTTAGTGCATGTTGCTGGTTTTCCGGATTGTAGCTTTCGAGAAGCATAGCAGTGATCTCTGTGTAAGCCTTTTGGAGTTCATCGATTGTTTCTTTTGTTACACTCTCCCTGATGACGGCTGACAGGGTGGACTCGAGGACACTGTGTGGCCCATCTTTGGCTCCATGCTTCAGCAAAAGTTTCACAGATTCAAGCACTGCGTTTCGACCCTGCCCTGTATCTGTAAGCAGTATCCCAACATATAAGGGAGTTAGTCCTTCAAAAGCACGGCAAAGTACTTTGTTGACTTTAGCTCCGGCATTGAGCAGGAACTCCGTGATTTTGGGATACGTTAGCGAACAAACTAGAGGTGTGCAACCTTCTCCGTCACACCGATCAAGGACACCGTCTTCTTCATCCAATGGCCTCGCGCTAGGGCGGCTAGGGCTATCTTTTATGTCTGTGATTTTTGAGTCTTCCTTTTCGCTCGATGCGTAGATTTGCTCAAGAAGCAACTGAAGGCCCGAATCACAAGCAACATGAATGGGCTCCCGGTAACGACCAGCTGAATATATCGAATGCATCGTATTTTGGGTACTACGCACTCCCTCTCTTTGAATGTGCCAACGGTACCAATTCTCTGGTTGGATGAACTTGTCAAGCAAGGACCTCAGAGTACACCACTTGGGATTTTTTGCTTCTTCGGTAGGGTCGTGTCGATACTTGTCCAAAGCACTGATATGGTCTCTCCAGCTGCGTATTTCATACCTGAGCCGCTTAGGTTCGTTATTTTCTTTCTTCTCTACTAGCCTTGTGGGGGTCCTGGGCGAGTCACCATCCCCTGGTGTAAAGCCGTCGATGCCTTTAGGGAATATTTTATCCCAGACTTCTTCGGCATCTTTTTTGGGTGGGTTCCAAGGCATATAGCGAGCTTGGAAGTTTTTGCTGGTGAGAGCGCGAACTAGTTTAATGTTAACCAGTAATGATTAATTATTAATGAGTAAGGAAGCCATCAGGAAGTATGGGTCTTACGGAGATCGGAAGCTATTGATAGATGTGATTCCTCTTCACTCATGAGCTCTGAGAGTTCATCATAGCCCTTCGGAATGCTCTCCGCTATATTTAATAGTCAGGTATGGTTAGATGTAAGGCAGATCTAATGGCATTGTATCACCAATATGGGGCGAACCTACATGGCACAGCAATCTCGAAAACGAGACGCCCTCCTACTGACTTCACAATACGTGCTTCTGATCCTGTTAGATCAATAGCCGCACTGGAACCACTCGAGTTTTGAATCCACTCTCTCACTGAAGCGTGTGCCGTTACTGGGTCATAATCGTCGCCGAAACTGAAAAAATCACGCCCAGCAGTTCGAAGGTGAGAAATTATTTCTCTGATTTCAGGGTCATCTCTAGGATCATATTCAGCCTCTGTAAGGCCTTGACCTGACGCCTCCGTGTCATGGTAGACCTCCCTAAAATGCTCTGCAATTTCGACGGCAGTGATATCGGATACGGTCCAAACTACCCACTTTAGGGCAAATAAGATCAGAGTACGCTTTCCCGGAGTGAGGACATCAAGGTTTCTCCTGTACATGTCTTCCAAACCCCGACCTTCGAGCTCCTTGATTCTGGCTTCGAGGGTTTTTTTAGACGGCTCTTGTAAATTTGCAATGAGCATTCCTGCATACGAAAAGTCGCCATTGACGATTTTGTTGACCTTCCCGGCCAAATCCTTTACTCTTTCACCCACTTGCTTCTCGTCTACCGCCTCGCTGGTCCCCAGATTGTCATAATTATTTATTCCAGCCTTTCCAACCCTTGGAACGGGTTTGAGTCCCCTGACCCGACGGCTGACTAAATCTCGGAGCTTTACTTGTAAGTATGCTTGGAGTTCCTCCGTGTTTTCGTTCTTGGTGAGAGACACGATCCCTACAGAAGGTATATTCTGCTGTATGACCAGGGGGTTTGCGAGAGTGACGCCGTTTTGTAGAAATTCGTTTTCGATATTAATGTCACTTTCAGGACTATCCCTTGTCGAAGTAAGAATCCAAATATTAGATCCTTTTGAGTATGCTAGATCTTTGAGGCAATGAACCAAGTCTGAGCCCTTCATCTCATCGCACTCATCCAAAGCGTCTAGAACAATATACAACCGAAGGTTCAGTTGTGCAGATATTTGTGAAATGATCCTGCTGACCTCAGATGTGGCCATATTACCCTCGGCCCCAGTATCTCCGCTTTGAATTTCCTTGCTGATCGTATCAACATCGTTCTTTTCCAAAACCCTACAGACCTTTTCTAACCTATCGTTAAATTGCGTCGTAGAGTCTCCATGACCTGAAATCTTTTCTAGGAGTTGCCTCAGCAGGCTCTCGAAGGCTCGGAGTGTGGACTGAAGCTCATTATCTCCCAATTTAAAGAAGAACCGCAAAACGAAAGTGGAATCTGGATCAACGTCACTGCTCCCTACCCTGTGAGCTTCCAGGTCAGTTGTCACAGACAGGAGCGTCATAGTTTTCCCGTGCCCCCTTTTCGCTTTCAAGCATAATATCCTGCTCGATTTCGGGGAACACGATTTCCAGGCCTTGTATTTTTCCTGTTTGAGAAGCCATGAGCGATCATTTGCCGCACCGTCTTGGGCCTTTTTCGTGTACAGCGTCTGTATTAAGTTTTCGTGAACGACGGATCTTCGGAAGCAGCTGGTGTACTTCTCGAAAATTTGTGATTTTTGGGTTTCTTGTAGTTGTTTGATTCCCTTGAGAATGGCCTCGTCGTTCTCCAGGCTTACGTCTTGCTTTTCCTCGACTCTTTTCATAGAATCTAGGTATTGGGTTAGATTAATTGGAAATTAGAACTTGGGGACTGCAGGCTAGCCAATATTGACTTCACGGCCAACGAACCTTCAATGGAATGGAGACAACCATGTAGTCCTGCCTGTAGGTCCCTTAGGTGGTTTCGCACTAAGATCTCAGGAGTGAGTATTCAGAGCCGATGCGGTATATTCGGATTTGAATTTTCTTACCATCTATGCTCAGATCTAAATAAAGCTCGTCAGGGACGTGGATACTAGAGGATTTAGACAATACTGACTTACTTTGCAAACTGTCCAAAACCATTTCTTCAAAATGGAGTGAACCTTCAGGGTGGAGGATTCCGTATAGATCGAGAATTTTTTGTGCCTTCTCTTTCAGCTCACCAGTCAAAGCTTCTATAATTTTGTCTCTCCCGCTCTTAACGACATCCATGCCATGCTTTACCGAACCCTTTACGACTTCACCCACTTTTTTACCTGCCACTTTCACGCCGTGCCCGATTTCATGTCCGAGACTGTTAGATTTCGTTTTAATTTTTGATTCTTCGTATCTTGCAATTGTTGGGGTGCGGGTTAACTTTGGCTGCGCCGGTCCATCGTTTATTTTGGCTAATCGAAGTATAGCAATGAGTAAACAGTCAAGTGTATTGGTATTATTGGGTCCATTGAGACATACATTCTAGCGCTGAAGTAGATTGTAGCTTGACAGCCCAGCGCTGCGTGTTCCAGAAGAAGTCGAGGATTTCACAGACAAGAGTGGCTATATTGTCCATGATTACCCCCTCCAAAGCGACTATGTTGCCATCTCTATTTTTTCGAGGTCCTAGGCGAGAACATCGCTCTTCATATAGAAGCGATGCTATCGCGATCTTGGAGACTTGATTATAAACATCTGCAACAATCTGACAGGTTTCGCTATGGTCCGCAACGATCTGAGGCAAGTTAGAATTTAAGTACTGAGTTTCAATGCATTTAACTAGAAGCCTTTATATTACCTTTATAACGAACCCAATTGCGAACCAAACAGCACCAATAGAACCCGGCGCATTTAAAAATACCCCATCGCCAACGGTTTTAAAGGAACTTAAAACATCAACCAATTTTCCGACAGAGTCGGAACGTTTTTCGGCACTCGCCTGAATTTCTTCACAGCGGTCAATGGTTTTCTGCAGTGTGCGTGTTTTGTCGAAAAACCTGTTGAGTTCTGCGGTTAAGGCTTTATCGGGCTCTTTGCCGTTGGTAAGCCTGGTTGTAAAGCGCTTGCGTCCTTCCTTCCAACATTCTGATTTTTCGAGGGTTAGTTCGTCTTTTGGGGGGGCCTCGGAGTATGGAGGTGGGTCTGTTTTTGGGTCACTTGTTGGATTTTTGGGATTGGGCTCTCTGATGGCATGGGTTTGAATGACCTCGTCAATTGTTCCGACGCCTGCTTTTACTATCTCCATTGCTTTAAATAAAAGATATTATATTTCGATTGTAGTCTGTGGTTTTGAATTCTCTCTCCCATCGACTTTAAGAATAATTTTTTAATATATTGGGAATACAGGTACCGGAGTCAAGAACTGAGCTGACTTGGATAACGTCAACTCTAGTTTGGGTGCAGGGGAAAACTTGCACATTGGTAAATCCTTGACCCCGCTTAGGTATAAGCCACAGCCCCGCCCCCCCACCGAGCTTGGGTTGTTATTGCCGGCATCTTATGGAATTTAGAACTCTAGGGTGAGATCGATGCATTAATCTCGTATTTTGTGGTATGTATTTTACAATGATCGTAATTAATTATAGCGAGAGTGTATCGATAGGCGTACGTGCGGATACGTACCTCGCTGCAAAAACAAATATCTGGTGCTCGGCCCCCCCTGCAACAGCGCAAAGCTTAAAGGGTAGGCGCATTCACAGTCTGACCGAGTTCACGGCCTAGTAAGTCGGCCGTCGGGACAGAAGCTTCGCTTAGTAGAACGGCCCGGAACGAATACTCGTGAGTCCGTGAAACCGGGAAGCCTAGCTCCAACCGTTTTACAACCTGTATTCTAACTAGTGTTTAACGGGTGGAGAATCTGCAACTGACCTGCGAGATTTAAGTTATGGTCGTCTCTGCGCCGCCGCTGGTACCATGGTGGGGCTAGAAGAGAGAGGGGCATGGCATGGCAGAATATTGGATGCAGTGGAGTTTATGTGGAATGATATATCTATATCCTGGTTCTGATATAGGCTGATATCGCCCGACTCTTATATAAATACGGCTATGAACTGCAACCGGTGAAGGCCACCGGTTGGGATTTTCGACCCATCGCCCCGCAATTGCGCAAGCGCAAGAACCTCCAAAGTTTGGTAGGCGCCACAAATATCCACCAACGTTAACATGAACAATATGGATATCGATCACAGTAGAGGACATACTTCCCATAGCAGCCCTGCAGCTGGTAGGTCTTAAAGCCTTCCCTTCTCAAGTGTTTGCCTGTTTGATTTATCCCCAGAAACTCAGCAAAGGAGGCTTGGCTGAATGTCGGTATCAGGCACAGGCACGGAACTTGACAGCCCTCCGAGATCGGGAATGATGTTCGGAGATATCGCCAGGTTTCTAGTCGTATATGTCCTTTTTTCGATACTCCTCGGCGTTACGGGCATCCAGAATAAATTCAACAACTGGGCAATACACAAGGGGATGGAATTTCGGGAATGGAGGCGTAAAAGGCAAGAGAGGAGGGATCGCGAGAGACTAGGCTTGGAAGCGGGGAAGCTCGAGACGGACGAGAGAGATATCGATAGAATCAAAAGTGAGAGCCTTGGCGACAATACTATGTGTACAGGGCAAAGCTCAAACGAAGCCAGGGATACTGAGGCGATCGCGAAGGATCCCACATCTATGTTGGCCACGTTGGGGTTAGAGTCTTGGGAGCAGAAAATAGACCACAAAGCTCAACAAAAAACACCAAATGTCTAATATAATATAGCGAAATCCGACAGCCTTCATGGTCATATCACTTTTAGATTTTATGATTTCGAGTCCTACAGTTCGACGCCCCGCACTTAAAAGACGACTGCTTGGGTTAGTATACTGTCAATGGGCAACTAGCTAGTACCAGCTGCTTCCATTGTCCCAAAAATATCTAAAATCGGGTTAAATGTACTAGCAGAATAGGCGACGTAGGAAATTCATATTCTAATTCCAAACATTAATTCAAGAATACCCACAATGTAACCCTAGATCTATAGATGCCACGGCCTACGGGACTACGTCACCACCCAGTAGCCACCTAGGTACGCCGGGTTTTTGTAAATTTAGGAGCTCCATGGCCATGGCAACTATAGGGTATTCTAATATCTAAGGGTTGAACACCGCGGCGGGTGTCATTAACTTTCAAATCGACTCTAGAACTCCAAGCCGAGGCTATCTCTTATGGCCCCTCGATGTTATGCTAGACATCCATAAAAATTCAAATTGCGATATCACATGTCTTCAAAAACGAAAATCCTAATCGACCCTGACCTGGTACCCCGAGTTACGCGGCTTCAGCGGCGCTGGTTGCACATGTTGTGCAATACTTGAGAGGCAGGCCCGCCTGACCTCATTCCAACCACGGTAGAGGCCCGACAAATAAATCATAAATTACAAGACCCTAGTGTAAAGGGGTAGGTGATAGTGAAGTAGTAGCTACCTGCATGCTGCGTTGGCACCTCGCATTGGAGTCCATTTTGAATCTAATTTATATCGGCCTTAATATTTATACAGTGAGGCGGCATCGGCCCGGACGCGGACTCAGCTCAGGTTCACATCCCGTGGTGTATGTACTAGTAACTCCGTCAAAAGCTGTCGAAAAACGTGTACATTGCAGGTGGAAAACGAGGCACAAATTTGGGCATGCATGCACACTCTTCTTCTCCAAGGAAGAGAGCTCTCCCAACCCCCTTCGGTCGATCGACCTTTTGTTGATGAAATCGATCTGTCCCTGACGTCGAAGCCTTGCTTTAGACCATTACCAAGTATCCCAGACCGGATACATCCACGACGCGATTATACTATAGTATAAACTTATTGGTCAATCGCGCCAGCTGAGAGCTCGAGGCCGCGCCGCTGACATATCCTCGACGGCCTAAACGATAGCTATAGCGGATGTAACTAAGTACCTAGGTAGTCTCCTAAGAGCCAGGCAAAAGTAGCGTACACAAATGTGGATCCAACCAGGCGGGGCGGGTCCAAGTCTTTAAATTTGCTCATGGCTAAAGCCAACATAGACAGCTACCTAGGTATACCTGCGAATCACACTTGCAGGCGACTAGGCGAATCACTCAAATCGCGTTGCCAGGCAGGAATTGGCTGCCCAGCTAGCCTGCCCAGCTTAGGCCTCTGCACAGAACTGCAAAGATCTATTCCTACCTTTCTGCAAGGACCTCGCGTCGATGGTCATACAAGATCTGAGGGGTATTTTAATTCACAGTAACAAGTACCCGAGTACCCGGTTTCATAAAAAGTAGTCCCCATATCCACACGTTACATCCATAGGTCCATTCTCCGTTAACCAATCGCCATGGCCGCTATATATACCGATGCATCGATGACGATCGACCGAGTAACTCCGTAACCACCACCAGCTCGATTCACAGCAAAACTGTAACATAGTCGACGTTATAGTCCACCATTCTACTGTTCACCCGCCTAAAATCACGTTCTCGCTCAGCCGATCAAGCAGCCTACTACTTAGGCCTAGTAACTATAAAAGCTTTAGAGTAGAATCTTAGAATTCCAATGCCACTAGAATCATATAATTTTGTGATCACGGATTATTATTATTATTATTATTATTTTTTTTATATTTTTTTTCTGAATTGACTGCAGTCGTTTCCGTGAGATTAGCCTGACCCGCAGTTTTGCTATAGTAATTTTGGTATGGTCTCGCTTAGGATTCGCCTTGAGGTGGGATTTGCAGGATAGTACCTAGGAGGTAGTTAACTTTGGTTAAACTGAAAGCCCCCAAAAGCCTAGCCTCGAGTCCACCAAAAGCCATACTTCGTCTCTCCCTTTTTCCCAGCTTAAGAAAATGTGATACAATGCTGGATGTAAATAGGTAAATGCAATGCCAGATGGACAGAGGTGGTTTCGAATCCGGTGGGGTAGATTCCGAGGGCCGATCCAATGAATGGAGCCGTTAGAAATCGTCTCGATCCCCAATTCTAACCTGCATCTCCGACCTGCATTCCTTACCCTGCGGAAATACTCACTTGCTCTACTAATAAGTTGTGTGGATTTCTGCGGAAGATTTAGCATCCAGGATTCGAAAACTCAGGAATCACGATTGACTGTAATCCGGCGACATGCGATCGATCCTCGAGATGCCATTGAAGTCGAGGGGTATTAAAAGCCCCATTTCCCTCAAAGCTCGATGGCTTCTGCCCTATAGGCTGTTTACAACGTTTTCAGTATCGCAGCCACGAGCCGGTTCGTTTTTACCTCCCAGTTTTACTATCTGAAAATAAATTCAACAACTCACATTAGTTGACGTCCATGTGTAGCCGCTCCCGTAAGGACTCTGACACCGACGTCGCATCTGCAGCTACAACCTTCCCCGACTTGTGTTAGTATACCCCACGAGGCAGAATAAGCCGGATGACGTTTTAGCTAACTGCAAGGCTTTAGCTCCAAAATTTTATCCAACAGACCTGAGTTTCGCCATGGATTCGATGGCAGCTGTGGATAATGTTCGTAGCTTTGCAGTTAACACTGCGGACCCTATGCCCACCACTACATCTTCGCCTGCCGCGCTTTCACCTGCTTCAAAGTACCACTGCTCCATATGCAACACCCCATTCAGCAACCAGCGGCTCTTCTCCGACCATACTCTAAATGTTCACAATAAGCGAGCCTTTAAATGCCGTATCTGTGGTGTTGAGGTTGCACGGTTTGATAATCTTAATAACCATATCAAAAGCCGCCATGCCGATGCCGCACGTGTCCTGGAAACCGACAAGTCTATTGTCAAGAGGCTCGCGTGCCCTGCCCCAACCCCTCCCACTCCACAAAATGATTGGGCTCGCTCCCCAGGAAATTTCACAACCACTGGCATTTCATCCGAAGAGTGCCAAAGTGCGAACGTATTCTTACCTTCTGGCTACTTGGGACTACCGAACCAAGGTAATAACTCAGACCTGTATTTAGACGTTTTAATACAGGTACCCCGAACACTAACCGAAACACGTGACTAGGACCTCGAGATGTTTATATTGAATTGGCCCAAACTCGGGCCCAGCTTGATAATGCTAATTTGGAAATCAATCATTGGAAGTCGAGCTACTTTGGTTTGCTGCAGAGGTTTAAGGGTTCTGTTGATACCTCTTTGTAAAATGGTACGAGGAGCTATTAGGAATCAATTAAAGTGCTTGGGCTCTGCAGATCTGGTATTGCTAGATGCAAGATTGCATCGATTGAAAAATAGTCGATATAATACGTACGTGTACCAAAGATTTAGGTATTACTTCTGGAAGCCTTCAAACTTCATGATCAGACTAGACTAGGTTTCCACAATCATGCATGTACATACTAGCGTTAGCCAAAGAGAATTAAACGGGTAGATCTTCGCACAGGCATAATTTCAGTGAAAAGGCAAGTCTCCGTATACGCGTAGACGCCATAGTTATGGAGTCAGCAAACCATATAATTTTATACAACGGGTGCGCTCAGTTCGATAGACTAAATTTATAAATTGAACCTCCTATAGTTGAAATTTAATAGCGTAAAAAAAAAAAAAAAAAAAAAAAATTTAGTTGTCGTTCCCCCTGGCATTTATAAATTTAGATTAGTAACTCTGAGCTTCTCTGGGCCGCCATAGCTAGCCTCGAATCCCACCATAGCAGTCCTTCTCGAAAAGGGACTAGCAGGTGGATGCCGACATGATATTTTGATGTTACACAGTCAAGGATCGATAGGATTTAGTGTTGCGAAGTCCACCAATAAAAGCTCGTCGTGGAACAGGCCCCTGCATGAGATCGGTCGTTTGTGATCCCTTTTTGGCATCACAATCAACGTGGCGAAACACAACAGACCCAACGAACGAACTACGCGGGCCAAGTTCTGTACCGCTGTGCCACTGCTAGATATGAGCATAGGATGGTGTTTTCAGGGGGCTCTCAGGAATCCGAATTTTTTTGTACTCCGTAACCTCCAAACAATTAGCAATCAAAATACCATTTTTAAAAATTTTAGGATTGGTGGGGATGCAGAAGCAGCCGGCCTCGGGCATATGTAGGCATATTGCATGGCAGCAGCGTCGCATCTGTACAGCTGTGGAACTTTCTCGCATGGATGGCGAGAACCGTGTTACTCACAAGATTCCGCATCCTCGAACGAGGCTATTATATTGTGCCCCTTAGCCCAAACAAAGGTCCTCCATTTGTGACGTCTGGGAACGAGGCTACCCTTAGCCTAATATATATACCTTGGACCAGAGCCTAACTTAGATTGCAGTTTAAGCTCTGGAAACTATCTCCACCTTTGGGCAACTTCTATGGGCCAAGTCTCGGACCTACCTCTCGAGCGCTAGATCTACAAATTATTATATATATCAAGGGCTCGACCCACATACCTAGCTCCAGAACCAGTTAGCTTAACGATGTATAATTCACGGAATGCGCGTCGAATCGAAACTGCCACAATTAAACTCGGAATCGCAAATGCAGCTTCCGCAGAAATGTTTGGTCCCAAATAAATTTATAAATATATCAATAGGAAGCCTTGATAGAGTTGTTAGCTGACGTTGAAAAAACTAACATAGACTATCAAACCTATTGAGGAATGCCATAACAGTTACTTCAACTGCTAATGCAGATGCCTCCCGACATCATCGACGTGTGGCCGCCACCACCATATCCCTCGGCACAAGCACAGACAGCCCTCCCGAAACCCCATCTAGATCTACGTCCACAGCATCTAGCACAAAAGCCCCCACCCAGACGCCTTACACAGAAATTTCTTGGTCAGCCAGGGGTAGCTACCAAGGACTAGAACCGAGGAGTATTTCTGCAGGATCTATCATCATTTCAGCGATCGGGATTATTTTTATCATTATCATTGTCGTTTTGGTGGTATTGGTTATTAGACAACGGCGCAGAATAAAGGCTTTAAATCTGGAATCACAGCCTGTAAAACCTGAGGGTGTTTGGGAAGGGTCATCACAAGATCCGGAATATATTTACAGGGGCTAGTGGCACGCGGGTAGACAATTCAAACTTAAGGTTATGAGGTATCCGTTATAGCAAACGTTAACTTTTGCGTCCTAGGGCAACTATGCCATGTACATAGTCTCGGAGAACCTTCCATGTACATATATGTTCATGGAAGATGTTATATTGCGCAATTGCGTGTGTTGTCTTTATCAGCCTTATAGCTTAGGCTTTGCGAATAGACTACCGTGCGAACTGGCTAGCTAGGGGGCTAGAACGTGTGGTGCGATGCTTCCTTGTACTTTGCTTTAGGTTTCAAGTTATTTTTGAATTTTGCGATTTGTTACTTTTATCTTAGATGGGGATCGATCCCTCGAAAACTCGAACATCCCCGTATATACTTTCGGCTGGGTCGACTACAAGAATAAAAAGACTTGTCGCGGGAAATATTTTTTTGAAATGCAAACATTAAACGGGTTGTGATCTGGGGCTAATATCCTGGAATATCGACTCGAGTACTCCTGATCATGGGTACTAAAATGTTATTATTCCGCCTAATACTCGGCATGAATCCTCAGCGTGGAAACCGGCCCCCAAAATTTCTCATGCCCCTCAAGGTCGCAAGTAACCCCGCCGGCTCGAGTGCTCACGTACATTGAGAGGGAAAGTAACCCGACCTTCGTGTGCTATGCCTTTCCTAGCGCTATAGCATCCCCAATCCAGAATATTCGTGCAACTGTGTGACTATCCCAGACTCGTGTGACGGAATGCTTGTGCGTTCTATTTTCGTCCCATCCATGTGCCGTGCCGCATGTAAGGCCTAGGCGAGGCTCTATAAGGCCGGACCAATTTGAGCGTGGCTTGCCTGAGTTGGTGATTTCTCTTTGGCTTGAGTCCGGAGTTCAATTGATCAACAGCCAGTGGTTACCATCACAATTCTAGTGATTGTAGTTATCCATATCGCGTATTCTGAGGCCGCGCGTTTCACCCGGCCGGCTTCGAGGAACAAACTTCAAGTCCAAAATTAAATCCTGGTGCCGGTGTTTGCTCTCAGTTCGAAGTTTTGATTTTTTATGGGGTTACTCGTTCCCGATACTCAGGCTGAAAATTTTAAAATCCTTTGCCCATAAATACAGAAATCAAAATTTATAAAAGCACCAGTTTTTCCAGGTGCCTTTGCTGCTGTTCGTCTGACGTTCAAATTAACACACCGCAAATCACAGACTTGCAGCACTGATAAAATTTTGAAATCCCCAAAATAACAATAGATATATGAAGGTGTCCTTCTGTATATCGTTCGCTTAATATAGTTACCTTCATATATCGATTTACCCACGATATCAGCGCAACGTTCAGTTATTTACCTCTTAATTAATTGCAAACAACAAAGCCCACGCTCATATCATGGCACCATTTATTGTTGAGAACAATTCCCTTAGTGCAGGATCGCCTCAGAAATGTCCTCAGTCACCCAAAGAAGGGTCAAAGTGCACTCCTGCGTCTACCAAGGGGTTCCCGACCAGCTCCCGGGACCTAGTCCTAGATATCGTGGCAACCGTAACCGTTACCGGGAATCAACGCCCAAATGCTGGGGCACCTTCCCCAACCTCACTTCCCCTCACTTTCCCTGGCGAGCAACAACTTCATCGACGGAAAGTTTCACCATTTGCTGGAGTCGAGGATAATACCCTCCCTGGGCCTCTCTTCACGCGCACCGCTAGAAATAGTATACAATATACGCCACCGCCAGGCTCTAGGTCCCCCCTAGCATTGGTTAAAACATCTGAACCTTCAAGGCATAGCCCACCATCTGTCACCTCAACAACACTCGCGCTTGCGCCGAGGGCACGGCTAGAACCCCGGAGCCCCGTTACTGTTGGCGTGGTCGTTGTCCCTGGCCTAATTTTCTTCATTATTCTGGGTATCATTGGTTGGATAGTATATAAGAAGAAGTTTAGTAAATAATGAAATGGGTGACGTCACGGTGGAGAATACAGGGAGCTTGGTAGCTGGGCTGAAGCGATGAACGCTATTAATATATTGCGTACGTTGTCTTCATTTTTGTCACTTTTTTTCCTTTCATATACAGCCGTTTTCAAATGATCGTTCTTCTTATCTTGTAACTTGTCTTTACGAAGTTATTATCTCTCTCCATAGAGATAGAGATATTTTATCTTCGAGTTTGCACGTTCATTTTGTTTTTAGATCTATAGACCAGTTCAAATTTATAATTTAGGATAGCAATATATGAGTATTATTTAACTTCAGCCTTTCTGCTAGCCCCAAAATCGATTGAGAAAACAGGTTCTCAAACTAGCATATAATATTGCAGTCCTACACTTGGATTATTTTTGTCTGAGGCCTGTTGTGAACTTAGCTACTACGAACGACGATTCTCCCGTCTGCGAAACCTCGCAAGGTCGAAGAGTGTTGCGCTCTGTCGTAATCTAGGGAACGTTACACAGTCCCGACGCTACCAGAACCACACGGTTTGGTGACCGACAGAGAAGCCGAACGGAGACGTCACCAGACCATGTGGTAGCTTACACTGAGGGCCTGGTATACGAGATGCCTAGGGTTTAAACTAACTAGATTTTAGTTTACATGTTAGAAATACTACTCCTCAACACACCAACCTGTTGGATTCTGCCGATTAGCTAACTCGGGTATCAGATCGAAATGTGTCGCAGCCCCCCAAAATATCACTCCAAATTAATATGCGAGCATTCCTGCAGATGCACGGTACAATCATTCGTAGCCTAAGAGCCCGCTAGAAGCCTTCACAAAGCAAAGACTCAAAGTCTGGTTGTATCCTTTTGCCCGCTGGCCCAAAACTGTTCAACACATATCATACGGTCGAGGACGCTTGAACACTCGTGTTGTCCATGTAGTTTCTGCCAGGTTTGCTATTGCATATTGCCAGCTGCAACCGCTCCTGCTTTTATTTTCATTCGTCGTCGAGGGCGGCTTCCAAGACCAATCAGGTTATTAGTTCTTCGATACACTCGAAGGAACCATCTTTTACCCCTCTCTGCTAAGATTATAGATCACATTTGATCAACCCCGCTCGAGATAAATTTAAATAACTATGGGCATACGTGCCAAAGGTATTCGGATTATATACATTCCCTAAACTGTTGCTCCCTGAAGTCGAGTGCTGAACATTGTGTAGTGGATGAAGGAGTCTCTCGGGCGATAAACCGCAAATTTCCTGAACTCGAAGGCATGTTAGACCGCCAAATCTCTACCTTTCAAAATGGAATCAACGACCAGAGGCAACAGTTCACCGCCACTGTCGACGAGCAGCGTACCCAATTCCAAGTCGCAATAGACACCCAAAGAAGTGAATTCCAGGCTGCTATTGAAAGGATGATTAGCCAGCAGAGGGCGGAGTTTATGACGGCTGTTGATTTGCAAAGAAGAGGATTCGAGACGACTATTGACCTGCAGAGGGGTCAGGTTGAGGTTAGCGTGCAAAAATTAGTCCATGACACTACTGTTCGGCTATTCGCTATTGTCTTGTTACTGCCTCTCTTCCACAGGCTGATTAACGGTGGACCGCTTGCTACTTGGAGCAAGAGCGTGCTTTGGATCATATTTCTCACTATAAACACTCTTCTCGTCATTGATCTCGGCCTTCTGCCTGAGCATATGTGCCTCGCAGTGAAAGGAGCCATGCCCAATTCGTTCCTTTAAGGGTGTGGGAGTTTTAGGGAGATCTGAGGTGTTCAAGTTTTAGTGAGGTATCAGCCATTTTTGAATTTCTGCTGGAAAAATTGCTTACAGATATACAAGGTACAATTGAATGCAATGAGGTCTAAAACCCAACATGGCACACGTAGAACACCCAAGTTACTTCTATCATTGTAGTTCACCAACCTCATGGCTCTATCTGCGCATTGGATGGTAAATATGCAGGAAAATCGGCAGGCAGGGATGTTGGTACAAGACACAATTTCTAATGCTCTGACCCATTTTCTTGTTTGAAATCCAACCCAAAACTAGTTTACAGCTCTAGTGTTACTGTGGACCAGTGGTGGTTGGGTGAGTATTGTGGGCTCCATAGATGAGTTGATTGTTAGGAATTGCAGTTTGAGCTCATAGGGGGCGGTGAGCTCGAGGTCATGGTGGAATATATGTAACAGGTACTAGCGATTATGCAAGCCTCAAACTGTAACCTGTATTGATTTATTCTTACTTGTACCTAGGGATCACAATTCTGGGATCTTAATTGAAATCTCGGAATAGCTGCCTAAATTTTGTAGTTTGGCGGTGATAGTTATATATATAGTTGATACGATTATTTACCTTTTAGCTAGCCTGGATCCATGGAGAGGCGCCCTAGTTCCCTTAGCCCCAAAGCCTGTTGTCTAGTTTACTCTCCTTTACTGGTTTTTCAATCTTTCATGCCCGATCGACCCCATGCTCCAACAAATTTGACAACATTTATAGCTTTTCGATTGGATGGATTGAACTAACGTGCACAAACTTAGGCTAGGAAAAACAGAATTGTAATATTAATGTTTCGAAGTAGGTTTTATGAACCTTATATATATAGCTTAAAGTGCGAGAACTTTGTTCCAGTTTGCATATAGGTGTAGATGCGCGGCTATGCCTTGCCCCGTGGACTAGCTACTCGAAATGGTTTTGCATAAATCAAGTGGAGGCTAGAACAACCCTCAACAGATTTTATACATCCCTATTCGCCTATGCCTTCGGTTATCATTTAGTTTGAATTCGCTAGTATAGCTCGAACTAATCCGATAGGTTCGAGTTCCCAAAATGGGATATTGCCTTCGATATTGACACTTCATGAATTCAGTTGGAGATTCTTAATTAATAGACGATAATTAGCCCCTAATATTACAACAAAACCAACTTGATCTTAAAACCCAAGAATGTCGCACTCGCCGTCCCAGTTTGTAACATTTGATGCCATCGGCAAGTCCAATAGGAGCTCCACAATGAGATTTTCGAACCCACGTTTAAAATTTTTTCGATCGTTTTTTTTTAAAGTATTTGAGTAGTTGAACGAAAAATTCCTGGAAACATTTTCCTTCCTATTCGAGTAGCTTAAATTGGACTTTCTCCTCTGATACGCTTGGCACCTGTAAATGTCTATGGAAAGGGACTAGCAGGAGACGACCTAAGGAGGCTTCGCAGTTGGCGATTTGCTCGATATGCATATTTTCGTGTATGTAGCTCCATAGTTCTTCTAGCTATTGGACCTAATAGCCACCCTCGAGGGCAGAACTAGTTTGGAATCAATGCACGCCTTGCCAACGGGCAGGTCATGTGCATATGTGGATATTAGATTTAGCCCGGGTATCATTGGAATCGAACAGAGTAGTGTTACTAGATCTATTGTGATTGGATATTTCATGTTGGTTGCCCATCTCGGATCCCCAGCTTCGAAAGGTTCCTCGATCGAACTAAACATTCAGCTGAGCAGGTGATAGATCGCTTAACGGATATGTATGGATTCGGGCCGATTCAAGCTTAAGAAGGAAAGCAAAGGTCATTATTTACGTAATTGAAGGATATTTAGGCTTGGATTTCGTAGTTTCGCATACCCCATAAGCAGTATTTGGACTATATCGAAAAGTAACTCGTCGGAATTTTCCTGTTGAAGGTCCAACAGGTCAAGCCCAGCCGCACACTAACCACGGCTTGAACCAGGGTTGAATTCGGTTAATGACGGGTGATAGAAATAGTGAAACCGATGTCAGGCCCAAGAGAATGGTAACCACGCGGACCTATGTAGCACAGACATGCGAGCTGTGCAGCTGCTCATACAGATGCTGGTTCGGCGCAGCGTCCCCAGCATCGAATGCTTGGGTTGGATAGGTTGGCTGTTGGAAGGCTAGGTAGTTGATTATGTTCATTAAGAGGCCGGCGGAGAATTAACTGAGAAGAGAATTATTTAAACAGCCCGCAAGAACATTGCAGGATTGGTTTATACTGTCTTTCGCGAATTCGATCTTCCCCAAACTATTGAACGTTACTTTCGAGTCCGAGAACCATAGCCAAAATGAGTCTCACAGCGACCCGTCCTATCTCCAATGCATGCCTTCCCATGCCCAGCATGTGTTTCCACGAACGACCAACCACAATTCCAACATTCAACACATGCGACTGCATGTCCGTGTACACAAACGGGCTGTCCGAGAAGGTTTCCAGGGTTAAAAAGCCAAATCCGCCTCCGAAGCCGTTTAGAATCGATATGCACACGCACATAATGCCGCCTTCCCTACCTGACATGTCAAAGTTTGACGATTCATCGAACGCTAGTGAATGGATCAACTTGCGACCTCAGGGATCCAAGAAAGTGGATATGTATGTCGGAGATCGGTTCTTCCGAACCGTGGAAACAAATTGCTTTGACCCCGAAACCCGTATTAAGGAGATGGATGCTAGCGGGGTTTCCATGCAAGTCCTTAGTACCATTCCGGTCTTATTCTCCTATGATAAGCCAAGCAAACCCGCAACGTTACTGGCGCGGCTATTAAATGATCACATCGCATCATTGTGTGAACAGTACCCCAGTAGATTCATAGGGTTGGCTACAGTACCGTTACAAGATGTCCAAGCTTCGGTGGATGAATTGAAGCGTGCAAAGGGCTTGGGCCTACGAGGTGTCGAGATTGGTACGGAGATCAATGGTCGTGAGTTGGATGACTCGGAGTTAGCGCCGTTTTGGAAAGCATGCGAGGAACTTGATATGCCCGTTTTTGTACACCCGTTAGGATATGAGCTTGCGAAAGAGAATAAAAGGTGGGAGAAATACTGGTCCGCGTGGTTGATTGGAATGTAAGTTCGGCTCCCCTATATTTAACTTTCGGCTCTGTAGTACATAAGTGGTTCGTAAATCGCGCTGGAGCATCCGCTAAAGGCACGCGAGAGAACTCATAGTTTTTTTTTTTTTTTTTTTTCGTTAAACGGAACTAACACACATGCATATACAGGCCAAGCGAGACAGCTCTTGCTCTGCACGCAATTATTTCATCGGCTCTGTTAGTCCGCCATCCAAAGCTACGCTTTTGCTTCGCACATGCCGGTGGCGCATACCTCCCTTTGCTCGGGCGTATTCAACATGGCTACGATTGTCGGCCAGATCTTGTAGCTCACAAATCCGAGGGTATATCACCGACGCAGCAAATTCAATCCACTCAGAAAAATATTTGGATAGATAGCTTGGTACACGACCCAGATTTACTGGAGTACATTTGTAAGAAGATTGGGTCGGAACGGGTTATCATGGGAAGCGATTACCCATTTCCACTGGGGGAGGTGCCGCTCCCTGGCAAACTGGTATCAACGGATGAGCGCGTAAAGGACTTTTTACCGGAGGAGAAGAGAGAAGCTATTTTATGGGGAAACGCTGTGGAATTTTTGGGTTTACATGATTTGGCAAAGGAGTTAGGATTCTAATCAGGTATTGGAGTATCTTGGTATGTTTTAAAGCGTTGCTATTTGCGTTTAATTCCATGATATCCTCGTGCTTCCTGTGCAATAGAAATAGCACAAATTCATTTTTAGTTTCGACCGAACAAATGCTCTCAGTTTGAGGCGTGCGTGCGTACGGGACTGGTTTCGGGCACCGATTCCATCCCTGTATACACCCTTCTCTACCTACAGATTTATATGCATGTTTTCGATTTAAACACCTCCTGGCTTTCGTAGATTTGTTTGAAGTGGAAGCAGCTCAGGAAGACAAGCGCTGGTGTTCCTACGGTGCCAAGATCTGAAGAATTCGAATGTGCATGTGCATGGTGCATAACGGCGACAGTTCAGGGTTTTCTACCCGACGTGGATAACAAGCAATTTTTTGAGGGACATTCGAATTATCGTGATCGAAAAAGTGCCCACGTCAATCGATCTGTATAGTTTGATGCTCCATCCTTCTTGTCACAAACCGACCCGACCTTCATCAGAGTGGAATTTAACGTCTGATCCGTTGGATATATTTGGCGTGGGGTGTGTTGCATCTTATAGCATCGCGGCACCTAAAATACCTCAACCGATGTCTTGGAGGGTGTCAGCCAGACAAAAGTTGGATTCTCCAAGATCTGACCGAAATATATACGGTGTATCGATATATATCAAAACCACGAAGTAAGTTCAATGTCTGAAACCCAGCGGGCCATAGAGTCGATGTTTTCGTAGATTTTAATTTGACTAAAGTGCTAATTATAACCGAAGTTCTGATATTCATGCAATAACACGAGTCTTATCCTCACGAGTTCGACCACCTTTGAGCGATAGGTTCTGGGAAATTTATTAAATGCCTCAGCCGCAGGCTAGCAAGGCCTAAAAAGCTTAGCATTTATGAACGGAGACTTGGCTACTTTCTCATAAGGCTGAAAAACCCACAGATTGAAACTATAGTTCTAATGAGACTAATGGTGGTCTGGTTGCGACTAAGTGGGGTATACATACGTGCTCCGTAGTAGGGTTCGGTTTATCTGCCCACGTTCAGCTACTAACCAATTACTCGCGAGCACTCTCGCCTGTGGCCGGTCGCACTCGGGAGAATTGCAGGGCGGCTTGCACATTTCAACTGTAGCCCTCGAGGGGTAGTTAAGTATGTATGAAGTCCACTTTGAATCTCCCATAATGCTTTCTTGAATATGCGATATGATGATCGCCTCTGTATAATTTCTTCCTCGCCTCCTTGCTTCGATCGATTTACGCGCAACCGTCAAATACTATTTATAACGCCCCATCCCTTCAAAAAGGTAAAATATTGCCGCTAAAACACAAGAAGGAGCTTCCAACGTCGACGTTTCATGAATTCAAGCTACACAAAGACGCGAGGGTTTAGCGTTTTCTTTTTCTTTTTTTCTCTTTCCCTTTGACACCTGCCGACCATGGCTTCAGAACTGACGGCTCGCCTGGCTAGCCCAACAACGGCTTCGATATCCGAGACAACTCCCACAACTTCCTCAATACCCGGCATTGTAACATCAAAATATGGGGTCCTAATACCCGCAGTTGTTGGTGGCGTTCTTGTCCTAGTCTCGGCAACTCTGGTTTTCATCGGCCTGCGAATCCTTTTGCGAGAACGGAGAAAGGAAGCCGCAAAAGAAGAACCGAATTTACGAAGACTCTCAACCAGTTCGTCTGGGGTGCTGAGTGTTATATCGCTCTGGGGTGACAAACCGACCGATCCAACCAGGTCGCAGAAAGGCAGTTCCCCTGGAGAGTCGCAAGTCTAGATCGATCGTTGCACGGGCTTCTCCATGGGCCTCAACGTACAATGACGGCAAACACCGATATTCCCATTGATCCGCAATTATTCATTCTTAGCTCCATTACTCCTATTCACAAGTTTCATAGAACACGTCACCTGAAATTTTTTTTTTGCTCCAGTTCTTCCTTCCTAAATTTCGTCGTGTTGCATTTTGACGCTAATTAAACCTTACCCCTGGGAATACCTCAATTGGGCCGGAATGCAAGCTTCCTTGCCGCAATCCTTGAGTGCGCAAATGCCACAAACATTCATGCACTCAAATGGGGGGGATCGAGCCCTGGGCTGTGCAACCAAACACCTGGCATTCGCAAGATTACCTGGGTTTCTGATCAGCCGTTCTGACTGTTTGTCACAGGTGTGAGTGCGAGGAATTGCACAGTCACGAGGGCACTCTATGTTTTATATAAGATCCTAGGGGCATCCACGCTTTTTTGTTTCCAAACATCCCTTTCCTAACCCTCGTGTTCCCATTTTTTTGATTTTCACTCGCTACCTGTCTGATACCTCACTCGTTCGGTTATCAACAATCTACTCTCATTCAAAATGCAGTTCAAACACGTCTTTACCTTTCTCCTTTCGGCTTTGCCACTTGCTCTGGCTGCTGAACTAGGCAACAATGCCATCACTGCCCCTATTGCAGGTGACGTTATCACCGCTGGAGAACCCTATGCGATCAAATGGACGAACATCGAGGGGAGCTCGGTCACCCTCACATTGGTTGACGGACCCGCGAATCAGGTTAAACCAGTGAAGGAAATTATCAACAATACCCCCAACACCGGTGTTTTCACATGGAGTGTCCCAGAAGATCTTCCAGCATCTAAGACATACGCCATTCGGATAACATACAATAACAACCCAGCTGATTACAACTACTCTGACCGTTTCACTTTCGAAAACGAGAGTGTCGTATCGTCTGCTGCTGTCAGCTCCAGTGCTGAGACCTCCACCGCCCCTCCAAGCACTAAGACTGAGACTAGCTCCGCTTCGAAGACTGAGACTGAAACTGAGGCTACCACCACAACCGAGGCCGAAACTTCTAGTACTGCTGAATCGACCGAGGCTGAGACCACAACCAGCGCAGCTTCAACTGAAACTGCAGCCACAACTACCCGTGCTGAGACCACTGAGAGCACAGGAGAGCCCTCTACAACTGTCTCCCGCGTTACCAGGACATCATCTCCTGCCTCGACGTCGACCGAGACCATGGCCCCAGTATCTTCGGCCAGCAAATCTATCAGCAGCCACAGCTTGATCGCTGCCATTGCTGGAATTGCTATTGGAGGAGCCTTCATTCTATTTTAATTTTTAGCCTGGAACTGATAGGCATTTGGGGCGAATTTTTGATTTCAATAATGTACATTAATGTATATGTCCGCACGTATTAGCATATTATACCTTTTTAGTAATGAGCATTTCTGTCTACCGATTTAACTTCATACTCATTCATAAGCTCGGGACCGCCGAATCTAGTATATTCTAAGAGTCTTGAGGGAAGTGGTCTCGTAGCACTTACCAGTTCCTAGTTAGGTCATCGTAAAAATAGGATGTTGGAATTTGTGTGTTGGAATGGAAATTTCCGCATTGGGTGATTTGATGCCTAGCAACAGCCAACCAAAAGCCAAACTTTTTTCTCTTTCGTCCTGTTCTCTTCACCGGCATCCTCGACCACATCCAGACCTTTGACACCACCGACCGCTACCCCCTTGTACTTCCACCGTTGATACTACCTCAAGCTTCGTCGCGCATACTGCTTCCGTCTAATAAACCTAACCAAGATGTCTGTCCTCCGAACTCTCAGCCGCCTACCCCGCCACCCCACATCTGCTATCCGCCAGTTCTCCACTACCCCGTCTCGTCTAGACTTCTCTCGTGTCCAGATCATTGGTCGCATCGGTACCGAGCCTGAGATTTCGCAGGCCTCGAATGGCAGCTCTGTAATTAAATATGCGGTCGCTACTACGCACCTATCTGGCGAAAATAAGTCGACTCAATGGCACAGGGTCATTGCTTTTGGATACCCCTACCCGGACAGTATCACCAAGGGAGCCAAAATTTTCTTAGAAGGCGACCTTCAGCTGAACACATACGAGGGAGAAGATGGCAAGAAACACACGGGTGTTACAATCAAGCAGCGTATGTTAAACACCATCTTAGGGCCGCAGTGAGAAAGAGCAATGGCTTATACAATTTGTGCGAAATATATAGGCACGATCAGCATCCTGAGTAGACCACAGGCATCCGGTGAAGGCGAGGGCGCACATAGCGCGTGAGCTTAGCCTAGGTATTGCCTTTCGCTATACACGAACCCAGCACCTGTTCCACAGCCGCGTCCTACCATCGTTCGGAACCTCGGTATTACAACCTTGCACGAAATGATCAACTTAAAATGTAACCTACCGTGTAACGGCGACCGAAATACCTGTCTCCAGCACCCCGAAGCGCTGCATTTCTCCAGGCTTTCGTTAACATCATTGGCTCTTCTACCTTTTATAATACCGGTACAATCTCACTTCTTGCTCCTTTTTCACGGGCCATGTTTCGATAGAACTATATGTATTTGGGTGCATCAGGAGCTGTATATTGTTTCTTTTTTCTATCGCAGAGAATTGTACCTCTGGAAGGATAATTCCGTTGGTTGTGGGGCATCTGTACATACTACATACTTCGCCCAGGTATTTTGAATAAAATATGTCTACCCGGTCCGATACCTCCCCATACAGATTCCGTTAGGTTTTCGAGTCTGGTTTATAGTTTGGTATTGGCTCTCCAGTGCCACCTGGTAAATTTATATCAGCGTTGCCAACCACAGATGGCATCTACTGCAAGTACTACTACTAGTAGAGTGGTAGTAGTTATATAATTGTGTCGGTTGTCCACGCATTACATCATGCAACAGTCCCCCAAGCAGGAGGAAAGCCTCCAATTCGATGGGGCCTATAGGTCTAACTTTGAAAAGGCCTGTTATAGGTCTAGTTCTAGATTATATTTTAGCCTCAGCATTTTAGGTCAAAATTAGTCAGACACACTCAAATCCCGCTCTTCAGTTTTCAGAGACCCGGCACTGTCCTGGTCTTGTAGGAGCACCGTCCCACACCGCTACGTCAGCACCGTCAGTATGACAACGCAAAATAACGTTAGCGGCCGAAAATACCACAAAGCGCACCACAATCTTGCATATCATATCTCCATCCGAGGGGCAGATCTTCACCCTCGTGTCTAACTTGGGCCATGCTAACTTTTTCGTGCCACCGTTGCGTTCTAAATATAGTCACACAAGTACACACGATTCGCCTTTCCGTCGTCTGAATGGTAATTCCGAGATCCGATGGAAAGTTCTAAGGTTGCAATAAGGCTTAGGAGTGCATCGGCCTGGCAGAGATCTTCGGGGTTTAGTGGTGCGGTTGAGGGATCTACTGGCTTTTATGTCGGTTGTGTCCAGTCGGATAGCATTGGAAGGGTCTCGTGCGCAATTTGAAGTAAGGAGCTGCCCTGAGGTTGGGCTTATGACCCTGGAGTCGGCGAGGTTATCATTGTCTAACTACCTGGGTAGTTAGATATGGTGGGTGAGATTAAGATCTATGGATTTTTAAAAACGGCCCTGGCATATGGGAGGAGTTGGGTATAAAATGCGTCGGGTATCCTAAGCTTAAGCTTCTGGTTTTATAATGCCAGGCTCAATTTCTAGAGCGGATAATTGACACACATTACTAGATCAGACCACGCGCACGGCGTAACCAATCAAGGATCAACTATATATATATCTGCTCTATATCTGCCCAAAATGCAACTGAAATACTATCTACTTCCTCTCCTTTCCTTCGCTTCTCCTTTAACTGCAACCCCAGTCGCTACACCAGAGAAAGCAACTTTGGAATCCCGTTCCGCCGCTGGATGTTTCGAAATCACACAATTCCGTAACTCCGGCTCTCCTCATTCCATCTCCGCCACCGTATCCTTCGACCTAGTAGATCGCTCAAAAAATCTTGCAGCAAGTTGCCGCGCGATCCTTTCAATCCAACCCTCAATCGTCACAACCGAATTCCCAACATACTGTAACGACACAAGTGTTGCCTTTGGATTTCAATATAAACCACCGTTCCCGGGGTATTGGCTGTCTATCGCGCATATCTACAACAATAACAATACGGTGGATACTGGGAGTATTTGGGCCGGGCGTGATATAAGGAGATACGATAATCCTAGTGGAAATCCGAACGGAGATTTTGATTATTTGAACTACCCGGCTGACTTCAAAGTCGCTTACAATCGCCATGTGCAGCAACTGCCAATATCGACTTTGGCGGCAGCAGCACCCAATCCCACCTCATAAACTAGCTAGAAGCTTTGGCTCTTGGATTACCGGCTTCTAATCGATCGTTTTAGAATAAAATTCGAAAGATATTGGTGTATTTAATAAAGACAACTAAGGATACTATGGTTAATGAACGAAAAAAATGAATCCAAGTAATTATGCCCTGTACGGACTAAAATGGGAGACTGTACAATATGTGACATGAATTTATAAAATCAGTGGTATCATAATATAGAATATCGTAAGTGGCAAAAGTGCAAAACAAAAATATATCCTCCGAGGTTTCTCAAGGCTGGTACGGTGGCGGAGGTTGGTCAATAGCCTGCCTATTTGTTTCCGCCCGTGACTGTGTCCTCGATGGTGTTCTTTGGTGTTCTCGATCTCTTCGTGTTTGATTCCTCGACGAAGCCCTCGAAGGGGTCCGTTGGTGTCCCCGTTCACTCCCTTCATTCACCCTCGTGATACCATCTCGCCGGTACGGATTCGTCTGCGTTGGAGAACTGGGTGTTTGTGCGTTACGAGTTTCCCCTCTGCGAACCCCGTCGTCGTTCTCTGTATCCGGCACATTAACCATCACAAACATCAGGTTCACCGGTTGGGGTGGAGGTGGTTGCGGCGGCGGCGGAGTGACAATATGCATTCTCAGCACAGCTGGTTGAGGTTGTGGCACCGGTGTAGCTCTCATGTTCGGCCGAGTATGTCTATGTTGCTGCCGTTCCCATGCTGTCCGCCGTAGGGTATTTTGATGCTGTTGCCGCGCATGCTGCTGTTGCTGTTGCTGTCTCATTCGTTCTTGTCGCTGATGGCTATTCCACCGATACCAGTGGACTATTTCTCGTTGCTGTTGGTCGTATACGTAATACCAATATATAATGCGGATGAAGAAGACGGCAAATAGAATCAGGAAAATGGAGATGAAGATCCATTTTAACCAATAAAAGTACCCATCTGAAAAATCGCGAGGTACGAGTATGTGTCGGAACTCTGGAGCAGGTGCCATTGTAGATGTTCTCGATGTCCGCACCGATGATGAATTGTCTAACCAAAGTCTTCGAATAGCCCTGCGTTTATATCCCCATCTGAATCAAGTCTTCCGACCAAAGCTAAATCGAAACCGAAAACAAGACCGAGTATAGCCAGTTCCAGCCAGGAACTGATATACTCAACGTCGGACAACAAAAGAAGTTGAAGGATAGCTTGAAGAATAATACTTCCGACTTGTGCGAAGGAGCCTTACATAAGTAACTACAATTAGAATCTTCCAGCCTTTTCTACTATTCCCAAAAAACAAGGACATTCTGCGGGATCAAGCATCGAAATCCCTCCCTGCAAGATCCACACCATGAGGGGAAACCAGACCTTGCAAGTCTGTGCGGCTGAGCCCTTTTCGCAGTGTGTAACAGCTATCAACGCAACTAGGAACCAAATTTGGGGGATTCTAATTCGTTAGAGAAGCGAGACTGGAGGGGTGGGCCCTTGTAACAAGGAGGCTGGGCAACGTATGCAACCGATTGGAATCGCAACCGCTATCCCGCATACTTGTCGACGGGGTGACGTTGGGAGACGACGTAATCATGTATTTTGAGGCTCAAAGTTGGGAATATATCATTGGCGAAGGTATTGCGATATCGCAAGCATAAAACGGTACTGGTCTCGTGCCTGGAATTTAAGCTTTTTTTTGTGTAAGTACCGCACAACGCAAACAAGTGGCACACTTTGTTGGGTTTTTGGCAGGAAAATGCGTTCGAGTTTGAACTTGGATGTTAAAGAGCGTGGATAGGTTTTTCAATTTAGTAGCTAGCTCAATTCATTTACATGACGTTCGATACATTGGAAAAGTAAGCAAATAAAGATCAAACAGCAATAACAGTACCAACACCCTCGCCTGACAGATACCGAATCGAATCAACCATTCTAGGCCTGAAGAACGATTTTCCCGGGTCGTATGCTAGTCCAGTTTGCTGGGGTTGGGTAGAAGCGAATTGTTAAAGATTGAATATCAAATTGGGTAACAAAAAAGCCAAATAATTGCCTGTGCAACGTCCAAATTGTGCCATAATATCCTCCTGAATAATTTGTACCTCGTACCCGCTGAAGCCAACATCCCCAGAACAGCACCTTTGCTGCTAGCCGTAGCCGAATTCGTGAATGGTTTAGCCAGTGATAGTCCAGGCCTCACCGTTTGGAAGTTCCCCAGAAACAGCATTAATCTGATCGTCGAGGGCGCTAACTAGAGCTTGTGGGATGGCTGGAGCGCCGATGGAAGTGTTCCCAAGCTCACCAGCAAGCTCCTGGATCTTTTGCCAGGAGGGGGTAAATTTAACTTGAAGGATCTCGTTCTTTGCATCGATCGAGATAAACACTTCAGAATCAGGCTTAGGCACAGCTATATTTGAGAACACGTTAGCGCAACTGGATTAACGGGTCTGCAAATCCCTTCTATGGTAAAAAAGAAAGTTAGTAGTATAGGAATGTTAACTTACGGGTCCATGGAAGTGGCCTGGGAATAACCGAATATCCATCGTCGTCGTCGTCTCCATCGTTAAGAGGCAACAAGTACTTCACTGTCAAAACCTTTCCATCCTGTGAAAACTCTGTCGGACCATCTATGTAGTTAAGCTCCGAAAGAGCATATTTAGCGGCTTCGTAAAGAACATTCTGGGCATGTCGCGCTATAACTGGTCTAGTAAACTTAACAAATGCCTTCAACCAGCCCAGCTGGCCAGATGAAGCAGATGGCTGTGAACCACCTCCAAGGCCCGCAAGAGCGAAAAGGCTCTGGGACTTGTATTTAGTTTCAGTCCATTGGCCGTGCGAATCATAAGTAATATCGCCAGTGTTGTATCCACTACCACCACCGGTGGCTGAAAAATCGTATTCTCCGCTCTCAGTGCTTTGGGCGACGAAGTCGAACAACTCGCCGAACTTCCTCTCGCCCGTGGCAACATAAAACTTAACGACGGGGGCAATATTATAAGTCATGCCGGGTTGAGCATTAACCTATTTTGTGAGAAAAAAAAGTAAATACGTGAGACAAGATAAATCTTCATTCTAGAGAGCTTGAGGGCACAAAATCTCGCGGGTATGAAGGAAAACGTGTTAGATTGTAGACACTTACAACTGCAACTGGAGTAGCGAATTCGTCCCCTGCTTTCATCATCGCCATACCGATCATAACATTATCTTGAACAGTAAAACCATGATCGGTTGTAATAGAGTAGCAGCCGGGGGCTGCGCTGTCTGTCTGCTTCTTGTCATCCCAGCGGAAATTTCGATTTTCCTGGTCCCAATAAGTTAAATAAGAGCCTGTTTCGAGCATGCAATTAGTTAATCGGTAGATATTTATTGGTGTAATCTCGGCACACTTACTTCCTGGCTTGGATCCTACACCGAGTTTTGCTGCCTCCTCACGGGGAGAACCGGTATCAATCGTAGTTTTTCCATTAACTAGGGCACTAGGGCCACAGACTACACCACATAATTGTATTAGCAGCAAGCAATAGGAATTTCGGCATTCGAAAAGGAAATGGGTCGAGGTTGGGAATAGTCTTGAGCTTGACACATACAAGCATAAAAGTCTAATTGAGTGGTAATAGTGGCAGCAGATTTATTGGCCACATAAACAGACACCCAAGTATTGGTGTAAATATCTCCTGGTGAGGCAGATTCAGAAAACTGTGGTGGAGCCGTGAAGAAGAAGAAACGGCGTGGGACACCAGATCTGTTGGTGATACGAAGCTGATATTTACTCATAGTGGCGATTAGGACTCGGGTTGAGTTTTATATAAACTTAGAAGATCAAGTGAGTTTAAAGTAGTAGAAAAAGATGATAGTTAAATGCTGTTTTGTTTGTAGAGCTGATTGATTGCTGTGGATGATCCTGAGCGATGGTGATTTTATCTCGAGTCCTGGGGGGAAATTCCTTCAATTTATACTTTTTGGATCGCCTCCGAGCTTGCTTGAGAGGCTTCCTTTTACTCGAGGTTTTGGATATATGGATGATGGTATCTAGCAGGATAACCTATCGAGATTCAATTGGGAGGTCCTATTCTCTCGATCCCTCCCAGGCTATAGAACCTGCTCGAAATTAACAGAACCAATGACATTGGATTGGACAATTGAAGCGCTAACAGGGGAAACGGCCCTCTCTGACGATCATCGACATAATTGATACGCCGTGCGGCCGGCAGGCTGTGTTTTCCTTTCATGAGACATAGGATATTCTGCCCAATCCAGCGAGCTCATGCATGAACTATCATATTGCATCTATAAACTCTCAATTATAGAATCCACCCCAAATCGCCGTAGCCTCGAAGCCGCGAGAGTGGGCCGACGTGATAGGATCCGAATACACCAAACCAATGATAAGCCCGGATAAACGACATTCTCTGTCTCAGAGGATCTCCATCGCCTCCTGGCCGTGCAGTGTCGATTATCCAGCCGCTGTGATGAAAATTTCCGAATTCCCCAAAACGATTTTATGAGGAGCTGAAGATATTGAGGTAGGAGTGCATATAGCAACCGCCCGCAGAATGCACGACCGGTTTCAAGACAGGGCGTGAGCCGGAAGGCCGAGATAGTTTGTGCATCGATGCATCGTATTGAGAGCTATAGGTTGAGGGGTGATATTGGTGAGGGGTATATCTGCATTACTCGGAGCTGTCGACCGATGATGATGTGACGAGCGACTCCTCAGCCGTACGCTGGATGCTGCCTTGGTGGTGTTAAATTTTCTCTCGATAATTGGAATTTCCTGGAAACGCGGTTGGCTGCACACGGCTGAGCAGGTACTTGAACCAAGAACTTTTTTCCTCTTACGGCGAGTGGGATGATGCATGATGCTATGAATGTTATCTGGTCAATATCTTGTAGCATATGTGGTTACGGGGTGGTTAGTACAAACAATTAAACATTGAAGAACTAATTATTAGACCGATGGGGCTATGCACGCACGGAACTATTGCCGAGGTCGGGAGTTTTCAAGTTCATAGGTCTGTAGTCTGATACATACGCTGCATTTCATCTGGAGGGGGCGTTCTACGCCGATCTTTTGACTCCGCGAGCCGGAATTTCGAGTACGAGATCATAACTAATAAAATTTGGCTCCTCGGCTTCTATGACCCCGATTAATCAATTGATAATATAGTATCGATATCGTACGTACCATAGCCGTTGCATTCAATGCCAAATAAGTGATGCCCCGGGTTTGGTACGTGCCCAAATATCTTGGTCCGTGCAATTACAAATCCTGTTGGCATTAAAACTCAGACTATCCAATGGCCACCGGAGTTCATTTTCCGTCGCAGTGGCCGCACGGATAGGCATATCTCTTGCGCAATTGCGGGTATCTAGGTATAATACCTACGTAATTTGCGGATTAATCATTAATATTAACGAATTGGATATGCTATGTTTTACGACTACCTAACTACCTACACATTTTCCATGCATTGCTGAATGAAATTTCGAAAGCCAGGTAACGTTACTTGTACAAATGCTTGGATACATATGATCATAATCATGTGGAAACTTCTGTTCATGTCAATACTCCACAAATTGCCAAATGCTCATGCTCAGCTTGATTCCAACTGCGATCCGCAAGCTCGAAGCCCCATATTTTTCTACCTCTGCGGAACGGAATCCCGGCCGGAAGTTGTTTTAAAGTTATAATAATGTGCCCCGGATACACCCGTCCTCGACAAAGTTCTTTCAGCTAAACCAATGGCGATGTACATGCCCTCATGGCCTAGCACCGGATAGTCTAACGGCCTCGGTGCGGCGTATTTAGCGTAGCCTTACAAAGACGAACAGTTATAATTCCTCCAAATTTCACTCTGGGGGACCGTTATGTAAAAAGCAAAAAATGCCGTGGTACTTTGCAATTCTAACACCAAAAAAATGCAACAACACCACACTCGCTTACTCGAGAATTAGGGTCTGGTATTGGTGATTTACAGCCCTGCAACTATTGTGACCCTAAAACGATTGCGACTCCGAACCGCGCACGAATTATATCCTCCAAACGGGATTTCGGGATAAAACCAACCGCTGGGGTCGACATAAAGAGAAATCCGAAGCTGATCCATCTCAGAATAGGAATCTGATTGGAGATGTAATAATCTTCCAAATCCCAACCACCGGATAAACCCACGAGGAGGGTATTTCCTAATTTGTATGATAAACTCTCCCTACATTCTGCAGGCGCTGCAGGAAAGTAGTGGCAATAACTGGGGTCCTATTAGAAAAACGGTGCCTCTGTGTTACCAAGCAAGGAAATTGCCGTTTCAATGCGTGTATTTTCTCTTGCTATCGCAGCTGCATATGCGGCTGGCTTTAATTGATGAGACCGAACTCGCGAAAACACTGGTAACAAGATAAACTTTAATAGCCGATGTTAAAACAAAAGATTTTACTTAAACTATACCCAGGAATAGTTCAGGATCTAGAGCCCTAGAATCTAACTGAGTGGTATGTAGTCCCAGTGCTCAGCTCTGATTGACTTCTCGGGTCGATTGGCCAATAGATTTTTACCCTGTGACCTCTGCTTTACATTGAACTTCTACAAACAACTAAACTTCCAAGTATACACGCAACTAGAACGCCCAAAAACAAAATAAATGGAGGATCATTGGTGGGATGTACGGGTAAGGGTAGCTACACCCCCATGGAAACTTATGGAACATTAACCAAGTACCAAGTTCCCAGGTTTCAGCAGAAATATGCAGAGGGGTTCACCCGGCAGGCAGGCGGCTGGCCTCGAGACTAAAAAAGTTACAGGAAAACATGGCAATCAATGCCGCTCAAACAAGAAGTGGGCCATCTCTATGCCGCTCTGCATACAATGTGCACATCTTGTTTGAATTTTTTTCCGAATACTCACGCCACCAAATGCAAAGGGACACAATATTTTCTAAAAACGCATCCAATCATTCCCCGCTATAACCCCACAGAAACCATCGAGATTGGAAGAACAGTATCGAATTTCAATAGTTGAGGATCTCAGAGTCGTATGGGACGGCAGGCTCCGGGAAGGATCCGTCCCGTCTTACGATTACGTATATCTAACCAAATGGGGTGATAGTTTTATACTACCAACTTGACCTGGAACTTGATCCCATTGGTATTTACAGTGCCGATGAATTATAAAGCCTCGCCCATCCCATGTTATGTTTTTGCCACATGAGAATGGGCTTCTGGCGTGCATATTGCCTCATCAGGTCTAATTTCCTATTAGAGTTAAACCACTAATAAGCTGCCTGATATTCCAATGATCGAGCTCGAGCCCCCAATATAAATCATCATGACTTTGAAGGTAGTTTCCGGTAAAAAATAGCATTTTACCGCTCAAGTTGAAGTTCTATGTTTTGTTTTGCACCCTTTCGTAAAGGACGGACCAATTAGTAGTTCTTGTTCAAAATTTTGCCAGCGGATTGAAAACTTCGAAATGTGTAGTTCGCACTCGGCGGCATCTGCGGATATCAACTTCGATAACAAGGCTACAAAGCCGATTAGTTTCTAGAATTCTAGTCCCGTTTCCCCCTAACAAAAAACACTTGGGTCTGGACAAGAGTTCTTGTCCAGAAATTTATCAGCGAATTTGCGGAATCCGAGATATGTAGTTCGCACTCGGCGGTATCTACGCACATAAACTTCAATAGCAGGATCACGGGTGGCGAGACTGGCGCTACGAGAAAATGACGGGATTACAAAGCCGATTGGTTTCTTGTTCCGTTTCCCCTCCTAAAAAAACTTGGATTCGGGCAGCTGTACAGGAGGAACTCCGAAGATTTTTTCGTAGGGTATTGGTCATGTAATTGTCATGAGATGGACGTCGATGGACTAGATCGAACAGCTTTCCGGCGCATAGGAAAGATAGTTAGTGGGTAAATATGATTTTGGCAGAATTTTATGTTCTCGTTCCATACACTTAGTTTCATTTGATACGAGATGAATACAAAGTTGTAGAAGGTTAAGGGGGTAGTCTACGGGGTGGCTTTCTACAGCGGAACGATATGAGCGCGAGACTAAAACAATTGGCATTATTCGTGAATTATCATACAAAGTAACAACCAGAACCCCCGGAGGCAATCTATGTACATATGCATAGTTCTCGAGACATGGCATCGCTTGTAATAATGACAGGAAATATGTCGGGTACTTCATCTCGTTAGGAGTAAAAGGTACACCGAAATCTAGGGGAAAAGTATGAACAAGAATAAAATTTTTTTTTAAAAAAAAGCACGTTGACAGATAAACCCTCCCATCCCCCTTCCCTTGACTCATTTCTTTGGGCGTTAGGCTAGGCTCACCACATCCCCCACCATTTCTTTTTCTTAGGGGGCTCTGGGGGTTTCTCATCTTCCTTCGGTGGCCCTTCTCTCTCCCTCCGTAGTCTTTCCTCCTCTTCTGCCTTTTCGCCTAGTGGATCTTCTCTTAATCTTCTGAGTCTTTCTTCCTCCTCTGCCTTCTCTCCGAGGGGGTCTTCTCTTAGTTTTCTTAGTTGTTCGTCTTCCACTGCTTGCCTCTTGTCCTTTGCGTATCTAATAACATCCCCTAGCGGCCGGCTTGGTGGTACAATAACATATGGCTTTAACTGCGTGCGTTCCATAGGAATGTCTTTGCCACTACCCCCGTCCGTGCTTCCTAGTTTATGTTTTCCACCGCAGCAACCACAACACGTTGCACCTGGGGCGAGGACGGTCGAGCCTTCTGATATGCTGTATCTTCCTTTATGGTTGCGGAGCTGGAGGTCGGAGGCGGCTTGAAGGGCAGCTTGCTGTGCTATGCCTTCAAGACTAGTGGCGTCGAAGGTTTCAAAGAAGCCACCGCACGGCTGAAGAGTTGGTATACGATACAAGTCGGGTGGAGGTTTGTTATAGCGGGTGACACTGATCATTCTTTGTGAGTGAGGCCTCTCTAGGTGAGTTAGGAAGGAAATGGGACTTACGGGCCATGCATCCAGCTAATAGAAATCTTGGGATATCCGACTAAGTTTACCAGGTTCCGGATACGAACTCTAAAAGGGCTGTGATCTTGTTGAACGATGGCTTTCTCATTGATCCTGCCTGCAATACCCCCTGTGCCGAGAGTACCAACTTTCGTAGTTTGTCCCTGAGAGCTAGGGTCGCTATCACCCTCGAGCCTGATGGCTCCTCGTCTCCTAGCTCCAAACATCTTGTCACGGCACCATCTAAGCCACGTAGCTATGAGGCCACGCTTTACAGGCCTACTCGCATGTCCGCCTAATGCAAGTTGGCTAGCCTGAAGTTGTTGGCTTTCACGGCTTTTCCTTCGCTCTTCCTGCCATTTCGCAAGCCATTTCGGTGTAATCTTCGGGATCCAGACGAGTTTGACCTTCTGTTTGAAACGCTTATATGCCCAAACACACTGTTGTACTTCCCTTTGGGTGTGGAAAAGGCAACAGATATCCCAATAGATCTTCTCCGCTTCAGGGCCGAAGCCGAAGACTATACCAAGAATCCAGCTTGCCACGACTTTGATCCAGCGTTGGTATTGGAAGTGTGGGTTATCTGGGAACTTGTAGATTGTATCCCACCAGTCGGCGTGAACGGCGGCCCAGTCGTATGGTAGCATAGGCGAGAGACAGAATTGAACGAAGCCGTATATGTTTGTGGGGTAGTAAATCAGAGTGAAGAGGGCCCCGATCAGGTAGAGACGTTGGAAGGAGGTGTCGAGGGAGGAATCGGATCTGAAGATGTCCAACACAGTGCGCTCTGCAAGGTGCTTGTTTATTTTGTAGAAGGCGACACCTGTTTTATCAAAGAAAATGATTAGAATAGGCCCTGAATACCTCAACGAAAGCAAAAGTGTACAAACCAGTAAATATTAGAGCAGCGGTGGAGAATATGAGAGGCCATCCAAGGATGATGAGAGAAAGCCATGAGTTGTCGATCGATGGGTGACATCCGAACACCGGTGTAAGATAGTACCTGCTCGGCTGGACTACATAATGCAATCCAGCGAGAAGGATAGGGAATAGCCCGACGAGACCCCATTCATACATCATCCTATGCCGTTTCATCTTTTTCGTTTCGCGGTACATCGACAGACCCCAGAATAGCCTGCAGATGGTGAGCATGATACACATAACAGCTGAATTAATCGCGCCAAACTCGGCAGCGAGTTTCCATTTAGTGACAAAATCGCAATAACCGCGACCTTGCCAGCCTGTTATGACTGAGTTCCATGTCGGCCAGATGATGGCATCGATGAGACAGAGGAGAAGGTCAGTTTGAAGCCAGAAGCAGAGGAGGGCAGCAGCGACGTTTTCACGACGAATTTGCCAGATGAGAGGAACCACAAGGCCTATGACGGCGGTGATAGAACAGAAAACGAAGAACCCGTATTCTGCAGACATTTTTTCGTCCAAGTTGATGGTGAGATATGTGTCCGACTTTAAAATGACGAGGGCGAGTTGCTTTGAGAGCTGGTCGGAGAGCTGATCTGATGTTGATGAAGGTGATGCTTCGATGTTATGTGAACTCCAAAGAGCGATGAGTACCTGAGCGATGATGGTGAAGATGATGATGGATATGTGGAATAAGTGAGACTCGAACAATTCGCAGATGGTGTCAAGTAGACGTGGAAGAGTGAGAACGAGGAGTCGGGGCATATCAAGATTATCCAAACCATAATACGCAGCCGAAATGCATCCTGAGAAAGCTTTCAGGGGGTATTAGGGTCCATGGAGGCAAATAGGCTTCAAATAAGATTTTTTTTTTCTCTTGATGGTTTGATGAATGGCGTGGTTGGGGGGGAGGAAGAGAGTCATGATGGTTTGCGTGGTGTTGTTGAAGCTATTCAAGCCACAGCTGTGCGTGACTTAAATGTGTTGTGATGTGGTAATTTGAACTATTCAAGCCACATGCCAAGCCAGCAACAAGAAAATAAGTGTGGCTTGAATAGAGTGTGGCGCTAAGCTTCCAACTTGCGTAACACTGTGAAACGTCGCAAATGGAACTGTTTCCTACAGCCCTCCAGCATTGACGCTATTTCATAAAAGGCTTATTATTGCTAGGTGGTCATACACGCTATGATGCCAGCCTGTAAGGTATTCTTGGTGCAAACATTGGATATTTTTGGCTATGATGGCCAAAGCAACGTAAGGCGTGAAACTGTTAACTACTATATGGGAACGCTAATAATTGCATTGAAGAAAAGAAGAATAAAGTACATAAAACGCCTTCCTTGTATATGCCTTGGAATGAAATAGCCAGCCTTGTTATACACTGTGGGCAAGTGGTTGAGAGGGAGCGAGGGGTGAGTGCTAGACTACTGTTCTTTAAAAGCTGGATATATGCTTCCTTGAGGTTTATACATCCCCATGTGAGTATTGAGATGCATGGTAGCGGATCAGGAGCTCGCCGGCCTACAAGACTGTGATATAGCAAGAAACACTATCGTTTGAGAGATCTTTCACATGGTATCTCCCCAAAGCTTTATTTTCCCCAGCATGAGGCGATTCTGCCTTAGCAGGATCGAGCATGTTGCCTCTCGCCACCCTTCCGACTTCTCTTTTGCCTTTTTGTTTCGTCGTTGGAGCATGGGATCTAAAATTTCCCGGTTTAGACCTGTTTCTTGGCCAGTTCCTTGGGACAGCACCGTAATTTCGACGGAGATCATATTACTCCAGATTGTTTTCGCTACCGTCGCGAGGAATATATTCGATATTTTCGGCATTGAGGTAGTCTAGTGCATCCTCCGGGAGCTATATCTTGAGTTAGTCATGTCTTCCTCTGATGAAGGGAATCTTTCGCCAAGAGAATGTGTATCATACATCACCGACGACTTTAGTCGCGTAGACACCTGGGACATATTTATCGAGCCTTAACCACTTTGCAATCCAGCTCTCAGTCGGCTTGTCGATGCTAATGCAACCTTCGTATATCGGAGACGTGCACATTTGAGCAAGGTCTGAGCCTGTAGTGTAGTCGAGAACAGGGTGGCAGTTAGGGCAGCCCTTCCTTGTGAACTCCTATGAAGTGCCGAAGATGGATTGTATCAGGCTCCAAACTATACAAAATACAGCCAATGGCTAGGTTTTAAGGACGTACATCGAGGGTGAGAACGACGGCGCAGACCATGCAAGCCCTCAAGTAGCGAAAATGGTTGGTTGGGACTGGCCGCCACTTGTAATCAGGATTCGCGGACGACATTACGCCTGGTGGTCTCTCTAGCGGAACGATGCCGAATAACGCCGGACGACGATGCTATAGCCTATGACGGGTATACTTTGTTATTTGGAAGCTGAATCGAAGAAAGAAACACGTCTGGCGATGCAGCTCGGAGAGAATGTGTGTCGATGTCGAAGAATGCTGGCGAGGTCGCTGTTCGGTCTCGCGAGGCCTGAGACAGCTGATTGGCACAACCAGGATCCGGCTTGGCGTGCATCAACGCATTGCCGGCTGAACGGCGCGAACCTCTGGATTGATGCACAGGTCCGTGTCGACATTCGCATCCAACGTTATCATTATAAGATCCAGCAGCCTCCGCGGTAGATGGCGCCTTGTCTCGCGATTTCAATGACCGACTCCACTCTGCAGCCCGAAATTGTCCTGAATGCTTCCGCATGTACGACTCATATTTTGCCAGCAATCCAGTGTTCCTGATTGCCGCAAACAGTGTGACGGTGCCCTCTAATTGGTTAAACGCAGGGGCATCGGTGCCCAGATTGCTCCGATCCAGCATAAGCCGTCTTAATAATCAAGATTCCACCCTGCAGGTCATAATACTATCCGGCCGGCACTACGTCCCAAAACACCAAGACCGGACTCGAGCTCCATAAATTCTCGCTGACGACGCTGTTTCTCTTTCCTATCCATTTCTCACCTTCGCCGTCGTTCGTCGTAACCGTTCCTGCTTCGCTTGTCTTTCAAACTTTCAAGCGACGGTCCAGGACGTATCCTTCGACCCTTTACCAGTCCCAGTCATCATAACGTATAGCACGTTCCCAAAAAAACTTCGAATATACCTCAGCCTTGCCGATATATCCATTAATCAGCACCGGCGGAATCGCGTCTGCCTTCGGCGACGATGGGGAAGGATGGAGGATTTTGGTGCTCGGATCCCGATGGCTGGGGCCCTCTGGGTCCGTTCGGGAGTTACCTCACCACCTGCTTCATTGAATCGGTGATAGACGGAGTTAATATTGGCATGATCGTCCTTGGACTTTATGAGTTATATTCTATGTCGAAGACCTCCTCGTTTCCAGTGACGAGGAATTGGAATTATTGGTTCAAGCTGGTATGATATCATTGTTTCTCCCCTTTCTGCAGAAACCCTGCCATGGATGGTACTGACTGGGATTTTTTAGATCCTTGTCGGTCTTCTTTTCCTCTCCACGGTTGCCCAGGCCGCCCTTACGATTGAATACATCAAAGGATGGGCCGTAGACATCGGTTTTTATACCTCGATACTCAGCCTTGCTGCCATCGGCATCGCCTTTGCAATTCACCACTTCGAACATTTCAGGAAACAGGTCTCGAGTGGTGTTCTACTCTTCTTCTGGCTGTTTTACATCCTTCTTTACGGCGTCCAGCTGCAAAACTACATCGAGACTCACCAATATGAAACTCATCTGCCTCTTTTTATTGTGTTCGCCGTTTCCTTCGGCTTGATCGTGATAGTATTTAGCCTCGAATGGCTAGGCCCGAAGCCTAAACTACTATACGAACCGGTATTGGATGACGAACTTGATTGCCCAATCGCGGAGTCAAATATCTTCTCCATCCTCACTTTCGGATGGATGACACCTCTCATGCAAAAGGGCTACAAAAACTTTCTCGAGGCCACTGATCTCTGGGATATGCGAAAAGAAGACTCTGCCAAAACCAATGGATACATTCTCGTAGACGCGTGGGAAAAAGAGCTCTTGAAGAAAAAGCCTTCCCTCTGGCTCGCAATGGCCCGCGGATATGGTTTTCCCTTTGGTTTCGCAGGCATATTTAAAATTGTACATGATATCCTTGCCTTCGTGCAGCCCCAACTTCTCCGGCTTCTCATAAGTTTCATCCAATCGTACGACACCGAGGACCCACAGCGTGTAACTCGCGGTCTCTTGATCGGATTCGCCATGTTCTTAGCTTCAGTCATGCAGACTACAGCCCTACACCAATACTTCCAGAGAACTTTTGAGATTGGTATGCGAGTGCGCGCAGGCCTATCCTCCCAGATTTACCAAAAATCCTTACGTCTCTCGAACGAAGGCCGGGCAGCACGTACCACCGGTGAGATTGTCAACCTCATGGCCGTCGACACCTCCCGTCTAGAGTTCTTGGCACAATATGGACAAAACATTTGGTCATCTCCCTTCCAGATCATTGTCTGTATGATCTCTCTCTACGACCTTGTCGGGTACAGTATGTTCGCTGGTATCGCAGTTATGATCGTCATGGTACCCGTGAACTGGTTGATTGCGCGACTTATGAAGCAATTCCAGGTCACACAGATGAAGAACAAGGATTCAAGAACTCGTCTCGTCGCGGAAATCGTCAATAACATGAAAAGTATCAAGCTTTACGCTTGGGGGACGGCTTTTATGACCCGGCTCACGGATATTCGAAATAAGGAACTTAAGACCCTTCGAAAAATGGGTGTTACTCAAGCTTTCGCGAACTTTACGTGGAACACTTCCCCTTTCTTAGTTTCATGCGTAACTTTCACAACCTTCGCATTGACGAGTGATAAACCGTTGACTACCGAAATTGTGTTCCCAGCCCTGACACTATTCAACTTGTTGACTTTCCCATTGGCGATGTTGCCAATGGTCATTTCGATGATTGTTGAGGCTACTGTGGCAGTTGATCGTTTATCTTCTTTCCTTAGAGCTGAAGAAGTCCAACCTGATGCGGTTACAAGAGAGCCACCGGCAACCCACCAGGGAGATGTCACTGTCAAGATCGTAAACGGACGGTTTACTTGGAACAGAGATTGGACAGACGACAAGGATGCACTCAAGAACATTGACTTTGTCGCAAAGAAGGGAGAACTCTCTTGCATCGTTGGACGGGTTGGGCAAGGCAAATCCTCACTCCTCTCGGCTATCCTTGGTGATCTTTGGAAAAAGAACGGAACCGTTTTAGTCAAGGGCAACGTCGCCTACGTAGCACAGCAGTCTTGGGTTGTGAACGGTACTATAAAAGATAACATTCTATTTGGCCATAGATTCGACGAGGAGTTTTATCTTCAAGTTATCAAGGCTTGCGCTCTTGTCGATGACCTTGCTGTTCTCCCCGCTGGTGACAAAACAGAGGTCGGCGAAAAAGGTATTTCTCTATCTGGTGGGCAAAAGGCACGATTGACACTTGCTCGAGCAGTCTATGCCCGAGCGGATGTCTACCTCCTCGATGACTGTCTGTCAGCTGTCGACCAACATGTCGGGCGTCATCTCATCAATGAGGTCCTCGGTCCCAGTGGCCTTCTCTGCACTAAGACCCGTGTTATGGCAACGAACTCAATCCCAATTCTCATGGTTGCTGATTACATCACCATGTTGAAAGACGGCGAAGTCGATGAGCATGGAACCTACAAGGATGTTATGACCGCGAAGAGAGATATTTATAATCTCCTCAAAACAATTAGAGAAAATGCGGATGAAAACTCCAACAGCGACGAAACTCTCACGCCAGTGAACACCGACAGTTCTGCGAATGCTTCAGATGAAGAAGAGCAGCTCGACAAAGTTGGTGGACTACTCACTACTGGATCTAGCAGTATCCAAAGGAATAAAAAGACCCGCACCTTTAGCTCTGGGACTCTCCGCCGTGCTAGCGTCGCTAGCCATAGGAAACGCCGTCTTATCAACGGCGATCAGGACGAAAGCCCCCAGAATAAAGAACACCAGGAACAGGGTAAAGTCAGTTGGGATGTCTATAAGGAATATGCACGAGCATCCAATTGGTTTGCATTTTCGGTATATGTTATTGCATTACTTGGAGCACTGGTTGGACAGTTGGGAAGCAGCGTGTGGTTAAAGAAGTGGTCAGAATACAATGACAAGCACAAAACGAATCAAAACGTCGGGATGTGGGTCGGCTTTTACTTTGCAATTGGCTTCGGAGCCTCTGCTTTAGTGGCTATTCAAACATTGATATTATGGATATTCTGCTCTATCGAGGTGGGTTTTATATACTCGGTCAAGCTAGAGCTCAAAGGTTATGATGCTAACTCTATATCACATATAGGCGGCGCGAAAACTACACCAACGTATGGCAACCGCCATCTTCCGCAGTCCAATGTCCTTCTTTGAAACTACACCCACAGGACGGATCCTGAACCGTTTCTCGGGCGATGTTTACAAGGTCGATGAGCTACTAGCACGTACCTTCAACCAGCTGTTCTCAAACGCCGCCCGTTGTGCATTTACCTTTCTCATCATCGCTTGGGGTACTCCAGCTTTCATCGCACTCATCGTCCCACTCCTGATGCTTTACTTCTACATTCAACGGTACTATCTAAGCACCTCGCGAGAGCTTAAGAGATTAGATTCTACCTCTAGAAGTCCAATTTTCGCTCACTTCCAAGAATCCCTTGGAGGACTTGCGACAATTAGAGCTTATCAGCAACAAGATAGATTCTGGCACGAGAACGAAATGCTTGTTGACGGGAATCTACGGGCTTATTTCCCATCTATTAGCGCAAACCGTTGGTTAGCAGTTAGACTGGAATTCATTGGATCTATCATCATTCTCGGAGCCGCGATTCTTGCCGTCGTTGCCGTGGCAGGTGGCTCCCCGTTGACCGCCGGTATGGTTGGTTTGTCGATGAGCTATGCCCTACAAATTACGCAGAGCTTGAATTGGGTTGTCCGACAAACAGTGGAGGTGGAAACTAATATCGTCAGCGTCGAGCGAATACTCGAGTATGCGAGACTTAAGCCTGAAGCCGAAGAGGTGGTCAAGCGGAATCGACCCTCTGTTGCATGGCCGTCAAGGGGTGGTGTACAATTCAAGAACTTCTCGACGAGGTACAGAGAAGGCCTCGAGTTAGTGCTCAAGGACATCAACCTTGATATCAAACCCAAAGAGAAGATCGGAGTAGTTGGGCGAACAGGTGCTGGAAAGTCATCCCTTACCCTCGCATTATTCAGAATCATTGAGGCGTCTCAGGGTCATATTGAGATTGATGATGTGGACACTTCCCTCATTGGCCTCCTAGATTTGAGGAAACGATTGGCTATCATTCCGCAGGATGCAGCATTGTTCGATATGAGTGTGCGTGAAAACTTGGATCCAGCTGGGGTAAGAGATGATACGGAGCTCTGGGGAGTGTTAGAACTATCGCATTTGAAGGAGCACGTCAGCAAAATGGAAGGCAAGTTGGATGCAAAGATCAACGAAGGAGGAACGAATTTGAGTGCGGGCCAGAGACAGTTGATGTGTCTTGCTCGGGCGCTGTTAACACCGTCGAATATACTGGTGTTAGATGAAGGTGAGGATATTCCTTGTTTGTCTATATTCCCTTTGTGCGAAAGTGGGTCGGTGTTCGAACCGATGTCGTATGACAGACAATACTATGGAGGGCAAAAAAAACATATTCCTGAATTGGAGATGCTGCTCCGAGCAAGTCCGACGTCGAGGACATGAAACCAGGGTTGTTAGTTCGCCCTCGGCCATGGTTGTTCCACTTCTGGAACCTGTCAAGGATATAGTGTTGGCAGCTTTAAGTTGCGATTTACAAGGATGAAGCTACTCCTAACTGTCAGCAAGAGTTACTAACACCATTTTTTAATTTCCCGATATTAGCCACCGCTGCTGTTGATGTGGAGACCGATGCAGTAAGTTATATTCCCATGAAACCCAGCGATTTCATCTCTCGGCATCTGTCGCATGTGAAAGGTTTCCTTCGCGCTGACGTTTCGACTTCTTCCCGTGATTTTACAGGTCCTTCAACAAACAATTCGAGAGGAGTTCCGTGATAAGACAATGATTACAATCGCGCATCGAATAAGTAAGTATTGGCATCCGCCCCACTGTTGGACGCTCCTGTGGAGGTTGGACTCCTCATGACGTGTGCCATGAAACGTACATAATCATTACACCCTTGTCGCCTTACAAATTTAGGTGGTATTGGTAATCACCAGTTACGCGGAGAACTAATGGTCATACGTTGCGAAAATATAGATACTATCCTAGACAGCGACCGCATCATCGTTCTCGATGCCGGTCGAGTTGCCGAATTTGATACCCCAGCGGCCCTATTAGCAAAGGGAACTGACAGTCTTTTCCACGGACTTGTAAAGGAAGCCGGGTTGTTGGAAGAGAACATTGCAGCTGCAAATGCAGTCGCCACTGGAGCTGCAACGACGGCAAGTACAGATGGCAATTCGACGACCAATGCTTCAAAGGATTGAGGAGGGTAGGAGGTGAAAGTCATGCACAGGGGTTATGCACAGCGAGATCTAGGGCGCTCTTGGCTCAGACCAACCGAGTTCATTAGGGGTGTGCCTATATTTCGGAGAGTTTCGAGGCAGTGGCAGAGATAGGTAAAGCATTTCTAACATATAATGAGGAAGTTTATGAGCAAGAATTTGAGGTGATGATGGTGTGATATTTGCTAAAATATTGCATAGGTGTGTGCGTGTGCATGTGTGTGACGGTATGTACTTTTATTATAAGGAGAGCCTGTATTGATATAGTCATTGGAAGATAACTTGACCTCTACAAAAGACATCTGAACTCTATTACATTAGCTACCGAAAATTAAAAGATTTGTATTTTTTCCACCATTAACTATGAACCTTGGATATAACTATAGTAGACTGTGGCGATAAAAAGAAGTAGGTATAGTACTCGTTATGATAAATGAGAATTAATCATAGAAAGAGCTCTGCGGCATTTTCATCGGCATAGACTAGATCCAAGGCATAAACCGATAGGAATGGGAAGTTACCTTGGAACCCATGAATATTTTTGACATATGTATATGTATGTACGGATACGTCGGGCATTCGTGTAAACGCAGGATCTGATGCCATTGCATTGTCCTCGTAAAACAACGCCTCAGTTGGTCTCGTACCCAAAGGGTCACCAAGGAAGGAACATTTCGCTTGCGCATTGGGGACCTCAGTATTATTCATGGAGGATCCCGAGATACAGATTGCATGGCATAACACAGACATGTATGTATGTATGTACATCCAATTTCTATCAGTCGATAAGGTAGGGACCATGCAGTGGCCTCGGATATTTCGACAATGGAGGGTCGGAGTTGAATTGATTGACAGGGCTTGTTTATCCTTCCTGTTATTATAGACTGATGTGATAGGCATATACTTCCAGGTTTCTTCTTCTTCTTTTTTCTTTTCTTTTATTCTTTTTTTTTTTTTTTTCTTTTGGTGTTTGTTAAGATAGGCTGTGCTATAGTTAGGATACACAGGACCAGCGCACCGGAATCTCCAGCCTTTCGTCTGGATGGGTGGGTTTCCTTAGGCACATTTCTGCGCTGGGTTCTAGCTAGGTTTAGATTAATTGCCCCAGAATATAAGCTGCGGGTTGTTATTACTATTGCATGTCAGCAACGGCAGGAACAACACGAGGTGAAGGCCAGACTAGGCACTTGGGCATGGGATGGGGGGGGAAGGTGCAGAGGAGGGCCCCAAAAATTACAATTTTTTTGCCTTTTTATGTGGACGAATGTGTGTATGTAATGTCGGCGTACGTGTTATTGCATGGTGGAAACCTACCGTATGTGAGTTATGAAAAGAGAGCTCGCGATCGGGTTTTTGGGAGGGAAAGGGAAGGGGAGGGAATATGCAATAGGACACGAAGCGAATACGGATTCGAGGCGGGTTTCGTCTTATGCTTGGGGGATTTTGCAAGATTTGTTTCGGATTTTTCTTTTTTGTTTTTTTCCTCTTTTCGATTTGCATACAGAATCAGTCCTCACTTGCGGACTTGCCTGCTTGCTTGGGATGTTAGATAAGCTGGCTGGGGGGCCGCCATTGGGAAGTGTGGTATGTGCTATATGCAATGTGTGGATACGTGTGGTTGATGCTTAGTAGAGCTATAGACGGGACGGGAAGAGGAGATATGTATCTCGATGTTAAAGATGAAAGTACCAGATACTTTCTAGGCCTTTACGGAAGGAGAGTAGGGGGGCTTCAATGTTGTAAGGGTGCACGACCGGGTAAACGTTGCATTTGAAGATTGCGAGCTGGAGATGCTGGTTTGGATCATGATGTTCTGGTATTCTATGATTGGATCATCAAGTTCATTCGGGCTTTGGAGTTTAGAATACCCCGGATTAACCAAGGTTCTTTTGAGTGTAATACGCATTAGCCTCGGTCCTAGCTCCGGAAATACTTGGGAAAATCCACCAAAAAAAACATGAACAACCAGCCGGTTAGTGGAGGTATGAAAATCGAGAAGAGCGCTTGAGCTCGACGTTTTTGATATCTCGCAGTAGTGCTTATTGGGATATTCGTAGCTTTGTGGTGGCTGAGGGGGCGGCGATTACCTGTTTCCGAGTTATAGAAGCCTAGCTAGCTTGGTAGACAATTCAAAATTGCGAATCGAATCATATCGCTATATCTTGCGGAATCAAGAAAGTGCCAATTCATGTAAAAAGAGCACGGCGGGTTTGCTGTGCCGCAATTTCGATGTCCAGTTGCAGTCTATACCGTGCGCCATCGGTTAGGCCTAACCGGTTTGGGTTTCAAGGAGCTTGCTTTTGGGGGCACGGTGCAAAATCACTGGACAGATACGATGGTTAACGGGTTCCAGAATGGATTCTGAAAGCGTCCCGTTTTATTACTGCCATTATTATTGAATCTGTGGGTTTGTCAGCCAGATAACGACACCTGCTCTCGTATCACGATGCATGTAAGTTAGCTTAGCTTAGCCCGTGGCGTTTTTGCAACAATTAGTTAACGGATTGATATTGGGTACACAGAAGATAGCCGCCTTGGGGGGCTGCATGAACGGTGATGAGGTTAGATAATGCATTGACATATATATCATGTCTGTAGTGAGGCTCTAAGTTTGGCTTGAGGCCCGCGCCGTCAATCTGAGAATACGAGTTCGAGTTCCGTTTGGGGTCAGAGATGCTGCAGCTGAATCAGACGATTAGTATTCTTCAATTGGGCCCCTCATACGAAGGAAATGCATGGGTCCCTGACTTTGGTTTGTTAACCGAGAGCATTCATAAAACCAAGAATAAAAGAACCAGCTATACCGTACTAACTTGTTGTGGAGATCGAGTACGCCATTACGCACAGTTCAGATGGTCTTGGATTACTTTGCAGTTTTGGATACTGGACAGCGAAGGTGTAGACGTCAGTCGACGGACTAAAGCCTGGGCTGAAGGTTGGCCAATGTGGAGGTCGAACGGATATCAGACGATCAAGGTCCACAGGGAAAGTTCAATAAGCAGCTAGCAATTCTACCCAGCTTCCCCGGCCGAGTACTAACAGTAATAGGTAAGGTTAGGACGCTATATTGTTAGTGAAGCGGGAAGCAAGTTTGCTTAGGACGGGGCTAAGTGGCGTCGACACCCGGTAACCTAAATTGATGGGGACGCTAGAAGCAAGGGGAAACTAGTAGACGAGATCGAGAGACAACATCGGGGAGAGTAAAGGGGCGAGAGAAAAATGAATTGGTTCAAAATTATCCTAACAATGCCGGGCTAAATGAAGCCCAAGTGGCGGCGTCTTCTACATACCTTTTTCTTTTCTTCCATGGATTCAATCAACGACTTGGCTTGGGTTTTGCATGAGGCTTTTTAATCAATTCCCAGCGTTCCATCGTGGAGGCCATCTGCACCAAGGCCTACGTAAGCTTGGCACGTAATCTTGGCAACGTCATCCACGGCTCTCATTGGGGCGGGACGATTCCGCCCATACATAGTAGACACCATCTGCTATTTTCCGGAGTTATTTTGCGAACGGGCCAATTTTGTCCCTTTCTCTCCCAAGATGAACCGGCCGGGGAGGTCGAGATTCGCGAGGTGTTGGTTGAGTATCCAAAATGTAGATTTCAAAACGAAACTAGTAGAACAGTTAGCTTCAAAGACAAAATGGAGAGTCTGGTCCACGATGCACATGCTTTGCATAATAGTCTGCCTACATAGGTGCATTTACACCTCTCGCCAGATCCTTAGACCTACAGGCCGAAGATTTGCCGGCCGGACATGCCGTCGGTGGCAGCTTTACATCGCGGACTTTAAGGGTCATTGATAGCACTAGCGGGTGATCGACACTGCATGGGAACTTTTTGAAACGCCACGCATATGCAAAGCCGAATCTGTGGCCTCAGAATATGGTTTCAGAGACTGGTTGGAGCATATGGATATATCTGCCTCCTGCGTCTGGAGAAGACATCTCGGAGCATCCAAATGGCCCTCATGTACATAAATCTTCACTGAAGTTCGTATTCGTTCATGATGATATTTAGGCAAGAAAGGCGAACAAAGGTAGGACTACCGCGCCGGCTAGTTGGCGTGCATGGATTGTGTAAGCGCTGGTAAGCAAGGGCAAGACGGCGAGGCTCTATTGACTGCAATGTAAGGCCAAAGTTGCCGACTATCTGCCGAAACCAATGCGGCGACTTCATCGCATGGATAAACCATGTAGCCAGACGGCTTTCTCGGCATCGTGGTTTCCTTCATGCGTACATAGCTGTGAGGTTGTTAGGATCTTATAACTGGCCAATGTTGTCAGCTATCAATCAGCAAAACAGTTCCAAGCGATAACGGGCTGTGGGACACGGGTAAAACGAGACAAACAAGGATCCCCGTTGGTAGCGATGTTGAGGCATTGGCATCCACATAAGTAATATGGTAACTTCCAACGTGGAGACGCAACAAGAAACATGTCCTCTGCCATGGGAAACAGTGTCATGACTTAGGGAGGACAAAGTTCGCCCTTTTTTTACCTATATGCACTTCTTCGCCCCTACAACGTATCCCGATTTAGTCTATGTGAAGTCAGGCTTGGTTAGCAAAATTTGGTTCACTTCCAGGTGTCCCAGTTAGGTGGCGCGATTGTTAAAGAAGACCTAGCTGCCAGTTCGCAAATACTACAAAGCATTGTGCATGGTCCTTCCCAACATAATAGCAACCGATTCTATAGGCTGCATTTACTTACTACTATTGACCATGCCAACCGTATTGTCGACTTTTTTCGGACGATAAAGTTCTTAGCACACCATCATGTTTACTCCGAAAACCCCGAATGCGACTTCAGGCGATAAAACGAAAGTAATAAGCATCAAAAGGGAAGGCAAAAGTAAGACCGCAAAGCGCATGCGTCTCTTCTACGGCCACAGAGCCAGATAGGCCAAATCAGCTTGAAGGGGACAAAAGCACGGTTTGAGGCACCGGCACAATAGGGCGCGGACCCCGAGCGGGATGGAATAATATGCCATGAAGCACAGAACAGTCAAGTCGAAACTTGCGTCCTAGCCTCGATACCCAAGGAAGTAAGTACCTACTCGGCCGAAATATCGGGAAACCGTTGCTCTTGTTCCTTGTCTAGCATGTCTCTGCTCCCATATTTCTTAACCCAAGTATTCACTTCCGTCTGCTTTTCTGCATCTAGAAGGATGGTGTGGTCAAATCTTGTCATCGAATGTTGTCATATGTCGCTCAAAAACTAGAACCGTTATCTCTAGAGACCTTTGATGGAGCCTCAAATCCACGTGTACATACGCCGATTCTTCATCAGCCTGGGAAACTAGAAATTGCTTTGCATTAGTACTATAGTACATGCGATGTATTAGTTTCACATGTTGGGAATTGAAAAAGCAATGGAGGAGAATGGATAACTGAATGGGAAAATATGTGAGTGGGGATTGGTTTGCGATATCAGGTGCCACGATAGACACCGAGGACATGGATCGAGCGCACAATGCCACATGAAACACGACTTCTCCGATACTATTGGTTACCTTAGAGTAATCAATGCAGTGACTAAAACCGGACTTTTAGTATGCAAGATATCGATGTATATATATATCGCAACGATGAAGTGGTGTCTTCGTCTATCAACTTCAAGCTTGGCCTTCCGAGCTTCTTCTTCTTGGGAATTTTCTGGGCTCTTCCAAGATTTCACACAACTGTGTATATGGTGTTTCTGGCCAGTTCCCCCTCTTCGAGGGGTTTGAGCTAGTGATATTTCCGACGCTCTATCCGTATTGCATAGATCCGTGTGTAACCGGTTTTTGGCAGACGGTGTCAGCCTTCTAGCCTAAGAATGCTGTGTCATGAGGTGCATCATGATATATAATACGGACCCCAAACTTCAAAAAGGAGGGTGGTCTGAAAAGGTGTTACATTGGTGGTACACAGGCTGCATGTCACATATGCAACGGAGCCTTAACAAGTAGGTACTCGAACCTACCGATTCGACTGTTCCTTGCAGCTATATGAGTCCTCCGGAGTCCTGGGAGGGCTCCGATTTGGGGGGTCATATTTGTAGAGCCTATGTTACAGATATTAGCTGTCAATTCTGCTGTAGGGCTCGAGGAGACTTGAGGTAGTACTACATGAGTTACGTAGCAAGTGCTGATTTGTGCAATTGGATGCAATTAATGGTAACATGGCCATGAACAAATAACTTCTGGGAGGTCAGTGCTCATGGAGCTTGCCGTCCTTGAGGGCCCGAAAAATTTTTTCCTGGATGTTATCAGTAAAGGTCACCTTGCATGGAGTGACTGTGCTGGCTGTAGTAACGGTGCGATCGTGATTGTTATAGCAGAGTCAATTGCAATTATAGATACTAATAATTACACGGAAAGTGTTGAGTACGAGATACATCAGAGGCCACAGCGCCAGGTGGTTGGTGACGTTGCGCACATATGCCTTAAGTTTGGAAACAACATCAATTGTCAACCCTCCAAAAAAAGTTCCTCCGCATGGCCCCAGGTATAGTTCCTCCGGCTCTGGGCCAGGGGGGACAGTTCTAGTTCAAGAAAACCAGTATGTATGCGCGAAATCCTAGCCGGCGGCATACCTGCTTGGTTCTCACTAACTGGACTAACAGATTATAGCACCGGCTGTTATTGCTCCAGATTTATCCTCAGTCACTTGACGGCACCAAGCCCAAAATCCGGGGTAAAAGGCACAATTGCATTGCAATGTACAGACAAATCGATCGCAAGCGGAGCAATTTGTTTTTTTTCTGACAAGCCGGCCGACCTGGCCGGCCGGTGTCTGTGCCTCTCGTTTGTATTAGGGATACATTATCAGGCAGGCTGAACTCAGAGCGCTGCAGCTTATGGGCTTTTGAGGGGTCAGGCTTATGCTCGATGAAGGGAAAGATTTCATGGCGCAATGGCTTGCAGATGGCTCGGCACAAGTCTCTCAATGCTCCGGAGGTGGTGGATATATGGGAGCACCAAACATGTGAGCTATGCGAGCCATGGGTTCCATAATCCTGGTTTGCAGTTGTTTCCCTTGCTCATCGCTACCCCATTCAGAGATCTAGAGAATCGGCACTGTAATGGCACATATAACCATCTCCCTGGCCTAATATCGGTTCAAAAATGTTCACTGGATGTCTCAAGCTCAGGCATCGGTCAAGGATCCAAGTTGCCTGTCGATGGTGGGTGGGTGTGAACTCTCGTGCTTCATGCAGAATTGTATCCTTTCAGCACGGCCCAAGATGAAGCCAGAGCTTGACGGAAATCCCTCTCAGCCCTCCAGAACTCCTCGGACTACCAGAACTAGAGGAACGAAGTATCCGTTTTTGTATAGCGTTTCACTTCGCTACCGTCGACGAAGGTTTCGCTTGCGAATCTTTACGCTATCGGTTAGCTCATAAACTAGGTCTCAGCCGGCGGGAGGCTGTCTGAGACGCGATACGACTGGAAGCCCAATATTTGTCTGTCTGTCTGTCCCTTGAAAATAGCGACAAGGCCAAATTCACGGGGAAAGTTCCTGCCGAAAGTTGGAGTGTGTGCGGAAGGTTTCGATGCATCGTGAAGCACCATGCAGTATGCTGGTGAGGCAAGCCTATCACTTCCCATATGGCCGTGCATGGCCAAGCGAACTGGTCTGTGTAACCATAAGGGAAGTGAGGCTATTGCTTCAGTTCACGGCCCAATTCAAAAGCTGCTCCGCTCCGCGCCAGATGACGCATTGTTGGACCGATCGCTGGCACTCAAAAAGATTCATCACGGGTATCAGCTAAACCGCCCAGCCGGGAGGCACCTACTCCTGAAGACTATCATCTACCCCTCTGCAGCTAATGAAGCTTAACTGTGCAAACCAGTGTCGATTTGACAGAAACCTAACGTTATCGCACGATGCCTTCTTGGGGCTGGACTTCAAGTTAGGAATAGACGTCTTGATAGCGCAATGGCCCCAGATGTTGACCAAGGGGCCTACATGGCCTCCCCTGATTTCTAACCGACCAACCAGGCGGTGTGGGCCGAGCCCGGTTAGAAGACAAGTTAGGCCAACTGGTCATTTCCCAATATCCACACAGATGAAGCCGAACGAGATTTGTGTGCACGAACTCACAACATACTAGATATATGAAATTCCAAGTCCCGAACGACGAAGCAACAGTTGAGGAACTTCTCTATGAAAAGCCAGTACACATGCGTACAAGTGCACGTACGGCCAAGACGGGTATTGAATGGAGCTACAAGTTGACATCTCGTTCCAACACAGGGATCCAGTTGGTTGATAGGCGGCGACCCGAGCCCGAATTTCCCTCCCGCGAGCTAGCTGTTTCAGTGGCTAGTTTCCGAAGGCCAAAGGCAGCGTAGCCTTCAACACGCAAACAAGGAGAATCAGTCTGGTTGGTAGCCTCAAATCCTTCGTCCGGGAGGAACTGATGGAATTCTGCGATGGAAAGGAGTCTTCAGCCTAGCCTCGATTTCATCTAAGGGTTTCCCTTCTGCAAACTTGGGATCCTGATATTGGCCTCTCTCTAGTGCTGTACGCATCTTGTGTTTGTGGAGTCTTCGTTGTCGTTCGGGCAGGTATTTTTCTTTTTCAAGAAAAATAAAAAAACATAAAAAATAAAGAAAGAAGTAAAGAAAAAGAAAGAAAGAAATTCTGAAAAGCAAATACAAAATACTTCCTACGCGCAAGGGAACTCGCGGGCTGACGCTGCAAGAGATCGAAGACCCACACCGCATGTTCAATTTGAACCGTACAGGTATCGAGTACAAGTACAAGTACCGCTCCACCAGAGTTGAGCCGGGCATGCAACCGGCCCCCTTCAGCGGCCCACCCTTGCTTGCTTGCTTCAAGAGAGACAGGCAATAAATACATAACAGCCACCTAAAGAAAAAAAAAGGTGGAGAGAGTGCTTTCGATCATTTATCTATCGCCCGCTTGCTCGCCTGTATTTGCAAAACCCACATCCATTCTTTTGGTTTCCCCATTCATCCATCTTTGCATCGTCGTTCTTGTTCTGAGGTTCAGTTACCGACTCGAAGACCTCGGTTTGTCCTCAAGCGGATAGCTACTGACAGGACCTTAACGCAAGCAATAAATGCAGTAGGCCGTACACGAGCATGGCTGAATGATACGGCAAACACGGAAAAGCAAATAGGGTGTCCAATTCGGCTTCAGAGCAATCACCCAGCTTGAGCTTGTCGTCTGCAAAAGTCGTTCGTTTCTTTCTTTTCGTTCTTTCCCATCTCAAAGACCCTCGTCGAGGCACCCCGCGTAGATCCACGAATCAACATCGCGAAATGATCCTGTAGGATAAATATAGCACTCAGATCACATCTCTTTATGCATACTTGATTGCCCGACGGCCGGCCGCTCCATCTCTTATAGTCGACCTCATACCATTGGAATTCGATCTCCACAAATTTTTTTTTTAAATTTTTTTTTCGTTCTAATCACTTTTTGTATTGGACGTACAACTTGATTCCCAACTTCGTCCCGAAACAATGGTCACCCGAGATAATACCCCGCAGGTATATACCCACACAACCCTCTCTCTTTCTTTCTACGAAGCATGCCTTTTTGCCATATAATCAGGATCATATTAATTGGCTAGTTCATTTCCCTATCAGCCTTGTTTAAAGGCGTGCATAATACCATGGCGCTACAATGGGAGCCAAATAGTTGATAGTTTACTTCTAATTAGGTTCTCTCGACCCTCCGGAATAACTTCCCTGCGGGGACGTCATTCTCCATCCTTGCTGTCACGCCCGACGGTAAGATAAGCATCCACGCGTCGGATATCCTCAAACCGTACACCGATAAATGGTACAACGAGGATGTTTACAAAGACGCCCGTGCTGCGGTAGCAACGTTGCCTGCTAGAAAGCGATCCCACATATCGATCTCGCTACCTCCTAGTAAGATCAGTTCTAAAAAGGCCGCCGCTACCGCAGCTGCGGCCGCAGCTGCCCTAGCTACAGCTAATCAAACAATTTCTCCGCCGGCACCGTTAGAGGGGGAGGAATTGACCTGCACAACGATACTAACCGAAGGAGGGGAGGCGCCATCTTCTTCATTGGAAAGGCCGAGGAAGAAACGAAGAGCATCGGTCCCTTCGCAAGAATCTTCTATAGATCCCACAGCATCTAGTCTAAGAAAACCGCGACAAAGGAAGAACAGCACTACCGGAGTAAAACCGGTCACAAACCCGACGAGAATCAAAAAAGAACCCGATACACCCGAGGGCGCTCAACCAGATTCTGACTGGACGCCAATAGATGCGATGCAAGACGGGGAGGGAGATATCAATGAGAATAACGAAGATGAGGAGGAGAGCGAGGAGGAGGAGTTGCGGCTAGAGCCTCTCTGTATAGGAGACGAGGAAGCCGTCAATAAATACATCTACAATAAATTTTTACAGATCCAGCAGTTGGACTGTAAGACCATCGCCAAGTGCTGGATCAAGGTTATCGAGCCAAAGAAGCAGGCTCATAGCCCGTATAATGGAGGTGATTCTACTAAACCATGGTGGTGGCCCGAGGGTGCCCCGCATAAAGAACCCGATCATCTTCTTAAAGAAGGTGTGTATTCATTCCCGCTCATAAATAAAACGTGAATACATATATAAAAGGCAAATCCCTCTCTCTAACGTTAATCGCTATGGCAGACCGGCTCGATGTTCTGCTTAATATAGTCAGAAACGGGATAGCTCCAATTTGCCAACTAAGGGCTTCAACTGATGATGCTCCACTACGTGCTACAAAGAAGGAGATTCTTGCTGAAATGTATGATGTGGTGGACTTGGAACTCAGACTTAAGGAGGGAAGCCTAGGTTAGTTACTCCCTTCATTTTCTCCCGAGCCCAGTTTGCTAATTGGCCTCAAAGATCGTGACCATATTCGTTACGTCAAACCTTTCGTTAAAGGCAACAAGAGAAGAAAGAAGAGAGCGCCAAAGAATACGCGCCCAGGAGCACCTCTCCCTCCTAAAGATAAGCACAGGCGCGAGCCTACGAATACAGAGATTGGAGATCCAGCGTTCAGTCCCATAATGGAATCCGAGCCAACCTTTTCTGGTTTTTTCAAAAAGGAAGAAGATCAGGAAACAGCAGACGGGATTCTCGTCCAACGATTGGATAACTCGGGGTACTCAGGTCACAGTGTTTGTCAGGCTCATGGCCCCCAGGAATCTTATCCGCGACGCCAATCTACCGGGGTCCTTGGTGCGATTAACCCAAGTGACGCCCCTATCATTGGCTCCCAACCTCGATCTAATAGTGTCCCGTACCCGCAACATCCTTCCGGTCGTTTTGGAGGAGACCGTCTGGGAACTGTCAATTCACCCGGGGCACAATTCATGAACCAGAGTGTCAATTCCAGCCCCGGCATGACCCACGTCTTTGAATTTACCCCCAGCCCAACCTCGCTCTCTTATGGCTCCAATCAATCCTCTGAAAACACCGTCAGTCTTATAGCTACGACACATGCCGATAACCCGGGATTGTACCCATATAACAACGTTTACGACCAATTGACCTACTCCAACGACACAATAATGGACGAACTCTACCATAGCCCGGTCGCCCCTCCTCATATTTTCCAACCCACCTTCAGTGGTGATGCCTACTCCGGGTTCGCATTAGATGACACCCAATCAATCCAGAGCTATCCTCCTGCAGTCCCATCCCAATTCTTCCCTGACGGAATACGGGATATTCCCATGACAGACAGCACCGGCACCTATAGCAACTAATGCTCTCTCTCTTTTCCTTTTCCCTTTTTTTTTCTTCTTCTTTTTCTTTATACGGCCTATGATATATTTCATATGTACCATTATGGAGAGGTAGTTTGTGGTTGTGCTTCTCTAACATCTCTAAGCTTAATCCTTCCCCGGTGCTTTAGTCAGTACTATTAGCCTTGATGATTTCCCGCAATTCTCTTTACCAGCCCGATCTTGATTTTATTACCCTTTATCTTTTACGAATTATCCTTAACGAGGCCATGCTGGGTGATTGTTTTTGCGTTTGAAAAAAAATAATCTTACGTTTTTGAGCACTGTTTTTAACTTGGGTTACTGATTTCGATTCGCATGCACTTCGAAGCTTGCACGGTTTCTGCACTGCCAGCTGACGTTCTTCGCAATAGTTTTCTTTTTGCAAAGCTGTCTCCTGTCGTTACCTAGTATTACTCAAGTACTAGTCTATTCAAAGCTCGAACTCCTGTCTGCTTATTTTATCCTGTTTATCCTGTCTATCCTGTTTATTTGGTTTATGGGGGCTCTTCTAGCGTTTTTTAAGGTGTTCAGGGCTGGACTTTGGAAACGGGGGGTAGTGGCTAAGTACTTATTTTTATACAATTTGTAAATTACATAGTTAACTTCACACGAGGGAGACTATTTTTTGTCTATGAAGGCTTGCTTGTGGAGGACAAAAAAAAAAGACTTGGGGGCGGCTAGCTATCTTTTGGCGGCAGACTTTTTCTCTCGATTTTTTTTATTTTGATTTCTGTCCTTCTTCCTCGATTTTGCCATTCTTCTTGGTTCCATTTTGACTACGCTAATTTGCTAGCTTTTTTTTTTTTTTTTTTTTTTTTTGTCTTCTTGTTTTCGATTTTTGCGCTGATGTTGATATCGAAGCAGCAATTAACTTAAAAGCTAATCCAAATTCCAGTCTTGATTTCTCAATAGATAACACAAGATCCCTGATGCTAGCAAGTATAAACTTTCTGTGTGACCGTTCGAGCAGCGAGCCAGCTCAAGGAAGAAAGAAAAAATGCATTTAGAAGGACAGAGAATTGTTGAAGGGTCCTGGGCCAGCCCGCTTGCCTCCTTCCATACAGTGGGAGAAAAATGCCGATTGACGCCTTTCTAATCCCGCACAACCTCTTACTAGCTTATCTAAGTGTGTCTCTTCGCCAACTATCCTACAAGGCTTGGTCATTGGTCGGAGTGGTAGTTACAGCGACGGTACATACTTCTTTGAGTGCATACATAAGTAGATACTACCTATGCATGCGTGCACGGCCTGACAAGTACCCCAGCTTTTTTCCCACCCTCTCTTGCATAGCTTGTATTGATCGTTTGTAAACTACTTTCGAATTTTGGCGGTGTAATACAAGACGGGGCCCGTCCGTTAGATGTAGCGGAGTTGAGGGATAAAGCAAAAGAATGGGCTTTGTTATCCCTGAAAGTCATTGACGTCCTTGTTTCTTTCTTTTTCGTGTGTGAAGCTTGACAGAACCCGCACCCACGAAGGTCTATACGTACCTACTGGTTCTTCTTTCTTTGCCTCTCGATGTATGCAATGGTTTTTTTTTTTTTTTTTTTTTTTTTTTTTTTTTTTTTTTTTTTTTTTTTTTTTTTTTGTAATTTTCTCCCCTTTCTGCATATGCATGTAGGGAAACAAGTAGGGCCTCGACAAATCTATACACTGTTGTTTCTTTTGCATGATTTCAAGCCAATCAATTATGGCCATCTATGATCAAGACCAGCGGGAGAAGCTGCGAAAAGAAATCGCATGTGAAACAACAGATATTGCAGCGAAGAGGAAAGGGAAAAAAGAAACTTTGAAGAGAGTTGCCAGCCTATTCCCTTTTGTCTGTCGCCTTACAAAAAAAGTTAACGCTTCCCCAGATTTTTGTTTTTCTTGGCTAAGCTTTGCTGGTGTTATTATTGAGGGCTTAGCGTTAAACGACTAGCGGGGCTAGGTTGGGAGGATCAGCTAGGCGAAGGCTTCTCCTTCTCCTTCACAAGCTGTCCCGCAGGAAGGCTTCAAGCTTAATTCTGTAGCTATTTTCATCCCGTGTCGTGTTTGGATTGGTTTGTTTTAGAAGCTAAATGACCGGAACTAGCACTGCGTAAGCGTGGAAAGTCGTCGTTGGCGGGTGGTTCCGACAAAATGGTGGTTGGTTCTCGTATTTTCATGTTGGGGGCTTTGGTTAAGGATGTCAGTGCGCTCACACATATGGACATCCAACCTACATCTTCAAACGAATCGAAGTTTCGCCTGTCAATCTCAATTTAGAGAGTGTGATGGCCGGCCGAACTGCCAAAAGCGAATGGTTCTCGACCGGTCGGGCTTGGGGAAGGCATGCTCAAATGCTGAGAATGCAGTGGCCTGAAAAGCGCGAGGAAACTCCCTGCATAGACATATATCTAACACCCTGGTCGGTAATATGGAGATATATCTCACACACTTCGAATATTAATTCAACCTAAGGCGAAAAGGTGGTGTAGAGATTGGGACTAGCAGCCCCGTCCATCCGTTGAATGCAACCAACCCCAGTTCGAATGGCGTTTTTCGTTTCCATTCTTCGACAGGACTTTGTACGACCGAACGGCACAGCTCGTTGATCCGTGGAGTTTCGCCAATAAACGCCAAGAATCAATGGGGCGTTTTTGGCGGTAAACCTTCTCGTTCAAGATTGAACTCCTGCGCACAGTCCGGCGTCTCTCCAGGGATTAGAAGACAACGTATCGCTTGTATTTACTTGCACTTGCTATGAGATGAGGGGTTAGCATATGGTAATCGTGCCCGTTGATCATAAGACGTCCCCCTTTGGGTGGTTCCCAGCTTCGAGTAAAACGTTATTTACAGCGAGTGCGAGGACCTGTGGGGACATCAATTCGTTTAGGTTCTTTCAAGAATGTCTGGTGGCTTGCTCGCCTGCAGTGAGCTCTGGCAAACGACGAATCGACCAGAGTAATCCCTCAATTTCTCGGCATGGCCTATCCCAGAAGCATGACCACACCCTCTTCAAAACTGGCGTGCATCTTTAAGGCTCTCGTATGTGATGTCTGACGATGCATCATGCAAAATACATGCGAAAATTGGTATACCTTGCATTACATCGACTTGGAAGTAGTAGTAGGACAACTATTTAAGCCAGCTGTAACCGAGAACAAGCGACATCGTGCCTGAGTGCTCGCATTCGGGGTTTGGTAGCTGAGGCGATAGCGTGATGTTGATATATCGTGATCGATATATCGTAGGCTAAGCCTTCGTTAGCTTGCGTTCATGAAACGAGGATTGACCCGACTAGCTCCAATAGCACTAGCCGAGTTACACAGAGTAAGATCCACAAAGGAGATTTGATATCAAGACTTCAGCGATCTTCGCAGAGGAATGTATTAGTTAGGCCCGGATCCACATGCAGGATGGGGCCCATCGGGCTTTACAGAGGATCGAACCAAACTTTTGGCATAAGGCAATCCGACATTGCATCATGTAAACAGATTGGGAGAGGTTGGTCCGAATCCACGGAATGGAGATCTACTCTTCCCTCGTTTTTCTGCACTGTATGCTCGAGTTATCTCGCCCGAGACCACCTCTTTCAGGCTAGTGACCAGGCTAGGCTAGCTATGAGATGTTTTTGACCAGTTTAGCTTGGCTTCACAATCGACAAGGTCCGTTCTTCGAGCCTAACCAGGACGGAATGGCTGGCTTACCCGATCTCCACTAAATAACATTGTCAATGCTTCAGCCGACGAGGAGATAATGTGCACCAAAGCAAATCATGGAACCAAGTCATACGCGACCTCAAGATAGTTAGCGTGCTGCACCAGAGATACGATGCGATACTTGGTGATCTGGGTGAAAGGAAGGAAGTACCTGTACTTGATGCCGTGCGAGTGTATCGAAACTTGGAGACCCTGCTGAAGGGCTGACGAATGCATCCACAAGCCTTCATTTCCGATCGACTGAGGGGTCGGGATATCGGCAGTTACTGCTTGGTTCCAAGTTCCACAGGAGGCGTCCGATCCGAAGGCGTTCAGGAGAGGTGGAGTCCGATATCCTAGCCCGTCAATTGCAAACCCAGCCGATGGCAATATCGTGTATCATGTCATGACATGACCATTCGTATGTTTAGCGAGAGTGTAGGTACTGTACAGCTGTGTATAGGTATGCCCGCCACAGTTTCACGGCTAGCTATGAAACCGAATCTGATCGAGTGCACCGCCCTAACTGCGTGAAACGCCCCACCACCAGGTGAACAAACAGCATAGCTGTGGGCGAGGACAATATCGTCCACGTAAAGATTAAACACATCTATCACGATGTCCGAATGCAATCCGCATATATGCATATCTTCAGTCTTGGGAATTCGAACCAGCTGGCAGCTAGCCAGCATGCAGCAGCGCTGGCCCGCAAGCGGCGGCCGAACTATCCGAAATGTGTTGCCCCGGATTTCGTTGGTTGCCACCGTCCCATCTCCTGGCCTCGGCAAACAACGTCATTGATGGAGCCGGCAGGTATTCGGGGAATTTGGATCGATCGCAAGTGCATGATACTTCCTCTCTTCGAATCGCATTTTTCGGATTCCTGGTCGCATTCCTGCATATTACTCTCCGAATCCGTCTATTAGGACCGAGGAATCGTTCTTTCTGTTGTTCTGAACCATGTAATGTAGGTGAGTCCGTGTTACGCTCTCCTCATGCATAAGACCACGAGATCCATCGGATGTTTAAATTACCAAATTAATAGACGACGTTGAACTGCAGAATCCCTTGGACCTCTGTCATCAGGATTGATAGCAGGCCTGTAACTTGCGATTTACTCAGGATCCAGCTTTTGAAACGAAGGCCCCGGCTGGATAACGCGCAGTCATGGACCCTGTGATAACACGGAGAGGGCGGCCGGCAATCCCAATGTCGACGGGGTTACCGGCACGGCCATCTCCAGACCCAGAGTCGCCACCTATTGCTACGGGAATCCGGAGGAGAAGTTCGGTGTACGAGACAATCCAGGACGTTCAGAGCGAGATCTTAGCGCCAGCTGCGAAAGAGAATGTCAACTGGAATAATATACCGTTGGCTATGGCCATTCTACCGGCGGTGTCAGGTTTATTCTTTACGAACGGTTCGCACTTTGTTGCTGACGTCATCTTATTATTTCTCGCTGCTACTTTTTTGCATTGGTTGATTAAGTTTCCATGGTATGTACCTACCTACCCAAGTGTGGAGTTTGGATTTAAAAGAGTTAAATGGGCGCTTGAGCTTACGGTTGTCTGTCATAGGGATTGGTATCATGAATCGCAAACCGTTGCATTGGACTTTAATCAATCTCATGCCGTCATCTTGGAGGAGGATGAGAAAGGAGACAAGAGTGATGACTCTGATGTCACATTAAAGGCTGGCCATAATAAAACTGTCAACAGCGTTTCCCACGATGCGACTCTAGAACTCGAGAGAAACCGCAAAGTCGCACTACTATGTTGCTTTTTGGGCCCAGTACTAGGGGCATGGCTCCTTCACGCCATCAGGTCACAGCTTTCGCATCCTGGAGAGTCTCTCCTATCAACCTTCAACATTACGGTTTTTGTATTAGGAGCGGAGATACGGCCTTCAGCCCATGTCATCAAAATGATCAGAAGTCGAACCAAAGAGTTACAGAGCGCCCAATGCCAGCCTTCTCCTTCAAAATTGACGGAGATGACGTTGAAGATTGAAGAACTCTCATTACAGATGCAAACGCTCATGGCTGCTGTTAATACGGAAAACGAAATGCTAGGAAACGTAAAAAAGGGAATTCAGCCAGACTTGGACGCCTTGAATCGTAAGTTTGCTCTAATACCCGCTCAAATTATGCTTACGGGAGCCGCGAGGCACTTGTAGTGATTGCTAACATCGGATACGGGATAGGTGCTGTCAGACGGTACGAACGCAAAGAAGCCTTGCAGTCTGCACAAACGGAAGAGCGGCTCGCGTATCTTGATCGTCGCGTTAACGATGCATTTACCCTTGCTGCTGCTGCGGCATCATCCGCACAAGACAATCAAAGTAGTCCGCTAGGCCACCTTCTTACGACTTGGATCGCGTGGTCCATCTCGATCCCATTCGTCTTAATGATCAAAATTATAAGGCTTCCGATTAATGCAATTGAAGCTCTTGCCACACTCCCACTTCGAACCCAAGCGGGGCGAGCTTTGCTCGGGAGGCACCGAAATGGAACATCCCGCATGAGCGATCCTTTGGGCAAACGACCAAAGCAAATCGGGGACGGGAAGGCCAAGCATAGGAGCAAGGCAAGATTTGCCTAATCCCCACTTTGATACCAATTTTGGGCTCCAAATGCGAAACCTGGGTCGTTTTTATGCATGAGGGGGTGCGCTGGATCGTCGATTTGGTTTGTTTGCTAGCAAAGCGTGCGTTTTGGAAATTTTCACTATTGATACACCCAAGCCGAACTTACTGCAGGAGTTCAGTTCGGATTGCGGTAAACGAAGCTGAAGTGTCTACATCCTGTATCATATGCATCCAAGCGTTCTTTCTTTGCTCCCCGTCTCGCGGGCGAGTGGCTCCTTCGTACCAATAAATCATGACGTTATTGATCTTTCGATGCTTGAGCATTCAAGCCCCCTCGTTGAAACCCCAGTTCAAACTGCAGAGGGTGTGCATTCCACCAATAGAAAACCGAACAGGTGTGGCAGGATAAAGCATGTATTTGCTGGCCACTGCTCCATCCCAGCCACGGTCCGGCCCGCCATTTGTAGCTAACTAGCGTGAGAATGGCTTGGCCATCGACCTATTCGTTATCGGCGGGAGACTAACACCGGCGGGAACTGCACCATCTACCGTGCGGTCGAATATGTCTCATACCAACAGCAAGCATCTCTTCCCGAACACCACCTAGAAACTCCTCCACTTCACCCTTGCTGTCGTTGCATTGGACCTGATCCCCGATAAACGACCTCAACGTGCGTGGAGTGGATTGTTGGATCGCAAACCCTAGCGAGGAGCGCTCGAGCTACTAACCACCCAATTGCAGCCCTCCCACCTACAGGACACCCGTCCAGATAAAGAGGATCGTCTGATTATCGCGTAGTCGGCTAGAACTATTCCAACTTGCATAGTCGACGGTTCACGGACCTTTGTTGGCTGTTGTCGCAGCAGAGTATTCCAACAGCAACAAACGTTCAAACGTGCAAACCTACTTTCAGACACACCCTCCTGCATGCATATGGCCAGCTAAATCAGTAAGTAATTATAACCTCTCGAGATATCCCTCAGACCATACGTCCAACAAAGCAAACTGGTTCACCCTTGACCCATCGGAAACAAGACCGCCTTCTGTCTATTTACGGAGCCGTGGGTCTCTTCATCCGAGCTTCTCCGGTGGACCAAGAGACACCTCGTATTACTCAATTGTGGAGAGATATCCAACGCAGACAGGCGACTCAAACCTCGTGAGCTACGTCAACAGCAGGGTCTGACGTCTGCATTACTATATATCGCCGTTGAATTCTGGAGAACTCCACCAGCTTTTCCAACGGACTACCCGGGCCATTCGCCAACAGAAAACGCTCAGTCAGTGGGGACCGTTCTTGGCCTGCATACTGGGGCGTCCGGCCCGAAACGAACAGGTAACTAAATTCCCCCAACGAGCTTTCTCGAACGAGCGACTCGCATACTCATACACAACATATTCCAGTTGTTCTGGACCGTTCGGAGCACCATATTTCGTCAGGTTGTCGCTACAATAACCCAATCACCCACGAGCCATTCGTCCTAGTTGGTACATATTTCCGCGCTCAGGGAAGGGAACAAGTACCTGGTACCTCTACGACGGTGTCCATCTCTTCACAAACAAAATCCGCACCCCCAATCTGGTGTTTTTGGGAAGCTAAGACCCGCACAGGCATCTCCTACAGAATGAAGATTGCATGTCTGCAGTTTGACCCTCAGATAGGGAAGGTTCAAGACAATATCCATAGGGCGAACAAGATACTTGCAGACGCCCTGGGGACTGAGGAAGGCTCCCAAGACAAAGTCGACGTACTGGTCCTAGTAAGTTCAACCGACCTACTCCAACTTCTTGAGCCACCCTAGGATGCGGCATGGATCGATGCACACTATTTTGAGATCCATATCCTCATGAGATGCATTCGCACTCCCGTGGCTTGATGGCTTGACTCTACGACTGCGACATGAGACCTCGTTGACTAATTTTTACTTGCCAAATTTAATTTTTTTTATCCAACTAGCCTGAGTTGGCTTTCACAGGTATGCCACCATCCTTTTTGCATTTTTCAAGAATTCCTGCCGTGTGTATTTACACAAACGATGTTGTGTAACCGTGGTTTGACGTTGAAATCCGTGTTTTTTTCTCTGCGGACAAGGAAGCTAGCTGCATACGCTGGCAACCTTTACTGTCTCACAGAAGCCGTTCTTGAAGCCTTGCATCTACCTCTTCTTCCAATGCATTTCGCATTTGTTTCCCCCCCATAACTTTTTCATATTACCAAATCCTCGTTTTTGACAAGGATATATCGGAATTAACCACCTTTTAACTTCCATATACATTACCAGGGTATGTCTTCGACTCGAAGGCATCTATCAGACCATACCTAGAGCGCACGACATCAGGGATTACCACCCAATGGGCCCAGCAAACTTCTCGGAGACTTCGATGCTACACCGTCGTCGGGTATCCTGAGCTAGCGAATGAATACAAGCCACCTAGACGATACCCGAGAGCCTCCGATCCGTTTTCTGAGACTCCTATCGACCTCAATGACGAAGATCCCGACGATGATAAAATTCAGGACTTCTGCTATAATGCATGCGTAGTTACATCGCCTGATGGAGAGGTGGTGACAAATTATCGTAAGACATTTTTATATGTTACAGACGAAGTAAGTATATTGTAGCCGTCGTGTTATCTATTCAACTACAATCCGTACGCACTCCCCTACAACCTGCAGGCGGATCGAAGATAGCCGCCAGCTGGTGAACCAGTCGGGTATTCTTGATCCAAAAGTATCGAGATCTCGGATATCGAAGTTCGGCAGATATCCCCCTGCTATTAAGTTGTGGATACGAATACACCTCCATGGGGTTCTCGTTCCTGTATCCTGCGCTGTTATTCCTCGCCCTTGATTCGGGGTCACTGCGATACCCCCTCCACTGCATCCTCTCGATTTCACTTTCCTCACAGTGACTAACTTTGGTTCACGGAACCACCACCTTCCTGTTTCCCAACGTATTATAATATGACATCAAATATTTGCTAACAAACATCCCCTAAATAGCGTTGGTCATCCGAAGGCTCCTGCTTCGGCACCACAACCTTCACCTTCCCAACCGACCCTACGTCTCCAGCTTCCACAAAGCAGATCACAGTCGCTTTAGGAATCTGTATGGACATAAACCCTTACAAATTCGAAGCCCCTTTCAACGCCTACGAGTTTGCAAATCATGTCATATCTTCGGGTGCCCAGTTGGTAATCGTTCCGATGGCCTGGGAGACGAAAGACCCATATAATGACTCGGAATTGCAAAGCAGGGCAAAAGTTATGCATCATAGCACGGTGAATTACTGGGCTATGAGGTTAGAACCTTTGTTCGGGACCGAGTACCCCGAAAGTGAAGAAGTCGCTCAGACAGGTAAGAAAATGGCTGACGGGGCGGAATGGGAATGGGAAGATGTTGGTCAGGATAAGCAGCAGAAGGCTTATACCCAGGAACAGGGGAAACTGGTGTTTGTGACTTGTAACCGTACGGGCAGGGAGAATGGGACGTTGTTTATGGGGAGTAGTGTCATTATGACCATTAAAAAGAAGGCGCCGGATGTCCCGAAGCCCGGGAGTTTGGAGAATTATAGGGCGATGGGTATGGCGGAGGAGGGTTTGATGATCGTTGATGTCGATATTTGATCATGAGTACGGCATGCATCGGAGGCTTTTGGAACCGCGTCCACCTTTGTTAAGTTTCCACTTCATGGCGGGCTACACTAGTTATAGCCCACAAGATTCTGGATGTTTCGTCATTCTGCTAATCCGTTAGCCGTGCATATGATTTTGTTTATGGATATTAGAGCACCTTTTTCTAAGGTCTTCTAGAAAACCATGTTGTATTTTTGATTTCGGTCGTTCTAACGCCTTTAGTACACGAATTGACTAGCTTTCATACTAGTATACTGCGGATCAACATCAACTGTTCATGAACTTTGCAATGACTTTTATCTTGTAAGCATGTCTATATCTACACCTATAGCTAGACTAGATCTATAGACTGTATACATGTATACGACTGATCAGCTGATGTGCTTTATCACATGGCCGTGGTTATACCGTTATCCCAACTTCTCGAGACAATGCGCTACTACCTTCAACGCCAGACGCTTTCGAAATTTCCGCCATCGTAACCTACATGCATATAAATCTATAAAAAATCTAGGCTACATTCAAGAAACCCACCCAGTGTGCGATACATCGACGATATTTCAGCTATCTTTAGATCTACCTAATCTCGGTCCCAGACGCCGACTAGCCACAAGTACTGTCTACCATCATACCACACACAATCTTTACAATTCCTGATATTAATCTTATATTAACTAAAATGCAATGCTTTTATTCTTTTTTCATCTCGCTCGCTCGCTCTTCAAGCTTCGCCTCCTATAATCTTTAATCTATGCCTATGCTCGTAAAAAGAGAAATGTTCAAAGCCTAAAAACCCACCGCCTTATATCGCCCAGTTGAAACAAAAGAAGAAGGGAGGGGGGAAGAGGAGAAGCCAACAAAACAAATGTAGGGGTGGTTCAAAGGGCAACGATGGATCAGAGGGGGGAGGAAAGAAAGCTTAAGACCCAAAAAACCGAAGAACCAAACAATGATAGAACTACAAAGACAAAGGGTGTGAGCAGAAGTGTTTCAATAGCTTGTCTTTTTCTTTTTCAAAAGATTGGCGTAAACCACAGAAGAAACTAATTTAAAATGAAATCAAGAAATTCTGGGTACAGGCCAAATCAATCGGGAGCTAGTAATTTCGGGCTCTACTCCCACAGAAGAAGTAGTAGCGTGAACGTAGCAAAAGTACAAACAAAAAGCAGGCCATATGATTTCCTAAAAGTGATGCTCAGTCATCCAGATCAAATCGAGCCCTCCCCTTAAGAGGGGGAACTTGGGGTGGAGGTGGAGGCGGAACTGGCATTATAGCTTCCCTCAACGTCCCATCTTCCGCAAATTCGATGTGCTGGCTTCCATGAGTCATTTCGTGGTCGTCATCATCAGCCATAACCGGCTTTTGTCTCGTTCTACCTTCTTCCTCAATAGCCATAATCTCGTGTCGGCTCCCGTAAGCCCCTTGGAACCCCTCATTCTGGTCTGCAAAGTGTACGCTCGGCCCTGGTGTCGCAAAGCTCACATTTGGAGGAGCAGCGGGGGGACTAGGCGGCCTAGGCACAGCCTTAAGGTCGTCTTCGTTACCGTCGTTCATATCTGCCGTATCGAATGAATTCCGCCTACTAGATCCTGGGGTAGCATGGCGGCTACTGTTGGCAGTTCCTCCCTGATAATGACTATCCCATTGCCTTACGTAGTCTCGGTTGGCAAACGGCTTGTCAGTATTCCATTCTTGGTCGTGAGGACGCTTTTTGCTATACAACTGAGGCCTTGCAGCTGCTTCGGCAATTTCTTTGGTAAAGTTCTCGTTATCTCGTGTGACGAATTGCTATAATATCATTAGCATGATGGGCCAACAATAGTAGGATAACCGGATTCTACCTGTAATGCTTCTGGAAGGTCTTCAATCCCGATAGTTTGTTTAACATCGGCCGATTCTTCCTTAGCATAAGCTAGCAAAACTAGTCCGTTACCTTCAGACCTGGCAGCTTTCAAGACATCCTCTTCCGAAACCACTTTTATATTGTAGCTGCCATAAGACTCTTCACTATAGGCCAGTTGCAGGGTGCGATATTCAATAAACCACCATTCGTGTTGCTTCTTGATTTCGGTTGGGGCTCCCTCCTCCTCTAGGTTGATGTGTGGAACAAGCTTTTCCCTTCTAACATATGTGACTCCGCGGTCTGTGGAAACACCGCGAAGAAGATACCGATGAAGAGCCGGGGCACCATCGACTGTCTTCTCAGGAGATGTAAAGATAGACTTCAATTTTTCGAGCTCATCTCGGAGTTCATCGCGTTGCTTCTTAAGGTCTGTTGAAGCCAGGTTAAATTTGCACATATAAACCGATGCTTTAGGGTCCAAATCTTACCAGCCAGTTTTTGCTTTATTCTCTCTTCAATTTCAGCCAGTTGCTTCGCCGTCTCGCTGCATTTTTTTGCATGCTCTTCCGGCACAACGTCACCAGTTGGAAGCACTGAATCAGGATCTGACGATAGTTCAAAGTATTTTCTTGTCCTCGCAATAACTTTCATCATATCGAGACTTTTGTTGGGCTGAAACATCGGGGAGTAAAGTCTAATCTTCCTTTCTTTGGCGCTGAGCTCGTCTATCTTCCCTTGGATCTCCACTTTGGCCTTTTTTATAGTCGCGACGTGATCCTTAAATTCCTTCGTATACCGGTCAAAGTACATTTCGACGGGTATATCGATACTGCAAGGCCGTGTGTTTGGATCTTCAACCCTAGCTTGGATGGTGCAGACATCGCCAAAATATTCGGCAAAGACTTCTGACTCGTCTAGATCATCCCAAAAGATAGTATCCAGGGCATCATACAAGTTGCCACCTTGTTCAATCACGTGGTTTTTGATTGTGAGATCAAAAACTTCGAAAACTTGCGAACCCTCTTCTCCATTTGGTGAGACCTTAACTGCTTTAGATTGTAGGGGAGTTCGCATGTTTGGGTCGTTGTTGAGAAGCCTTATGGCCTCCCGTAAGGAGCAAAAGTAGTTGGATACGATGGCTGGCCAATGATAGCAAGTTAGATGGTTTTGTCCGTTTGCCTAGATAATGAGAGTCCCAGTGTTATATTTTGCACTTACATCCAGGGTCAGCGTCAAAAACATTATGTATTGACCCTAAGCTCTCAGCAGTGCCATACGCGCGCTCAGTTCCTGAAAGGAACGCCATCAAACGCTGCGATTCGCGAACCACCTCGAGGTTCTCGGGAGGGATGGGATCAATATCATCCTCATTCACTATTCTCGGGATTTGGATAATGTGCCCTGCCCACCAATTCTCCTGCTGACCATAGTCCTCTAAGAGATGGTCCGGTTGTAATAGTACATCCCTAGCAGTCGGGATAGAGTGCATAATAGTTAACAGGGGCCCAAGACTTCCTGAGCCTGTTGAGGGTCTCAAGAAAGCCGGCTGTTCAGGAACCCTCTTCCTTTGATTAGGTGGAGGGTCTAGGAAAATCTCAATCGCACTCGTCTCCCCTTGCCCTCTCACCGCAAGGGCCCAAGCGCCCGAGTCATATTGAGTGTCGTTGTCTGCACGCTTAAAGTTCGTGCCGGGTGTGTATCCAACCGTCCCAGTCGTTTGAGGTCCAGTGTATGCAGAGTAATTTTGTCCCGAAGACTGTGAATCTTCCATGGAGGCCTTAATAGCTTTCTGGAGGTCGGCATCTAACCACACACTCGTATATTAGCCTCTCCGTAACCATACCCCACATTGGGCATCTAAACAAAGGAAAGTTGGTCCTAGCACACACACCCTCGCCGTCGATGGGATGATGGATTTGAAAGGTTTTCGATGGGGACGGAGGCCGCGATTTTGCGCCGATTGGGTCCCTGAGGACCGAGTCAGCAGCTTGACTCAGGTAGTCCAGGGCTAGCGTATTTGCATATCAGAGCTCATAATTCAACCAATGCTTGCCAGACGGAAGTACAACATGTCTACGAAGGGATGCACTGATAGAACGGTGCAATCGTATCCTACCGTTTACATTCCCTTGGGGATCCGGCTGTGGCCCATAGCGGTCCGCGCCCCATACTTTCTCATCCCAGTTGTTTTCAGTTCGGTCCTAAACACCCAGCTGCATCTAAGCAAAACGGACAACAATGTGAGGATGCTGAAAGTAATGTTCCGTACCCTCGCGAGATTGCCGTTGTAAAAGTAGTTTATCGCTTCTTCGATATTGTTGTTGGTTCTCTACATCGTGATAGCAGCGTGGGGCAACCCCGCAAGCAGCTCGTTAGCTTAACTTGTGATGTAACAAACGGAGCTTAAGGAACCTATATAACATACCCTGAGGCACTCCTCGGCATCCTGTGCGGGGATCCCGAACTCCACGGCCTGCGCTATGAGTTCGGGAGGAATTTGGTCGCTCATATCGTCCCTTAGATGGCGAGACAGTGAAGGTCGAAAGGCTGATCCGAACAGGGCTCAAAAAACCCCCAGGCCTGCAGGTCGGCAAGATGGTATGAGGTTGGAGAGAAGAAAGAGAAGGGAAGAAGTCAGATGGATCGGTAGCAACGGATTTGATGCAAACAAAGGACCAGTCCGCGATGAGATGCTCGGTATGCAGGGATAAATGCGTGAGGTTGTTCGATTGATGGATTCTGGGAGCTGAAGCTAGGATCAGGTACTTTTACGCAGGTTTGGCTGACGAGGTTTTGAGTTTGTTGTTGGAGCTGCACCGCATTCCAGATTACGTGTTGAGGACGGCCGCAGGCTCCAGCCACAGGACCTTATCAGACCGGATCTTATCGACACCGCCATCTGTTTGCCCCGCAATCATGGCTTGGTCGGTATGATATCGATGCGGACTATCGTGGGCACCTGGTGGGTAGGTACTATGCGTGCACTCTGTTTGGGTATATCCGGTTGACATCTACTAATTGGTTGATAGTGCAGTATCGGTCACGGCTACGATGATAACACGCCTGTATGCATGCAATGCAATGGCTATACAAAGTGTATACGTATATGCAATGGGGGAAACTCCCTCGGCCACTGCCTCTCTGCCTTCGAGGCTGCCAGTTGTCCGTATCACGGAACACGATAACTGTGACTACAGCTCTAGCCAATCCATATTTAAGAACGGTGGAACCATGAGGGAATAAATGGGTTTCCGGAACAGAACATCTATTCGGCTTGTTCCCCACCACAGCATGCCATATGCATATGCATACGAGCCTCGACGGTTATAGACAAGCCTTGGAATCAACTGGGCAAAACGACGCTGCAGTATTCTGCATATGTCATAGTTTTGAGAACAACGGAATACTAACAGGATGCACTAGGATGCAATGAAAATGATGAAATTTAAGCAAGCGCATGGTGGGCTCAAAAAAACCGGATGCAATATTATTACGTGCATACACATACAATTTAAACCACCTGGAAGCCTTGCAAGCTTCCTCGAGCGTGATTAAATGTCAGATCGATAAGTCAAGATCTTTATCAAATCTCACGTTGCAATCATGCGCAGTTAATCCTTTGGGTCAATCGGTCCAGAAAAGTATCGCCCAAAGCGGACTCTTCCCCCTCGCGCCCTTTAATTCTCAACCTCAGCTCGGGGTCAGCAGAACAACCTTCGTGACAAAGCAGATTAAGACTCTGCTTGGTAATTCATGTACGTGTATGCACAGTCCGGGGCCGTCTCTGCAAGCTGCACCAGCGCGGCAGCACCCATAAATCGTCTACCCATTTCCTGTTGGAAACCATTAGCCGAGTCAACTAAAAAAGCCTCTCGAACGAATTAAAAGCGTCTACCGACCCGCAGCCGTGCGCTGTGGGTTACCGGATCCGGCTGTATGGTCATCGATCTTATTTCAATATCAAACATGTTCGTGAACCTCGTGACCCTACTTGTACGAGACAAAAACGGTCCTGTTTTAAGACATTGATGCGTGAAAACACGAGCTGTGCTCCACCAACCACTACTATATCGATAAGGCGCAGGAAAATCCAAGGAAACCTGATTACGATTCTCGACCAGGGATTAGGCGGTCACCTGAGCGTTAAATTTTTTTAAGGAATAGACTCATCTTTTCATGTGATCAAAATCCGAGAAGCTGAACTTTTAGTAAACGAAATTCCCCGAGAACTTGGGGGGGAATGCCTGCTACGTCGACAAAAAGACGAAGAAGGGCACGGTGATTCGATTAATTGCAAGCATGCTGTTCAGGGAGAAGCCCAAGCTTCTGTTTTAGTGAGCTATGTCGTCGACAGCTCCGAGCATATGACCCGATTGGCCAGAAACTGGCGACCTGTCGGATCACTCCAGAAGTGCCTTCCTTCGTCCGTTATTCGATCCCCAGCCCCCATGCCATTCCCACTGTGATGATGCTGCATGCGCTTCCACTTCCAATTTATCGAAGGTGTTTGAATCCATACAGCCAGTCTTCTGCTCCGGTTCCATACCCAAGGAAGCTAGCAAGCAGAGCACGGGCTAGGGTTCTTTGTGATCGAACCCCAGGGGTGATACACGGAGCCCGCTCCCCGTAACTAAGGGTAAGCTAGCTCCACTTTTCTTCGAAGGGCTGCATAGAAGGAAAAAAAGAACGTGACTCCTTGTCCTTGCGACGGCAAAGAGATCGTGTATGTAGATTAATTTACACATGCGCGCGAAGGCACCCAAGAAGAACCGGTCATGCAGACTCAAGGGGTGACCTTTTTTAAACAAATAAATTCGATTGACGAATTATTCAGGGTTCGCTTTAATTTTTAATTTTTTTTTTTTCAACCGTTCGTTCAAGCGCAAGCCCCATGATAAAAAATCTGCCGTGTTTTGGCGACAGGTTCTTCCGGACGTTTTGCTTTGTAAAACTTCTCCCCTTTTAAATTCTAAAAAACCCACAAGATCCTCCCCTAAATGCATACCACAGTGGGCGGTGCAAGCGGCAATTGTCAGGACTTAGTCATGTCACTTTGCTGCCTTTTGGGAGAAAAGACGGCTCGGGGTCTAAACAAAAGGTTCGAGTTTGTGGACTTTTATGGGAAGGACTTATCACTATCACAAGGGAGAAAGAGGTTCATGTTTGAAAGTCACCAGGGGTTGTTGAGGAGACACGGAACACAAATACAAGTTTACTCGAATCTTTGGGAAACCCAAGCTAATGGCGCGGGTTTCGAAGCAGTGTAACCAAATTTGCCGTCAAGATATCGATACCCGTCAGTCCCAATTGGGGATACACGTGTGCTGTTGTAAGATATCCCACTGATTTTGTTTGGTGGGCCGGTTTCAAGAAGCCGGGCCAAAATGAACTCTCGGTTCGAGTTCTTGAATGGTGATCCTAAAAGTATTCCGTCCTGTACAACATTCAATTAGAATCGCTCGCACTCCTGCGAAAAGGAATAAAACATCAACATTTGCATTGGGCAGTCTGGCTGGGGTGATTGTTGAAGTGTTTGAGAAAGGTGGCCAAGGGGCGGAAGCTGCGATTGACGACTTTTTTTTTTTCAAACGGGATATCATATGGAGGAGTTCGGATATCACGGAGAGCTCGGATTCTGATTTCTTGCCATCCTCAAGACACATATTAAATGCAAAAGGGCGGAGTTAGCTTGACCATTGAATCGTATGATTACCTGGAATTGAGGACAAAGGAATATGGGTCGGTTTTTATGATAGCGAGACATACATAAGTGTAATTACAATGTATGGGGTGGACGATGGAATTGCAATGCGCTCCGTGTAGACGTGCATAATTGCCGCCGACAGATTATATTTGATGGCTCTGCGCCGCGCCACAGCTTCCGAACTTCATATCCGAATTGATCTTTTGGGGGTTTAAATTTTACAAGCAATAAAGCCTATTATATTTCTTTATCGGTCGATCAATTGGGGACAGGTAATTAGAGATCAATTGTACAGAGTAGACGAGTAGACAAACCGTGAGTAATCCTGAGCCTTTAACTAGTTTGCCCGTAGAATTTAGCCATAACTCTTCTGAGCTTGCAGATTCGGAAGCAGCATGAAGGCAGGTGGGTCCGTGATGAAGTCAAGTTGGCCAGTGGGTCCAAAAGGTTCCAGAAGAGGAAACGGTACCTGACTGTCCCTGACCGTGCGAACCAAGAGTTGCATGGATCTCTGGTGAACGGCGTCAGGGAGGAGCAAAGAGGCTCAGCACCTGTTGACGACATGGCACCCTGTTTCATGTTCATTAGGCAGCTTCAGCGGACGAACAGGCCGAGGGCAGGCAGAGGGCAGGAGGGAAAGGCCAAAGGGTAGAGGCGGAAGGGTGCCAACGATATGCAATGTTCGGCATAGTTGGATATCGATAATCTCCCATCGCCATGCATTCATCTCTGTATGCATGTTGGATGAGATCCATCTCTGTATGCATGTTGGATGAGATCCATCTTAACTTTTTAATGAGAAAGCCGATGAGACCTACATTAGTCTTGTTGCTATTTATTAACCCGCAAGTTGATTGTGAGCTCGCTCGGGCATTCCAACTAGCTACACAGAACCTTTTAAAATTTAAATTTTAGGCTTCTTATATCGCGATATCTAACGGCATTTCTCCCTAATTGTTCCCCCTTGAGCAGGAAGAAATTCGGGTTTATAATTCGTTGTCTTTCCCAGAACGTCAGTATGCAGCCATAATATGCACCCCGTGCATGTAATTAAGCATAAAGCCTATACCGAAATTGGGGTTTTCCCTCCCAGAAACATACAATTGGTAATCCCGTGCGCCAGGAACTTAACTGCGTACAGAATATACCAGTTCAAGCATCTGCAGGTACAATGTCAACTCAACAATCGCTCCCAACCGCCAGCACTGTGCATGTGTATTCTATTCTATTGGCAACATTTCAATTGGGGAGAAATTTTCGTGAAGAACCAACCAGCGCGAGCTCTTGCCGACGGCTTAGGCTCCTTTACCGATTGTTTCTAAACACTCAGTCTCTGTGGTAAATCCCGTTAGGATACTCTTCGGAATGTCTCTAAGAGTTCAATGGCGGTTGGGAAGTTCTCCACATCTGGAGTTTTCGTGTCTCGAATCCTGGGCAACCCCTTCCTCTCAAAGAAATCCCGTGTCCCGTACTTCTGTAACTGACGTGCCAGGGCGCCGGCACCTGTCCGTGGGCGCGGTCTTGACCTTTTCAATTTACAAGTTATGGGGTCAGGTCAGGCATCGCCAAAGCAAAGCTAACGAACTAACTAAACTTCACCCACCAGCGGTATTATATTATACAACCGTTTCGCTATATTGCCTTCCCACACGCACATTAAAGGGGGGAAGGAGCCGCGGATGTGGAAGAACTATATCGATTGAGACACACGCGCAAATCGTAAAATTGATTATTATTAGAACCGTCATTTAAGGCTTTATTCGATTCGATCCGGGTCTTCTGAGGGAAACAGTTTAAAAGTCTCAAGTTGTCACGCTTTTCTAACTTTCTTCCTCTTTCTTCGTCATCCCTCTTTTGCGCTGCGTGCCCCTCCCTTCCCCTCCTTTGTCGACTCTCGTTCGTGCCTTTCCCTAATACTTCGTTTTTCCGACGCTCGCTGCTTTTTATTCTCATTCGACAACGAGTCCTCTCCCTGACCCAATTGTTATATTTCACGACATCCTTTTGTATTGGTTGGATTTCGAAGTCGGAAAACTATTGCATAGGTCTAAGGATAATACAGAAATACGGGCTTGTAGTAGTAAAACCTTAAAACCCCCCCAAATTGCAAGTCTGTAAATCAGTTTAATCCGAGGCCGCGGGAACTCGAAGCCGTCCATTGTGTCACCTTTCTCACGCAGCTTTAGCACACCCTTTTTTATAACGATTGTCAATTCGATTGAACTATCACGCGCTCACTTCTTCTTCCTACTTTCTTTCCACGATTTGTTTTCACGCACCCCGAGAACGATCTGATTGCGCTTTCTTCCTTCTAACGCACTTGGTTGTTTTTGAGCGAAAAGTTTGTGTAGCCTTGTCCTTGTTTCAGTATTCCCTGAATCATACTTTGGAGCAGCCCGCCCGGACGACAAATCAACAACAACCGGAAGCAAAAAAGTCTATTGATCGGTGGAAAGGAACCGACTTTTGAAACGATCTTTGAAATTATTTTATCGAGTCGTTACTTTTGCCTTTTCCGAGATTTTGGTTATTACGACATTCCCCTTTCTTCCCAGGTTTCGTTTTAAAGGACAGTTCGGACAGAAAACGGGCAGTTTTGTTTTTTGGCTCCGGTTTGACTTGTGATATTTCATCCCAGCACACCGCCCAACGTTCCCGAACTTCCACCCCGGTATCAAAACAACATTTTCCTGTTACCAGCCTTCCCATTTCTTTGATCTTGACAGAGGGCTTTTTTCCTTTTCAGCCCACGGGGAACATCGATATTCCCCTGACATCAAGGCCTTTGATTACGACGGTCTGCCACTCCGCCTGTAAACTCCGAATCTGGGCAGCATTGTAGAGCAGGCTTGTGGTCGAGTATTCCATCCAAGCCACTCCTGACCGCCACCAAACCCCTCATCACATTCCTTTCCCTCGATGCCCTTTATGTCCTTTGCGGCGACGACCTTCATTTGACCTATTCTCGTTCGATAAAACGACTCTCACTCTTTTTTTTTTAACGTTCTAGCCACGCAGCTGATCTTATTGTTTAGTTCGCTTCTTTTTTGCTTCAGTTTTCAAGTTATATTATTTCCTTTTTCTGATACTCTTATTGCGCTTAGCTTTCCTTTTTCCTTTTTTTTTTTTTTTTTTTTTTTTCCCTTGATTTTTCTTTCTGCAATCCGACGGCACGCACCTTTACGGAGGCAAAAGCAGTAGCAAGGCTTGATAGTCAAGGTTGCTCAAGGTATAATTCTCGTTTAAGCTCTTCAACCAGGCGAACATCTACGGATCCCGTTGTGGGGAAGAGAGACATTATTGTCACAGCAAGAAAGCATACATTACATACATATATCAGCAGGACAACGTCAACGACGGTTAGTTCGAACGTTCAGCTGTCGTTCCTCAACTGTCATTTCCCTCGTCTCTTTCCTTTTTCCTCGAGCTTCATTTTACATCTCCGGCTTTTCCTTTCTTTTCTTCTTCCTGGGGTTTTAGACCTCCCACTTGGGTTCGTTCTCCTGCCTTCGCATATCACCCGTCTGCAGGAAATATCAGCTTCCGAGGCACACCCACACCAGACCACACCCAGACCACCCTTCCCCCCAGGTCGACGTCGACGCACATCACGCCCGCTTGCCATTCGCCTTAGCCTCAGTCAAACCAAGCCAGACGACATACAGACGCAACCCCCCCAGGAGACCCACTTCTTTCACACCTAGCATCAACAGACATCCAGGACGGGAAAAAAAGCAATTAGCGAAAGCACCTGGTCAATCTTCATTTTCCTTGCATAACAAAAGAGCCCTCGCCTGCAAATCCAATAAACTTGCTTGGAGCTATTCGAGACATTAGGTATTTTTGGTTCTAAGGTAAGGTGATAGTTGTGTACTTGTTATGATTCTTTTCCCTTCGATTTTGATCTAATAAAAATCACGATTTACCCTTACATGTGGGATATCTTTTCAATACCCTTAAACCCAGTTTCCGTCTTTTAAGGTTATTATACATCCACATCTTATTCCTTCAATTCGTCAGAGTCAGCTGCTTCCTTCCCTTTTCTTTCATTGCTTCTTCTTATTATTCTTCTTTTTTTAAAGAAATAATAAAAAAAAAAAAAAAAGAAGATTTGTTTCATTCCCCTCCGCTGCCCTTATTGGTCTCGGCCAGTAACCTTATTCGGTGGGCGCCTTTTTTTTTTTTTTTCCTTTTCCATTTTTTTTTATTATTATTCTCGCTACGGTCGCGGCATCCGATCTTGAGGTTTAGACCAGAGCCTTAAGAGATTATACTGGCTAGTCCGTTTTGCGCTTTTCTTTTGAAGCATCGTTACGATTCTTTGGTTTCTTTCCCCCACTTTTGCTTATTTATATATTCTTATTAGCGGCCATAAAATAGTCGTTTCCCCTTGACTTGACTTGCTCTCACTCCGCGAGGTTCATTATTTCTTTCTTCGGCAAGAAGACCACCTTTTGACATAGGTATATTTTATTTTCCCTTTTCCCTTTTGCATTTTTCTTTCCCATATCCCCTTCCCGGAAGACGAGGCAAACGCCTTGCATATTCACTCTTCCGCTTCAAAGAAGTCTTGTTATAATTTGTCCATGAGGTTGTGTTTATAGACCCACCTCTCGCTCATTCGTCAGCCCTTCTGGACTCCCAGAACTGGCGAGCCAGCCAGAGGGCTCACCGCCCACACCACCTCGCACACCTCCCTTCAAAACTTGCCTTGACAGACCCAGCTCCCAGCCAACCACGCTTCATTCCTCCCACACCCGCTTTTTCCCCCCCATCGATCCCACTACCAGATAAATATTTCCTGTTCCTCGTTTGTCTGGCTGTTTGGCCGTCTTCACCTACCACTTTGCTACTAGCTGGCTCCTGTTGCTTGCTGCAGCTCATATTTGCGTCTTGCTTTTATTTTCCGGCAGAACCGCATGCCAGTCCTGACCCGACTGACTAAGGCTAAGACCATTTGAGTGCACCTTTCAAATAGTTAGTCAGGTTTCTCGAACAGTTTCTCCCTCTGCAAGCCTCGTTACCCATCTTTCTATGTGTCTGTATATGCATACCATCCACGTTCGTTCTCGCAAGCAGCCAATCATACCCATCGGTCCTTGAAGTTTTGCGACTGGACTCTAGCTCTTGCTATAACCCTCTCCAACCATTCTTCCTCTCACCTGATTTTCTCCATTTCGTTCAGACAACCATATTCGTTTTGATCGATCAGCCCTCTTTTCGATTCCTCATCCCGATCCTGTCAGGCATAGCGGATCGGATTTTTTCTTTTCGATCCTGTGCCTGTTTTTATATTTTATTTTTATTTTTCGATTCTCCCTTTTCTTCTTTGGCATCGGGCGAATAGTTTTCCCACCCGAGCTTAAGCTTTGCGGTTTCTGGAAGCGAGTGAACGGGTTATTAATTTACTACAACTAGATCTTCAGGTTTACGAATATTTGTTTTTTTGTCTTCTGTCCGGCGGTACCTTTTGATCGTAAGAATTTTTGGTGGATTCGATCCGACAGGTTATTTCTTTGGCGGTATAACATCAACCTTCAACCTTCAATAGCCATCAACAATCAACAATCAACAACCACCTGTCAACCTTCAACCAGAACCATCGACGCTTTTTCCACGACAGCTGACGGCCCGGACACCTGATACGTCAGCAGCCTTCCGACCTACCGTCCAACAGCCGAGGCGTATATGTGTGTGCGAGAGAACGCCCCAGAGACACTGTAGTCGAGAGCAGAGCTGTGGGAGGTCAACGGTTACAAACGTAAGTGCAAGTGCACCACAACCACGTCGTCGCTGTAGAGACCCGTTGCAGCAGCAGCAGGACAACGCATCCCGCTCCCGTCTGCCCTGCCAGACGACCGACCCGCCACCGCCATTTCCACCCCTCCATCTGCCCACCCAACAACACCGCCGTCGTCTCTAACACCTCTCGAGACTATCAGCTACCACAGCTACACCATCCTATCATCATCAGCCTCCCATTCCCCGTCCCCTCTGCCCTATCACAGCGCTTCCCTCCTGGCTAGCTGCCAGAGCCCCCTCACTGTCCTTCGCCTACTGCAAGATCCCCGTTCGTTCGATCTTCCCGTCCGTCCCTTCTCTTCCATTCCAAACTAGCTTGTCCTTGGCCGATGGTTGTGGTCATCTGGTCTGCCCGAGTCCCATACTGAGCTTCTGCAGGTCCACCACGGTATCACGTGGTGATATATATTCTCGGCTGCCCCATCTGACGACATCTGCCTTCCTCTTCTACTTCATCCACGCTTCCCTTTGTCTCACAATATCGCCCTTCATCTCAGCTGCCAATAAAACGGCCAGAACCAACCTTCGCCGTCCTTTTTTCTCTCCCTTTCTCCTGTCTCAAGGACGACGATATCCACTCACCCGAGTACCAAGTTACTGATCATGATGGCTCACGTAGCCCAATCAACCGCTCAACAAGCGATCGCCATGCAAAACCAAACAGAACCTTCCGACTACGAGGACACAGCTCCCAAACAGCCCTTAACGACTCCACAATCTGCTGGCGACCCATCGAATGCATCTCCACCCAGTACCGCTGGATCTTCTTCAACACAGAATCGTAAACGAAAGCACACCGACGAAGACGATGGTCCACCAAGCCGGAGAACTTCGACTTCCTTTCAGCGTGGATCTCCCGGCTCGAACATTGCTGCAGCCGGAGGAGCTCAAGGTCCTGGTTTCATGCCTGTTAATACCGGCTCTAGCTATGCGAACTTGAGCTCTCCGCCTCACACATTGCCGCCCGGGACAAGCACACTGAACGGAATCAGTCCAGTAGAACATCAGCTATCACAGATGGGATCAATGATTCCAGGAATGGGAATCCCACAGCAGCAGATCTCCGGGGATCATATGGATCCCTCGTTCGGTCTAATGAACCAGGACCACCAATCCTCAGCTCCAGCTGGTCCGGCTCCTCTACCGCCCCGTCCGAGTCATCCACCACCAATCACAAAACCCCAAGTCGGTAGCGAAGAGTGGCACAGGGTCCGTAAGGACAATCACAAAGAAGGTATGAAGGATTCTGCTGACAGCAAACAAAGCTGTTGGGAACCCCGTCCCCGCTAACCTGATCCTCCACATTTTCTAGTCGAAAGAAGGCGGAGGGAAACAATCAATGAAGGAATCAACGAGCTAGCGAAAATCGTCCCCGGCTGCGAAAAGAACAAGGGCTCGATCCTCCAGAGAACCGTTCAGTACATCAACGAATTGAAGGAGGAACTGAAAAAGGTCAACAACGATAGAGGGGTCGAAAAGATGCTGACGGACCAAGCAATGCGAGATCTAAGCAACGCTAACGACAAGCTCAAGGCGGAATGCGAACGGGCATGGAGAGAAGCTGATACCTGGAAGAAGGTCGTTTCCTCGGCCGAAAGCAATAACGCCAGCAATGCAAATCCAAACTCAGGAACCACCGCCCAGTCGTAGGAAGTCTCGGATCTCGGTGTTGCCTACTTTGATGAAAGGCATTCTGTTGTATACCCGTCCCTCGGATGCTTTCCTCCGTACGATGAGGAAGCAGCTTCAGTCACCTCCTAGATACCCTCGACCAGCTAGTGACAATAGGTCCACGGTACTGAAACTGCGACCTGGCGCGAACCCATCCACTACTATCTAAGTCTAGATCATAGCTAGTCTCGAGAACGAGACTGTGACTCTGGCACCAGGATTTACTATCTATTTCTCTTTTTTCTTTCTCTTTTTCTGGTTTTTCGACAAAATGGTGCGGCTCAAAAATTCCTTTTTCCTAACGATTACCTCGGACAGTTATCTTTTTTTTTTTTTTTTTTTTTTTTTCCTTCATTTTTTCCTTCATTTTTTCCTTCATTTTTTTATTCCTCCATGTGTTTTCTCTCTCCTCCTAGATACTTTAACGGTGGTCCTTTGATTTCAAGTTACTTCCTTTTTCCTCTTCTCCCAACGACTACGAACATACTCTCTTGTTAGCCGTTTCTCGTTTTCATGAGGCCCTTCTACGACTCCCTGCCTCCGTTTCTACGGAAAACCAACTCGAACTTTCTGTGCCACGAAACACCATTATCCACGGACACACGAAACGCAAACCGTCACTGGAGTTATCAAGCGTTGCTTCTTGTTCCTCGCTTCATTTTTCTCTTTCCTTTCCTCGATTCTCTTTTCTACTTAATACCAGATACACCACTTCGTTTGTATAAAACTTATGACTCTGCGTCCTAGGATTTTTTCTTTTCTTTTCCTTTCTTCTTTTCCTTATGTTCTACAGTATATGTCCAGACGCCGATAATGCGAACCGTTCTCAAACGCCCACAGCGACAAAGTCACCCCGGTTTCTGCTTTTATCGTTTTACTCCCTTTGGTATTTTTCCATGTCGATAGTTTGATAATTCCTGTACACCTTTCTCTACTTTTTTCCTATGTTTCGTTTTCGTCATTATTTTCCTATGTACTGAAGCTTCCAAATGGTGTTTATAAGTGAACCTTTTTATCGACTTTCTTCGCTGTATCTTTTTCCCGGTCCACCATTTCTTTCCTTTGAACTCCGATTCTTGAGTGTGTTTTTACAAAAACCATTTTTCCTTCCGTCATTTGATCCGCTTTTTTTTGGCTACCTTTTTTTTTATTCTTCTTTTTGCCCTTTGCTTTTCTTGCGCCTCTGAGGTTTCGCATTCCCGAGACCTACAGAATATAGGCGGCAGCAGACATCAAAAAAATATGTAGTAATGAGAGATATCTATAATTAATTCACCAAATATCAGAAGCGTCTATGAATACGCTATTTCGAAGATCCAGATTCCGCTATAGAGGACAAGTTGCCGCAAGCTAAAAAAGCCCCCCCAAGTGCTTGAACATTCCCAATACAAAAACCTAATCGACACGGAAATCGATCACAACCAGGTTTATCGAAAATTCCTTGTAAGCCACCTGCCTGCAGGACGGTGCCAGTCTAACTTCATCCTTTTGCCCGCGACTTCTCACTCCAACCAACGGCACTTGGAACCTCCGCTGGCGCTCGCCCACCCCGGTCCTTTAGATCTATCATCAATCGATTGATCCATCAAGTCCCAAATATCTATTAATACATCATCTTTTTATTTACTATTTTCTTTTCAACGACGATGTACGATATTTGAAGATGTATTTGCCGCACATGAATTTATCCAACCCGCTTTCCTTCTGGATTTCACTTGCCCCTTGCTGGTAGATGGGCCCTGGACTTGGGTTTAAGGAACAGGAACAAGGCTCTTTTGACAGTGTTCGCTACCGGGCCCGCTTTGCAACTCCGTAGGTTTACCTCTTTTTTTTTTTCGCACCTCCGGATATATTGCCTTACGGAGCTTACTACTGAGTGATTATGGCGCCCACATGGAAAGTCCGAACTCTTATTGGGGCAGGTAGGTTATTTTCTATTTGATAAATGGATTCGAGGACTTTCGCACGGGTGATATATTTTTTTTTCTTCCCCCTTCCTTGTGGCTAATAATATGGCTGGGGGTATTACGGTGTATTCCGTATCACGGAGTTTTGGGTGAAGTTTTTTTAGTATTAGCCGTAATTAACTGCCAACTAATAACTAACTGCCTGGGCGGCGGGCCTAAGTCACGGTTTATAGCGCATTTTCGCTGTACGGAGTTCTATTGTTTCTTCTCACTGTGTCTCCTTTTTTTTTTTTTTTTTTTTTTTTTTTTTTGATTCTGTTGGTTCCTTCTTGTAATTGATAATACGAAGTTTGTGTGGAGTAGCCTGAGTCAGATGTGCTCAAGCTATTGGAGGCTTGAATTTTATTTATTTATTTTTTTTGTTTTATTTTTTTTTGGTCGGGAACTCGATAGATGTTGATGCCGAATATTCGAGGAGATTGGAGAGCTCCTTCAGGAAATAAAACATACAGCGAAAGATTGCAAAATGCAAAACAAAAATGTCAGGTATCAAAAGGAATATTTCCTAATTCCTAAAACCAAAGACAAAAAAAAAAAAAAAAAACAGTCGAAAGAAAGGATAAGAAGATCCAGAATAAGAAATAACTGTCGCAGCAGCAACAGCAGCATCAACAAGCGGCAACTCTCAACGACCTGCGTGCGTGGCTAAACAAAAAGGCTATTGAAACCATACCAGTAACCCCCCAATGATGTGATATTCACGTATCACAGCATAAAAAGGACATACGCATTTTTCTTTTCCCTTGCTTCAGAAGTATGAAGGTGATAGGACCATGTGCACTTTTTTTTTTTTTTTCCTTTGTTGCCGCATGTTTTAGGTGATTATGAGGAGAGAGGTGGAAGATTTCCAGTTATGAACTGTGATTTTGCTTATCCTTGTGCGACCACCAGGGCGGCCGAGTAAGTGGGTTATTCATTTCTTTTGTATTATTGTTATTATTATTATGTTTTCTTCTCTTTGGCTGGCTTGCTTGCTTGAGTTCATGCTAAGCATGTTGTCGACTCTGCGTCTGTTATTTCCATGGATCCATGTGTTTTATCACATATCACACTGGTTAGAGAGCACATGGGAAGGACGGAGGTTTTGTTTTTTTACTAAACATTGTTATGACCAAACCATAGGAGGAAGGCATTAAGTTTAAGTTTTAAGCTTCACTATCCAGTTTTCTTGAAGCTCGAGCTCTCTGTGTGATATTATTTTTCGTTCTTAAGATCTTTTTTTGTCAATCTCTGTCAAGTCGAGTTGCTGTTTGTTTCAAAAAAAACTCAACTCCACCAAGAACCCTCCTCCTCCCTTCTCCCGCTTTTTTCCTCAAGGTCAATGTGTGGGGAAAAGGAATAATATCGATCGTTAAAGCTTTGACAGAAGAAAACAAATAATAATTTTTTTTTTTTTTTTTTTTCCTTTGCTTTCATGGATCTAGGATCTTTGATTCCCTTTCGTTTCCCCGAGAAAAATAGATTTCATTAGCTTCTTTTTTTTTTCGTCTAAACTTTTTTTTTCCCTTTCCCTTTCCTGTTTTTCTCGTGACGAAGATCATGTTCGTTCTTTTTCCCTTAATTCCATTTTTCCCTTTACAAGAAAAATTCGCTTATATCGAACATGGGGTTTCAACAGAAGGGAGGGGAGAGGAAGGGAAAAAAAAAAAATAATAAGACAGAGAAAGAATAAGAAGAGGGGGGGCAAAATGCAAAATGCAAGAGGAAAAAAAAAAAACAAGCTGATGAGCAGGTGATAAAACCTGTATGAAGGGAAAATGAGGGGGAGAGAGATATTGGTCCTTAGAATATGACTTATGAAGCTATATCACGGGAGAGTTTAAACCAGGGCCTTGGAAAGGTAAAAAAAAAAAAGGAAAAAGGAAAAAAAGAGAAAGGGTTCACGGATCGACGTAGGTCTGGAATGTTAAGACATGATAGCAGCGTCGGATCATGAGTTATCTTGGGAGGAAATCTAATCGTTTTCCTTAACATCATAGATCTACATGAAGCGATTGGGATGGAGTCATATCTCCAAAAAATGTGGATATACAAACCTCGTGCTTAAAGTTGAACCGTAGCTATCACGAGGTATATTGTGGTAACAAAGGAAAAAAAAATAAAGGTCACGCCATAGCTTTCTGTCACAGCCCCATCTATTGGGTACTTTAGTAGAGGTTAGTGGTTTTTTTTTTCTGCTCTTCGGGACGAGTAAGAGCTAGTACTAGCTGCCGCAGCGCGGGAGCCGGAATTACATAGGAAAGAAACGATAGGTAGTGGTCAAATGGCTAAGACTATTTCTTGATCTACTGGGATTACGATAAGACTAGTACAGAACAGAAAAAAAAGAGTGGGAACTAAAGGAATAGTTTTAGGCAATTGGGAGGGGTTTAAAGGTTTACGTACACTTATTTGGTATTTACTAGGTCCATTTGTCAATACGAGGGGAGTTAAGGGTAATAGAAAGGATTTAGAATCACTTAGAGTGAAAGTAAGAATGAAAAGGAAATTAGAAGAAGAAGAAAGAAAGAAAAAGCAAAAGTATGAACTGGGCAACTTGAGCAAAGGGGAAGAGACAGAACAATAAACAGGAGTAGAAAAATTAGCAGAAGAATAATCAACAGTTTACGTACAGCTCACAAAGAGTGACCGAGAGAGGATTCCCTTTGAGAGGTTGAATATGTGCTGGGAAGGGAATAGACCCTTGAACTTGCAGCTTTTGCATGAATTATTACATGCATGCAACGTTTCGCACCAAGCTTGAAAAGAACGAAAATCACACGTATCGAAGTTCTGAGGGGAGGGGGTGTGAAAGAGGAAACCCTAGTTTGAGAGGAGGGATTTCGGTAGCAGCAGATATGGTTGTTTCGTCTCGACGTGCACGAGTAGTGGCGTTCAAGAAAGCTGTAAGAGAGAAGCAGAAGAACCAAGAAAAAGCAATTTCCAGTTTGAGCTCTCGAAAGGACTCGTATATTACGTCCTGACCTGGAGGGGAGGGGTTGGCGCGGGGGGTGTGTTACGGACCTGCCAGATTCTTACGTTCGCTGACAAGGTGTCAGGCCTAGCCTATAGTTTCTCGAAATTATTGAACAAGGTATTAGAGCTTCTATTCTGGAGAAATATGCGGTGCTGGAAGCTTCGGGCATGCACATATACAGGATGCACATATAAGATTGATTTAAGGGATCGGGCATTGAGGTTTGGGATTTAATGTTTGGAAATACTTTTTTCATGAGTGGTTCTGGCTTTTTTTTTTTTTTTTTTGTTTTGTCTTATGGTGGTATAGTGTATAGTAATAAGCTCTTTTATCCCGCGGACCCGGAGACAGTATTTTCTAGGGTTATTGACGTCGTTGTGCGGAGTTTGAGATTTTGGAGGCTGGTGATAGGCTAATGCTAAGCTTCAGTAATATATCTGAAATCGGAGCTTAAGCTTCAAGGGCCACAACGACCTCATACCAAAATCCAAGCTACCTTCAAGCAACGCAAAGAAAATGTGGCATTTTTACACCTAGTTAGCAAAACTAAAACAAAAAAATCCTAATAAAATTGGTCTAGCTAATGTTTAAACTGTCAAAGGAAAAAAAAGTTAGTTAGTCAATATTATTTCCATTGTTTCTGAACAATGGAGGTTTCTGCGGTTGCGGGATCTCCGTTTCATGCACATTCGGATCTCGTTCCGCTTGTACTTTTGCTTAAGGCACTTCGGAGTGACGATCAATACGGAAGACACGGGGTATACATAATGCTTGTTCTTGCTATAGAACTAGACTGGGTTATAGGTCACACAACTCGAAAGGAAACATGACAGAACTAGGTTCGAAGGGAGCAAAAAAAGAGTTCACCGCAGCCGAAATTCTGGCATGTGTCTACTTTCAACATTCTTGCTAGGGGGGTAAGAGGGGCGAAAGACGTACTATCGGATAATCCTTTGTTACTGTGAGTACCCCATGTAAGGGAACCGGCGAGCCTATGGGCATGGGGAAATGCACGGACCGGCCTTTAGAAGAAAAAAAAACAAGGAGCATGAGGATGGCATGACGGATATGCGCATCGGGGTTGGATTATCACTTCTCCAGTTTGGTGATCGGATGGGGTCGGAGGGAAAAGCCTGTGGAGAGAGGGGCTTGAGAGGGGGGGTACATGGCCAAAGAGAAGGAAAAATCAAGGAATTTCTAGTGATATCTTCTCTCTCTTGTCTCAATAGGCTAAAGCTAAACTCTTTTTGGGAGGGATATATGCCATATAGACAGAGTTTGACTAGAGACAAGGCAAGGGTTCGAGGAGAGAAAAGGCGGTGATTGAAAGAAGTGACCTTGCATGAGAAACGTGAGGAGACATGGGTCACGAGGATAGGCTGATTGTTGGAAGATGTGGGGATCAGGTTGGGATACTGAAGGCGAAGAATGGAGCTTCGTAGAAAAGCCCTTCATTACTTTTCCTATTTGGGACTGATTGAACGCCATGGTTCACCTGTGTGCATATGCCAAGGGGGGGTAGATACTGCATCCGAAGGTGGCGGGATAGAATATACATGTACTCCGTCAGCGGGCAAATGTGCATAAGGTGTCTAAGCTCCCCGAGCCGTGTCTCCTATGGCTAAAGCTATAGACGGCTGATAAAAGGTATTTCAAGCGGTCAAGGAGCTCGGAGCGGGGTCTGGAACTCGGGGAGGTAGAGGAAGCCAGTGCTGATGACTAGGATGCATGGCGAAGAAAAGCGGCAGGAAGTGGAAAGACATGTTAGGCAAAAGGCTGGGTCTATGGATCCACGGCTGAAGAATCAAGGAAATAGAGGGAGAAAGCATAGATAATTTTTTCGCATAAGACCGTACCGCCGTGGATCCGGATGTGCATGTGGGTTTGTGCACTCTTCGAATCGAGGGGGCGTGCGAAGGCAGAGTCATAGCTCGACTCGAGGTGGTAAACCCGAGGAGCTAGGACACGCCCGGGGTGTCGACTAGAACATGATGATGTTCAGCAAGAGAAGCGCTCGCCTACTATCAACTATCGGACGGCACAATAGCAAAAGGGTCCTAGCTCCACGGCACAGCAAGCTCGGGGAGAGGAGACGGCAATACCGTTGCCAGTACCGCCATGGTGTTCAAACGCCAAGCACTATGATAGGAAGGCGGACAAGATAATAAGAAAACCGGCACAAAAAGGCAGGAAGTATAAACGCCTTTGCGTTAGGTCAGGTCGTGACGCTGGGGTAGAGTAAGCGAGACGGCGGCAGCGGTGAATATATCGATGCCGTATACTATATCTTACCTTCAATACATAAATTGTATCTAAATTTGAAAACTCAACGATGATCCGAGCTCTAGAAAAGCTGTATTAAGCGCTGAAGTTTTTAGCATATGTTTCAAATTAAGGTCTTAGACTTATTTGAAGAACGGATATTATAATAATGTCAACTGGTTACTGCACATGTAAGCGTCCGTGTTAGAATGTTAACCACATCGGCTGTTAATTCAACGTCCGAAAACGCACAGTTCAGCTGATTTTCTGCGTTGCCCCGCGAAAAAGACAACATTTCCATATTTTGTCCCGCAATGCAACCGCCCGACCCTGGTTTCTTAAAGATCAATAAGCTAGGACAAGGCCTTATTGGATCTCATGAATATTCCCTTCTTGAGCTGGACAAGGCGATTAAGCAGCCTACTAATTGTCACTTTCAAGTCTGGCCCGACCCAGTTGGGCAACTGACGTTGTGGCAGCCCTATTTTTAGGATCTCGTCTGCTCCCGCTCCACCAGTCAACTTGGGTCTGTTTCGTCCAAGCGCTCGCCTAAAGCCCCTATTGCGCCATACACCAACTGACATGCCTATAATTGGTGCCAGAATCTCGGTCCACCGATCCTTTTTAGACGCCCTTTAAACAGCCTGTGGAATCGGGTCCGTGGAACGGGCTCTTACTGGCTGGACTGGAGATCCCAACTTGCTAGGAATGGGTGAAGAATTTTCTTCTGCTAATTAAGCACCCGCCTGTCTGGCATCTGGGGCCTTTGCTTTGAACGTGGGGTTAACGTTTCTGCCGGGTGGTTGGGTTCTCGAATAAGACCCGATTGGTGTATGGTTTTACAACAGCGACAACACGCTGACATAGGCACGGCAGCCTTCATGGATTCGAGGATACTATTCATTGTAAGGGTATACGCTTGGTAGTTTGCGAACTAATTGCTGATAGTATTTTCTACACCACCAAGTAAATATTTTGGTGGGGGGATTAAATTTCCTCAGAATTCGGAGGCAGGTTCAAGTCATGAGGATAGTTCCAATTCTGCAATTATGCTGAACCGATGCAATGACAGAAACAGGTTCGTAGTTCTGTATTGTAGGCGGGTGAGATAAGATATTCCCGATCTTCGATAAGCTCATCGCCATTGAAGTCGGGATCACAAGGTATTGGCAACATGATTTGAACCTAGCCTAGTTCATGTGAGCGGAGGCTTCACTGCTTTATCCGTTACTCACAGCAACATGTCGTAGCCCGTATTGAGCATATCGATCCTAAAATTGCCTAAAATTTCGAACCTCATATGATCATTACTAGAACTTATAATTGCTCTATGCGAAGACATGCATGGGTAGGTATCCTTAAGGTATTGAGACAACCGGTGCTATATGCCCATTTAAAATCGCACTTACTGTAGTGGTAATGACTTAGCCATCATAGTGCATGGACGGTCGTCAACCTCTAAGCCCTTCAATTAATCTAAGGACCATAAACGGACATTTGGCTTTGTGTCGAGGCATAGGGGGCTCGATCTCCCAATGTAATTGCGGGCTTTTCGTTCGATCTCATTATATAAAGGGCCTCCGCTAATAGGGAGTACTTCAATTACGCCTGTGGTATTCAGGTCATAGAAAGGACAAGTAACAGTGGTCGTTCATGTCGGTTTGAAGACAAAGGGAGAAGGAGACAAAGATCAGACTGCCACGTCCAAAGTACTCGAACTTAGATAGATATCTGATACACCCCCTAGGCTACGGTGGAATTTGATGCATATGCGCATTAGGATTGATGGCGATGGCTCCTTAAGGCCATGCACACCTGGCTGCCGAACATGATAGGATTACTATGACCCCAATTGCTTCGGCACCAATGCCTCTGCGGGTACATAGCTATATAGCCTCCATTGTTGTAGTTTTGAAAATTTATATATATGACTAGGTCGGGTGCAAGTTGCCGATCGAGTATTCGTCAAGCATTCCTGTTACTATGCATGTCGATATAACGACTAAATATTATAAGACAATATCGTCCTATCGATATAGCGATATACGTAATTCAACGGATGAAGTAATGCCAGGCACGTAGTCTTAATCCAGCCTTCTCGCTCAGCCTTTGCTAGCATCTAGATCGAGTCACCATGAGCGTATACGTATACCCGACGGGCGCGGGCCAATTGCACCAAATGGCAAATTTATAACGTTGTTGGCACCTAGATCATCATCGATATGGTATCGCAGTAAACGAAGCCTTACACAAATTGATTGATTCACACGTAACCCGTTGTCATGTAGATTTCTACAGTAATTGACGCTTATCGTGCGCCCGCTTGCTTCGTAATAATTTGAGGCTATCTTAATATAATATTGAGTCAACTGCATCAAAAATACAACACTAGAAGCCGCCCCGGCTCGACAGTATAACATGAAAGATTCTTACGTTTTTTTTCAAAGATTCGATGCAGATAGTTGAAAATGGGCCCCCACCCTTCTCTAAACTTACTAGCATCCCAGAGCGACAGATTTCCATTTGGGGGTTGTTTTTGATATGCAAACTTTTTACTCTATATTGACATTGCGCTGGCACCCAAGATCGATATCGTAAGTATCGAATTTATGACCCAGATTTATCATAAAACAATCTCAAGACCCATATACTTCCCCAGTACATTAGATTAAACATGCATGCCAGATTGAAACGTGTTAATTCTTAACCACGGATGTCTTAATGTATATGTATAGATAACACACGTCGCATCGTCCATCGCCAATCTAGGCTCGAATCCACAAAACATCAAGCCAATGGGATCGACCCGTGTACATCCGCAGCTGAGTCATGCGCATGCGGCTCTTTGCAAACGGGTTTTTTCCGAGTTGCAAAATTTAATTTTGTGGTAAGCTTAAAAATATTTTTGTTTTTTGGTTTTTGTTTTTCCTTCGCATGTTTTGTGCTGCGCGCTGCGCCGTTTGTATGGTTTGTATACGTACTTACTTTTAGTACGAACGTTACTGGACTGTCGACGTCAGCCGCAAATAGGATGGATACCCTTTATGCAACCGATGCATAAGTGCTGTGGAGCCTGTTCATTGGCTTTTTAACCCAGGCCAACCTCATCCTCGTACTCGTCATGCTAATTTGTGAGATGTTGATATTTCGGATATGTTTTAGAAGGTACATATAATATCACAAAGGTGATATGATATGATATGATATATGATATGAACTAATATTTCAGCCTCGGGAGCCCGCTCAGTTGGCTAGAACTTCATCTCGAGCGCTCGGGCTCTATATAGCTCGAGATATATACTATCCTTAGATCTGAATCTATCAACTACGACCCTCCATTCTACTTCCCAGAGCCCAGATGCTAGGAACAAGCCCCAAGCAAGATTTGTAGAAGGCCATAACCATGGAGTCACTCCCTGTGGAGCTCCTCCGCCGCATCGCATCATACACCCCATACCCCACAATCCATTCCCTTTCTCTCACGTCCCACAAACTTCGCGCCGCCGTCCATGATTGGCAGGTTTATAAATCCATCATTGACGACCAAATTCACCTTTTCGCACTAGATCCCAAGAATCTAGATGGCGTAGAGACGGTGTCTCACTCTGTTTTGAAGCACGAGATACATTTACAACCATGGACTCAAAATCCAATTACCTCGTCGATGGTAACGATCACGGCGGCGAGATATGCATATGCGGATTACCGAGCTTATAATCTACCCACCCGTTTGCAATTGCCGTCATGGGGGTCTAATCTTTACCGACACCCTCCGTATCCACTAGACGATTCAGACGAAGGGCTGCTTCGGGATTTTGTAGGGTGGGGAGGCATATTGGCCGCACGAGGACGTAAGTTGCAATTTTGAGATTACAATTGAATGGACTAGAAAAATGCATGGGTTCATATGGCTTATTTTTTTTTTATAAAATACGATTAACAGATCCATTGATCCGACTCATCGGCCACACAAGCCTTCATTCTGACAATGGAGGGAAATTAATCTGGATCCCAGGTCCTAAGATCCCCACACACCGGTACACACTCATCTTCTGTGTCTCCGCGTATCTTCTGTCCGACGCTTCTGATCTCTTCCCCCGCGGAACGGACGAATTACCGGAAGAAGAGGAAGAAAACACCATGTTCGAGCCAGGCACTGGCATCTCTACCCCTGAAAACCCGGGTTCTTTTTTAGATAACACCGAAGCCTCTCTCGATGTTAGGTGGAGGGGAGTCCTTTCCAAGCTCGCAAACTTAGACCAAGGATCCTACATTACGATGCCAAATGGAGAGCTTGTAATTCTATCCCCTCGGTCTCATCGAGATATACAATACGAAGGGCACGAGGCTCCTCGTACAAGATCAGCCCTTGACGACTCATATGACGATTTGGACATCAAAACTGAAGGGCAATCGTTTAGCGCATTCACGCTATTGGAGCTATGTGTCAGGACAGTGGGGATATTAGGCTGGAACTATAGACGACTAATCCTTGACGGACGAATACCAAGATTCCGAGCGTTAAGATGGGAATTCGCAAGCGACCCGACCGAGGAGCAAGTCGAGGAGGTCAAAGGGAGATATGATCCACGCCAACTGTGGGGTCCACCGGTAGCATCGGGGATTCCGTTCGAGAAGTATATGAAACTGGAAGCGGAATTCGGAGGAGATGGCGCGGGGTTCGTATGGAGCCATTTAGAGGGGATGATGAACAAAGAGTTTTTGGAAGAAGGAAAGTGGATGGGTTTTTATACCTATGGTGATATGCAGGAGATTGATCCAGGAATGATTGATATCGTATTCACAGTTGTCGACCCGAAGGAACTAGAGCCACAAAGAAGAGCACGCGGTGAGGACGACTCAGATGACGACGAGTATGAATATGACGACTCAGATGAAGACGAATATGAAGATGAGTACGAAGACGACGACGAATATGGAGATGAGGATGAGGAAGACGAATATGAGAGCGGGGAGAATGAGGATGGTCAGCAAGGTAGCCCAACGAGGGGTGAGGGAGATAGAGCTGCGGGCTCACGGAGAAGGAGACGAACAGGGCCGCAAGAAAACCGGGATGATTCTCCAGATGTGCCTATTATCGCGGTTAAAGCAACAGCCAAAGATGGTCTTGGAAACTTCGTCCTATGGGGTAAATTCTACCCCCAAACCGGCAAAGTCCACCTCACAAAAGTGTACTACCAAGGCCTTGAATCAGGTACGATGTGGAACTGGACGGCCTTCATGACCCCATTCGGGATCGTTGGTAGATGGGGACATCGTAACTTCGGTGGATATATTTGGCTATGGAAAGAAGATTGGTACGGAGATGTCAAGGGAAATGAATTGGCTAATAGATTACGCCATGAACGCCAGGCATAAATCGAGAGACTGTAATTTATATGTACATCTAGAATATCTAGTTAGAATGGAAATACCCAGATTGAATGAGAAGTCAAAACTTACATATATCAGCGATAACTTTGTTACCGCTTATTCGGATGCTTCCACCCGTTAACTCCCCACCCTTTTGTCCAGATATCAGTTTCTATGCCCCTAACTGCTCTTGAATTGAAAAGGTCGACTTACACCATCGCCGAACTTTCGCCCCCACTCCTCCACCACTAAATTTCACCCCACGATTCCAATGTCTCCACCCTGCCAATGTCAGGTTCCACAACGTCCCTTGGATCAATGGAAACAACAACTGATCCTTCACCGTAATCAACGCGACCAGCCAATATTTTCCTTCCTCCCGAGCATGTCTGATACTCGCCAAGTAGGACTGCTCGAATCTAAGATCGGGAAGCGGGGGCAACGGTCGGTGCCGGAGAGATCGGTGGGTTTCGTGATGGCCGGAGGAGTAAAGGACCGAAGATGATATCGAAGCTACCTCGTCAGCTTCCTCGTCTTCTTCTCGGTCGAGTTCGTCGTGAAGTTCTCTTTCATCGTCTTCCTCGGCTTCGACGGCGGAGTACTCGCTATCGGTTAGAACCGTTTTAGAGTCGGCAGCGGTGGATGGGGCGATTGCGGTCTCCGGAGTAGCTCCCTCTCGGATATGACCGTCCGTCAGAACAGTCTCAGCTGCTAAGAAGGGAATGTCGGACATCTTGAATGGCTTGACGAGTTATCTCAAGAATAAGGACGCGGTTTATGTCCGTGTCCGTGGCTGTGGGTGGTGAAATGGTGTGGTTGAAGGGATGACGTTGGGAAAGCTTAAGCTGGAGTTTCGGCTAATTCAAAACACCCCAAAGCTCTTCCTCTTCCTGCCAATTTCAACCTTCCTTTGACCAAACCACCTGCCACAGTTGTCACGATGACCAAATTCCGGCCTTGTATCGATATCCACGCTGGCGTGGTAAAGCAGATTGTGGGAGGAACGTTATCGGACAAAGGCGATGCTTCTGCATCGCTAGTAACAAATCACACATCGGCTCACCCGCCCTCATATTTTTCAACTCTGTACAGAGAAAATGGGCTTACCGGGGCTCATGTCATAATGCTCGGCCCAAACTGCGAGAGTGCAGCCAGAGAAGCTTTAGATGCCTGGCCGGGCGGGCTGCAGGTGGGAGGAGGTATAAACATCAAGAATGCACAGCAATGGCTCGATTGGGGTGCGGAGAAGGTAGGGTGAGTTCGATCCATTATTTTGATATTGCGGCACATAAAAACTAACTAGTAAATTGCATAGGTGATTGTCACATCGTATCTATTCCCGGATGCCAAATTCTCATTGGAAAGACTGCAAGAGCTGTCGTCTGCTGTTGGCAAGGACAAACTGGTGGTGGATGTGAGCTGTCGTCGGAGAGACGATAGGTGGTTCGTGGCTACGAATAAGTGGCAGACAATCACAGATACGGAGGTTACCAAAGGTATTTACTCAGAGATACGGTTACAATGGTGTAATAATTACTAAACAATTACTAGATACATTGGACCTGCTATCGGGGTACTGTGCTGAGTTTTTGATTCACGCTGCAGATGTGGAAGGCCTCTGCAGAGGGATTGATGAGGAACTCGTGAAGGCTTTAGGCGAATGGAGTACGATTCCAACAACATACGCCGGGGGTGGGAAGGATATTGCAGACCTTACACTGGTGAAGGAGCTAAGTGCAGGGAAGGTAGATCTCACGTTCGGCAGTGCATTGGACATATTTGGAGGAGATAAGGTCAAGTTTGAGGATTGTGTCAGGTGGAGCTAGACGCGCAGGAAACCACCCGCAAGTCGTTAACGTTATTACAACATGATGGGCCGAAGACGGCTGAGAAGCATATGGGGTAGCAAGCTGCATGGCACGGGATGAGGCGGCAGTTGAATTTGCAGATATTGAATCTAGAGGGACGCAATCCAGCCGTGATATTCCGTGATGGGTAGAAAACCGGCCCGAATGGACCCATAGGTCTGGGTATCGACAGAGCAGGGGTGAGGGGTAAATTTTCAGCGGCTACTCCCCACTTCAGGGCTGGATAGACATAGTAAACCCGGATATTTCCAGAGAGAGAGAGAATGTGTGTGTATGGGATATAAAATATCTCCCCATACGATACTTATGCACGTAGAAGGCACGCACTCTCGCTCGTATCGATCAAGCCGCACGAAGGTTATAAAAACTTCATGGATCCAACGGCAAACCCCAGATCTAGACTCCTCAAATATGCACCTGCATGACTCTCTTGCATCCGTTTCCATTCCTCGACCGAACTACCGGAAAAAGCCCGGTCGCCCGAGCGCCTCCTCGAATTTCAATTTGTTCGTCCAACCCGATATCGATACGATAGACTTTTGATTCCCATGATACTTTACGTAAGACGGTGGTACGATGGCCTCGTTGAGGCTTCACACGCCCTCGATGGTCTAGCCCTGTCTAGGCTAGCTTTCCCCACAGGTAGAGCTCCGGCACTGTGACTGGTTATCAGCGGCTTGCATGCATATGGCTGTCGCACATCGATTGGGTAATTGGGACACTTAGCTACTTCTCTATCTTTGGTCTACGCGATTCGGACGAGCCCCGGAACGATAACTAAGATTAAGTAATGGATGTTGTCTAAACTGTTGGCAACCCTTTAATTAAGTTAAGTGAAGTTATAAAAGTGTCCGTCGTTTAAATAGTCGAATCGATAGGAAGCAGTAAGCTTTTGGTGGCGGGCCCGCCGCGATAATATAAGAATACTTAGCCTCCCCCGCAAAATACAACAGACCTGTCCTCAAGTTAAACCTCCAACCTCCTCGCCGGGCCCCATCCAAAAGACACATCTCCACTCTTCTCACCGCCTTCAATTGATACCTCCCAAAATGCTATCTACTCTTCGCGGCTCTACCAGGGCCTTGTCCCGCAAGGTTTCCATCCCAGTTACCGCTAAAATCCAACAGGCTCGTCCAATTCACAACACAGTTCGCAAGCATGCCGCTGCGGCAGCCAACGTCGCCGTTGACTCGGCCTCCTCATACGAGCCGTTCTTTCCAAGTGAACCTGCGAAGCCAAGCGTCATGACTGCAATTCCCGGTCCAAAGTCGCAGGCTGCGATTACCGAACTTGACGAGGTATTCGATACCCGTAGCTTGAACATGATCTGTGACTATGAGAACAGCATTGGCAACTAGTACGTCCCGATATATATATGTATAGAGCATTTTAGCTATATTAATTCACCCGGTGTGCTAAACGAGATCCTATAGTGTCTCTGACCACGATCATAATGTTCTCCTCGATGTCTACGCCCAAATCGCTTCTATCCCAATCGGCTACAACAACCCCGCCCTCTCAGCCGTAGCCTCCTCCCCAGAAATGCTTACTGCTCTTATCAATCGTCCAGCACTTGGAAACTTCCCCCCAGCGTCTTGGACAAACACCCTTAAATCCGGAATCCTGTCCGTTGCTCCTAAGGGTCTAAACCAGGTTTTCACCGGCATGTCCGGCTCTGACGCCAACGAATGCGCCTACAAGGCCGCATTCATGTACCACCGTCGTAGAGAACGTGGTGAAGGTGCTCCATTCACCGAAGAGGAATTGAAGTCTGCGATGAATAATCAGAAGCCAGGTAGTCCTGAGTTGGCTATTATGTCTTTCAAGAAGGGTTTCCACGGTCGTTTGTTCGGTTCATTGTCGACTACCCGTTCCAAGCCAATTCATAAAATCGATATTCCAAGCTTCAATTGGCCGCAGGCTCGGTTCCCACAATTGAAGTATCCGTTGGAAGAGTTCGTGGCTGAGAATCAAGCCGAGGAGGCAGCTTGTATCGCAGAGGTCGAGGAGGTCCTCACGAAATGGCATTGTCCCGTTTCTGCAGTTGTTATTGAGCCAATTCAGAGTGAAGGAGGAGATTTCCATGCCAGCCCAAAGTTCTTCCAGGATTTGAGGGCTGTCACTCAGAAGCATAATGTCTTGTTGATTGTGGATGAAGTTCAGACTGGTTAGTTCGTGTTCAAGCTACTTTTGAACGAGTGTTTAGGCTAACAGACACTCTATTCTCAAGGTGTCGGCGCAACCGGCAAGTTCTGGGCACACGATCACTGGAATCTCCAGAGCCCACCAGATATCGTTACCTTCTCCAAGAAGGCACAGACGGCAGGTTATTACTTCGGAAACCCCCAGTTGAGGCCGAATATGGCATACAGACAGTTCAACACGTACGCAGAATTTCAATATAACCCCCCACCTCAAAGCAAACGAAACTAACAAAAGATCCGTAATACAGCTGGATGGGAGACCCAGCCCGAGTCCTCCTCTTCAACACCATTATCAAGGAGGTCGAAAGACTAAACCTTGTCCAGAATACCGCCGAGACCGGTGAATACCTCTACAACGGCCTAGCAGAGCTATCTAAGAGATACCCCGGTGAAATCCAAAACCTAAGAGGCAAGGGACAAGGGTAAGTAGACTTCCGATTTGAGACATAGATACGTAAACCCAGTATGCTAATCTTCGTTATCTAGTACATTTATCGCCTGGGACTCCCCACAGCGTGACGAATTCTTGAAGAAGATGAAGACTGTCGGTGTTAACATCGGTGGGTCGGGCGAGAGCGCTGTCAGACTAAGACCAATGTTGATTTTCCAGAAGCATCATGGTAAGATCCCCCCCCAAAGCTTAGGTCGATATTAGATTGTCCTGACATGCGTGGTGTAGCCGATATCTTGCTGGAATCGATCGAGAAAGTTATTAAGGCGTAAATGGTAGGCGTGGGGGTCAAATGGGCGTAGTAATAGATGTATTTGTAGTTAAAAGTGCTTACAGCGGAATGGAACGTTAACGTAAACCAATGCGAATCAGATATCCTTTTCATTTCTCCTAATCAAACCAACGGCATTAAGTGTAAAACTGAACAATGTGATATCCCTAGAATGAAGTAGGATCGAGCGGTCTAAGAGCCAAACACTGCCATTGCTATCTAACCAGAATCAAAGGAACCCCTTCGAGCATGCTATGATTACTGCTCTAATAACCAAATACCAAACCCGATCGCAAAGTTGCAAAACCACGCCCAAAAAAAAAAAAAGTCAATAAGCTAACTCATAATCAGATCGGTGTATAAAATGCCAAATATTACACACAGCTACAATACTGCCTCTCCCTACAGCCTCGGGGCCATCCAAATCCATACCTCCACCTATGAGTCAGCAGTATAGTCGCCAACAATGCACTATTACCTAGTATCGATAACGGATGTTCCCCCTCTTCCTCATTCCCTTACCCATAAATCTCAGTCCTGTTTTGCTCTCCTCCTGTTCCTCCTCAAAAGCCATAATTCATATGCGCCCCCTTCTCCCGCACTATCTTCCCCTCGCCTTCGACTTCGAAGTCTCCTACTACTAGTCCCACTGGCGGTGGCGGCCGTGGGGTCCCTATCCACCGTTACCCCTCCAAACCCACGATCAAAGCTTCTGCCACTACGCCCCCAACCGTCATCCGTATCGATACCGGCTTCCTATAGCGCTATCCCTGGCTGGCGAGTATGTAGCCATGCCTGACATCCGCAGAAGATGAAGAAGAGCTAAGAATGAATCAAAGAAGTATCAGCACAACTACATTAAGACAAGAAGGACGTATATGTATTTATGAGGGTTCAAACGTACAGCATAAACTCCAACGGCGGTAAATATTGTACCTGCAGCAACCTGTGCATTTGGTGGGTCCTCGGTCTTGCCAACTACAACTTCATGTTCGGCCTTAAAGAGTGCACCGATGACACTGAGGATGATAACAGCAAAGAGAGAAATAACAGTGCTACATGTACAAATTTTTAGAAGTTAGTAGAGGAGCTCATCATCTAAAATTATCAAAAAAAAAAAAAAAAGTTGGGGAAAAAGTTTGATAAGTTGGATAAGTTGGTGACATTGTGGGTGATCTGGCGAAGTTGGGGGGTAGGGAAGAGGGGTGGCATTGGTTGGAGGAGAGTAAAGTACCAGCTCCAGGCGTTACCGGCGGATATTACCGGCTTCATTGTAAAGGATTCTTTGGTATATATCCCGAGTAGGAGGGTGTGTCCGCCGGTGATGTATGAAGCTCGGAAGACCTTAGAAGGCCGATTCGCGATGAGTATCAGGGGTCCGTTTATTTATGGTTTCCCTCGGAGGATACGCCTGCTACTTCCAAGCTTTGCGACCAATCGACCGGTGCCTCGGGGGAGGTGTCCAGGAGGATTATATTTCGGGTTCGAAGGTTGATGGTGATGTGCGTAGTGGCCGTGTGAAGTGAAGTTGGCTTGATCGATGGCTGGGGACGATTGATGAGGGCGAAATGGCCAATGTTGTGCGGTGCCGAAGGAACGCGCAAAAGCCATGATGACGACGTGCAACACATTTTTGGGCCACCTGCGAAATACAACATGCGCAACTCAAAGCCTTCGGGTTTACTTGGTTCGGCTCTCTACGGACTACGACTGAGGGGGTCATGATAGATGATATGAATGAATGTTTTATCCATTTGTATAGAACTATATGAGGAAATAAAAAACTGAAAGAAATAACCTATATCACATAAAGAAAAAAAGAAAAGAAAAAAAGGTATAAAGAATAGAAGAAAGAATGTAGAGAAAAAAGAGTTCCATCTAGAGAAAGTAAAAAAAAGGGGGTCCATGAGAAGAAAAAAAAATAAGTAACAGAGAAAGAACACAAGCCGCATCCCAAAGTATTCATGAAAAAGATGTGCTTGTCATGACAAAAGTAAACAACCAGTATAAGAAATGCAGAGCAAAGTGAAAGGAACGAGGCAACTCGAAACGGACAAGGAAATGGTATCAGTGTGAGGGTTGACAATGATGATAGTAACGGAATGGTCGCACAAATGCACCGAAAGATTTTCCTTCACCCAAAAGAAAAAAAAATGATGACAAAAGATACTTTGACCATGCCTGAAAAAAAGTATATGTAAAACTAAGAAACCCCGAGTGAGTAATAATAAATCTTGCCTTCGCCTCCCAAAAAATATTAACGGAAAAAAGAAAGAGGTACTTGAAAACAAACTCATGAAGATAAGGAAAGGTCCGTGAACATCGTGATAGTAAATACAAACTTGTGCAAAATGGTGTGTGTGTGATTGCTTTTTAAGTCTTCCATTTTAATTTTTTCTCTTCCTTTGTCGAATTTGCTTTACATCTGGGGTATCAGTTGCGCCATGTTAAGATTCAGAGACTGAGAAGTGTGCAAGTATTGATCGAGAGGCTCGGAAGCTTCATCAAGTGGTCCGATGACGTCTTCCTCATTGTCTTCACCTTCGCCGCTGAGAGCATCGTAGGGCTCAACTGGGCCACCGCCCTCTGATCTTTCGTGAGTGCGACGATGTCTGGGATGCGAGTTAGTATATTTTTGTACAGTCATCAATGAGTGGGTACACGGGAATGCTACATACTGTGTGAGATTATCAGATCGCGAGAAAGCCTTGTTGCAGTGGGGGCAGACATAGGGTCTTTCCTGTGTGTGAGTTCGAACGTGTCTCTTAAGGTGCTCTAAACGCTTGAAGGTGCGACCGCAGGACGGAATTGGGCACGAGTGCGACTTTTGCGGGTACGGCGACGGTTCGTAGGTAGCGGATCGGGCTCTTCGCATAACACTAATGTTCGGTCGGGTGAAAGAAGTAGCATCGAGTCCGACGCTCACGCCGCGGGGCATGGCCATGATTCCGTGCTGTTCTTGGAGGTACATAAGAGCATTGGGTGGAGCGGGGCTTCCTTCAAGCATGGACATCGGGGTGGCATGTCTAGAATGATGTTCGTAGTAGTCTCTAGGCTGCGGGGTACTCTGTTGCGGCTGTATCGACAGCGGGACGCCCTGGCTGTGGTCTTCTTGCGTTTCGTCAGCCTCAAGTGTGATTGTTTCGGTCGCAGCACGGGGTCGGGCTTCTGGGCTAGCTTTTTTCGTGACTTCGTTTGACAAAGCACTCAAAGCAGCAGGGGTGGCGGAGGAACGCCTCCTACGTTGCTTGTAGGTAGGGGAACCCTCGATGACCGAGAAAACATTGTTGGCATAGCGAGGTGTAGCAGAAAACGCAGCGGCAACACCAGAAACAGTTGGAAGAGGCAACTGACCCATACCAGACATTGCGTTCTGACCGGCAGGATCGAGAGGTCCGTACATACCAGCAGCAGTCTCTGCGGACAAATATTGAGGTTCCGATACATTCACGAGTTGTTGGGGTGGGGTCACGGGTTCGTAGGAGACACCGCGCGCGCTGTAGTCTTCCACGGCGGACGATGCGAAGGATGGAGCGGGTGAGTATTCGAGGTATTGAGGAACAGAGCTACCTCGCATAACTGCGCGGTGGCCTGTGCTCATTTGCGGAGTCATGTGGTGAGGGTTCATCTGGTGATGGTTCATTTGGTTCATTTGGTGGTTCATTTGGCCCATTTGGTGGTTCATTTGATTCATCGGGTTCATCTGGAGGGTTTGTCCGTCGTAAGTGACAAGTTCTTCGTGCTTCTTCATTGGCATCCCCATGTGGTATTCTTCTGGAAGAACCGGCATGACCGGATGGGGGATCATTGGTGGTGGCATGGTGTCCATGGCGCGAACGACGGGGGAGATGGTAGCCGAGAACGGGATGGCGTGGGGATTGAAGGAGGATGAATTAGTTTGCTGTGCCTTGGTGAGCTGTTCAAAAAGTGACTGCGAAGAGTCGTATTCGAAGGAAAGGGCAGGTTCTGCAACTGCAACCGTAGTAGCTTCTTGACCCATCTTCTCTCTCTTGAGATCTCTCTCAAGAGCATCAAGGAACAAGCGATCATGAGGAACACTGTACCAGTAGAAGACCTTTTGCTTCTTCTGTGTCCTGATACAGTTGTTCTTATAAAGGAAGTCCAGGAAAGGACTCTTGGGCTCTTCAAGCGAGGCATCTGTGCCAGCCTTCAGATTCCGAAGATCGGAAAAGATACCTTCTTCGAATTTCTTAGAGTTCTTGACAGGTCTTCCGAAAGCCTGAAATCTGAAGGATAGACACCTTACAATGTCGGTTCCTGAGATGTGGAAGAGATTGTTCCTAGATTTTATTCTAGTTAGTAACCACTTCTAGGGTTTTCTAAAAAAAAAAAAAAGAGGAAATCCCCTTCTCTCTCTCAGTGGTGAACACGGGATAGACATACCATAGAACGCAAGAAACGTATTCTCCGGTTGGAAGCAAGAACCTGCGGATGTAGCTATCTTGGCCCCAGTCAACGGGTGCCGATATTAAAAAGTATTTCACTATGAAAAAAAAAACTTGTTAGTCAACTATCCAAATAGTATTCCGCTTCTTCGGAAAGGGTGATTTTCTCACGTACAGTTATCAACCTGCTGTAGCTGGATCTGAGCATCATGTGGCAGTGCTTGCTGTGCTTCCGAGGAGAGCATGAAAGTCTCAGGCTTCTGAGGAGCCGAGAGGGCGTTGTGTGAATACATATTTGTGTGTGTAAGTGTGCGACCTCGAGTGGCCGGCTCTTCTATCTGTCGAATGAAATAATTAAAAGGAAAATTAAGGCCGTCGTCTTTCCGGTCTGTCGCCTTGTATCAAATCAATCAAGGAGATCTTGCTCACTGTCCCTCTCAAGGGATTCTTTGTAATATTGAAATGTCGCACTGTAATCCAGACAGCGAGTATGTAATTGAGCGTTCGTTATTGGAATTTCGAGATATGAGCGGGACGATTGTCAGGTAGGCACGGGATGTTCTCGTGGAGTAGTTAAACCAGTCGGTATGCTCTTTGACCGCAAGCAGGAAGCGAAGAATGCGACGTCTCGGGAATGTACAAACGCAGGCTGGCGATTCTCAAACGTCAAGAAGAATCGGGGTGCAGGTAAGAGAAAGGTAGATAAAGAATAGACAGATATGTTCCTGAATAATGAGAGTGAGACTTGTTTTTTTTATGATTTTTCTTGTTTCTGTCGAGGGAAAAGAGTGTGAGGTTATGTAAAATAAGTTTCTCCTCTCTTTGTGGCAGATGCTGAACAGGATGAATAGATCCAGAAATAGATTTTACTGTCTTTGTCGCAGGTTCGAACCTTTCTTCTCTCAAGAGAGCAAGATTGGTGTCAGCTGATGTCGACGATGATGATGGTAAAAAAAAGATACTGGGAGATCCAGGCGATATTTCGATCGCGCTATTCTATTTCAACAAAAGACAGCGGATGGTAGAGTATGTCTTGGTGATCGATGCACACAAGAAGAGGGGATGGAAGGCCAGCTCCCTTAACAAAAGGGCTTCTGAGGAATGTTGATTCTTTTTGTCGGAACGACGGCGATATCAATCAGCTTTGTACACAAAGGCTTGCCTCTGTCTGTACCCAAGGAGCGATGTGACGATATCTGCGACGTTGAAAGAAAGCAACGAAGCCTTTGATAGGATGGAAAGGAATGAAACAACTAAAAAGAGAAACGAGTGGAGGAGGGAGGAACGAGAACGAAGACGACGACAGACGACGACGGCAACACACAACAACGCTGAAGAGAAGAAGAAGAGAAGAGAAGAGAAGAAGAGAAGAGGTTGATGAGGGGGGGATATGATGATTTTAGGGGATCTGGACTTGCAGATTGCGATATTGCTCTCGTGGGTAGTAAAAGTAGAAATGTAGGTAAGGTAAGTAGTAGTGCGGCCTGCGCTGGGGCTTCGTCCGCGTCCCACTTTCCACAATTCAAATGAACACACCCGCAAGGCAATATTAACGTTTGTTAACTTAGCAACTAAGACCAACAAAGACCCGCCAGGAAATAGGAAATCTCTGTGTGTGTGTCTGGGTGTGCGAGGGTGCGAGGGCGAGGGTGGGAACGAACGAACTTTCAGAAAATCAAAGAGCGCCCGAGACAGACAACAGCTTGGGGACCGTGGACCAGGCAGGGCCTCCAGAGGATAACAGGTGCAAACAATTGGTCGACTGGCGTTTCGAGGGAAGGGATACAGCCAATCCGATCCAATCCAAGCGGAGGGTAGGAGGGGTATTGGGGAAATTGTGCGTGGGAAAAAAACAGAGGTAGCTTTCGGAAAAAGCAGAGGTACGACACGGAAAAGGAGGGGAAGTGGGTATGGGTTAATTTGATATTACCACTAGCCCAGCATCAATCTGCTAATAATGCAGTGTAATATTTGGGAAATAAGGACAACTGCTCTCTTCTCTTAGTGTGAGTGTCTCTCTCTTTTTTCCTTTCCTTTCCCTTCCCTTCAGGCCGTGTCTTCCTTAGTCGCCCTGCAAGACCGACCGTGTCATACTGGGAGAAAAAAGAAGGGGCCCGCCGAAAAACCTACTGCTGGTTGCTCGCCTCCCAGTAGGTAAGGCGAGGGCCTGCCGATTGTCCTCGAGAATTTTGCTTTTTCTTAAGGGGTTTCATGAAGCTCTGCTTCAGAAAGGCAAGAAAAGCAAAGAACAAGGCCAGCAAAAATGGGACTAGTGAGAGTGGGGAAAAAAGGAAAACTTTCGAGTGGACATTGCATCTCTGCTGGATGGACCAGCCAAAATCAAGAAAGCTCAAGCGTTCTTTTGCGAAATGAAAAACCCGAGCAATGACCAAACAGAGAATCAATACTCCATGTGTGTGTGTATTTTTGGTATTTCTTGGAGGCCATCATGGGATGGGGGGCTGCTGCCTGCACTGTGCTCGAAAGTTTTCCCCAGGCCATGCCTTGGGTACTTTGGGAAGGGGAAAACTTTTTGCCATGTCATGAAGACACATACACAGTTATAGCCCATGTGTACATGTATAACATGTACACATTTCCTCGTTATTATCGTGGCCAAATCTCCAGCACAACATCCAGTTGGAACTGTCATGTAAGCGCAAAGAGATTTGATAGACGACAACAGAACGATGGCAAGAATGTGTATTATTAGAACGTTGGTCCAACCATATCAGCCGACGAATGGGGTCCAGTGATAAACCATGGACTGCATTGGCATTGGCATAATATTGTACTGCGCTGTGCTGCAATACTAATTGTTCTATGCGCCCGCGTAAACCCTCGGCCAAAGGTACATAAGATGCGTTGAGCCACACGGAGAGCAAAGCAAAAGCACAGCAGACCAGGCTTGCCAGTCTTGCAGGCTTACCCCTCCCACACCCACACCGTCCCTCGGTCCAGGCCATGGCAAAGCAGGGTAAAAAAATGGAAACAAGGAAGAGGAGTGAAAAAAAAAAGTTGCCAGGTGGGAGGGAATTCTAAAACGAAACAAAGCTCAAGCAAGAAACACCTGGTCGAAACTCATCTGGCGGTCGTCTCAGAAAATGCACCTCAACCTTCAAAAGTTGAGTCGGGACGTTGAAAAATAACGGGAGCTAGGCATTTGCGATATAAAAAAAAAAAAAATGAAAGGGTATACCTTCGAGCGCGAGTTTTTTCAAACTTACCTTTTAATATCTTCAAGATTTGATATGATGTTTTTATGATTGTAACGTTCCGCTTCGGCGATGGCGGCCGGTATTTAAAGACGCAGTAAAAAGAATTATTCCGTGAGAAAACGACAGATAGAAAGAAAGAGTCGCACAAGCTAGGAAAGCGTAGCAGCTCGTGTTCAATGCTCTTGTGAAATGTGAGTTTCAACCCATCTTCTCTGTACAATTGGGACTCGGGGGAAAGGATGAGAAGGGCCCTACCTGTTGAAATAAATTATATTATTCGTATTACTCCCGTGGAGTTTCGATGGCCAGCAAATCCAGAAACGTCCGAATGGGGCGATAGGTGGTGAGAATGCAGCGATAGGATGAGAGAAGGAACGAGGAGAAGGAAAACAAGAAGCAGGCGAAAGTGGTGTGTGTGTCCGGCCTTGTGAGCTAGGGGAAATTGTTATATACTTATTTTGCTATCCAGGATAGTATAGCCTAGCTAGCTGGGAACTGTATTGTCAGTATATGTGCATGTAGTGTATGTAGAAGGTGTCTGTCCGATGGCCCTCTGCTGGTATGTAGCAAATTATGTAGTAGTGTACGTGCTGCGGCTGGTTTGAATGGGTACAGGAAAGCAATCGAAATCCGAAAAAGGATGGGCGGGAGGAGGAGAAATATACCAGAGAATAGCAAGTAAGGTCAAGTGAGCGACCGGGCCCGTTGGTTGGTTAGTTCGACTGTTTAGTCAAGCTGGTAGACGGGCTTAGCGAGAAGTGTGTCCTTCGGGCTGCCAGGTACAGTACGGTACAATAGGTTATTCTGAATTTAAATCCGGATCTTGATACTAGCAAGACCTAAACGAACGACTAGTGCAAAAGGGAATGGCGAGAGAAAATAATAGCAAGGGAAACGTCGTGAAAATGCTCAAGCTACCGAAATATCCTGGAAACAAAAATGTGAATCAGGGCATGGCAGCAGATGGCTATCTATAAGGTCTACCGATTACATACAAACTATGAGGATTTAGCTCTGCCACCTGTATTCTCTGGTTAAAAATGGACATCCCCATGCTGAGAGTGGTAAGGCCTCGAGATAATTATTCCCTATCAATCCCAAGGAAGAGCTCCAAAGGCAGAACAGTACATATATGCAGCCGCTCTAGATCTAACTCTCCGCGTCTACATACCTCATTCCTTCTTGATAAATTAAATGTATATATTTGCATGTCTTTCTTCTAGAAGCTCTTCTCGAGGTCCTGTTTCAGCCCTAGTTAATGCTCTGATGAAATTTTGCTCTTGTTCATACAAGTATTTCTATTATATTTTTGGCCCCCCATGAGCCCATGTTTCCCTGGAACGATTGCTCTGAGGACCGTTTTGGAGATTCTATCCGTTCGGGTTGAGCCATTCGAATCCGTCACTTCTGAGCTAGCATCCTTTCACGCTAAAGCAGAGGAAGCATCGCATCCTCAGCCTCTGTTTACTCAACTTTTCGAGTACACAAGCCACCCACTAACCATATTGGAACATAGCGCCTTCACTAGCCACACTGACTTAACCATATTTGTCCTTAGCGTATCGCTTCTGCAGGTTAATAGACAAGGTAAGCCCGAGGAGAAAAAAAAAACTCGAGACAAAGGATGCAATCGATGGAGGGCGGCATGAGCAAAAAAGCCAGCCGTCGAATAAACTGCACAATCAATATCATAATCGGAACGCTCTCCTTGGGTCCTCGCTATCAACATCGACTTGAGAGGTCTTGTCTACCCGCATGATCCCGCACCCAAATTAAGGTCTGTGCAGGGATTAACAGGTACACTACCGAGACCTTGAAGGCAGATGACGCTTTGCATCTTTGCTTTGGAGTTTCAGGGTCTCATGAAACACACATCGAAAATGAAGTTGACCAGCCTTCAGCTCAGTTTTCTCTCCGCCCTCCAACGGCTTCGGCTAGGGAAAAATCGCAATCATCTATCATGTGCGTAAATTGTATGCACGTATGAAGGTGTGTAGTTTGTTCAGTTCAGCACATCGTCCTGGCCCGTTTCCCCCCAAAAAGTTTCTTGAAAAGTGGAGCATGATCGAAAGTACCCACCAGCAGGAAGGAAGGCCAGCACCTGTCATGCATTCATCTTATCCACCTTGAAGAAACGGATCCGAAGGACTCTGAGGTCTAGACACCGTCCCAGTCCCCGAAATTCTCGAGGCTAGTAAACACGTTTCGAGCTGGACCGTCTAGACCAGCACGGACACCGCAGAGCCTAAAGGACTTTTTCTTAACTGACGTTAATGCAACATAGATGCCTTGAGGCTCGCATGTTTAAATATAAACCTAGATCATAAAACACGCCTGAAATCCGGCCCCCCAATCGGTCAATGCTACTAAAGTGCCAGCCTCTGACATGGTTCCAAGACAGTTCACCGATCCGATCCCATGCCCCTCGCGCGATTGTTTCCTTAAACGCAGGCAGCCAGTTGCCGGTAATAAACTTGGACGTCGGACGGCATGTAAACGAGGAGCTCACAGCTGAAGGTCATTATCTACGGAAGGAGCTAGAACTAGGCAATGGTTAATGGTCATATGGCGATTCGGTATACTCGCTTGTACTGGCCATTCGGGAGGCTTCAGGCTGATAGGTAGAACCTCTATCGAGTTAGAACGAACATGATATGTTAGCCGGCGAATCGGCAAAGGTGCTTTTGCCATCCACCGTTCCATCCCAAGAGAGATAGAGATTAAATACGGCGACATTCCAGAGGTTCTCGTAGGTTCTCCGACGCCCTCCACTACATGTGTATTTCCCCAGAAAAAGAAGTCTGGCTATTGATAGTAACCTTTAGAATTTCTGCTTTGAGGTATATGGAAATTTATTGTATCTTCCTCTTTATTAGGGTTTTTGAATTTTAAAATTCGTTGGGATGTATAAGACTTGAACTATTAATTTTCCAGTTTCAAGTGGGTGGTGATGTATCAAACCCATTCCAATAGATACTTCTGTGCATGGCTCGGATGTCTGCGACCAACTGCACTGGTTAACCAGCAATCGCAATTTATTGTTATCAAAGCCACAGGGAGAGCCAAAAGAAGTTTCCATCAAGCAGTGTTTACAAGGTACATACGGTCGCCTAAGCGTTCGCGATGTTTTAATATCATCTTAACCTATATAGCCGTCTGCATCATATCAATTTTTGCCGACCAAAGGCCTTCTGTAGTAAACGTTTCAGCCCTCCGATCGAAACACGAATCCCTTAGATAGGCTCATAGTCGAATATGGCCGAGATTTCAGACCACGTGCCCTAAGATTTTGCCTGCACAGACGGGAATCCGGTTAATATCGAAGTCGCTGCGCTGCAGCCTGCGCCTGCAAGGACGGCAGAGCACGAACTTCATAGATTTTTCTTATAAAACTCTAGAAGCCAGCATGATCGCGCGATTTTGTCGTATACCCACATATTTGAAACAAGCCTTTGGTGGGTTTCGATAAATCAACGCTTGAGATTTGCGAATGTCACCTGTTTACTCTGTACTTGCTAATCTGAATGCCTTCCTGATTCTGCCAACACCAAGTTGTGGAAACCTGCTTTTGGGCCGCTATCGATAGACGATCTTTAAATTAAGAAACCGGTTGGCGTCCCGCATCATATTTCTCTATCAATTCTCCCGTTTGTGATTAGAGTCGACGGCGGTGGGCACCATTTGCCAATACTGGATAACGCCTTATTCCTAACCTGGCAGTTGTCAAATGTATCAGGATATCCGCCAGTGCGCCTCTGCTTCAGATTCTCAGGAATAAATCTGTGACAGCCGAGTTATGCGAGATTATGGTCTTTGACTCTCTGCAAAGGATCTTGATGGGCAGTTCGTTGACACCCAGCAGTATCAGAATTTAATAATATCCTTAACCATTCGGATCACCTTTCTCGAACTGGAACAGGTATGCAAGCCCGACGTATGCCGGTGATTGCGACAACCTCTAATTGCTCAAGCCTTCGCCTATGTTTTTGATGCCTGGCTGTCGATAGTGTTACAACTGGGTCCGTAATACGTAAAACCGTCGCCCTTTTCTCACCGCCCAAGCCATACCTGCCAGTTGCTATAGATCATTATTTTTACACTATTTTTATCTTTTAAAAAGAACGCTGAAACGATGCTTGATCACTGACGAAGGAATTTATATGAGCCGCACAAGGTGTAACTTGAGGCTTCGAACCCTTTTCTGTTTAGTCACCGGATTCAACCTGCCGCCCCAAGAAAAAAGTCGAACCTTTTAATTTTAAAAAGTCACCGATCTCGGTCTGCTCCGCCGCTTTTGATCAGCGAACGAGTGACATTGCATTCTCTGCAATAGAAGCTTACAGCATCATGTAATGATACTTTGGCAATTAAGATCACGAGAGTAGCAGTAGTTTGCCCCCTTTTCTTTACAGCGGCAATCCAACTTCCCTTGTCCTCGACATAAACATGTTTATCGTGGTATCGTAGGCAGAATTCCCCGACTAAAACGGGTTCACGAAAACTCCGAAATTAAATTTCCCACCCACGCAAACCTTAGAACCTTGCACCCTTTCCCGTGTTTACGAGATATCTTCAGGTGAGGTTTTGGGGGAGCTCACGGGGCACGGAAAACTCCACTTCCCTTCCCCAGAGGGCCCCCAAAATTGAACCGTTCGCATTGTCAACGACGGTTTTGCAATCTGTAACAAGCGCCAAGGGGGCCGGCCTTGCATGTAAACGACTATTACGTTTCAGAATAATATTTCGTCAAGACAACAACCACAGTGGGGTCTTTCGGTGAGCGATGGGATTCTTAATTCTTTCATCAGTGTGGCGAACTTAGCGGGGTATCTTTTACAACCAAAAAATTGTGGAAATTCTCATAGGGTTATCTCATCACGAATCTTTCTATCGGATCTGGAATTCATGCACTCAGCCTAATTGCCAAAGTCCGCGGATTGGATGCTCCATTGCCTACACCTATCGAAGATGAAACGTTTATACCATAGACAAACACCCTTATTCCTGGGCAAAGCGACCATTAAAGACCTATTAGTCAATCATTTGTTACATTCGAAAAATCGACTTGCGAACCAGAGAACTTTGTTTTCGGTAACAAGACGGAGTTTCCTTGTTCGTACAGTCTCCTTGCGTTGCCTCTCTAGACTTACAGCCATTATCCATGTAGAAATACCATGAACGTATCAATCAACTTGCGACTGCGAACAGGAAAGTCCAGTGCAGTAAGCTTCGGTACCGAAAGCATGGCTTGCTAGCCTTCTTTTTGGCCACCAGCTCCACTTCACCCAAGCCCCCAAAACGTCAAGTGTATCATGTTTCTTCGGCTGGGCGTTTGAAACAACAAAAACCTTCAATATATCTTCAATGGAAGATCGAGCCGCTTTAACATCGTGTATCAACGGTGTTTTCTACGATTGGTCATGAAAAAACCACTCGTCGAGGCAAAAACGGCCGAGTTCTAGCCACAGTAGATCCTTGCTCTCTCTCTACTAGTACTAATTTTTTCCAACGGCCCATGGTGATTGCTTGTCAACTAGTCTGTACAACGTAGGCGCGCCGTTTTGATTAGATTAAACTAAAGGATGACATTATACATTCTTCTTGCCGTGATAATGCCCATTGTTAACGGCTATTGGGCACGTCTCCAACTAACCCGTCCACTTGTTCATGCAGGAAGCGCTTAAGTGATAAACATCTTTATCGACGAATTGCCGGCTGGAGAGCCTCTGCAGAACATTTCTCGCGTATCAACACGGGTTGATCTTATCTGGTAGCTTCTCTAGTAATTGACCAATGGAAGATACCACAGATATGAAGATCCACATGTATAGTATACGTCTACGCTCGCGCCCGGTATATCGGTCCTCAGCGCGCGTCTTTCACTATTATCTTGAACGCTTCAATTTATTTAGGCGAGCGCTGCCAGTTCCAAATAGATTAATATCTGATCACCTGCTGTCGTAAACCCGGGCAAACGACGATGTTTCCCCAGGGCTCAAGGCAGCCAAAAACCCAAGAACCGTGGAGAAGCCTTTTTCTTTGCGGGATGCTAGTCATTCTTATAAATCTGTAACATCTCGCTTGAACTCCAGAAAAGACTATCATGAAACTCGCTTTTCAGGGAAAAAACCGGGGCTAACGAACGAGTGGGAACGTTAGAATCTCCTATTATACAGGTTTTCGGGGAAATATTCGTAACCGGACGAAAAGCATTACGTCTTGGACTGTGGAGAACAAATACAGAGAGAAAGAAAGAAAAGCTTGGACAACGAAGCATAAAATCTTGAAACACCAAAGCTATCCACTCGTATCCCAGCCCTCAACAGAAGTTCTTGAAACAAACCCAAGATAGGTCAATGCCGTGTCTCAACTGTCCCTATTAGGGTTGAATCACGGTTGAGGGATTTCCTCTTTCGTGAAGGAACTCCGTTCCAAGATCAAAAGTCTTTGAAGTTCTATTCGGCGTAAACTCTCCCGGCCCAGGTTGTCGGATTTTAGCCTTTGCAAAAGGGTCTCTTTGTAATGCTGACACCTTTAAGACCCGTTCTGCTCCTCGACTCAGGTTCGTTTCAAACATCTTATGTTTGAGACGTATTCCATAGATAGCAGCAATTCTCTCATTGCTGCATACTAGCAAGACAAGTGAGGAATCCGCGCATAGGAAGTCGCTCAAGTCTTTGGCTAGAAGTTGGATTCATGACGTTGCAGTCTTTGTACATGATACACATACCGTAACGGACATCTAACTGAGCTGTATTCGCCAATATTCGGAAGCTAGGCCCATCCCATTAGGAACAGGTTGACCGCTTGAAGGGTCGCCCTGGACGGGTTCGCTTGTGTCCGATCAGATATGATCCAACTCAGGCGTTGGCGAATCATGCCTTTGTCCACCTGCCGATTCAGGTCTGCAGACGTAGAGGGGAGACGGCCTTGATAGGGAGGAGCTATTAGCTATTACTTCTACAATGCGTAGGGGGGGGTGTAGCAGAATAAGGGACTTTGTGTAACCTACCATTGGAATCAAATAGCTGGCATATCAATGCAAGCGTGATACCAACCGACACGTTGTTCCCTGTTTGGCACGCAATGATAAGCGGCCGTGGTGAATCCGCCGCAAGAAGCTTCCCCGCCCATTCCACAATTCCCTCCAACTTGGTTCGAAGCTGCTTGCTTCCTACCTTATTTGGAGGGATACACGTTCGATATTCAGTGCACCAATTTTCGTTTGCTTCTACGCTCCCTTCCAGAACCACATCAGACTCGTAACAGAGTATAGCTCCTGCGACGGGTGTTTGAGCTTTCTTCAGAGCTTCGTATGTTACAAGATCGCATATCGCCAGTTTCTTGTGGACTTTGCTGAGGATAGATAGCCCTGTGAGGTCGTTGGGTGCGTCTTTGTTTTCCTTTCTCTCAGACTTGACGACTCTATCAATGACCTCCGGTAACTCTGCTTCCGGGGTCTGGAGCAGAGTATCTCGGTTCTCCCAGTAGGTAACTGGCAATAATCCTCTAGCCCACCCCTCATGATCGTCCCCGGCACCTTGTATGTATACAAAATTCTGCCCGAGTGCCCCCGAATCTCTAGGTTGTAGCTCTTCTCGAAGATACCTAGATGCTGACAGCAGATAGACAGGGTTGTATTCCTCCCCGGTGTATTCCACATCCGCGACGTCGGTTTCCCGAGTTATCCAAACCGGTTTCATAGGTTTCCGGAGTTGCGTCACAAGCTTCTGGGTATCGAGCTGTAGCTCACGTAGCTGTTTCGCAAACCCATCGATCAGTTTTGAGATCTGTGCTTTTTCTGACGCCGAAACTGCATTATCCGGTAGCTCGACCTTTGCGCCCCCCTCGGTGCTTTTTGGGAAGAGCACGGAGTTCATGACCGCACACCATATTGGGACCGTTTTGCTTAGGGCATCGGGAATAGATTTCCCTCTCCTGGTACTATCCACGATTATACAACCTCCACGTTGTCCAATAAGCCCCAAAATCCCGAGGTTTAGCCTTCGTAGACTAAAACTCCAGCATCCGAAATGTCCATCTGTGGATTTGAAGTAACAAGACCCGGCCTTCTGAGGCGGTGGGACATACCAGCTTCCACAGCGTTCATTTGCGATTAGTGGCAAACCCAGTGTCGAAGCAACGGACTGGACAAAGAGAGAATCCGAATTTATAGAATGTAAACGGTTTGAGATCGAAAGGCGTGTGGATTTGCGGATAGTATTTGAAATAGAATTTATAGAAAGATGAAACAAATCATCCGTAATTTCTTCGTCGACCTCTTGGGTAGGATTTAAATCTATCTCTTCCTTGGAAGTTGGGCCATCTCCCAGGGAATCACTATCTGAGTCTTCGCCACCATATTCGTTGTCTGTGGAGCCTTGACTTCCGTCATCACTTTCATATTCCGACGAAGAGTCGTCGGTAGGTTTCCGAAAGAATGACATCCTGGTCGGTTTTCTTGAATTTTTTTATTCCACAAGCAACCTAAGGTTTAGGCTACAAGGGTACTAGTTGAGTCTCTCCTAATGGGCTCTTGAAGTGAATGTAGGAATTGAAATCCTAAAAGGGCTTGCTTCGGAGGCAATATCTGTGCCTTCCGATCGATCGATCCAATAGCTGGACAGATTCCTTAGATTGTAGGTAATATGGAGGGGGATTAATGGCCCAGAACGAAGGGGAAAAAATTCTATGTAGCGGTATGGAACATGTAAATGTAGCTCCGGTTGGAATGTTGTATTTTTATATTTATGGCGTTGAGAAAGATCAGCTTTGAAGAAAGAAAAGATCTGCGCCAACTGGGCGATTGTGCCACCAACACATCTTAAAAAGGAAGAAAGGAAGGCAAAGATCGCCCAAACTTTGGATGTGCGATGCCCATCGACGCTAAATTTATTCATCACTATTGTGCGATCAATATTTTTCCAAACAGCTTGATTTTAGGATCAACTGGACCGCAAAGTTGATTTCTACATTTAGTGAACTACTCTCGGGAACGGACAGAATTCTGAAAATGAAAAAAATCACGTGGGTAGGGTATAAAAATACAACAACATAATTGCTCGATTGCCCGGGTTTGTGTTGTGCAACTGGCAGGGATATATATACATGATGGATGGCACAGGACAGACTGTGGATATAGCACCGGAAACGGCTCTTTATGTATAGTACTTGGTCGCTGTGCTTCCGAGTTTCTTGTGGACAATTTTGTTTTCCATGAGGCTATTTTAACATTAATTTGTACCAGCATGTTCCCTGTGTTTTTTAGGGTTCTTATGTGTATCATGATGCTTCATCTCTCCAGCGTTTCTATTCCAGGTCCCAGGTCCCTTCCACGTAGTTCAGGCGAAGACATATGATGCAGACTCCACAGTGACTCTATTCCCACAGCATTATCTTGGACCATATAATGGGAGTCTTTCAAATCTGCAAATATTATGATGCCAGTATTGTTTAGTGGATATTTATGCCGTTATTTAGAGTGAGAATCAGCCGGCGCACGAGCCAAGGGACGAAGGTATCAAGTCCGTCGTATGATATAATCAAAGCTTATGCTTCCGCATGCTGCAGGGTCCTACGTGGGGAGGAGGCAACTTTTATATATTGTCAGGGGGAAAAAAAAATTGGAGGTTGATCATAGCTAAGGCGGTTACTACTTATTGTTAGACATACTGTCACCTTGTCGAAATATCAATATATAAATTTGATGTAAACGTCTCCGAGCTCCTCATGCTGATGACCTTTAAGGCCTTGAATATGTATTCCAGCGGGGCCAGTGTCCCATTTTAATATTATAGCGAAGAACAGTATTCTTCACATGAATTCTGTCCCCATTGCAGATGTGAGATCACTTTATACTCCGATTCATTTATCTGTGAGGCCCAGTTATCGAAAGTAATATTTTTCTGAAATATTTGCATGGACTTGTTAAGCATAACTTTTAACCTCTTAGCGTATATAATGCATGCATGAAGGTGGCGGCCCGGTGTACGAGACAGGAACAAGCCTAACTAAGTGTGGGAGGAGTACTTGCATTGCGACCCGGCAGGGATCTTTGAGAGTCGACTATACATAGCGAGTTACTAGCGGTCTTGTATTGCAACCCTGTTGATTAAATATATAGGTAGTAGAGTTTCCAGTATACATACATGGCTATCGCTTCCCGAATTCTTCGAAGTATATATTTTCAAAGGGGTATTTGCGAAAATATCCTGATGCACATTTTAATTTCGACTGGCACAATTGGGGTCATAGTGGGGGAATCTCGCCCGGTGAAATTTAAAGGTATAACCGCACCATGAATAGGTCGGGTGCGTGGAATTTTCTCTAGGAATCATCGCGGGCTAGTCCTCAGGGGTTTAGGTTCAGTTTTTCTCCACAACGTGAAGGTAATTAGTGCAATATCTAATAATTGAGTGACTAAACTGTTCATCTGCAATGGTGGTGAAGTAGCGATGTGGTGTGATACCGTATTATAATATTAGTACCACAATACCATATACTAGCGTCCAATCATACAATGTAGGTCGGGGTTCCATTGTCAATGCCTATTTGTGAAATATACAGTACCTAGTAGACATTAAAACGGCGATTATATAGATATGATACTTATACTCCTTATGAGGCGGCTTTGGGAGGGGGGCGCCCCCGCGGCGGCTGGGCCATGCATACCAGCTGTAAATTCTAGGGCCATGTCGCCGGCTAATGGATATATGCGGCACTCGGAAGCCCTGGTCGTTCGGGCAGAGGTAGAAATCCGCTTTTTCGATCGGATCTTGATGTATATAGTGGAATTAATGTTCATTACCAGTTTCTTCGCTATCGTAATATTCGACCAGGAAAAGCCGACCCTTTTTTAAATCTAATACTTGCTTCGATATATTTAGAACTCAGTGGATCCAAGGTCTCAGTAAAACAAATCTTATGAGCATGAGAGATACTTCAGTTGTATATATACTAGGAAAATTATAATGACATCATGGAAGTTTCCCTCGCGGATAAAATTATATCTTTCGAAGCCAACATGATGTATGATAGACCCACGGTATTGAGCTAGCTTTTCTTAAACTTATCATATATATATACAATATACCATCATCCCATAGACTATACAATACATCTTGAACGCTTCGTTATCTCCTCCATGCCTCATTATAGTACGGCATGCAGTTATATGCTGTGACTTACATGCCTTGGTCCCATTTTGCCAACGCAAAGAACCTACCCGGTCTGACATCTTGAGATATTCAAGTGTAATATTTACGTAAAGGACATCATGAATCAGGATGATACCCCTCCTCCATGGATCACCTATACTAATTTTAGAAACCGAGATCATTCCTAAACCCCCTCAATGCATCCAGATCCAATATCACCAGAAGGTTTGGGTACAAGGTAAGATCATCCCAAGGAAGCAACCCGGATTCGAAATACCGAAAGCGTGAAAATGTATATATACTATTCGATATATATCTGCCCATTTCCACCCTGGTGCTAATGCCAATCTACCAGCCCATATGTCTCCAAAATTTTAAAAAAAGGATGGAACCGCAATATATGAAGTAACTTAAACGTCATGAAGGGCGGGCCATATTCACCAGCATGGCTACCAGAAGACCCAGGTTTATTATATACTGGAGACTTGTAGGTACTCCACAGCCGCTTATCTTCCCTCAGAAACCGATTTATTGATCGTTATATATAATATAATAAAATATAAATACTCAAAATTTGTCTGGGGGACACGAAGCATGCTATAGCGTGCGTTCCCAAAACTAAGAACCCATTGGTTTGGTGCAGTTCCAAGACACAGGTCACCATAGCCCTTTTCTCCCCCCTCCTTAAGTTCCTTCCCGAACATAACCACCACTCACCATTCGAAATTCCGAAGTCAAATATCATACATAGCATCGCGGAATGTTGGATCCATTGGCCTGGATCCCAGTTCGATGCATGTATTAATCTTTCGCAAACTAGGATTTAAAGTTAATATCTATAATATTAATTCTATATTGAATCCAAGATCTTAAGACGTAGACCATTGCTATCACTTGGGTGCTGCTGACTTGTATCGTATAATAAAATATATAGTATAAAAACCCCCGGTCGGTATCAGAGCATAAGAAGATCTACCCCACGTAGTCGAGAAATCTCTTTCCACCAGAGATCCAAACCTACATTTACAAAATCTATGCCACTCCCAAACCCGCACATAAAACCCCACGTAAGCAACCACCTTGAGGCCTCATGCGATGTAATCGCCTCCACGCTATCAGTATTTACCCTTCTATAACATAAATGTTATGAAACGCCCTATTGCGCATCAGTTGGACGAATATGTTTTTCTTTGACATAATAAGTAGCCATATATCTACCGATATACTCGTTTAGAGTGCTGCATGTACAGAACGAAGCATAGGTAAGGGTAAGATATGTAGTACTTAAATCTATCCACTCTTGGTCCAGAATGTCATCTTCGGGGAATTTGGTAAGATAATTATGCATATAAAAGCAGTCGGTGTAGATATACCAGGAACCGTATAGACTTTTTTTTGATATGCTGCACGCCGACATCATTCTCATAGTTTTCAAAATATCATGGATATTATAAACCGATCAACGCCACCACTATCAATTCGAACTACCCTGTGCATAGGGCAGAGCCGATTTTGGACCCTCTACCTCAGAACGGACTATCAGCTTTCTAGAAGGAAGAGCCAATGTATATATCTTCATACTTCTATGAACGTTCACACGTCGGACGCCACGAGAAAAAGAAATAGAACAAGAATATAATTCCTGAAAATTCATCCCATAGTGTTTTGACCAACTAGGTGTTAGCACACCATTACTTTCCCCTCTGTGGTCCGTAATGTAATAAAATCCCATTCAGACCATATAATATACATTCCAGAATCATAAAATATATATATTCAATAAATACACCCCCCATGTCATTGCGATTCGCTAGCAAGTCCTCCACTGCAGGGTTCAAGTTTAATCCCAATATATTAATATCCATCGATCGATCCTGCTCTAGCACCAACCTACACGGTCGAACATATGTATATATATACCATGCGTATAACCCATGGCTTTCACCAACGCGAGAAGGTTTCCCGGGACTAGGCTTTCATGAAATCTAGTTCTAGATTTTGTCTGGGAACGAGATTGGCCCCTCCATACTTTACCGCAGTTCTAGTCTACAGAGGTAATAAAAGTATATATAACCCGTACGATATCACAAATACTCTTCATCCTGTTTCTCGAATGTATCTTTCTCAAAAGAAACAACCCATCGAATATCAAGGCCTTGATCAATATAGATAGACACGAGGATCCGGAGTGTGTATAGATCGATATATAATATATATAAATCGTCTTGACCAACCGTTAATATATATCAAACAACTTCGGTAAACTAGTTAATGTAATAGACCATCGAAGTCTGTGGTTTCTGGTGGTATACATATGATTTTTGCCTGCAGCGTGTTATAATTATCAAAACTTACCGACCCACATTTCGACCGTGTGGGTTAGGCGTGTTTGGCTGAGAGGGTGGTATTGTAGTACATAGGGTAAGATGCTGTATTTGAAGTATATATATGCATGACGAAGAGACGGGGAGAGAAGACTACGAGGGTGGAGTCACGATCTACGAGAGAGTGGTGAGGAGGGAAAGAAAGAAAGGAAAGAGGATGTTGAATGTGAATCGTATTATTAAATACTACAGGATCTCAGGCCACAAGCAAACATGAGAAGCTAGTGGTCTGATATAGAAAGCTTATGTCCATTCTAGAAGAAGATGAGAAAAAAACATGAAAAAAAGCGTCCATGTCTAGAAAGCCTTGGAACCTTCATATCTTCCTTCAACCTAGCATTAGATGGTTCTTCTGCTTTCCATTCTTTTTTTTGGTCATTATTCAGGTTTTTTTGTTATTTTTGTTGGAAGAGATGGTACTTCCTTACCACCCACGGCCCTGGAGCTTCTGGGATTCTGGAAGGGAAGAGACAGAGACACCGACCATGGCCTCTCCAAGACCTTCCGAGACCTCAGCCAGAATCTGCGGGTTGTTGTAGTGCGTAACGGCCTATAAAACGCTCGGTCAGTTAGTAAACGCTCTGTATACTTTCCCTCCAACCACCAAATCCCCTACAAAAGGGAATAAAACCATCAATCAATTAAAGGAGATCTCACCTGAACAATAGCCTTAGCCCTCTTAGCAGGATCTCCACTTCTGAAGATTCCGCTTCCAACAAAGACACCATCACATCCCAACTGCATCATCAAAGCAGCATCGGCGGGGGTGGCGACACCTCCAGCTGCGAAGTTGACGACTGGAAGACGGCCAAGCTGAGCGGTCTTCTTGAGAAGGTCGTAAGGAGCTCCGATTTCCTTGGCCATGACGTAGAGTTCTTCGTCGGAGAGCATCTGGGCCTTCTTGATCTCGGCGTTGAGGGTTCGCATATGCTTTACAGCTTCGACGACGTCGCCGGTTCCGGCTTCACCCTTGGTACGGACTGGTTTTTTGGTTTTCTGTTAGTATGTCTTTTTATTTTCATCCTGCCTTTGTTTGACTGCTGATTCTAATGGATAATAGGAAGAAAGAGAGGAAAGGAATTGGAAACATACTCATGGCAGCACCCTCGCTGATTCTCCTCAAAGCCTCGCCCAAGTTTCTGCATCCACAGACGAATGGGGCCTTGAAGCCGTGCTTGGTGACATGGTGGACATTGTCGGCAGGAGTCAAAACCTCGGATTCATCGATGAAATCAATGCCAATGGCATCCAAGATCTGGCATTCGACAAAGTGACCGATACGGGCCTTGGCCATGACTGGGATTGTGACGGCGGCCTTGATACGCTTGATCATCCCTGGGTCAGACATACGGGAGACACCGCCCTCGATACGAATATCGGCTGGAATTCGCTCCAAGGCCCTGCAGGTTGATGTTGTTTTTCGTTAGGGTTGTCAAAGAGATGGAGTTTTTGAGGAAAGGGAGAGGGACGTACATGACAGCCGAGGCACCGGCTTCTTCGGCGATACGAGCTTGCTCCTCAGTTGTGACATCCATGATGACACCGCCTGGGAGATAGCGATTGTTAGCTTATTCCATGGCGGCAGTGGAGGAGATGGGGATGAAGTCGGGGTGGTAGGGAAGGAGTGCTTGCGAAGCGGGAGAGAAGAAGGGAGAGAAGGAAGGAGAGAAAGAAGAGGAGGAGGAGAGAAGCAGCTTACCTTTGAGCATACGAGCAAGAGCGTCCTTGTTGGCGAAGGAAGTCGCATCTCTGGCGGCAGACCCATTGGTGCCATTGAGGGAGATGTGGGTCTCGACTGGAAGTTCGGTAGCCATTGTGGTTGAGAGTTCTTACGAAACAAGAGAGCACGTGGAGAGAAGGTTTGTGAAAGAGAGTGAGAGATAGGAGATGTTGATGTTGACGATGGTAGAAGGTTGGAGGAAAGGAAGAAGGATAGAGTTTTTTTTTTTCCCTGTCGAGGAGGTTGTCGGTTGTTAGCTTCCACGGGACCTGGACGTTGCAGAGTTTTTGAGGACGGGTGGATGAATGGGGATTGGAATCGATCACGCCACCGGCGGATGCAGCAGAAACAGCTGATGAATATGCAGATGGAGATGCCAATTGGGGGGGAGGAAAGGGAAGACGGAGAGGGAGGGAGGGGGGGTGTATTACAGGAGGTTCGTTAGTGGATGGTTTGGTGTTCGTGGGGTGGTCGTGAAGACGAAGATGTTTGAATATAAGAACAATTGCCCCTCTATAGAATCAATACCGATATAAGAAATCCGGGGAATCGAACGACAACTGTGACTCAGCAATAGATCCGGTTCCGCTGTCCGCACGATAGGACCTCCGTGAAGGATTTATACTTTTTGCTTCTACTGCTTCTTATCTACCAATTTTTTTTTTTTTTTCTGGAATGTCGCATCTACCCGTTCCCCCCATGTATCATCACTAGCGGTCCCTCCTCTGATCACTCTAATAATTTTTTTTTAAGTCGATGGCCCCCCCGATGCATCTTGGACCAATGGCGCATTAGTCTAAAAAAAAAAAAACCCACCCCACCATGGCGGGGTCTTGTATTACCTAACGCTAGTAAGTATAGCTATGGCGAACTACCCGACCGAATCAACCCCTCTAACAAAAGAGAAAGAGAACATGCATGTTTGCCTAGAAATCAATTTTCTTTTCCCAAAGAAAAAAAAAAAAAGAGGGAGAAACTTAGACAGGGTCTTAGCCGTCGATTGCCGGGTCGCAGCGATGTCGGGCATCTACATAGTACATCCATTCTTTCCCCTCGTGCGCCCGTTACACGTTAAACTCTAACTGGGTTTCTCCCTTACAGACCTTCTTATCTCTGTATATCCATTAGCTACGATATATATAGCTATTCGGGGGAGCTCGACCTGGTAGGAATGAGCGGTCCTGCGTTGAGGAGGAGTGTTTGTCTCGCATGTAATTGGCGGTTGGAAAGATCGGACGGAACCCGGCCTGTGGATTTGCCTGGGTTCTGACTGGTCCGCACAAACAGGCGGACGGTGGTCGGTATCTCCTCGTAAGGTACGTAATACATACCACCCATGGCTACTAGTCTCTATCGGTGTATATGTAGGTTGGTCTACTGCTGCCGAAGACTACGGAGATCGTATAGTCATATAATTTAATCTAATTAAACGAGTATCTAGCAAAAAGAGTAATTGAAGGTTGAAAAAAAAGTTGTCATTTCCCTATCGTATCAATTTTTCGTTTCTCCGTTGACTCCCCCAAAAACAGACCAAAGACAAGACACAAAAACACAAAAGACACAGAAGTAAGGAGGAGGAGGAAGAAGAATGAAGTATTAATAAGAAGTAAATGCAGCCGATTGATGATGGTAATCATGATGATGCTCCCCCATTCCCTTCCCTAGAGTCCTGAGAAAAGAAAGCGAAAAAAAAAAAAGGATAATACGAGAAAGGAGGAGTCCTTCGCCTGGAAGGCTACTCTGGAAGGGTAAATTGTCAGATAAGAGGGTGTTGGCGTAAGAAGGACGTGAATTAGAATTAGAATGGAGAGTCATCGTCGGTTCGCTTCCTGGGAATTCTATTCTCCTGGCCAGCGACCTGAGCGAATGCAGACTTGAGCAGCGTTGGCTTCGTCCTGTAGTACAATCCGTTAGAATCTAGTCATGGCATGGCATGGGAATAGAACTATAGGTAGAACAAGGAGTACATACTTCTTTCCAAACTGCTTCTTCTTCTGGGCAGCCAATTTTTGCGAGCAAGGGCTCATCATTGTGTCTGTTGGGGAGGAGAACTTTTCGGCATTGGCCGCACTGCAAAAAAACACTTCGTCAATATTTGTTTTTTCAAGTAGATTCTTTACGATATGGGAAACATACTGGTCAGCTAGCTTCTGCTGGAGCAGCTTTCGTTGGGCCTCAAGGTTATCTGCCGGTGTCCCTGCGAGCTGGTGGAGTGGTTCGACGACAGCCAAAGGAGATGCCTCTGATGTGCCTGGGATTATTGTGGAAGGCTCGTCGATGTCCATTGCAGACGACATGTTTGTGTCTGCTGGGATTTCGGAAAGTGGTGTAGACATTTTGATGGTTTATCTTATTTTATTTTATTGTATTTTATTTTATTCTGGTGGTTATCGTCTTTGGAAGAGTGGATTGGTACAGTTGATGGAATGTGGAGGATGGTGTAAGGACGATGATGAAGATGGAGGACAGAGGCAGAGGAAGGGGGGGTATTAAATGGACTCCAAACCTCGATGAGTAATTGATGGCGATGTCAACAAGATTTGGACAGAAAAAAAAAAGTTAGACGGTTTCCAAACCAACACGGTCGAGCAAGCAGGGAGATGCCTTGTCGATGATTCAGTATCTAAGGAAGCTGGGTCGAAGGTGCTGCATCTGGTGTTGGTTTGGGTTGTTGGCAGGGCAACGACAACTGGATTTTGCCCCGATTTAGCCCATCTACTTTCGCTTTGCCCTTAGCTTAGCTCTCTCTCTTTCTCTCTTTCTTCCTTTCTTTTTTTTTTTATTCTTTTTTCGGAGGTGACCCATCTCTCTCTTTTTTCTTCTCCCATTTGGTGAGGCAGGATACGCGGTGCAGACGTCAAGGATCCACACAGCAACGGAGATGCCTCGGTCTTCATCTTTTCTTCCTTATACCTTTTATTTTATGATTTGTCTTTCGGAGGTTAATACAATGTGAGGAGGTTGATTGTCTGGGTTACTGATGGTGGAGTGCTTAGGCCGGAAGTTCCTCCATGGTTACTTACTTATTACCTACGTTACGTCACGAAGCATCTGCATCTCCCTTTCTCTCTCTTGTCTCTTCCACTCCGGCCCCTGTTGCTGCCAGAATGGTGAGCCGCCAATGCCACGGTCGGACTTCTACGTATTATCGCCGGTACTTTCCACTCTCGGGCATCGTCAAGGGAACACGAACGGACGATACTTTTAAGCTTTTGGTTGCGACCTGCAGCTCTGTCTCCGCGTCGCCCGTGGACGACTGGGCAAGCATCCAACATCGCTGGCCAATGTCTACGGCCACTGCAGACTACCTATACCTAAGAGGTACTTTTTGTTTGATGGCGACGGCGCAGAAAGACCGAGGAAGAAGGAGGCTATTCGTATGCTCTCCGCTGCCCCGCCCTGAAAAGACTAACCCGCAGATGCTACAGACACTCTCCGCAGTGCCTTCTTGATGAATCCTGTTGATCTATTGTACTATACTACAGATTGCTACTTATTCAATATACATACTTATATATATATTCTGCGTCTCTTTCTTTCCTTCGTCTATAAATCTTAGGTGTCCGACCGTGTGGGATGATAGTGCCTATCGATACCAGCTATCGGTATCATGTAGTCAACCGCCAACCAACCAACCAACCAGCCAACCGCAGATGAGACAGACCAGCTGTTATTGTGCAGAAGGTTCAGGGCCGGGTCAGGCCAGGTTGGGTCAGGACCAGTTGGGTCGGGTCCAGGCAAGGGACTAGCCGACCAAGCCAGCCAGCGTGCCAGCCAGCCGGGGGCTTGGCAAGGAACCGTGGGCAAAGGATGGGGAATTTCTTCTGGCACCCGCGCGAGATTCGATTCCCCATTCGACATTTTCATTTCGTTTGGTCCTTTTTTTTTTTTTTTTTTTTTTGGGGTGCACCTACCCAGTACTTACCCTCCAAACAAACCAAACCAAACCAACAACCACACCCATTACACTTCACCACTACACATCATACCCGCATAGCACTGCACCGACACGGCCTCCCCGCTGACGCCGTCGTCGAACCTCCACGTAGAACCTTGGGAAAAGGGCAAGAAGGAGGAGGAGGAGGGTCAGCTCGTTCGTTTTCACCGTCGGAAATAACGGACCCGAGCTTCATTCTGTTTGGGAACCGGCTTTGTTGAGGTTAGTTGATTGATTTTGATTTGATTGTTAGGGGGAGAGAGAACATGTTTGTTCTGCCTTTTTCTTGTTCTGCTTGTTCGGCTGGCTAACAAAAACATTCTGGCACAGTTGTTTTTATTCTCATTAAGTACTACTTATCCATTCCGAGCGATAAAAAAAAAAAAGGACCTCCCGAAGGACCGGCTGTTTCTCCCCACTCGTTCGCTACCTTTTTTGAACACTATTATTTTTATTTTATTTTATATTTTATTTTTTTCTCTTGAGAAAAATCGCGTCTCGTTCGGCATTCGGGGTTTCGGTTCTCGAAGGGAAGCCGGCTTAAGGACTCTCTCCTTCCCTCTCTTTTTACCTGGGAGATCAAAAACATTGTTATCAATCAATCGAAGCCAAAAGAAGAAGAAAAAAAAAGAAAGAAAGAAAGAAAGAGAGAAAAAGGTGTGCTATAACCGATTGCTGGTAGGGAACTTGGTCGCTCTTTGTAGCTTCTGACCCTTCCACCTGCCTGCCTGTCCTTCTATCGTCTTGTCTGTCTTGTCTGTCGAGATAGAGAGGTAGAAGAAAGGCAGAAGCAAAGAGCCCCCCTCTCTCGAGCTCTCTCGGTGTGGGTTCTCCCTTGATTGTGTGGTATTCGCTACTATTACTACTACTATTCCTGTCCATCTCTCTTTCTTGTCGTTCTTATAATTTATCGTTTGGTTCTCTCGCCTCTTTTACTTCTTCGATCCATTCCGACTCTTTGGTGAGAGCATCGTCCGTTTATTCCCATTAACTTGGCTTTGGAGGGAAAGGGAAATCGATCTATCTCACCCTGCTCTTTTTTTTTTTTTCTAAAAAAAAAAAGTCTCACACACTCTTTTTCCTCAACTTTCTCCCCTACACCTTCGTTTCCTGCGAAAGAAAAAATAAAATAAAAAAGATTAATCCGCCGTGCACGTCCAATAACACCGTATCCAACCCCCGGACGGCTATCGCCATAGGCCCATCTGCTAGAGAGAGAGTTTCCGAGGAGGTGGATGCCCATATCTCGCTCTGAATCCTTGGTTTCGTGTTGCAATGAATGGATTCTCTCGGGGATTTGGTCCAGTGAACAGCGTCCCCTAACATCTGCTTCTGCCTTCAACTCTTTCCTCACTTCTGCTCAACCACGTCCAAACACTCCGCTCCGAAAAACAAAAAATTAATTTCACCAGGCTCCTCCACAACCACCACAAACAACCACCACAACCACCATCATCACCATCATCACCATCGCCACCATCGCCATCAACCACTGCCACCCTCCCATCGTCTCTTCCAGACAAACAACCTCTCCATCTTATCTTCCATCATCACCAACCACCAACCACCACCATCAACATCTAGCCGTTATAGTCACCAGGCAATTGTCGCATATAATAAACGCGCCACCACAACCACCACTAGCTGCCGCCATCGACACCCTCCAATCAGCCCTCCATTGGTAGTATTCTTTACTTGAGACCCTCACGTTGGGATTATCCTTCTTCTGATCGCCTCCCTATTCTCTTCCCCTTCCACTCCCTCTCTTTTCGCTATCGTGGACTCGTCACGTAACGGATTGATTTCCTTCTCTCTCTCCTCCTGTCGCTCTGTCCTCCATCTCCGGACACATAAATACCCCCCTTAACCTCACAATGACCTCTACGGAGGTCGTCCTGCCGAGTGGCTCGGCACCCATCCCTATAGCCGCCTCCCAACCTCACAGCGTCCTAAAGAAAGGAGAATCGCCTCCTATACCCACACCTACACCCACACAGACAGAAGATAACGGTGAGAGCACATCGAATGGTTTCAAAATGGAGGAATCGTCATCACCTCTCTCGAATCCATCTCCTCACGACCTCCCACCTTCCACTAACCCTTCGTCTCCCCGAGACACAAAACCTGATGTTCCCGACAACTCGGAAGGAGTAAAAATGGAGCGATCCGAGGAATCCAGCACACCTCAGCCGCCGGCACGTGGTGGCAGGAAACAGAAGAAAGCACGGCATATTGTGCTATACAACGATCTTCCCGACAAAACGGGAGAAGCACAAGAAAAATTCCAATTGATGGAATACTGCACCTACCAGCCAAAATCATTGGCTGACTCGGGACAAGAAGAGGAGTTAATGTCTTGCGATTGCCGTCCTGAATATGGTAAGTCTTGAAGCTTTTTTATGCTATGTTTATCCTAGTGGACTGGATGTGCTGGCCATGGTATTGACGATGATTTCTCCTAAACTAGATGATGGCGTGAACCATGCCTGTTCGCAAAACTGCATCAACGCCGAGACATTCGTAGAATGTGTTGACGGAGACTCTAACTGTGGTGGCCAGTGTCAGAACCAGCGTTTCCAGAAAAGAGAATATGCCGACGTCTCAGTCATCCAAACGGAAATGAAAGGTTATGGCCTCCGGGCCAATACCTCCATGGAACCCGGAACTTTCATCTACGAATATGTGGGCGAAGTAATCGGCGAATCTCAATTTCGCAAGCGTCGGGAACAGTACGGCAAGGAGGATATCAAACATTTCTACTTTATGAGCATCAAAGTAGGCGAATACATTGATGCGACAAAGAAAGGATGTTTGGCCAGGTTTTGCAATCACTCGTGTAACCCGAATAGCATGGTCGAGAAATGGGTTGTTGGTGGAAAGCTCCGAATGGGTATCTTTGCGAAGGTAAAGATCGAGGCTGGCGAGGAATTGACGTTCGACTACAACGTCGACCGGTATGGTGCAGACCCCCAGAAATGTTTCTGTGGGGAGCCGAATTGTATTGGGTACATTGGTGGAAAGACACAGACAGAGGCATCCACCAAGCTCCCAACGCTTTATCTCGAGGCACTTGGTCTTGACGATGATGACGCCTGGCTCACAGCGACTTCTCGAAAGGCGCAGAAAAAGAAGAAGAACGACGATGGCGACTATATCTACAAGGCTAAGACCAAGGAGCTATCGCACGATGGCGTGCCTAAGGTCATGGGTACTCTTATGCAAGCGAGCAAGCAATGGATCGTGGTTAAGTTACTAGATCGTATTGAAGCTACTGAGGACCAGAAGGTCCTGCCGAGAGTCCTCGAAATGCACGGATACAAGATCTTCAACAAGCTCCTCGGAGACTGGAGGACAGTAACAGAAATTGTCCTTCCGATTCTGCGCATTATGCATAAATGGCCACGGATTACGAAAAACAAAATCAGCTCGTCGAAGATCGAGGGTACGGTGAAGGAACTGGCAGATAGTTCGTCAAATCCGAAAGTTAAGGAACTTGCGGCAGAATTGGCAGAGTCATGGGGCGCTTTGGAGATGGGTTACAGAATTCCGCGTCGACAGAAGGATTCGAATGATTCACCCAACCCTGAATTTGAACGACGAAATCGCCGACGTAGTAGGTCGCGATCTCGATCGCCGCCGGAACAGGAGAAACCAGTCAATATCCCTACCGGGCCGAGAAACTCCAAACCACAGTTCATCCCGAAACCACGATCTTTCCCGAAGGATGCACCGAAGGGTCCCCGCATTCCGAATGTACCTCTTCCGCCTGAGTGGAAGGCATACAAAAACCCGAACGGCAAGACGTATTACCACAATACCATCACCAATGCAACACAATGGGACCATCCGGGCAAGAACACCCCGCCAACACCATCTTCTCGAGCACCTCTCGTGCAAAACAAGGACCCTAGGGTAACCGGTATCCTACAATCTATTGAGGACGAGGTTGTTAGGGAGACGGAAGAGCGGAGGTTGATGAGGATAGCAGCTGCTCAGCAGCAACAGCAACAACCGCCTACTCCGGGAGAGCCTGTTGAGTCGGAGGAGGAGAAAGCTAGGAAGCTACTCCATCATGAGAGGCGCGTCAAATTTGCGGTATGTGGGAGCTGTTTCTTTTTTTTTTCTCTTCGGAATATCTCAACTAATGGAGTTTTCAGTACTATACTATTGTCAAAGAGACGACAGCCATCTACCTCCCGAAGATGGGGAAGGCCGAGATCAAAAAGCGGAACGAGGAGGTTAGTTTCCTGGTATCTCTTCGATGCTGTGAATTATTACTGACATGGCGATCTAGATTACACGCCTCTGTGCTCAGAAGGACATGAAGAAGACGGGACTTAAGACTCCTACCGACATTAGTGGTGAGAAGCATAAGCAGATTCGAAAGTTCACCCAAGACTACATGCGCTCTCTGTGGAAGAAGATCAAGGCACACTACGCAGCTAAGAAAGCTAGAGAGGCCGCTAAGAACGGTTCTAAGTCGGATAGCGGCTCCGCAGATGCTGCAGATAAGGACTGCTCCGCGGAACTGGATGCCGACAAGGACGTTCCGCCTGAGTACCCCGAATTCGATGCCGAATCGGAGGGCGAAGCCGAAGCCGAGGTGGCTGCAGATGCTAGCGGGGCTCCTGTCGCTAAAGATGGCGAGGCCGCATCTCTCGAGCCTAGCCCGAACACAGGACCCCATTCGCCAAAGAGGAAGCGCTGTGACAGTGAAGATGACGAAATCATCGCCAACGGAGCCGGCTCGCCGAAGCGCAGCCGCATCAACGAGACGATTGTGCTTAGTAGCGCACAGCCGCCTCCGCCGCCTCCTGGATCCCCGCCCGCCGCTTCTCCCACCTCCCCATCCAACTCAACTCCCGCCGTTGAGCCCAGTTCCCCGAAACGCAGGTGGGATGATGAGGAGAAAAAACGGGCCTCCATCGTCGAAGAGGAGGCCAAATCTCAGGAACGGCCGTCCAAGCGCGCGCGTTCTCTCTCTACAGGCAGGTCGCCATCTCCACAACCTGTCTCCAACCCTACCGTCCAGACCACGGCCTAGCTATCTCATATCCTATGATTCTACGATGTTACCGAGCATCAAAGTGTTCGGAATGTCTTACGACTCTGTCCTTCTCTGTACCAATACTATTCCACGCCCTCTCTTCCACCTAACGTTTCCTCGTTTTCGGTACGATGAATAACAAGAATATTTTATTGCACCGCGTATTACTCAAAATCTTTTTTGTTTTGTTTCAGCAGAGATACCATATGACATCCGCACCAGTTTGGCGTTTTTAGGGGCCTTCTTTTCTTCGTTTTCGTTTTCAGTTCCGTGGCAGTTTCCGACTCGAACTTTTCTCCTTTTTTTTAAACAAGCAGCATTATGAACTGGAGTCCGTTACCGCTTTTTAGGCGCCTCTTTTAGTTTTTCTTTTTACAGCCGTTCATGGCAGGTTTGTAGGGACCTATTATGCCCTTCTTTTATGCAAACCCAGGCATTGCTAGAGGTGTCAGCCTTTTTTTATTATTATTACTACTTTTCTTAGTGTGTATTTTCTATTATCTCCCACTTCTCTTATATTCTCTCCTTCTCCCTTCCTCCCTCCCTCTCTCCCGCTCTCTTCCTACGACCTCCCGAGGGTGGATGGTATAATCCCCCGACTGCTCTTCTGTCATAAGAGGTAGTGCTCCTCTCTATCTCTAGCTTCTTCTCCTTCCGTCTTTTAAAACCACCACCTTACGTTTCCTTAATTGCTGAAGTACTTATTTATCCGACTTTGCTTGTGTGTATAATCATTTTTCTTGTTTCTATAACGAGAGAAGTGGGAAAGTATCTAGTTGATCTTCCCGATGTTGAAAAAAATTAATAAAAGGATGATGTTTCAGACCTTTGTCCTATTAAAGTGCCCTCTTTTTTTATCATCCATGTTTACTGGACCCTTTTTAGCCATGACTTCGTTTTTTTGTTCTTATTTTTCCTGTTAGTTTGGGGGGTTGATGTGTCATGGCTACTCCTTCTGGCTGGGTACGAGACTAGGCCATACTCTATATATATATACGTCCTAATCGATGATGCATGTTTATGTTTTGGGGGGATAAGTGGGTATCGTGGTATTTTTTTCTTTTATATACCTAAGTAGGTATATATATACATATTATTTATGGTGGCCAAAAGGGGTCAGAAGTATATATATCATAAAACTCTGTTTAAGCAAGATTTCGCCCAATTAGATTTAATTATTTTCCAAGAAACAATATATATATTATATTGAAGTAGAATATATGACTGGGATGTGACATTGACGCGCGTATATAGTGAGATTATAATAAGTGTAGATTAGTTTATAAGCTTAGTAGCTGATTTGTAACTTTAGTATTGGTTCTCATTCTAATTTATATCTATATATACTTCTGACCCCTTTTGGCCGCCATATTATATTTAATTCATATCCGGACTTTTGCCTTGGTGATAGCGGCTAGGTGGTTGGAGCAATCAACAAGGGAAATAGTTGTAGCAACTGGTAGTTGGTAGTAGGACCGAGCAAGAGGAAGTCAGGTTTCTGCCGAACCTGTAGAGGCAGCCGTTTCGTGGGTATATGCCGGGGTGGTCGCCTGTGGGACTTTTTTTGGGGGGGATGTTAGCTTTTGGAGTTATATAAAACGTGCCCGGGGGCTTTATAAACCCAATTCTATGGTTCCGTGTGGCTATATACTAGCCGTGATATATTATTCGATCGGCGTACCAATCAATCATACGAATGTCGTCTTGTTTTCTAATGTACAGGGGGGTGTTCTCCGATACCAATCGTCGCTTCAACTTCTGACGTACAGGGGGTATTCACTGGAGCAGAAAGTCTCAAAAGGGGAGTTTTCTCGAACCCACCTGTCGCCGAAGATAGTAGATATGTTCATGGCATCGCGGACGGTTTTCCAACCCTCCGGAGCCCAGGTGGACAGGAATGAGAAACCGCTGTCGATGAATTCGTGGAACTGAGATTCCTCGGGGTGTCCGATGTTCCCGGGCCCGCTGTTGATGTCTTCTAAACATATCCTGTCGATTTTTGAAGGGTTTATGATGTTTGTGAAGAATTTCTGCCAGTCGTAGGCGCGGTCGTGGACGTAGAAGGTGACTTGGGATAGAACTAGGCACCGGAGGGTTTTGTGTGACTGGATCAATCGTTCGAAACATGCGGCCGGCGCTATCACGCTGTAGATTGCTAGTTCCTCGAGGTTTGGGAATATAATTGGTGTGAGTTTATCCCCCCCACCGAAGATGTTGTTTAAATCCGTGATGCCGGGATCGGGAGCCCTGTAGTCGGTTGTTAGCCTGAGGTAAAGGGATTTAAGAGTGCCTTTACAGTTATCTAGGAGTCTGTAGAGGGCTCCTGGGACTGGATCGGCGCCCATGGGGTTCAGCAGTTTTGTCCCGCGGTTGAAGGTGGCTTTTAGGTGCTTGAGATTGCTCATCACGTAAAGACTGCTGTTTAGTAGGTCTCGAGGCATGTTTGTCCCAATGAACGGGTGTGAAGGGTGGGCCCGTAGATGAAACTCTTCGGGCTGCTGTCTTGCTTCGTGGAGGAGTGGGATCAACTTCTGGTAGTTTTCCCATATTCCGCGCTCTGCCCGTCTGACAAAGGTACCGCGGGATTCCAAAACTTTGCCCGTACGACTAAAATCTCGTTAGTGAATTCCGGGGGGGGGGGGGGGGGTTGGAAGGGTTCTTATAGCTTACCGTCCGCACAGATCAGCACCATTTAAAGATTGACAGCTCCAAGTGCCTAAGATGACTCTTCGTAGCGGTGGTAAGGTACGTAGTATTTCCCTGAGGGCTTCCGTTGATGCCTCGGAGTTTTCTTCCTGCTCTTTGAAGAGTTTTGCTAGAACAACGGCGGCATCGATTCTCCCTTGGTCTTTAAAGAATCTTTCCGGGGTAACGTGTGGTTTGTCCGCCCAGATATCGATGCCGTCGAAATCCCATGGGTCTTCTCCGCTTTCCCCCACCGGACGGGGGCCTCTTTCTTCTCGCCAGTCCTCGGCTGTGTATGGGAAGGAGTACGAAAAGCCTTCTTCTTCCCCTGAGTGCGTGCCGATCCGGACGTCTAGAAGATCTAAATATTTGCCGTCAATCGCTGTCTCAAATAGAATACATATATAATCGCGTAACGTTGACTGTAATATGTACAGAGCGGAGATCACTGGAGACAATAATACATACCAGCATGCCAAACAACGGGCGCATATTCGAAAACCTTAAAATAACACAGAATCGGAAGAAGTGAGGGGAGGTAGGTCTTCAAACGGGCCGTTTCGATGGACCTTAATTTTTCGTAGATGGGTCTTGGATAGCTCCCCGCGAAGAAGGGTCGGCCTTTGAACCTGCCGTCTTTGTCAGGTCCACTCCCGAAGATTAAACTCTTCCGTTTCCCGAAGAGTTCGTCGGAGGCTGAGGTTTGGAATTCTCGCGAGGCGATGCGGAGGGTTTTTAGGTCTTGGTCTGGGAGGTGGGAGACTATTTGTATTTTTAGTTCTTCGGGGATGGGGATCATTGTGGGCGTTTGGGGGGTTGGGGGTGTTGGAGATTTGAGGTTGGAGATGTTGGTGGGGGTATAAACGGTAGAGTATTTAATCTTGCGGCATGTTTGGTGGTTAATGGTTGATAGAGAGCAGGAGGGGTCAGCTGTGGTTCATATAGCATCTACTATGCATATGCAGTGCCGCAAGTATTATACCCGGTGTTGCATGTTGCATTTTTGCTTCACTGTGGGTCTTATGAGTCTCGGCGCTGCACTGTCAGCCTGTGGATACTCGAATATGGGTTCTGGGGGAATTGTTACCTATTTGGCTGTTTTTGGAGCTCTAGGTTCTTATTTGTGGTTTTATTGCAGTTACGAACATTGGTATCTGTTTTCGATATATTTATTAACGAAAAAAAGGGTACGGTTCTAGTGACTAATTGAGATATAGTCTCGTGGGGTTAATTGCAGCTTGGATGTGTCTAGTAACTAGAATAACTAGGTTAGAACTAATTAGATTCTTTGGGGAAATATAGCTCGAAGGGTGGGTACAACTGCAACGCAGCCTCTGTCGTGATGTCCCCCGGAACGTAGTAAAATAAAATCTAGACGTTTCGTCAACCGGTTCTCATGAAGTAACGAGGCTATGGCTCTGAATTTGAGTAGTCTGTCTAGATATAAAATCGTTTTTGTAAGGAGCATGTTGGCTGTCCGATAGATATCAAAAGTTTTGCCGTCCTGCGGTTAACTTGTCAATTGATCAATCAAGTTGCAACATGTTCAAACGCCATGTTAGTATGTTAACGCTCCCGGTCATTAAGTATACCGGGTCAGATACTTCATTAAAATGATCCTATCGATATAGGGTCTAGAAGCACGCTCACACCGTTTTAATTGCTGCATTGTTTGCTGTATTGCATGTATTCGCATAAAAAGGGGACAAGCCAAGTCCGCTGCTGGGCAAGGCTGTTGTCTTTTGAAGACTGCAGCGCTTTGCGAACTTTGCTCCCAGCCTGGCGGGGTCAAGGCTGTAGAAAGCCTTTACAGTCGACGACCAATTATAAAGAGAAGGACAACTGCTTAGGCACTTACCCCTCACCATGACGATTTCAGGATTTCACTCCTGATCAGCTGATATCTTAGTTTTATATTTATTTACGATCCATAACCCAGGAAGCAGAGAAACTCTCCTTTAGCTCAATATCTCCATCCTTGGAATACTCGATAGCCTCGTTCAAAACAGTACAGACGTAAGGCACTCAACGACAATTGGAAGCATGTACACTAACTCTATAGTAGACACTCCTAGCAGACGATACACTGCACTGGTACAACCAATATAATGTCGGGTGCCGAATTTATCCTCGTTGCCGGCTTGATCTCCTCACTCATAACGATCGGTCATGAAATAGCCGGAGTAGTCCAGGCGGCTTCGCGCGAAAGTAAACTCCCCAAAGTATTCCGCGATGCACAGCCTAAACTCCAACTCATTCGTGGGATCCTGGATGCAACAGCGTCCGCCCTCCCGCAAAATGAAGGATCAAAAGTTGAGGCCCCAGCTGCAGCAATAGTTCGGGATTGTGAAAAAATATGGGGTAAATTGAAGGAACTATTCGACAAAGTTACTCCTGAGGAGGGGTCGGGGGCCTCCCGTATAGATCGATACCGAAGCGCGGCTAGGAGTTTGGGGAAAGGAAGCAAAGTTGAAAAGTTACTGGAAGCTTTGATGGAGAATGTAAAGTTGTTGGCCACATTGAAAATAATGACGGAGGGAAAGCAAGATGTGATCCAAGCGAACCCGAACATCGAGGAGCTCGAGGAGGAGATCGAAGAGGTAAAAGATTGGAAGCCTTCGTTAGGGGATGACGTGTTTCATGGGCTTCCCGACACGGACCATAATACTACGCACATCTCTGGTAGTAATAATACTGTCGTTCAAGCAAGCGGCACGAATTCGCGGTCAAACCATATATCCGGAACCCATGCGCGATACTTCGAATCTGTCACCACCTATAATGAGAACGGTACGTCAAAGTGAATTAACAATGGCGCCTTAGATATCTAAGGTTAGGCTCATGAGGCACGATGTTGCGGGAGCAACGTGCTATGAGGCTAATCTAAGATAGCGTTTCTTTTGATTACTACGCAATAATATTCCTGTAGCTACCAATAGATTTCATTACTACCAAAAGCTAATACATCTCGTAGTTGCCTATAATCATGCTGCACCCGGTGAAATCACTATAGAGGCCACGACCCAGGCCTGTCTCCGCTTTTTGCAATGCCCCGATACGTTAGCTATCAAGAACAGTCTACTGATAGCAAAAGATGGGCTAATTCCTCAGGCTATCCGGTGGCTCTTCGAAAACCAAAAATATACTAATTGGAAAGACAACGATGAGACGCCTCTACTTTGGATTAGAGGCGGCGCCGGAAAGGGGAAAACAATGCTAGCGATCGGTATTATCGAAAACGTTTCGTCTGATGCCGACACGATCACAACCTACTTTTTTTGTCAAAATGGCAACCCAGAGCTCAATACCATCCAAGGGATAATCAAAGGTTTAATATTCCGTCTAGTTAAACAGCACCCGGGAGCCGCTGAGATTTTGCGAAGCAATTGGGATCCAAAAACCGAGCGTTTTGTCAAAGGTCCCCCTACGTGGCAAATGTTATGGGACATCTTTTTAGAGATGCTGTTCCAGTGCAAGTGTTCAAGAGTCTACGTAGCCGTAGATGCTCTTGATGAATGCCAAAGTGAGGTCGATAGTTTTATCCAGCACCTTGCTCAAACAGGACTCCATCAGCCATCGAAAATAAAATGGCTACTAACAAGTCGACCACTGGATGCTGCTCGGCAAGAATTACCAGTCGGGTCAGATCTCGTCCTGGAAGACAACTCGGATGCTGTTGCTGGAGGGGTAGCTGTCTATGTCAATGAAAAGGTGAACAAGTTAAAGAAAAAGAAACTATACAATCGGGATCTGTGTCAAGAAATAGAAGAACAGTTGGTCCAAAAAGCTGAGGGCACATATATGTGGGTGAGCTTGGTTTATGACATGCTCAAAAAAGTGGATCGAGAAAACGCGTTGGCTACAATTCGGGGTTTACCGTCTGGACTATCTCCTCTTTATAGCCGGGCTTTGAACGAGCTCAACTCAGGCGATTCAGTTCTTGCGGAGGGGTGCATACGCCTTCTAAAGGTGATAATGCTAGCCTACCGGCCCCTCAAGATGACAGAATTGAAAATTGTTTCCAAACTATTCGACGAACCGGAAATCACTAGCATATTAATTGACCGATGTTCTTCATTCATCCAAAAACAAGAAGGGGTCGGGGTTATTGAATTCGTTCATCAATCAGCTAGGGATTACTTGGCTGAGGGTCATGGGCAACTTACACTTAGTATTGACCCTTATGGGCATGGCGATATTATGCTCAATTGCCTCTCATATCTATCCCCACGACTCACGGTTAATATGGCCAATCTCCCGCGGCCTGATTCAGCTTACATATTGAGAGAAACCAGTACGGTGGTACATATGGGTTATGCTGCCATTTTCTGGGCTCAACATCTCGGGGACGCCGAAGTAACTAATTTAATACAAAATGCTCTCAAAGAGCAAGGGGCAGTTGGTATATTCATCCGCTCAAAACTGCTAGAATGGTTAGAATGTTTGAGTTTATTGGGTAAACTCACATACGCTGTCGAAGCATTAAGGACGTTAAAGGGTGCCATGGCTGTTCGTAACTCACCTTTCAATATTTGAGATAATCGTCTGACGGAGCTCACATCTTACAGGGAAATATTATTCTATCGAACTTTGTGCAAGATGCTATATATTTATTGCAGCAGCACTATCTGACAATAACGACCTGGCCGCTACAGATCTACAGCTCCATGATAATTTTTAGCCCTCAAACAAGTATGGTAAGGAGTAGCAGTTTAAACAAGCTCCCCAAATGGCTGAAAAAAATACCACAAATAAAAGGCGCAGAGGTATGCCCAGTCATGACATTACATCGTTCACCCTGGTATACGTGGGCCAATTCTATAGCACTCTCGCCAGATGGTAAGAAGTTTGCGGCCATGTACGTCAATACCATCACAATATGGGATGACATAGCCGGCGATATAAACCAGAAGATAATTAAGCTGACTGAGAAGTACGATTCATATGCCGCCGGTATGACATTTTCACCAGACAGCAAGCGGATTATCTCAGGGACACCGAGCGACGACGGAAGTATTAAAATATGGGATGTTGCGACTGGGCATGTTCAAGAATTATTTTACTCTGAAAACCTCAGGGGCCGGATCACTGCAGTAGCCTTCTCACCGGACGGCGAGCGGATCGCATTTGGGAGTTCTGACCATAGTGTCAAAGTGTGTGATGCTATTACCGGTGATCTTTTGACGACATTTTCAGGGCACTGTCAGGGAGCTGGGGTTGTTGTATTTTCTCCGGATAGCAAGCAGGTCCTTTCAGCAGCTGGAATGGATGTCCAGCTGTGGGACGTTGAAACCGGCACTAGCAACTTCCGATTGAGGGCACCTTGGGGTTGCGAAGCAATGGCATTTGTATCAAACGGCAAGAAAATCGCGATAGCATCGACTTTCGGAGGTATCATGCTGTGTGATTCTAAAACAGGGAATTTTCAAGGGTGCATCGACGTCCCGCCGACAAAAACCCTTCACGTTATTAGAGCATTTTCGGCTGACGGCAAGCAAGTAGCAACGGAGACTTCCGGCACCATCAAATCGTGGGATATCACAAATATCATGGGAAAAATCGATTCCTCCGGGAAAATTCCATACCTCTTGGCGAGAGATTTGACCTTTTCTCCAGACGGTAAAAAGATCGCATCAAGTGGTTATTGTGAGCTCAAGCTGTGGGATGCTAAGACCGGGAATTTTCATTACACATTAATAAATGAAACCCAGCATTATATGAACCGATATACGTTCTCATCAAATAGCGAACAGATTGCGTCAGTACATACAGAAAAAATTGTCATCTGGGATGTCATCACTGGCGGCCGCCAAAAAGAGTTTCGAATTGGCATTGAGGGAATTCCCCGTGTAATAGAATTTTCACCAGATGGTAAACAAATCGCATTGGGATACTGCAACGGAAATATCACACTACAGAGTACAAAAACTGGCAAAGTCAAGAGGGAGCTTAGAGGGAACTTCAAATACGCAATCAGCAGCATATCATTCTCACCCGACGGCAAGTGGATCGCATCTAACTCTGAGGATTCAATTGTTAGGTTGTGGGACACTGGAACAGGGAGTCTGAAGAGGACGTTTGGATCTCGAGTCAACTATCAACTTGGCTGTGAGGTATCATTCTCGCCAGACACAAAATGGATCGCGTCAACTAAACATTCCGAAGATACAATAGAATTGTGGGGTACCACAAACAAACCCCAGAGTATCCTAGAATGGATTGGGATTACTTCCCCTACACCGATTGGGAGGTTCATATTGGTTAGCGAGAGGCTGAGTTTCGGGTCTTCGAAGAGGTCGGGTTTCAGAAAGAGGACAAAATTCTCTGAAGACGGCCAAAATCTATTAACACGCTGCGGTCAAGTCAGCATCGAACAGATGCTTGGGGACCAGCCAAAGTCTCAACTAGAAGATCTCGGGCTGCGCGGTGATTGGATTTGTTATGGGAAGATGGGCGTTCTTAACCTGTCGTTGTTTCAAGCAGAGGTCTGGGCTATAAGAGACGACATAATGGTCGTCGGACTTGACAACGGCCGGCTTTTATTCTTAGAATTTGATCGGGAACTTTTGCGCTCCATGCTCGAGAAGCAATCCGGCAACGGTTATCTGACTCGACAACGGCCGGATTATATTCTTAAAATTTGATCGGGAACTCTTGCGCTCCATGCTCGAGAAGTAATGCGGCATTGCATCTAAAAAAACGGTGACCCCCTGATAGTAGTGTGTATCCTATCGTTCCTAACTGCGAGGGCGTTAAGGGCCCGACTTGTGTTAAGTTATGGCATATCCTAGATATTTTAACTAGGATGGGGTCGTGTTTGTGTAGCTCTAGCTATCTTTTATATAGACTACAGAGTCTTATAATGTTAGTTTACTCTATCGATGCAATGTGTATATACAATACCAAGCTTTGGTTGTGCGGTACGCCACTTAAGTATAAATATCTCCAATGAATTAAACCGGTTTAAACCTGGTAGCCAAACCGACTTACATTCCGCTGGACAACACGAAAAATGCAACATGCAGGTTGCCATCCACAGATGTATCTCGTTGTATTTTATGGCCCCAGCTAGCTGTTGGCTGAGCATATATCATTATAGTATATTATAACTAATCATATGGGGTTCCCCCGGGTTATATTGTACAAAGTTACGCCTGCAATATTCACCACTAGTCAAATGCTTCGGAGTTTCCCATCTAGTGTGTATATATATATAACGATTGATCTGGCGATGGGAATTGCCGTTGAAGCACTGGTACTCCCGCTACACGAGCTCCTAGTTTTGAGGTATATCGAGGGTGTTCATATTATCTGTGAAAGGTCGAAAGATTTTGATACCGGCGTATCCTATCATTTCTCGGTCCTTTGACCATGGTGTATCGTGAGTTCGGGGCCGCGACTGGTCAAGTTGGAATGCATAGGGTTTACGGGCAAGGCTGTATATTCGGTTGATAAATACTAGTGAGCGCGATGTTGCATGTTCCTATCAGGTACTTACATGGTTAATTCGCTTTTATGGGGCGGCTTAATCCAGACCCACGAAGTGGTCCAATTATAACCTCTGGATATCATAACCAAGCCCACAAGGTCTTAAGAGAGTAGCCATTTTATAAAATTTACAAATGTCCATCGGACTTTGAAAGCAAAACACCTACGGGGACTTGCCAAAAAGGAATATACTTACTTAGCTTTATAAGTGGACTGTGCATATATGCATATATATGATGGCCTTATTATTTCGATAAAATCCTGTTGTTATATAACCCTGCGCGTGATGGATGATTGAAATAATGGTAACTTATGAGCTCGTGCCCTTCAGCACTTCTGTCGCTGCAGGGACCTAATTAAGGTCTAGTTACGCTCCAGCTTCGTAGCTAAATTTCCTGAGGCGTAAACCAGAATATTCTAGTTGTGAGCTGTCAGGCTACAAAATAGAAATTCGGTCTGAGACGCCTACATCTTTAGACATTCTCACAATAGAACCCCTAACGTCATTGTTTTGCTGCTTGCGGATCCGCGGAGACCAGTGACCTCTTCTATGATTAAATAAATTTATAAATTAATAAAAATTTCAAACATATATAGATAGATTAGTACACTCCGTGATCGCGAAAAGTTTGCTGCTCCCATGCAAATTTGCAAATCTCATCTATGCTTTTATCACCATATTTTAATCGTAGCTTAGCGTCGTACACCTAACCTTCATAAAATTGAATTTAATACTTAGAGGAGCCACCTGATCAAGAACGAGCCATGCCTCTAAATATAAAACCAGTAATATATATGATGATTTATTTCTCACTGTCATATCGGCTTTGGTATCGTAGAGAATGGTCTCTTACCCAGACGCCACAAAGGAACGTAGACGCTAAATTCCTAACTCTCGATTCCCATATAATGTTTTAGTAATGTGACACCAAGGCCGGATGCAATCAGAAGGCGCGAAAGGAATTGAAGCGATATAGGGGGCCTTGATGGAGTCTTCCGCCCGGTACGGCCTCATGAGACTGGTCGAGCCAACTGTCAATATTGCAATTTGCTTAAATATAAATGAGCCTAAGCTCTCCCACTCGTCAAAGGCAGTCTCCCCTGCCAGCGGTGGCAATATTGCAATCAGAAAAGCTATAACTGGCTTATCGGATATATACCCCAAAGATATTCTTGTTCATACAGATTTAGCTTTTTCAACGTGTTCTACCCACAATGAAGGCATTTGCGGTGCTTCAACTGACCCTTGCATTCCCTAGTGCGCTCGCCTGCACGGTCGCACTTGATGTGATGGGTCATACCGCCATCACTCAGAGGCAAATAGACGCCAGGCCGGCCGGAGTCCAAAATTCGCTTTATTTGGGCAGCAGCGTGGATGGGTGTCATGTCACTGTTCCCTTTGTTAACACTGATAGCACCCTCCCTGCGAGCTTCCCCGATAAAGGGCCTCCTAAAGTCAGAATTGACGTCAACGGGTACAACTATGTTACGGCCGGTGCTTCCCTCGACATTGGTTCTGTAAGTAATTAAGCCTCCGTTATTATAGCAAGTCGAATCGACGTTCCCCTTCCTTTGAATGAGCATTCTAAGCCTCGTAAAACTCTTTAGATTGGCACGACCATTGGCATAAACCGCTGGTCAGGCGTCGGCATCGGCGAATTTCGCCAGGTTTTCAACCCAGACCCCGCGAGGTCCGGCTTCAAGTATCTCTCTAGTCCAGGGAGCTCAGGAAAACTCTACAAAGGTTACTGGCACACGGCTACAATTACGTTTAAAGACTTGAGTAACCGACCATTGATCCAATCCACTGTGGATGTCTTAGTATACAATCAAGCGTTTATGTGTACTGGGCCCCTTGACATGTCGGGTAACTGCCCGCATGATGGAACTGTGGACGACTTGCGTGGAATGTATATCGGTATAGGATACGGGCGCGGTTATGTGAATGGAAATCGGATTTCCCCCAACAAGAATCCCTTCCTGAAAATAACCAGACTCTGGAGAGACTCGAGTCTCGGCTGTCCATGCAATTATCGAAACGGTATGCTTGTTAGCCCCTCGAACCCCCTTAAGATTATCTTAGTTAAAACATATACTAAGCGAGTATACACAAAAGGCTATATTATCCGCAAAACCGGTATCACCTGGGGCCTTAGTAATGGCAACGCCTTCAAATGGCAACGCCTAAACAGGGACCCCGGCGCCGACGAGCAATACGGGTGGGCTATGGCCCCAATGTCCCTCACCGTAAATAGTCGTCCTCCCATAGCCGGCGATTTCCTTCCTGATACTGGCATAACTTACTCGTACATCCGTTCACCGGACGTCCCGTCCAGTGGCCAGATTCCACCAACTGCATCCTACCGTCTGCAATTGCCAGGCATCGGTGGCTCAAGCGCAATGGGCTCTGTAGTTTACAACCGATTGCTAAGTGGTATTGGCGATATCATGCCATCTAGTTACAACATTGCCAGGGATGGCGGCAGGGTTTTCATCAATCCTGGAAGCCACTTCTTTAATTGCTTCGATACGGCATACGATGCCGACTACGGGTTTTATGGTATAGTTTCTAACTGTATAACTTGTAGAGTCCGAACTCCGTGCCCCGGCGATCCTTCATGTAGCGGGCCACCGAGTGAGCAATTATCTTGCTGCCCTGATCTGGCTACACCGTGGAACCTCGAGTGTGTAAGACAACAAAAGTCCTGTCGAAGCCGGGGCTGTACTCCCCGTACCCTGGATTAGATTGCAAAGCTCGATAGTGCATTATATTGCACGAAACATGTAATTTAATATCCGGTTAATATTTTATCTGAATGATATCACCCTTCCCCATCGGAGTTTAAGATTCCTCGAATTCTCTACACGCCTAACACCTTTACAGCAACCATCTGTAGTATTTTGGCTGCTACTCTACCTTCTACCATATAGGTTCCGTATACTACTGGAGCCTTGTTATATGGGATAAGCATAAATATCAAGACCATCTGGTATCAATATCATAGTATATTAATCCTGAGGAGACTTTACCTAAACCCGGGGTTGGGTTTGGGGGGCCACAGAGAAACTAATACACATACAGGGTATCAAAGTAGTACACAGACAAACCTCATGGGTCGAGAAGGGAAAAAGCGTGTATACACTGGGAACGAGACCAGTGTACAGATTGATACTTATATTGTTACATTACTGTATTTTTGAATATAAATTGTACATGGGAGCGTGTATATGCTCTTCCAACCCAGTGCAGTGCAGTGATGCTGGATGCTGAATGAATGAATGAAGCTTAGCTGGCTTGTGGATCCCGTCTAGGGAATTAGAGATTTATATATGGAAAGAGCAGAAAAGGCAAATTACAAGAAGTAAGAAGAGAGGTGCCCCATGGCCTCGGAGGGATATACCGCCATAGTTAATTAATCAAGGACTTGGTCATGCACTGCATTGATACCAGGGCCCGGCCTGGAGGTATATAATTCCCCCATTCTATATCTAACAGACCCTCTTAAGTACATACCCGAAACAGTAGTAAAGATATATAGAACGTTGCACTCAATAAGCAAATTCAACTATAACCCTCCAAACCGCCCCATCATGCATAGTTCTTTCCTCAGGCAAGATCTTCTCCCTATAAATATTCTGGACGGCATTAGCCATGAACACGTGCCCCAAATCGCCAGAGATCTTCGAAATAGTGGCTGAAGTGTATATTGTTATTAACTTCAGGTGTTCAAGGATTGTTGATTTTAGGTAGGACAGGAAACGCCAGTTCAGGGGCCGACGGGTATCTATCTTTTTGAGGGTTAAGGAGTGTAAGGTTGGGAAGGAGGTTTTAAGGAGGGAGAGAAGCTTTTTATTTTATTAGTTTGGCCAGATCTGCATTGAGAGTGTATTGAAGGGAACTTACAACGTCGAGTTTTACTTCAAAAGTATCAAGTATTTCCAAATGCGATACAGCTCTATAACTCCTTCCCGCCACGAACAGCGGAAACAAATCAACACAACCTTCGGTCATCGATAAAACCAAGGATTCCAATTTCGGTAACACCAATTTCAAAGAATCGTCAGTTGATATACCCTCTAGCTGACCTGCTGTGGGCCTTGTGTTTGAGCTGAAGGGTATGTATCCTGTTACTAAGAATGATAAAGATTTTAAGGATGATAGTGTTTGCGGCTGGAGAAGGGAGGAGAGGGAGGAGAGGAACCAGATTGGGACCGTTGGGTCTGGAAATGGACGGGCCCAGCGGGACAAGGTAGCTGGGCGGACGGGGACGAGATGTATGTCTAATGAGAGGGACTCTAGGGATGGTAAAGCTGAAGGCGATTTTAGTTCTGAAGAGAGGGATTGGAGTATCTCCTGTGATCCAGTATATAAGTCCCGAGAACGGTGGGATAGAAGGGCCAAAGAAAGATGTTTTAGAGATGGAGAGGTTGTGAGGATTGCCGTTAAGATAGAGATTAGAGTGGCCATTGGGATGGGAGTTTGGAGGGTGTCGGTGAAGGAAAGGGTGGTGAGGTTTGGGAAGGTGGTGGCTAAGGAGGAGGTGAACGTGGGTAAGCAAGTTGTGAATTTTAGAGGGCCCTGGTAAGGTAGTGGACCGCCGAGAGCTAGGCCGCGAGTGGTTTTTAGGGAGAGATATCTGTTATCATTATATTAGTTACTTTCTCCCCATGTATCATAATAAAAAATAATTTTACGGATTAAAAAAACATACTTAACTTCCTCCCCATGACTCTCATAAGCCTTAAACGTCTTTCTCGCATTCGCGAACATTTCATGATCAGTTTCCCCCCCAAATCTGGATAATGTCACCACATGGCCCATTTGTGAATATCCTTCTCGACGGTGGAGTAGGATGTCACAGTTTGTGTAAAGATAGTTCAGAACTATGATGTAGAAACGACGACAGACTGAGGCTAGGCGGGATACATCTCGGGCTTTAAAGGACCGGGAGGAGAGGACTTGGGTTAGGATTTGGAGGAGGAGCTCGGTTGGGAGGTTGGTTATTTGGGTCATTTTTTAATATTTTCTTAGTGAAGAGTTCCAGATTTTAGTGAAAGAAGTAAGGAATTAGAATATTGAATCGAGGTAAAATATATTGTATTAGAATCAACGTAGTGATAATTAAGTTAGCTCGTTGCTCAACTTAAGGCCAGGAATTCGGAAGGGGCTTCAAGGTTATAATGTAACGGGCTTTATATGCACGTGTGGTATTTTGTCAAAGTCCTGTGTTGTCGATTTCGTGAATTGAGGCTGACCAAGCTGTAACTAGCGTGAGTAGCTAGGTCGGGAACTTTGCAACTCATTATATAACTTTAAATTCGTTCAAACCTCGGGATCAAAAATCTTTTATCTAGCTACCGAGTCGTATGCGGGGTTGATGGTGCATTTTGCAAGGCTGCTCGATCTTCGAGCTGAAGAAAGAGTGCGGCACGAGTCAGTGGAACATGCAATGGCAATAGCCTTGTGTGGCTGTGACATCGCGGGTGCGTTTTTGGCTTACTGATAAGAGGTCTTGGTATATCGCACGATCAGATTTCAAACGGATGTTCCGTGACCCGAAAAAACAATAACTACATGCCTTTGGCAAGAGTCCCTAGAAACTAATTCTCTTTTGAGTTTAAAATCGCGGAATTTTTATTTATTAGTCTCGTTTGCTATAGACAATATATGAAGTTGTGGATTTATATCCCATCCTTTGAGAAAAATAAAGAACAATGTAATCCCCAACCCCAAGTTTGTTCTAAAACTACACTTTCTTTGTTAAACGCAAACGCTAGTTTGATCGTCTCTGGTAGCATTGATTTCAAATTCTGAAGTTTGTCGAGTGATTTTCCAATGTTTAGCGCAATTTTTTCTACCATTGTTCTGATTGTCAATTCTGGTGTTAGGTTTAGCCGTTTGATTATCAATGGTGTAGGAGCAAGGTATCCTCTAGCTTCGGTATATGGGAATAATATAGCAACATTAACAAGTGGACATTCATATTTCCCGTCTTTTTCCCAAAAAGAGGTTAGGAAGATGTCGTTTTTGAGGAACCAGGTCCATAAGTCATTTTTGTGTTTTACATCAGGGCCGTAGTATGCGTGTATTTTTTTTAGACGAATATCGAACGGTTCTTGCATAAAAGGCGATAAAACAAGTTCATCGAGGAATTTGGATTGGGTGATATATGAAGGTCCGTCGTTTAACATCTCCTGTCTCCATTCGTGTGTCCTTTCGTAGCCTGGCTTTCCGTATGGACCTATTTCATAGGCTGTTATATTCCATGTTTTGGTATTCACTACGCAGCGAAGGTAGTTTGAGGGGTAGTTATCGGAGAGGATGGGGCCGCCGAGGAGTTGGTGGATTGGGGGGATTGCAATATTATCGCTAGAGGGGTAGCGGGTTTGAAGGCTGGATTTTGAGAGGAGGATTTCTTTCCAAAGTGTGCAGGTTTCGCTTGCGGAGACTTGGTCGACTATGGAGAGGGCGAGCAGGATTTGTGATTGGAGTTCAGTGGGGAGAAGGAGAATGTTTCTGGGTGGCATTTGATTGTCGCATAAACTAGACCCTTCTTTGAATTTGGGGTGATATCTAAGTTAGGGATTGGAAAATTATGAGATTCAGGTGGTGGTATTCATCTTTACTTTGCAAATGTGGGTATCAAAGTCAACCTGGTGGCTTTATAAGTTGGTTCTGTCCGCGAGCCTCGTTTTGACTCTCGGATCAACACACCTCAGCCGCAGCTTAATTACATGCAAGGCTAGTCTCGAGAACCTATGCAAGGCTTGCTATAGGTGTGGTCTTGGTTTGTGGCGCTTAAATATTATACAATGATATCTGTACCGGATGACGTCCAGTCATCCAGTCGAAATTCGGAAGGACCTGGAGTCCTACCCTCCTCCCCGGGAGTTCTGCAAATCCCTCGGGGTATGCATTGATTTCCTCCAAACTCATGCGTAAGCTGTGGTAGACGATGATGGTTTTTATATTTTTGGTGGACGAAGATATTGCCCTCAGTAGCGGAAGGCTTGAAGGGTAATGTAACCACGGGTGATCTTCGTTGAGGTGGAGGGTGTGGATATTTGTGAATTTCTGGGCAAGATATTGTACCTATGTTTATTGCAGGATGTTAGTCGATGAAATCTGGTAAACTATCGTCCTGAACGCGTTTGCTGACGCTAAAAGAAAGAAAGGGAGGGAGGGAGGGAGGGAGGAAGCACCCCTTGAATCGCATTGGCACGGATTCCCGCGGTCCCGATATCCTCAATATATAACTCCTCAATCGTATCTCTGCTAGTATTAAATACTTTATTAAAAAAAAAAGGACATTGATGCTTAACCGAAATCTTTAGGCGTCGAAGAACAGGCAGTGGGATGCTTCGGTCTAGCTGGTTGATCCTTTTGGCGAGAGCAGCTTGTATCAACCACTTACGGCCGGCATCAGACAGATATCCTGTCCCATTATCGATATCATCATAATTGAGTCTAACGTGGGCAATTTCGAAATGCAGCCTTTCCAATGCTGTGACCGAAGCTGGGAGGAGACAACCCAAAGCGCTGAGGAGCCAGATCCCTGGATATGGTTCCAACATGGCTTTAAAGTCGATGAATTGGAATATTAGAGTCAAAGTCTGGAGTTTTACTCGAGAGGTTGGTATGGGGAGTAGAGACTCTAGCTCCACTGCGAGCGAAGGCGAAACTCCCACATCTAATAAGAGAGCAAGTTTGAGGTCTTTTAGGTTGTGACATGAATGTAAGATGTTTTTGAGGGTGGGAATCAAGTAGTCGGGTCTTGTTACGTATGCATAGCGGGAGTATTTTTCTGATAGATCGATGGTAGTGAGGTTTGGAAACATCTCTGTGAGAGAGGAGATAAATACTGGGAGACGGGCGCCGGTGGTGAGGAATTCATCTTTTCCGGGCAACTTGACTTCTAGTCCTCCGGGATACCGATGCGGTCGCGTATACTCATCTCTCGCTCGCGGCACTCTGTCGAAAAGGATAAAACTTAGGTGGCTAGAATGTTTAAATATGGGAATGGTCTTTGTTAGCTTTTCTCTCTTCTCTCTTTCTTCCATTCTTTTTTTTTTTAAAAAAACCTTGCGTGCTAATGTAATAGAAATAGAAGCTACATAAAGCCTCATTATATCACAGAGTGACCCCTCTCAAGCCTCGTAAAGCAGATGCAGTCCGCGAGAAGTATATAAATATTCAGGATGATTTATAAACATACCTAACCCGTCGGCCGGACGCTCTATAAAGGTCCAGTATATTGCTAGCAGCCGAAAACTTCTGTTCGAAGACACCCCCTCCAAAACGTAAGAAACTAACAATGAATCCGTCGATGGTAGAAAAGGAGAGGTTATCCCAAAGGTTCAAATTGCACAGCCCGACATCACAGCGAGAGAGCCGGAAGTTGGTAATTATGCTGTGGAAGCGTCGACAGACGAGACTCAGCCTGAGGGCTTCAGAAAACTTGAAATCCGGCGTGTCGTCGCGCTCGGACGTGTCGCCATCGAGTAAATTGTAACTGAAAATTTGGATGAGGGTTTCGGTGGGGAGTGTGGGGAAGAAGGAAGATGCCCTTAGAGAGAGTGATTCGGGCGATTGGGCCATACTTTCATATAGTTGCAAAACGCTTTAATAATTGAATTCTATAGGCGTATTATAGCTTGGTCACAAGGTTGGTATAGGTAATTGGCGGATGCGGGTTTTGGTGGGATTTGTCTATCTATGGAGCGTGTGGTATTTTTGGCGGTGGCCTAGTGGTACCAGTCTCGAATAACTTGTGTGTGTTGCTTTGGGGGGCAGTATATCGATATGATGGGGTTTATATAGCCATATTATAGCTAAATGGACTATCGGGTTTATGGCCATAGGTGCTGCATAGGTTGCTGGAAAGACTTAGCTGTGCCGTTGTATACGCGTGAGCCAAGTTGTGGGGCCTTAGGGATTCAATGGGGCGACCTCTGGAGCTAGAGACCGTGCCACATTCTTGCAGAGATCCTTCGTACGAAATCTCAAAATTTTAAATGGTTGGTAACAATTTCTTCTCCTTATTGGTCAACTGGGGAAATACTAAATATGAAGGATCTTTGAATTTTACACATCAGCTCGCGATCGGATATCTTTCAATCGCGGGATGATGTGTAGTCGAAGCTAAGTACACTATATGCATATGGGTCCTAGGATACGTACACGAACCCTCAAAACAGGAACTTGACTCTCCAAGGAGCTTCAGTTGAGTAGAATGCACTCCTTTCATGGATCAATTTTCCCATAGCCCTTAAAAATTCGGGGCCTAAATCCTTCTCTATCTGCTCCTTCTTTGATTTAGTGTAGGCCGTTATAGTCTTTAGTGTATGAAGCCCCCCCTTTATTTTGCGTATAAACCGCCAATTTATGTGTTCCCATCCTACGTCTAGCCTCATTAAGTGCAGGGTTTCAAGGCGTGGGAACCGGACTTTTATAATGGCCGCGAGCTATTGATTGGAGATTTTCGTTAGCCCTTGGATTCAGTCTCGGCGCTAGACATCATTCAATTAAACAACGGAATAAACCGAAAATTTAAAGAAATTCAACATTAAACATTGGGTTTCCAAAGCTTACCCTGTCTTGGCTCGTATGTGCCGCATCTCTGATTTCCAATTCTTCAACATTTTCAAAACTTTCACGGCTAACGAACTCGGTAAGTACTGTGTCGCTGTCGTCCCGCACGGAAAATTTGAGGCACCGCAGGTTAGAAAGGGAGAATCTGCGATTTAGGGGATTGAGTGTGTTCCTGTTTAGTCCATGGGGATGGTATGTTGTCATTGCAGGTACGGGTAGATTGGCTGCGTATGCAGGGTCAGGGTGCCCAGTAACAGTGAAAGTAAGAGTATTTATCGTGTTGAAGGAAGGCTGAAGTAGTGGTGGCAGGGCAGAAAGCAACCAATTCCCTATCCCGAGATCTGAGTAGAATGGTGAACGAACGTGTACATCAAGCTTTACGGCTTGGAGTCTCGCAGCGGAAGCTGAAGGCGTCGGTTCCTGGTCTAGATATTTCTGAGACTCGACCAAGACTTTTAACTCTTCGGAGTATGTCTGTGTGATCACAAAGTGAAGGTTTAGGTTCTTTAGATTGGGTAAGGTAGTTAGAATATTCTCAAGAGATCCGAGTATATAGATATCCTGTACTGGGTCATTTTGTATCTCGTTTAAAGTGATTGTTTTGAGATTTGGAAAAGCCGTAGTGAAATGTTGGGTAATCATTTGGGGCTCGTGGGTTGCAGCATCGAAATAAGAGGGACCGAGGCATCCAATGTAATTGGATAGTCTTCGGATAGTCAAGACCCTACATCATATAGCCGAAAATGTTTAGTTGCTAATTTTCCTTCTAGATATATAGTAAGTGCGCTCTGCATCTCCAGTATGCGCTTTGAGCCACATTTCAAGCCACAGCTCCCAATCTTAGCTTAAAGAGGGCTAGGAGGTGTAATAGCTCTTACTTGACGTTCTTTCCATGATTCTTATAATTTTCAAATCTCTTTGAGGCATTTCTATAGCCCGTTGAATCGTCCTCTCCGAACCCACGAAATTTGATGGGGTAATGGAGGCGGCCGTCGATCCAATACCGCTGGAATTGGATATAACAGTGTGTGTATAAATGCCACATCACAAGTTCGTAAAACCGCCGACAGACTGGAGCTAACTGGGCAGCTGCCCGGGCCTTGGATGTTTGGAAACTCGGGTAGAGGGCATCATAGATGATTTTCGAGAGTAGTTCATTTGGGAGGGTGAGGATTCCGGTGGTGGTTGTAGTTTCCATGTTTTATGAACGCGGATACGTTGTGTATTAATGGAAATTCCAAGGGCTTGGAGGTGACAAGACTAGGCTTCGGAGATAGTAAAGGTCCCTCGGTTTAGATTTAGCTGGCTCTGTGTAACGTAACACGCTCGTGGTGAGGTTGCTATGATGTCTGACGGTGTTGGATTTTAGACAAGGTTGTGTTGTCGAGTCTGGCTGCGAGTCAGCTTACCTACCTTGCAATTGTTAGACTACGAGACTAGGTATATCCATAGAGGTTCGCAAGAACGACTAGGTATTTAAACTTTGCCTTGCGCTTTTGTTAACACTTCGGTTGGGCGGGGCTCCGATGTCCACGGCTTTACAGACTAGCCCAGGATTCGAGGCTAGCTAACATCACGCATGTGCACGTGCTTCCGTATTTAATTTCTTACTTGCATAATATGCAACAGGCTGCTTGTGAGTTACTAGACCACTGATGTGGGGCCTTGACGCCTTGCAGATATGAATAACTGTTAAAACTAGAATAAATCGAGAGATATTTGAAATTCCTAGTGTGTAGTGACCTGATTTGGGAATAATTACTAGCGCTACGGCTATAGCCGTAGGCGTATATACTGGCTGGTTTCCGGAACCGATCTGGGGAGCTCAATTGAACAACCCGTGCCCTGTCTCGAGCGCCTGGACTCGCGGCTACAACTCGTGAAAGAATATATTGCCTACCATGCATTTATGCAGCCAGTTTGTATTGTGAATCTATGCTAGCATGCATGCTACCTTAACTAAAATTTTTATTCCGTATCCTCTAGCTCTAAATACTATCATCGGTGTTGTATCTAGATCAAAGAGATCCAATACAATGATATGGGGATTATATATAAGTGTAGGGCTGGACTCTGATAGTAAACAATTATTTTGCGGCCTTCCAAGCGAATTAATGAGAGACCTAGCTTGTTTCAGGACAAAAGTTATATTCGTGCAGTTGAATGTTTTCCTAGGTGCCACAAAGGGAGATCGGGCGCTATGAACGCCTCGGTTTCCGAACCGGCCTCCTCGAAAACACTAATTAAAACAAAGATCAAGATATATAGATTGAAATGCACGGGACGACGAGACTTGATAGAATAATATTGGTTATTTCATGTCAATTAATTGAAAATTTGAAAATAATTTCATCATAAACAGATGTTCGATTCTCCACGGCTCATATAATGTTAATATACTACGTATTTCATGAAGTTCTATGTCAATCACCCATTCCATTCTTCGCGGTACATTGAAGTAGACTTGTTAATAGTAATATTATAATGATAATTCAAGGATTGCAAACATCTCGATGTATCCATAGAAAGCATGGCGACGTTTAAGCGTCGTATAATATGGGATTAGTGACGTATCTAGCTACATATGCCGCTGGTTTCTATGTGTGGAGTTTCAGTAATTGTGGCTGTGACCTGACCGCCGATTCCCACAAACCTGGGCTTTGGTATCGTCGACTGCGCAACCTCAAAACTTAAATTTTGTAGACGGTTTCAAAACAATCCCTCTCCACACCAACATCTGGCCTCAATCAACCATCCCCCCTCATTCAAACATCCATCTCTACCTCCACCAGCCTCAGTACCATCACTTCAATTGACCAAGATTCTCAAACATGCCGCTTCTCAGCCTACCGAACGAATTACTGGATGAGATCATCCAATATGCTCTAGTTGGCGATCATCAGAGCACTCATGCATCCTCATTGAGTCTCGTCTGTCGTCGATTCTGTAAATTGACGCTACCGTACCTATACGAGAACTGCGAAATTCTTCTCCACCAGGATCCCGATTACCACAAAGAATCTACCTTCGGGCACATTGCAATGTTTAAAAGATTCGGTGACAATATTATGAAGGGTTTCGAAACCGCTAGACATAAAAATGAAGTCTTCAGAGAGTATGGCAGTTTGGTGAAGTAAGTTTCCTCCGAATTGATATCTGGAAATAATTTTGTTCGCAAGGGGTTTCTCAGGCGTAAAATGCTTGTAGGAGATGAGAAGGGGGTGTAATGTACTTTACTAACTGTGAGCTCGGTATACACAGGGTGCTGAACATCCACCATCCATATTCTGGACTCGAGCCACTCGTTGGGAATAGCACTGTCGGAATTCAAAGTTTGAATTTCTCGGCACTAGCCAGTGTCTACACTCCTAGCATCATATGCCCACTCTTGGAGGCTTTTACGAATCTCACTACTCTTGGATTCTCGAATAACTGCGACCTACCCATGACTATTAAGTCACACGAATTGATGGTTGTGATTGGCGACATTTTCACCACCTGCCAATGTCTCAAGCACCTAGTTTTGGACCTAGACGTCGACGAGTCAGCGCCGATGCAACTGAAGAAGATTGTCGAGAACTTGCAAGGGAACACCATCCCTGACAACAAACTTTTGCCATCACTCAAGTCACTCAATTTGAAGATTGGAATCTCCACCAAAGACCGGCTCAACCGTTATTCGGAGAACACGGGGGTTTGGATTTTGACCTGGCTGGCAATGTTAATGCCGGCATCTAACAGTATTGAGACGTTGACCTACGCTCATTATGAGTACACAAAGCCATGGTCAAACCTCTCCAATACCATCAGAAACGTTCCGAATATCCAAACAATCAACCGATTAGGCGTCAAGATTTCTCTGCCGAGTCTAAAACTCGCCGTTTTGGACATGCTGCCACAGAACAGACGAATGATTGAAGAATACTTCGTTCTTCCGAAAAAAACACTCCATGAACTGAAGGTCCACCTCACGCACAACTATACACCTGAATACGTAAGTTCTCTAATGTTATCATTCTCGTAAAAAAAAAAAAAAAACCATGAAGAAAGTGACTCTTCTATCGTGCTTAAAGCTTCCTTCTGCTTTCTTATATACTATTTTAATTACTAACTACAAACACTTTGTATACATACTAGATTTTCAGAGTTGTTCGCCTATACCCCAACCTCAAAGTACTCCACATCTCAGACTCCATTATTGGAAGTGACTTGGCCAACAGTAAAGGCGTCGATTGGGGAATCATTGCCTACGCCAAAAACTCGGTTAGGACTTTGGAAAAAATCGCCCTCCATACGAATCAAACCTTGAAGGAGGTCTGCCAAGGAATCCGGAACTCTAACTCTAGGCAATACGTCAAGAAAGTTGGGTATTCCAGGGTCGATTCTCCCAGTGCATACTACGGGAATTTTTTGGCGATAGTTTATTTGTGTTGATTCCTGTATATACGGGATCAAGGGGGTGGAGGACGTCCCTGACGGGATCGTGAGGTTCGAAAGGGGAGCAAACTGTAATATTGCAATGAAGCTTGCTGCTAGATACTTACTACTCTACTAATTTTTAATAGTGCTGCGCGAGACAGTACGTCCAGCTTTGGATTTGCATTACCCTTATATTATTGCACCGACTAGCTTTTGGCTGCACGTTTAGTGACCGCTTGCCTCGAATCCAGGCTAGGTGAACGCGTTGTATTTTGAAGGTAACACTGTGTTGTCGGCAGGCTCCATTTTCGGAAATCCAACTCGACAACCCTGTCTTGGCACTCCCTAACTCCTCGTTCATGTCATATTTTTGGGTATGGACTTTACTCGACAAACCATTTTTCTCTCATTAGAAATACCTACTAGTTGTATACACAGGCCTCGTAAATTCCGTGCCGGTACAGTATCTACGCAAATTTCATTCCCTACCAACATGCCAACCCCCTTTTATCTCGTGCGACAATGCCTTACCGTGTCTATGCAGGTATAGAGGTGACAGCACTGCGAAGACCCACTATCGTGCATACCAAATTAGTTGGAAAGGTTCAGCCGCAAGCCACCAAAATGTCCGAGTCCGATAGGTAACGAGGGCACGAGGGGAAAGGAATGGGAAAACAAATCCGGAGCCGATGTATTTTTTTGTTCAGCCCTATAAAAAGCTTAAATGAGGGCGCCAGGGAATTTGGAAAGGGTTGGCGCCTTTTTTTCTTGTCTTTGTCGCGGCTTTTTTGTTGATTGACTTTGAGGATTTTAATTTTTGACTCGACTTTTGTCGTCTTTTGGTATTATTGTTACACGGGAGATTGGTATTATTTTTTTCAAGATGCGGTTCTTTCTATCCGTTATCTTTTCTCTGTTCCTGTTCTCGATCGCCAATGCCAATGCGGTCCCTGACCTCCCCAAACGGAGTAATAAATACTCGAAGACCCTGACGGTTACCAAGATCCTCCAACTGCTGAAATGTCACCGCGCGTCGGCATCGTCGTTTTGCTCGACCTATTTGCACTACAATATCATAAAGCCCAAGACGGTTACGAAGACAAAGACCAGTACTAAAACCAAAGTTGTTACCGTGACTTCCACGAAGAAAGTCACCAAGTCTATTGTCGATTGTACGGTTACGGAGCCTTATATTGTCGATACTGAGACATTGTTTGTGGGACCGGCTACTACTCGTACGTGTTTATTCTGTTAAGTTTAGTCGATTGTAGGGATGTTAATAGCTATGCGTGATTTAGTTACCGAACTCCAGGTTGTGTCTACTTCGGTGTATGTATTCCCCTGTATCTCCCGACTATATTATACTTATACACTTTACTAATCTTTGGACACCAAAGTTCTCTCATCTTCGGCGGACCTATAATCTCCGCAGAAGACTTCAAGAAAAAAGCGAAACGAAACCTCAAGTTCCCAACCCCAACCCTCTCGAACGCCCACCCGTCCTCTCTCTCAAAGGCCTGCTCCTCCCTTATAGGACCCCCACCCCGTCAAAAGACCACCACAAAAACTAGCACAAAAACTACGACCAAAACCTCGACTTCTACAAAGCTCATAACCGAGTTATTCACCGCGTCTGCCTGCACTGATACCGAATACAGTTTGATTATAGCTACCGAAACGGCACCCTCGACTACTATCTTCAGCGAAGGGTTTAAGACTGTGACGATTGCGACGGTTACTGAGGTTATCAATTATTTTTGTTATCCTTTGGGCTTGGGATGTGCTCCTCAGGTGCCGACGCCTTGTTGTCCGGGGGCTTGTGAGAGCGTTCAAGGGAGAGGACGGATTTGCGTGCCTACTGATGCGGCGGAGAAGGAGGTTTTTATTAATGGATTGTTAGGGAATTAATATATGTTCGGGTGAGTTATCTCGCGGGGTTATTCTGTTAAATACTTAGTAGGCACCTAGGTAGGTATATAGATGTAATAAAGGCGGCCGTTAATGAATTATCGAACAATTCTTTCTATGATATTTAATAGATATTTGAATATACAACTGCCCTACTGTTCTCTCGATCCGGTACCATGGTCGAAAGTGCTGTATACTGTGTCTACTGGTGGTATACTGGTGTGAACGGGAGTGCATGTATAGTCTCGTAGTACTACCAGGATAGGTTCTGTGTTGCACTGTTGCGTGCAACTGGGATCTTTATATTATGTCGAAGCCAATATCCCGCACGAGACCAGCCGGCTTAGCCCTTAGCGGGGACTTGGAGGCTAAGAAACTGGAAATAAGATGACGCCGGTCAGCTGCGTACCTGCAGGTTTCTAGCCCACTGTCTTGAGTGTATACACCGATACATATATATACCTAGGTGCCATATACTGTGTGTACTGGACAGAGCCTTATCGGCCGGGTATTATATTGGACAGGGAACAACTCATCTCCGACGCCGCCATCAGCACAACCACCCGCACTGCAGATACGTGGACCATCGTGCAGCTGCGGCATCGTCATCATCACAACCAATCCACAGTATCTGCATCTTGACATTCCGCATTCCTCGAATTCTCTCTATTCACCCGCGATAGCCAGCTAACTCGCATACATACTTATATATAAACTTCGTTATCTCATTCTTGGTATTACGTTTCTTAGAGCCGAGGGGGGTTGAGTGTATAAAAAGACTGGAAGGGTCCGCGTGTGACCGAACAGGTCCTTGCTGGCTGCAGGCTGTTTGAGCAACCCACCCGGCCTTTCCTTGGCCTTCTTCTTTCCTTATTTCTCCCTCTCTTTCCTTCTCTCTCTCTCCCTCTCCTACCTTTGGTTAATCCCTCGGTCGGTTTCCTTCTTGCTCAGTACCACAGAAAAAAAAGGGTGTGAGTTTCTTTTCGTTCTATCTACAGATAACTAGCCTCATCGCCATCACCGAAAGTTCCGACTCTGCGCTGGAGAAATCCGGGGAGGTTACTGAATTCTGGGGTTGAAAAGTTACGGAGCTCAGTCCTTCCCGTCAGGCTAGCTAGCGTACGTCATAGAACAAACATGGCGACAAGAACGGATTCGGTCCCTCGGACCCCAAAAGAAGGTAGGTGATATTATTCACACGACCACATAAAAAATATATCCAAATACTCCTCTTCTCAAGATATTATATGTTCTAATTTTAAACTATTTTTTTCTCTAACTGGTAATATAGTCGGTGAACATTCTCGTCTTCTCTCTCCCGCCTCCAGCGAACGTCGTTATGGCCGTTCTCTCACTATCCCCGAGGTCTCCGACCGTCGGCAACGGAGTTCGGTTTCTTCGTCCATATCCCGTCGGTCCATGCGCGTTACACGTAGTTCCTGGTTTTTAATGCTATTAACCCTTAGCATCGGAGGCCTACAAATCGCCTGGTCGGTGGAATTATCAAATGGCTCGCCTTATTTACTTTCTTTGGGGATTTCCAAGGCCATGCTAGCGTTAGTATGGGTTGCTGGACCTGTTTCCGGAGCTTTGGTACAGCCATACGTTGGAATTCGGTCGGATAACTGCAGAATCCCGTGGGGGAAACGAAAACCTTTTATGATTGGAGGTGGTGCGGCTACGATTGTCTCCCTGTTGATACTTGGATGGACAAAAGAGATTTGTGCGTGGGTGGTGCCCAAGGGAAGTGATGCTTTACCGAAGGTTACGATCGGGTTGGCTGTGGTGATGATTTATGTGCTGGATTTTGCTATCAATACAGGTAATTACTCTCCATATACATTACTATCGGTTGTTACAGGGTAGTGGGGCTGATTCTTGGTGGAATGATGGTATAGTGCAAGCTGGTATTCGTGCATTTATCGTCGATAATGCACCACCTCACCAACAAGACGCAGCGAACGCATGGGCAGGACGGATGACGGGTATCGGAAACGTGCTGGGGTATCTATCCGGTTATGTGAACCTCCCTGAGATCCTGCCATGGTTCGGGAATACTCAGTTTAAGGTTCTCTGCGTGATCGCATCTTTCGCGCTGGGAGGGACCTTGGCTTTGAGCTGTAGCCTAATTATGGAAAGGGATCCTAATGAGGATGGGTATGATATTAATTCTTTCTATTTATCTCATGAAAGTGTTGACTAATATATTGTAGGCCTGTTGATGAGAAGAAGAACAGCGTGCTTGCGTTTTTTGGACTCGTGCTGCATTCTGCGAGACGATTGCCGCCGCAGGTTAGGAAGGTTTGTGATACACAGTTCTTTGCTTGGATTGGATGGTTCCCGTTCTTGTTCTACAGCACGACGTATATTGGGGAGATTTGTAAGTGTACCTCGTCTAATCCTTGAGGTAGGATGAGAACTGAAGCTAATGATTACACCTAGACGTTCAACCATATTACGCACAAAATCCAAACCTCACCCCCGGGGAAGAAGCTAAACTCTGGGAGGAGGCCACAAGAGTGGGAACCTTCGCTCTTTTGGTCTTTGCTGTCGTCGCACTCTTTTCCAATACGGTTCTCCCGGTATTCATTCAACCAGCTTTCAACCCGGCCAACGCGGAGGAAACATCTTCGAAAGAGCATTTCACCTTCCTGCGAATCCCTGGTTTAACTCTCCGGAGACTATGGTGCCTCTCACATATCGTCTTCGCAGCCAGCATGTGGAGCACATTTTTTGTCAAGAATACCTGGGGTGCCACTGCACTCATTGCCGCCTGCGGTATCCCCTGGGCTGTGACTCTCTGGGCACCTTTTGCTCTAATCTCCTCGGATATCTCTAAGCGGGATGCCATCAAACGTGGAGTTCTCCGTAGTACAGCGCCACCCACTCAGTCAGGTATCTATGGCGATCACGAGGCGAGAGAGGACTACGTCGATCAAGCGGGTATCATCCTCGGACTTCACAACTTTGCGGTTGCGGCGCCCCAGGTTATTGCGACGGTTTTGAGTAGTATTATATTCAAGGCATTGCAGAAGCCTAGAGGGTCGGAAGGGGATGATAGTATGGCGTGGGTTATGAGATTCGGAGGACTCGCAGCGGTTTTGGCAGCTGTGATGACTTTGAGACTGGCTGAAGAGGTAGACGAGGGGTTGGAGTTTGTAGATAGCGAGGAAGAAGAAGAGGAGGAGGAGGATATTTAAAGGTGAGTTTAGATGGTATAGTATAGTATACCGGGTTCTGATGATACTACTGGCCGACTTGTTCAAGCAAGTACTCAAGTGCTCGCTTTGTCATTTCCTTGACTACTGTTTACCTGCGTATATACTACATATCTGTCATTTTGTCTGCTGTTTGTTACATTGCGGGAGAAGAGGGTTAAGATCGGGGCATACAGGTTTGTCGGTTTGGGTCTGTTGGAGTTCTCGCTTGGTTTGAAACGGAATATGCCATGCATTTGATATCCTTTTTTTTGTCGCTTTTATTATACTGGTCATCACCTATATTTGCTACTTAAGCACTATCTATATGCATTAAATGGTTTCCTATGTCTTCATTGGATGTGTACGTGTACTCTAAATGAATGTTAAACTCCGGCGTCTTTCAGAGCATTTATAAAAAGAAGATAGGATAGTATACAGTAGCTCCAACAGTAGCCCCAACATTACGTTTCAAACCATATCACGACACCCGCACATTGGGGACTACGTACACCCCGGTCCAATCCACTCCCCAAGCGCACGGAGATGCATCTTTTCTGAGATATCACAAGTATAGCAGCACTTGTTATATCCAGGATTATAATTAGCTTGCGCAATCAATAGATTGCAAACGTTGACCGCCGCGCCGGCCAACATCCGCCAACACAACATTTCCTTTACATAACACCTTTGCCAAAAACAATCTCCTGACCCCGAGCTAGCTCTCCCACCTAATTACTCAACTCTCGATATCACCACCACCACTCCCATTCCACCTGCTTCTGCCGGATAGACAGCTGTCGGAGCGGTTCTTTCGATGTTCACGATATAGACCACATTCTCAGCTATTTCCTTTATATAACCTCTAGGCCTCGGAGTTTTGACGTTTTTCTCAACGGTTCGGTCCGGCCATCAACCGTGGCTCTTGTTTTTTCGCGATGCGAGGGGCGGCAGAGAAGCTGATTCTTGATATCCTCCGTACGTAAGCACGGCGTAGACCTCCGATGTTGGTAGCAGGATAGATGGACTGACTTTATCTTGTTTTGTTATTTTCGCGCGCATAGGGAAACGGCAGGATGGCGAAGAACCAGATCCAAATGGTACCTTTCCCTCTATCTCCAAACCTACCTACCCACCCATCCACATACGTCATATCTCGAATTTCTCGATTATGCTAACGAACTCTCCCCTCGCTTTTTTCCCCTCCCAACGAAATTATAGAAGGAACAAATCCCGGACAGTCTGAAATTAGTACATCATGGGCGCTATTCATCCTCGTCGCTCTCCTCCTCGTCGCTCTCTTCACATCCTATTACCTCCAGTTGAAGAAGATACAGGCGGTGCACGAAACTGTTATTAGTATATTCGCTGGGATGCTTGTGGGGTTGATTATTCGGCTTAGTCCTGCTACGAATATTCAGAATACGGTGACCTTTGATCAGAAATTCTTTTTCAATTTGATCTTGCCGCCGATTATTATGAATAGCGGGTACGAGTTGCATCAGGTGGGTTCTTATTTCTCTATCTGTGAAGGTTGGACCCGGGGTTTGCTAATGACAAAGGGTATAGGCGAACTTTTTTAGGAATTTAGGCACGATATTAACATTTGCGCTGGCGGGAACATTCTTGTCGGCCGTTACACTCGGGTAGCTACCCTCGTCGATTCCTCTGGGTGCAGTGTTAGACGAAGCCACCCCAGCTAACCTTATGTGAACTAGGGTAATCCTCTACATCTGGGCCTGGCTCTCAATCTCAATCGAGGGTCTCTCCGTCTCCTTTGTCGATGCGATCTCCGTCGGCGCCACCCTCTCTGCCACCGATCCTGTCACAATTCTGGCCATTTTCAACACCTACAAAGTCGACCCAAAACTGTACACTATCATCTTTGGCGAATCGATCTTAAACGATGCCGTCGCTATCGTCATGTTCGAAACTGCTCAGGCGTTCCATGAAGAAAGCGCAGCCGCAAAGGTCAATCCGTTCAGCTTTATTAAAGGTGTCGGATGGTTCTTTATGATTTTCTTCTTTTCGCTGTTGATCGGGATTTTGGTAGGCGTGGGGACGGCACTTTTGTTAAAGTATACGTATGTCCGACGATTTCCAAAGATCGAAACATGTTGTATACTCCTCGTCGCATACGGGACCTATCTTTTCTCGACGGGGATTCACGCATCCGGTATCGTTTCATTGTTATTCTGTGGGATAACGTTGAAGCACTATGCATACTACAATATGTCACGACGAACACAATTGGCGACAAAGTACTTATTTCAAGCGCTGGCCCAATTATCCGAGAATTTCGTTTTCATTTATCTGGGAATCAGTCTTTTCACCGAGTCTAATCTGGTCTGGAATCCACTGTTCATTATTGTTACATCCGTGGGGATCTGTGCTGCAAGATGGGTGGCTGTTTTCCCCTTGAGTAAGGGGATTAACTGGGTGATACGATATCGGGCTTCTCGACGAGGGAGGAATTCTTCGACAGTACCGGACGAATTACCGTATGCTTATCAGATGATGTTATTCTGGGCAGGCCTCAGAGGGGCTGTCGGCGTGGCTTTGGCAACTGGATTCCAAGGAGAGAATAGTGAAGCTCTCAAGGCCACTGTTCTTGTGGTGGTGGTCTTGACAGTGATCGTATTCGGAGGGACGACCGCTAGGATGTTGGAGATCTTGGGGATTAGAACAGGAGTTGTGGAAGAGATTGATAGTGATGACGAGTTTGATATTCAAAATTCGAGTACTTATTGGAAACATCAAAACGGAGGGGAAAGAGAGAGGAGTAGGGAAAGAGGGAGAGGAGTGCCGTTGGGGAATGTGGAGGCATCTGGGGATAGAGAAGGTGGAAGGGGTAATGGAAGCGCATTTGGCAGGGATTCTAGGAGTATTTATGGAGCTGGTAGTAACTCCGGACGAACCGGGTCCAGGAGGGATTTGGGCAAAAGATCAAGAAATGGGAGTCAGGTCGACTTGCTTTATGGACATAATGGCGAAGAGGATGGATACGATAGCGATATGAGCGATTTACCACCGATGGCAGCAAGGAGGGGTAGTAAAGCCCCTTCACCGAGTAACTTGGCGACACCGGTTGAAGGTGGAAGAAGTTTGAGTCCTAGAGTTGGGAACGGAGAGGGCAGCAGTGCGGGAACTGGAGCTGGCGGTGGGATGGTAAATCCGGTTAGCGCGCTTAGTCAGTTTGTGAGGGGAACTGTGGATGATCAGGCGGAGTGGTTCAGACAATTGGATGAAGGGTATATTAAGCCTCATCTATTGCTAGATAGTTCGAAGGGACATGAAGGGGGTGGACCTGTTTAGGTTTCTATGTTTAAGAGGGGGGGTTGGTGATGTGGGATATATGGAGAGAGTCTTGAAGGCTTACTAGCATTTGGTATGAGACTACCTTTGCTTTTCCAAGCCATTTCGTCTTTGGATGGTTTTTTTTATTATTATTCAGGTTTTATGTTTGAATCTGGTATTCGAGATGTGTATTATGTTTCTTCATTGCTTTGCATGGTGGCTAATATCTGGTTTCTTCACGTTTATATTTATAGACTTTCTTGTTGGATATTTCTTGTACATGCTTGTTTATACTGCTGCATTTTGCTTCTTGGTAGTAGTTATTCATATATAGACGTGGAGACTCATCGACTTTAGGAGTTTAATAATTTTAACATGTTCACGCTTGACCGAGTTCAGCTATGGCAAGGAGAATTTTAACAATTATAGCGGGCGTGAGCCCGGGTTTTGATTTTCTATAAGTTTTATAGTACATGTTTCCTCCCCCATCCAGCCTATCGTACAATATCCCATCCCACCGATACCCCAAGAAATGAATGTAACTTTTTTTGTAATTATAAACGCCCCGTTATAAAAACTCCTTTCCATATGCCTTTTTTTATGTTTTGTCGTATAGTACACCGATGTTTTCCCATCTATGACTCGTATCGTACACTTCCTTCGACGGATCCTGAACTCCCTGAGCCCAATGTTGTCATATCAAACCAGTCGAGGTACTCGTAAATTCTTCATACTGGCTTCCAAATCTGGCGCTCTTAAGCCTTAACACCTCCCATAACGTTGCCGATAGCCTCACCGACGGTGGCGGCGAGACCACCATCCTTCCTAGCGCTCTCGACCTTGGGAGCACCGGCGGCGGCACCGACCTCGGCAATACCGTTCTTGATGCCGTCACCGACTTTTTGGCATTGTTCGGCTTGGAAGGCGCAGACGACACCGACGGTGGTGATGACGCCGGCTGCGATTCCGCCGTCTGGAGATGGGACTGGAGCGGCGGTGATGATGGTGGTGGAGGTGAGGAGGGTGAGGAGGAGGGTTGTGAATTGCATTTTGGAGGTTTGTTTTTTTGGTTGGAACCGGAGAAGGTTTTTTTTGGAAGGGTTGGTTAAAGAGAGTGGTGAATCGAAGGATTCTGAGGTTTTGATGAGTGAGTGAGTGTGGTGGAGATGATCGGTGATGATGATGAGAGGAAGTGGGATTGTGATGGGGGTGAGGGGGGTATTTATACACTGTTGAGGCGGCAGGGAGATAGTATGTAATTGAATTCGTGAAGTTATTGGGATAGTATCATGGGTTCGATGGCACTCATTCTGGAAGGTATCATCTAGCTTCTGGGTGCTCCTCATGCATCTCGAGCTCTACATGTCATTGTGAATCGACTTCTGGCGCACAGGAAAAAATTTTCCTATACAGATATTTTCGTCTCCTCCATCGATTTGCGAAGGATAATTGTTTTCACCTGGGGTAGACAAAACCTCGAAGCCTTCTAGAACCGTCATGGTGGAACACGGACAAAAAAAACGTGGGCTGCGGGCCAGCTGTCCAGGCTGCCACGCGAGAGCTCTTTACCGAATTTTTTTTTCTTTCTGTTAGGCGGAGAAAGTCTTGTTTAATTATTAATTAACGAAATCTAGAAATCGTTTTACGTCATGCATTAAATCTGGGTAGAAACATCGTCATATTGGTTTATTTTATGGGGAGCTTATGGATCCATGGGTGAGTACGCGGGGTTTGAGGTCTTCCCCCCCGTATGCATGGGTTAACCTTGATCGAGAAAAAAATTCCCTGGTTTTATATACGAAATTGCATAGAATCATCGGATTTTAAGGGAAACACCTGGTAATAGCTGAATTTTCATGGTTTTGTCTCTGTTTTACGCAGGGGAATGATATCTTTGGGGAAAAAGAGGAAACGCCATTTCAAACATTTGGTTCTGGGCATCTATGCTCCTGTTGCATTTTGTCAGGACTAGGCTGGATGTGGAATAGATACCTACCGGAAAGGGTAGGTATGCGGGATCCGGATCCCACGAGGTGTCAAGGGGGTGGGGAAGCGGTCTGTGACGGAGTATTTTTTTTTTTTCTGGGGGGGAGGGAAACAAGCGAGTTGCAGCTGGTTCCTGGATATTTACTAGCTTTGGAGCTAGCTTTACTTTATAATATTGAGACTACTGTTGCCTCCTCTGTGCGGTTGTGACGTTCTGGGGGTTGCTGTGACTTTTAATTTTTGGCTCTTGGGATTGTTGAGCTCAATCGAGGGAGAGGAGTAATGGGAGGTTATTGGTTGGAGGGGAAATTGATATTCATTTTTTTTTTTTTTTTTTGGCTGAAGCGGAAACTTGTTGGATGAATTGTTGGTTTGGGTTCGAATGGAATAGGATCTTGTATTGTTTATAAATTTACTAGTATACTTCTATGTAGATATTTGAGTATATTTCCGAGACCTAGATTGACAGGAGCGTTGTAGCCGGTGGAGACAATTGAGAATTTGAGAAAAAAGGAAGTTACGGCTTTCGAAGCGTTCTTCGTCGAGTCGAGTTGGGGGGTGGTTGGTATTTAAGTTACAGTTGTGTGGTTAGTTCGTAACTATATTAACTTATGGCGAGGGCAAAGTCATATTCTTATTCGAATTCTCGTAGTTGCATGTTCCACTAGCCTCAGGACAGATTACTTTTATATGCAGATATATTCGTATAAGTATATTTCGCCAACGGCTCTTCCAATCGAAAGTTAAGAGGCAGGTACTTAACCAGTGCATTTGTGAACAACGACGGTAATAATTGGTATTCTTGTCTGAACTATACAATCCTTGAAGTAGGAATAGGTTTAAGGACGATCGATATTAGGTTAAGGTAAGCCTAGGACGGCATTTAGGTCACTACTTGTACGTTATTGCAGTACTGATGAAGGGAACGAATCTAAGTCTCAAGTCTAGGAGATTAAATTGGACCCTCTAGCGTTCTGATTGTGTGGACTAATTGATATTCGAATTACATGCATGTAGATACACTCCTTATCCCCCTTTGTGGCGCCTGGGGACGAGACCAAACACGCCTGACTCCTAGGTTAATACCTATCTTTGATAAATACAGGTGGAAGAGTCAGTATTATCATTTGATCGATACCGAGGATTGCCTGCCCCCGACTCCCCCCCTCTTCTTTTTTTTTCTTTTTCTTTTTTTTTTTTCTGACTATTTGTCTATACGTTAATATAATATATACCCGAGCCCAGACTCAAATTCCCTAACCAAAGTACTTAATTCCTCAGACTGCGGGTCGATCGCAGAATTTGCTGTATTATCGTGGGCTGCTATTTTTCGGCTACGATTGGGGCTCGGGCTGTTTCGGTACTTTACCCTTACCTTTCGCCCTCTCAGCCGAAGGTACTGCATGATGATGGCCGATGGGTCTACGTTCAGTCGGCGAACGAGAAACTAACGCGCTCTTTGCGGCGGTTAAGGCCTCGATATTGGACCTGGTATCGATCTTAGAGACATCGGCTCTAGCAACAATATCAGAATTCTCGGGGTTGAGGTTGGGGTTAACCGGGGCAGCGTTGATGAAGGTGGCAGACGCGAGAACGGAGATGAGGATGGTGCTGAGCTGCATCTTGAAAATCGACGTTGGGAGATAGTTGCACGCGCGCACGTTTGGATTGGTAAGCTTGGCTTGGGGGTTCTTGCAATATATGTATATATTAGAAAGTAAAAAGAATACTTGTAGAATAAAGGTTAAAAAAAAGGGGATAATATGCTAGGTTGGAAGGAGATATATGAATATTATATATCTACTGGAGGACTGTGGTTGTTATATTATGTTTCTGATTGACCAACTTAGGTCCGTCTCTCTTCTTTATAGACTTATTTACAGTAGATGTATTCATACCAATTCGTGTTCTCCCATTGCCTTGCCTGTGAGATATCTCTTTTACGTAACCAGATAGGCATGCATCGAGCTAGACCCCTGGATCAACGTTACGGAACTTGGATCCGCTGTTGGAATTCACACAGGAGCAATACCCCTAGTCTCAGTCCTGGTTTCCCCGCAAAGGTAATATATTTGAATAGTCTTACGCACCCTTGGTTGCTTTCTCCTGTGGCTGTATACGTTTCGATTAAAAATGCTATACGTGTATAAATGCATACTCCGCATTGCATTCAGGGTCAAAAAATATGTGGTCCCGCGCGGCTAGCTTCCGGCCGACAACTTTATCATTCCGGATGACTACCCGAGGAATTTAGGGGCGGTCCGAAGTGTTACCCGAGATATTCACTGTATTCTTAGGACTTTATACCCTTGAGGAAATCTAAAAACTTTTATATTAGAGCATAACCAAACAAATGAACGTTGATCTTGAGGGCTGGCACCTATAGCTATGATGGATATGCAGGTTGTTGCTAGCTGTTATGCATGGGTCCTAGGTATTATTAATGGTAATAGTGGCAGTAGTGGCAGTCATTCCGGAGCGGTAATCTTCCGATAATACACAACAGAAAAAGTGGCAATTATGGCCCTACAATTGTCGAGTCTCGAACTGAGCAGACACATTTGTCAAGTTCTGTAGCACTTTGTTGGTTTTCCCTCCTGGTCAGAAATGTCTAAATTATACTCAAATAGCTGGTACAGCTGATCGACTTGCAGGCGTAGATAGGGGAACTGCATTGTGAAGACCTATCTTCCGAAAACGGAGACAAATTTTGAAACTCCTCCATAGTGGGGTTTTCATGCTGCCTGGCCGTACTGGTAGGAGCAACTATATCGTAGAATAAGTCGGGTCGACACGTCGGAATTTTCGATCATGCGCGCCGCACTACGCCGTATTTATAATTATATATAATCTACTCGCCTAGTTTACAAAGCCCCCCAAGGAAAGAAGGAAAGATTGTATCGTGAGAATTGTCCTTTTCTTTTTTTTATTGAGGAATTCTTGATCAATTATGACTGGCGCGAGGGCTCGACTGTCCGGCCTTTGTGACGTCTGGGTACGAGACCACCTATCTTGGTGTTGACGGTGTTGCAATTTTAATGCGCACAAATGAGTCCTGAGACTACCATATTCCATGTTCAACGCGTGTCAGCTTGCTTCGCGCTGCCAGCTAAATTTAGTGAAAATATTCTGCAGGAGACTCGGGTTAAGCGCGAGAGTATGATTTTCTTTAAAGCTTTCCTTACCATCCTTTTGTTATCTATTTTTGTTATTATTATTTTTTTGTGGTATTCTACGTCGTTTTCGGGATCGATATCCGAAGTCAGGGGAGAATTTAAAGATCGTCCCGTGCCTCAAACTGTGGCTTTCGGAATGCATGACTTCAGGAATGCTGTGCGCGGAATTCCGTAGGATTTCAGGTTTATATGAATCTACGGCTGGCCGGGTGCTATTGTATACATAGGTTGTAGGTTTTAAATTTTGTCAGCTGACTACGCCTCGGGGTAGTACTACAGTAGAGTACTATTCGAGAAATGAAAGGCATTAAGGGAATCAGCCCGTAAGATCATTATGTATGTGTATATATTTCAAGTACACTTGTCTACGCCAGCATGGTAACTTGAATCCTGGAAATCTTATATATATATAGCTGTGTTCAATGGCCGGTACAGTGTTCCTTTGTTGTATTGTATGTATATAAGTATGTTTCATAGTTTTGGTTACGGGATCCTACGCGCCGCCCAAAAAGAGGTCGGGCCTGGTTTATGAGACAACGAGATTAATCGATTTGTTCTGATAATTAAAAATAAGTACACATCCCAATAACCAGTACTACTATTAAATCCCATCTCAGTAACAGTAGAGTCGCAAAGAGTAATCACCCGTCCTTCTTACGAAAGGGCTGTTTGATATTTGTCGGTAGAGCCTACTCCTTGCATCCAAAATTGCCGGCTGCAATATTTCCTGCAGTCTGCCTAACGGAACCACCAACTTGGTTACTGGACTGAGCGGGATTACCAGTTTGCTGGGCAATCTATTTAGAACCGGTAACAACACCTCCGACAACTGTGTCACTGGCTTTTAAGCTTTTTAGCACTGTGCTCCTTGGGCGGCGCAGGCTTTAACAGCCGCTGCGACTAGATCGCCGGAACTGATGAGAGCAGCTGGGGCAGCATTGATGAAGGTAGCGGAAGCGAGAACGGAGATGATAATAGCGCTGAATTTCATTTTGAAGGCTTTATATATAGAATTCTAAGAGGTGGGATACCGAAGGGTATATATATGTATGTGTAGTGGGTTTTCGGTTTCGGTTTTAGGGATAAGAAATCTGATGGAAAAGCAATGATTCTTGAGAGGTATATAGATGAATGAATCAATATTGTGTGGGTGATTGATGGCGATGATAGTTTAAAATAAAAAAGGATGCTACAAGTTGGTAAAAAAAGGTATTTATATATATTTATCAATTGCCAAGATTGGAGGAACAAAGTATATAAATGGAATGCAAGGGATACGCTAAATGAGGCTGCCCACTCTCATATTCCCCAATTGGAATATTATAACCCCTCCTCCCCACTCTCATATGATCATCAAGCTCTCTGCCTTAACCATATACCATTTGGACGGCCTGGATCTAGTCGACCGCCGGATTCGAAGCGAAGTCACAGTTGAACAGACAAAACACAACCTCTTCCGAAAATACCACGCTAGCCTTGAATCCATATACCAATAAACCCCAGGCTGCTAGCCGCCCGAAGCCGCTGGTTACCCGAGGAATTTTTTTTTAGAAAACTAGTACCCTACGTCGTTCTCGAGATCTCGGGATCCCGAACCCAGGGGAGAATTAAAAGATTGTCCCGTGCCTCAAATTGAGGCTTTCGGAATGCATGACTTGAGGAATGCTGTGCGCGGAATTCCATAAGATTTCGGATTTATATGAATCTACGCCCAGGTGTTATTGTATAGTTTTGTTCAGTGGCTAGTGCAGTGTTTCTTTGTTTTATTATATATGTTGAATCAGGACACGGCCCTTCGAGTTTTTATGTTCTAGATTTCATACGTAATTTTGGTTACGGTCTACACGCCGCCCCAAAAGAGGCCCCAAAAGAGGTCGGGTCTGGTTTATGAGACAACGAGATTGGTTCTGATAATTGAAAATACATATCCCAACAATCCCACTGCTACCCTTCAATCCCATCTCAGTAACGGTAGAGTTCCTAAAACGAAACAACAATAATGGGTAAGAAAAGTATTAGAATATCACGTAATTATGCTCTTTCTATAAAATATCTCGTTTATATATTTCTGAGCTCCCCAACCCATGGGCCCAGGGCCATCAAGTCGCCGAGGGGTTCATGTTATCGCAAATAGTAATCGCCCGTCCTTTTTATAAAAGGATTTGTTTGATCTTTGTGGGTAGAGGCCATCACTTGCGTCCTAAATTGCCGGCTGCAATATTTCCTGCAGTCTGCCCGAGAGTAGCGTTGACTTGGTTACTGGGCTGAGACAAATTTCTAGTTTACAATCTGATGGTCGAGATTGTTGCAAAAGGCACGGCGATTTCAACAGCCTCCACACCTACTAAGTCGACGAGTGCGTCACATGATACGAGGTCCGAGCCTTGGCCGAGAGTGCAGCGGACGGGAACCGGGGCAGCATTGATGAAGGTAACGGAGGCGAGGACGGATATGATAATAACGCTGAATTGCATTTTGAAGGCTTTATAGAATTTTAAGAGGTGGGGCACCGAAAGGTATATATATGTATTTGTAGTAGGTTTTTAGTTTCGGTTTTAGGGATAAGAAATCCAGTGGAGTAGATAAATTAATCAATATTATATAAGTGATTTATGATGATAATCATAATAATAATTCAAAACAAAAAATGATAATATAAATTAGTAAAGGGGGTATTTATATATACTTGCCAATTGTCGAGATTGGATGTATAGAGTATATAGACTAGATGGAATACAAAAGATACCCTAAATAAGGCTGCCTATTCTCGTCTTCGCCAATTGGAAGATCATAACCCCTCTCCTCTCACTCTCATCAAGCTCTCTATCTTAACCATATACTGTTTTGGGCCTGCGTGGTGTTAATTACAATACCTGGTATTTAGTAAAGTGCATCTACATCATTTTTATGACGCAGATGGAATATTATAAGGCACATCTTCGACTTAATGGGGAAGATGGCTGGAATGATTAAACTTCTCAAGGCATCAGACTCAAATCTTTGTTTCATCTTGAGTTTCTCGACATACACAAGATGCAGAAGCCTCGAGTGGGAATACATCCACATAATTATGTAAATGATTCCAATTGCAATATTGTCAAAAGTTTTCTATCAACTACCTAGTTAACTGCAGGCATGGCATACGAGTTACAACTATGGAAAATAGGTATCGATATGTATCTAGCATATACAATAGTTGCTGAGGAATTAATCAAAAAACCCTGACTTCAATTTGCACAGTTATCACAATCGATGCAATCCCTGTCTCAAGGCCTCGATCGATCTCGAACGCCCGGATTTAAGGCGAAATCATGGTTGAGCAGGCACAACACAACCTGTCCTGGAAATATCACGTTCGCTATATATAGCCTTGAATCCACATACCAAGGCTGCTAACCGCTGCCTGAGGGATTCGACGGAACCGTGTGCAATTACCAGTGATGTTTATCGGATTTCCAGCTTAGACGAGAGTGTTTTTGAGGGTGGTCCAATCCTAGAGATCAGGGACTTTGAGGTTAATCTAGATTTAAAGATTTACATAATCACGATCGATCGTAGAAGGGATATTACAAGTTACTATCTCACATAAGATTACCTAGTGTAGCCTGATTCTTCAGCATTCCATAGTCTTGATCATCGAATTTTCTTCTCTCTCTCTCTCTCTCTCTCTCTCTCTTTTTTTTTTTTTTTTTTCTTTGGTGAGGTTGCGAAGTGGCATGTTTATATTACAATCAGAGTATTATCAGATTTGGCCAATTGGGAGATGTCTGGGGCGCTGATCCCTTCCAGATAAGCCTGAGTATCAGCATTTGAATCATTTTAGCAGGTCATGTTACCTGCGACGTACCAGCCACAGGGTAGATAGATCGCCAACTTCGGGAAATGTAGGGATTGTAAAAAGAAATGGCAAGAGAAGAGAAGAGATCGAAGCAAGAAAAGCGAAATCAAATTCAATATATGTATTTCTAGAGTAGTTTCGAGGTGTTTTCAAGTTACAGTATCGATATTCTTTCTAGGTTTATTTCCGAATTTCTGTAACAATTTCTCCGCGTGGTCGCTAGCAGTAGCTACTTCGGTAGGCTCATGAGCAGTATTATATTCGCAATTAAAGTATACTTAAAAATTTAGTTCCGTCTGGGTCTATTCGGTCTAATAGAGGCCGGCTCGAGGCCGTTATAATAGTGATTGGACTCTATTTAAATTTCCACATGGGAGAGTCTGAGGGAAAAGGAGGGTAACAGTAAACTTGCCTCTGGGTGGTTAAGTTAAGTCTACAGTGGGAGGGCCGTTAAATCATGTTATTGCACTTGCGGAAGGGATGTATCTGCAGATGAGAAAGCGAGGAGGCTCGCACCCTAACTTAGTCGGTACTACGATTTTATCGCTGATTGATACTAATGGATTTCTTTCTAGATATACTACACTGCCCTAAATGACTAAGGTAGAAACAAGCAGCCCCCAACTTGCGGTTGGGCACTTAATTCTTTGGGCCACCAATCGTAAAATTTAGGGCTACTTTTTGAAAGTTTGGGTGGTTGATTTGGAGCCACCAATGATACAGTAGATACTTGTTGACATCGTTGATCTTGCAAACGGCGAGCTAACGCGCTCGTGGCGGCGTCAAAGGTGGCGGCCGCGGTCTTGAGTAGGAGGTCAACTATCTTGTCGACCATGGTTTCGACCGAGTTCCCGTCTAGACCTCTTTGGCTAGAATTGGGGCGGCGTTGATGAAGGTAGTAGATAGAAGCTTCGAAGAAAGGGATTATGAGAGTGCTAAATTTAATTTAAATATTTTTTATTTTCGATACCGATCGAAAGTTTGTATATCACTGTATTATATGTTTTCGAGAGGTTAATATTATAATAGGAATGTTTTGGATTATTTGGAGATGCCGGAATCAATTCGAGTGCGGCGGAGGTTATTGCATATACTGATGGCGATAATGGAAGAAAGATGGATTATATAGTAAGGCGAGGCTCATATTATGTGACTCCTGGAATGTTGTTATATTATCCCTAGGTACGTCCGCCCTGGTCTTGTGTACGCCCCCGCCCCCCTTCTCTATAGATTTATCTACAACTATGGACAGGGATATTGAAGTCGGTATTATCTCGCGCCCTCCTGTTGCGTAGCGAGATAAGCGTAGATATCGATCGGTCTAGGCCCTCCCCGACCAAATCCGACCCAGCCTGGGCCATCGTTGAAATTTGTGCAGGAGCAACGGTATACCCGGGCCCTTCCCACAACAATGTAGTATTTGAAAAGTCTTACATATCCACACTTGCTCCCATGCATTGCTTTACTCAATATTCAATTCACAATACCGGTCCTAGCCACACATACATACATATATACACACTCAGCATTGCATTTAAGATTCACTACATATGCATGCCAATTAGCTTCGGGACAACAGGTTTACCGTCTCGGGTATCAAGTTTCCCGGAGCAACAGCAAGTATAGTATAGAGGAGGCCAAGTCTGTACGCAGGAAATTTAGATTTATGTGAATTGACAACTGGGTTTTCTTCGTATGAATCCCCCTCAATATTATGACGTTGCAACGTTGGCTGGGGTATCGCAACCCTTTTTTAGTTTTTAATTTTTTCTCTCTCTGTGGTTCTTGCAACTAGAACCGATTAATTACATCCTCAATTAATTAATTACCGGCTACAACTTTAGCCGCGCTCTATCCGGCGGAAGTACCCCCCCACCCAGTTATCAGACGGAGTAGTCTTGCCAATTTAAGAGGCGAGTTCCTTGTTGACAGTAACAGCGGGTTTAGCGCCGGAACGCTCTGTCGCACATATTGAGCCCCGCGCGCACCCCTCGCGAATCGGGCCAGCGTTGATGAAAGTGGCGGACGCGAGAACGGAGAGGATAATGGTGCTGAATTACATTTCGAAGATTTTAGGTGGGATACAGAGGAGTGTATATGTGGATGTAAATATAGTGGGGTTTTTGGTTTTGGTTTTGGTTTTAGGAAGGAAGGTATATATATATGCAATAGAGTCGAATGATTCTTGAGATTGTCTCGTATCAGTGAATCTGGTGTGGATGGCAAATGGTGATGATAGTAGAGAAGGTCCTCAGGTAGGCGGGGGAGGGTATTTTATATATAATATCACATTCATCGCCCGATTTGTTACATATCCGGATGAATGCACATACCAACCCACAGGCCTCCCGCGGCACTACTTGAGGAATTCGGCAGGACTATGTGTAACTAGTGCCAGATACGGTTACTGAATTTTTAATCTTGGAGATCTAAGTTTTTAGCTTAGGTGCCTAGACGGGATTATTTTCGATGACAGCCGAATCGAGTTATAATATTATACTATTTTCAAAGCCTCCCAAGTGCCATAGCCCTTTGGTTAGTTCGTAAGCCGTATTATATGCCCGGTTTAAGGGATTTTGTATGACTTTAACTTAGGTTTATGTAATTCCAAAATAAATCCCAAGTTGTAAACATGATCTCCTTGGTAGAAATCAATTTCCTTGTCCTGCCATTTATGACCCAGGCTAATATTTACCGATATACAATCGATTCGATATATCCGACTGAAGGTGCCTGGCCTATGAGAAAATCTAAATGTCTGAGGGCGGACAGTCTCAGCTACTATATACCCTAGTAGTTTCAGTATGCGTTTAGGACCATTTTCCCATTTTGATCATCAGGACTTGCCCAGGCTGGTTTACGAGACGGTATCAGGACGATATCTGGGCAATTTTCGAATGTTTTATTATAATGTTATTCTAGGGTTTAGGCTGCGATACCTGGTACTAGATTTGGTTATTAAAGTACATGTTTTGGTTATTAAAGTACATGTGCGCCTGGGAACGAGACCGGTCGGCCAATGTTTACCATTTATCCTCCACATTGTGATATCGTTATCATTCTGATTCCGCCAAACCGCGATATCGATATCGATACTACTTACAAAAGCAAAAAGGATGCGGGGAAAGACAACGCCATCGGGGGCCCAGGTATGAGCCACGGATAGCGAGAAGAAAGAATGAGTTCGAAACGTTAAATAGCACCCAGCCCCAGTACCAGGCACCCATAGGCCATACATACAAAAATATGGAGGCTCTTTATTTCCTTTTAACAACTACTGGGGTTAAACCAACTCTGAAGACAAGACGAGTGCACCCGAACGCATCATTGAACCAACGGTTACATTCACAAAGTAGACACCAATATCTATGGGAAGTTCTCCTCTGACAGCAATATCGATGGGGGGGTCGCCGGGATTTTGGCATCTATTAGGATTAACGGCGCAAAATGCACGAATGGTTGCAGATGGGCTTAGAATTTGAGGTACCGGTTCGGGTACTGGTTCAGGAATTGGAGCGGTAGTGACGAGAGCATTAGAGGCGAGGATAGCGCAGATGATAGTAGTAAATTTCATCTTGAATGGTGCTTGTTTATAGTAGAATATTGCGAATTTATATAAGTGAAATTAAAGCTTTCTTAGATAAGAGCAATATTATCAGAAAACCAAAAGGGTTCTTGAGATCTTGAGGATTGCGGGGCAGTACTATGTACTGAATATCTGATGACTTATGGTGGTGATGACTGAGCAAGTGATGATAATGAGGATCGGCAGTACGATGGACTGTTGGGGAAGTTTATATACTACCACAACGGCCTACTTTAAATTCATGTCTAGGTTAAATTCCCGAGCATGTCTTGAAAAGTACTTGTCAGCATGTAGCCTCGAGTCCAGGCGCTAGAGGCAAGGCCGGAGCGGGTGGACTAGGGAAGAGGCGAGAGATCTAGGACTCGAGGCTAGTCAGCATGCCCCTTGCGTCTAGAGGAATGTGAATGTGTTTGAACTTGGGTGCGGCTGGCACCACGAGACCACATGTCTTTGATCTTTGCCTCAAGGCGCGCGGCAGATGATTTTTTCACATTTCAATTTGATCAAACGAACGAGGGGTAGTAAGAGAGAAAAGGAAGAGACAGAGACATCCCAATATACATGCTGGTATTGAGGTGCCCTTAATCTTTACTGTACATAATTAATGCGCAAGAGAGTACGAACTTCCAGAGATATATTCAATTCAAGGCTCAACATGCAACACAAGGTTCTTCGGGACGACTCCGAGACTATATCAAGGCCACCTCGTTCCTAACAATTGTACATGTGTGGGTGTTGGATTTTTATGTAAAGCGCTAAATAGGCCGAATTGGCCTCGTGGCACTACATATGCAAGGGCACAAAAGGCGGGGTGCGGAGCGAGAGTCTTGTGAAACGTTAACGAGCGATTGGCTCTAAGCTCGTCTCAAGTACTGTTAATTACGTTAACTTTACTAATTTCATTTGACAACTCTGCGGCTGAGAAGCCATGGCTGGGCTGAACCATCAGAGAAGGAAACTATGATTAATGAAGATGCTAATCCTCGAGAATGCGAAGGAACTCGTGACTAGGAGGATATATATCAGTATCTCCGGCTGGAACGCGAACGTGTGAACAGAGCGCACCTAATATAATGAGCTTTTAGGCAGGGCTTTAATGGGCCATGCATCAATTCTGTAATCTATGAACCGCCTCGCACTATAGGCTATGCTTGTGTCCTACGTACCTAAACCCTCGACAGCGTTAGGGAATACTTGCTGACTATTTAAACAATTTTCTAACTTATCTGGTAGCTGATCACAGGACTTAACAATACCATATTCTTGTTTTCTATTGGGAGTATGTTTATAGTATTAATTGCGTATTTTTAATTAAAGTGTTAGTTTTTATATCAATTGGTATCCCGGCCGGGATGGCACCAACTATAGTTCGAATTCACTTGCTACGGACCCCACGAGTTTATTACCGCCTCCGAACCGTTTCCCTGTAATACTCGGGCTATCGATATAATCACCCGTATTCGATCTCTTATCTGCCGAGGGGGGGGTACGAGAAGTCCATATATCGGCCTTGGCGCACACATGAGCAGCCGAGGGAGATAATCCGGCATGTATTCGGACCATGGATCGATAGCCTTCAATTACAAGCCGGAGTATTTTTGGCACTCGCAGGTGGAATTATGGCGGCAGGAGCACTCCTGCTAGACTTAGATTTCCTAGTAAGGACACGCAATATTTCCAATTTACCCCGATGTTTAAGTGCCTGCCCCAAATAGATAGATAGGTAGGAAGTATATACAATTATACCAACGGGCGGCTAGGATCCCGAACCCTGTCGCGTCGTGAACAGTAGTATAATTCAATATATATCCTGGTACGATATCACGACATATATCGGACTCTCCGGGAAACCGTTATTTAATATATTTTTCGCATCCCGCACCCGGTGGCCTGTGTAGATACGTATGTACGCACGCACTTCGGTAAACGGTAAATAAAGTATCATACCATAATTGCATAAAAAAAGACATGGATAGTATTATCGGAACGGGAGCAACTGAAATCGGGCCCTCCAAACTTCAAACCCGTTAATTACGAAGCAGCCGGATATATCGATAGCATAGACATAGCATATTCCAACCCGTCTCCGCATAACTATCTGTAGTGTATACAGCTAGATACAGTTAGCCCAGCCCGGCTGAGCCGAGTGACGCCTCCACGCCGACGGATTAGTAATACCCCAATAGCTTTAGACCCCAATCCCCGCAATCCAATCCCACATGGGTCGAAAACAGAACCCCCATAGGCAAGAAAGAATGCGAACCAGACTGCGTTGGGGAGTGTGGTGTTTCCCAAAACGGCGGGGAGCCGCTGCCTGCTTTTGGCTTTCTGGTTCCACACGCATAGAAATTTGGGCCAGTTTAAGCCGACGGCGACTCCGTACCGAGGGGGCACCATCAATGGACGACTTTCTTAGTCCTCCGGCACGCCCCCCCTCGAATAAAAACGTTAAAACGACGTGACGGTGGCCCGAGAATAAGTACTTTACCCTGATAACATTCCCCGGATTTCACGTTCTCCAAATTTTGCTGTTAAACTCGGCAGTTCGGTTGTAGCATTTGGGATAGGCTGTCTTCTTTTTTAACCAAGGTTTGCGGGGGAAGGACCATAAGATCTTAATTCTTTTAAGTTAAAGGAGCTGCAGTTTCCTGTCTGGGGATTCCTCTTGATTTGCCCAGTTGTTCTTTCTCTTTTTTTAAATTTCTTGTCTCTTTCTTACTTGACTTGCTGGTTAAGAGAGATTTCATACCTTTGCCGTATCACCTGCCATCGTTTCGTTTGATATCGCCAGTCACAATGCCATACGAGATCCCAGCCATCGTTCAGGACCGCGTGTCCCCCCGTGCCAGGGAGTACCTCAAGAAGGTAATTACATAAGCACCCGTGATAAGATATTACCCGAGCAGAACCGTAGCTAACAGCCACCCCCGCCGCATGCATCTAGATCGAGCACTTCGTCGAAACCGAATGTATCCCAGCCGACGAGGTCTACGAAGCTCAGGTCTCCAAGGACCCATCCCTCCGATGGAAATCGTACCCACCAATCATCGACGAGCTGAAGAAGAAAGCTCGAGCTCAGGGACTGTGGAATCTTTTCCTTTCCAAGACACATTACACCCAGGGAGCTGGGTTCACAAACCTTGAGTATGGCCTTATGGCTGAGATCTTGGGACGGTCTCATACCGGTTCCGAGGCTATGAATTGCTCTGCGCCTGATACCGGAAATATGGAGGTTTTGGCGAAGTACGGAAATGATGCGCAGAAGAAGGAGTGGCTTGAGCCTTTGCTTGATGGAAAGATCAGGAGTGCTTTCCTGATGACTGAGAGGTATGCGGCGAGTTCGGATGCGAAGAATATCAACATGAAGATGAGGATTGAGGGTGATACTATCGTTCTTAATGGAACTGTAAGTGTCTTTGTTTTCCTCCCCCGTTATACTGTCTCTTCTTATGAAAGTACTAATAGACAATGATATCGTGTAGAAATGGTGGTCCTCTGGCGCCTGCGACCCCCGCTGCGCCGTCTACATCACCATGACCAAGACCGAGAATAACATCTCGACCGATGCATTCAAGCAACAATCCGTCGTCATTGTTCCCGCGAACACCCCCGGCATCACTGTCCTCCGACCTCTCCACGTCTATGGATACGATGGTAAAACCCCCCTGCGTTAGACCTAATAAAGTCTATACACATACTAACAATTCTAAACAAAACAGACGCCCCGCACGGCCACGCCGAAGTCCGCTTCGTCAACGTCCGCGTCCCCAAATCCAACCTCGTCCTCGGCGAAGGCCGCGGTTTCGAAATCATCCAAGGCCGTCTAGGACCCGGCCGTATCCACCACTGCATGCGTTCGATCGGTGCCGCCGAACGAGGACTGGACTACATGATCGCCCGCGTCAACGACCCCAACCGTCGTACCTTCGGAAAACTCATCAGCGAGCACGGAACAATCCGTACCTGGATCGCCGAATCGCGCATCCAGATCGATTCCTGCCGTTTGCTCGTCCTCAATGCCGCGGATAAGATTGATAGAATCGATGCCAAGGCTGCTTTGAAGGAGATCGCTATGGCTAAGATCGTGGTCCCCAGAACGGTTATTGATGTTTTGGATAAGGCTATTCAGGCTCACGGTGCCGGTGGTATCTGCCAGGACTTCCCGTTGGCTAGGATGTGGGCTGGTATTAGAACTTTGAGGATAGCTGATGGACCTGATGAGGTCCATCTTGCCCAGATGGGTAGGAACGAGAATACCAGGGCGGCGGAGATTGTCAAGAGACACGAGGCTCAGGAGAAGAAGAGAGAGGAGCTATTCAGATTATACAAGATCGAGGGACGGTCGCAGCTGTAAACATCTTAGCCTTCAAGTATTCTACCACCTTTTTTTAGTATCTTTTTTTAGTACTACATGATAGCTTTTATATATAAGCTGGTTAGCTATCGAAAGTTGCCTGTACCATAGCAAATCAATCGATTTCCAAACGGAGCGCAATGCAATCCAACCGCACCCAATCGCATCTGTGTCCCGTACCTATTCATGGGGGTTTGTGGAGCTATACTATAGCCATGGTGGAGCTACCCCGGTCCACCAAACTGGTACCGAATATTGAACCTGCAGCGGCCGTTTTAACCCGTCGCAACTTTTCCCAAATTCAGCCGAACCAAAATTTCTTTTCAACCACAAAAAAAAACCATCATCACAAACCAATCACCAGCCAATCGATCGCAAAGATGCCGAAACGAAAGCGCGGTTCTCCACCCGTCGACCCCTCTGCGACTTCTGCCGCTCCATCTAAATCCTCAAATCAAGATGCCATAAACGCCATTTTTCGCGCAAACTTCGAGTCCAAATTCGGGTCGATAGACCTCTCCCCCGTCGTGCAACGGACGTCGAGTAAAGATGATACTACATCGTCGTCAAAGAAGAGGAAGAACGGTGGTAAAAAACACAAAGCAGACGCTTCCTCCGAAGATGATGACTCCGACGACTATCCATCAGAAGAAGGGGAAGAAGAAGGGGATTCGGATCTAAACCTCGAAGACAGCGACTCAGATGCTGCCTCCACCTTCTCAGACGATGACGATGACAGCGATAACGACAAAGACGATGACGATAAACCAAAAGTAGAAGTAGTATCATACGACTTCTCCCGCCGTGGCCCCCCACCGACCACAAAACCTTCCCACCGAGCTTTCATGTCCTCAAAACCTCCTTCAGCTTCTTCTTCCCTATCGACATCAAAGCAACCAACCTCCTCCTCCAAACTCTCAAAATCCGAAGAAGCAGCTGAAGCCCTCAACCTCAAAAACGACATCGCCCTCAAAAATCTACTCGCCGAATCCCATCTCCTGGACTCAACCCTCTCCCACTCCACTGCCAAAAACCGTCACAAAGCGATTGAAGCTAGGATAGTAGCCTTGGGCGGCCAACCTTTGAAAAAGAAGGGGAATATACCGATGGCGATACAGAAGGGGATGAAGGCCAAACAGAGGCTAACGGCCGAGAAGATCAAACGGGAGGCTAAAGAGAACGGTGTGATCTTGGATAAAGAGAGCAAACGGGCCAAAGAAAGGAGGAAGAATAAGGAACGACAGGAGAGGAGGAAAGGCGAATCCAGGGATGCCGGTGTGGGTCATGCCAAGATCGGGAAGTTCAGAGGTGGAGAGCTGAGGTTGAGTCGGAGGGATGTGGCGTCGATGAGGGCATGATGACATGGACAATGCTTACTTTTTCACAATATTATATTATCATAATGAGAGTATCATAGATATATATAGAGGGTGTACGGAGTGACGGCTTTGGGAGTGTAAGAGTATCATAAAAGCGATTTGATTTGATTTACGAAGCGTACATGCATTCAATCCGAAGACATCTCTGGCACCTTTTTATACACCCACATGAATCCGCGACCCGGCCGGCTAAACAGCCTCGTTCAAGAATAGAACAATCTCAAGAAAACTTGGCAACATTCGGTTAACAATCCTGATCAGTAACCAGAGATCGGGATCTGTGTGTAACGTTCAGTACCGATCACAGTGGCTTGCATTGCATATGCCTTGAGGCCTATGCAATGTGACGACAGGCCATCATCGTCTCCGCCAATCGACACCATCGATATATGTACCATCCCAAGGTCAACTTATAATATATATCATTCGAATATGCAAAAAAAAGAAACTTTTCCATAGATTTAGCAAGCCTGGTAATTATAACATCTCATAATCCACCCCGCCGAACTATGCCATGAACCCCGCATACATACAAGCACTAGGAAAGGAAACGAGTGTCCATATATGCATATAAAAGAATCAAGAACACCCAAAGAAACGCCGCTGAAGATATTCCACATCAATCATACATATATATCTCATAAAAATGAAAGAAACAAGATTTAAAGTCCATGTATGTAATACCCCTCTCTTAATCATCAACGGTATTCGTCCGTCTCTTTACTCTCGTCGCCTTGAAATGCAACTTCCCTTCCTTCAAATCTGCCGGATCAACTCCCTTCTCCAACGCCGCCACCAACTTCGCTTTCCTTCCCGTCAAGGCCTTTGTGCCACCGCTCGGGTGCCCCGTTCTTCCGGCTGCTACGTAATGATAGGGAGTTTTGATATGGCCTCCCGCACCCATTGACTTGAAGAACTGTTTATCCAAATTCTTGGATTTCGTACCCTTTTCTGCCGCAGGATTGAGGGAAATCATTTCATCGTCAACAGATAGTGTGGTAGTCGATAAAGTTCCATCTTCGTTCAACTCCGATATCGACGGCGATGCTGCAGCGGCTAAGATGGCCTCTCTTCGTCGGGCAGGGAGTCTTTCGATATCATACAGCTCCTTGTTGAATTCTCCTCCGTCGATTTCTGGATCAGCTGGTGGTGGATGGCAGAATAGTAGTTTCCCGTTCACGTAGTCTTTGAGGATTAGCCTCGCAGCACGGGATTCATCCCAATTCCTTCCAGTACCGGTCTTTGTGAAACCTCTAGCCCTAGCGTATGCCATCAACATTTCCGAAGCAGTGGGGATACCGGTTCCGCCTTCCTCTGGTGGTCGCACATTGATAGTTATACCGTAGAGACCTTCAAGGTAGTGTTTGGGAACTCGTTGGGCGACCAACCCGGCTGGACCAGTGAATTCTCGAAGCTGATCGATAGGCAAGACGCCGTTACAGACCAAATCCGCTTTTGTGGTCGCAAAGTTGGGGAACACGAGACCAGGACAGTCGACCAGCATGACAGAAGAAGAAAGATGGATTGTTTGGAAATGCTTTGTTTTTCCGGGGGTAGAGGAGACGGAGACCTTTTTGGCACCGATAAGGGCGTTGATGGTGGAAGATTTACCGACGTTGGGGTAACCGACTAGACCGACGTTGATTTTGCGGGGTTGATTATCGGAAGCATCGGATGAGGTTGCGGCAATAGCTGGAGCATGGGAAAGGAAGATGGCCTCGAGCTCGTCGACGGTTATAATGCGGGTTCTGGGGTCCTCATCGACAACTGAAAGCTTCTGAGCAGCGGCGACAAGGGAAGGTTCTTCGTCTTCTACCGGTTCATTCTTCGGTACCTCCTTCTCCTTCTCCTTCTCCTGCTCCTCCTCACTCGAGTCCTTCAGGTCTTCCGGTCCCTGTGGTAGTCTCTCATCATCTTCTTCCTCATCTTCATAATCCCCCTCACTATCCTCCTGCTCATTAATCTCCCTCGCCAAAGCCGCCGAGAAGAACTTATAATCGACCCCTTCCTTCTCAAAGTAATCCGCCCACTGCACCCTCTGCTTCTCGGTCATCATGTCCGCCTTATTCACCAACAGCAAATTCTTCTTGCTCTCATCGATCTCCTTCACATAATTCTCCAAATCCTCACTTCTAAAATGCAACGGGTTTCTCGCATCCACAATCTGAACGACCAGATCGGAACGTTCGATAACTCTCCACAGCTGCCTCCAAACCTCCAAATTTCTTTCAAACGGTGTGAGCAATAGATCATTATTCTCCGCCAACTCCGCCAAACCCCTCCTCCAATCCAAAAACGAGTCCTTCTCCATCCTTTCGAGCTCCGCCGGGGTGGTACTTTCGTCCCAATGTGGCCTTCTGGGGACCGTGAGTTTCCCGGCATTGGCTTTATGTTTGCTAATCTTTTTCTTTTCCTCGTCGGCGGATAGTAGATAGGGGTTTATCTGATCGCTATGGATGATTTTAATATTCATCTTCTCGGCCGTAAAATCCGTGTCGGCCAATTCGGCAGTGGACAGGAATTCATCGAGGGCTTGTTGTTCGGTTATACTGCGCATTTTGACCCAGTCGGCTTCCTTGTGGACGGTTGTGTACTATGCATATTCACATCGCACACGACAAAGCGGCAGATTAGCAAAGCTGTATCGCAGACAGACAGACAGATCTATAGCTGGAGAGCAGGGGTATCGTCAGAAAGGGAGGGAAAGAGAGGGAAATTACCCTTTCGCTGCCATCTCCATTCTTTCGTCGATTCTTGGAACCACCGCCACGGGAGCCCCGCGATGCCCCGCCAAACTTGTCGTTCATGAGGGTCCGGCCCAAGCCCTCCATATTTTTGGCCTTCGGCAAGCCCATCGTGATTAAATATTATGCTATCCTCCTTCTATTCTTCTGTGTTCGAACGGTATATTGGAGTGGTAGTAACAAGCCGGTGTTAAATTGGTAGTTGTCGCAGCCGATGGTAATTATATTCGATTCCAAGTTGACGATGGCTGTGGTGGGAAGAAGAGGTCTCGTTTGTATGACGCAGAGAGAAAAGAAAAATGTGTGGTGCACCGCAGAGTTTTTTTTTTCTCCTCTCTTTTTTTCTGGGGTCAAAAAAAAAAAAAAAAGTTGCAGTGCGATTTCTAAGCCTTTTCGACTCACATTCGAACCAAACATCACCTCTCCACAGCATTTCCTATTACCAAGCAAGAAAATAGCCCCCGTCGAAGCTCGATACCATTGTATCCCCGCTATCTCCGACCTTTTCGAAGCTATCGTCTGTGTTCTTCAAGCTCCGTTGAGCTCCAAACGACCGTCAAGATGCCGAAGAAGAGATGGATGTAAGTAGCAGTATATCCAACAGCCATTGCATCGTCACCTCCAATCGAGGTATCCGCAGATAAACTAATTTAACAAAATGGAAATAAAACAGCGACAAAAAATCCGCCCAAACATTCACTCTCGTCCACCGTTCCCAGCAAGATCCTTTAATCCACGATGCCGAGGCCTCGCAGATGGTCTTCAAGGAGATCGCTACTCCCAATGTGCCCCTCCAACCCGTCCCACCTTCTTCTTCCTCTTCGTCGCAACCTAGCTCTTCCAGGTACAGGGGTAGCTCGAACTTCTCGTCTGCTTCATCGGTTATTTCCACCGGTAGCAGGATAAAGAATATCTCGGATTTGGAGTCAGAGTATGGGTTTAAATCCAGAGCGAACGAGGGTGAAGCAGCGCTTTATGGTATCTACTACGATGATACGGAGTACGATTACATGCAGCACATGCGAGATATCGGTGTTTCTTCAGAAGCGGTGTTCATCCCCGCCGAAGCTACTACCAAACAAAAGAATAAGAAGGGGAAAGCGCCAATAATCCCAGAAGAGGACGAAGAAGAATTCAATGAAAAACACAAGGGGAAGAAAACCTTGGAGGAACTGTTGGAGGAAGATACGAATGCCAAAAATGGGGGCCAGACAAAGAGAGTTCAACTCCCCTCAGAGGTCCTACCGAGTGGTGGGTTTTTAAAGAGGAATTATCAGGACCAGCAGGATGTTCCTGATGCCATCGCTGGGTTTAAACCAGATTTGGATCCTAGGTTGAGAGAAGTGCTTGAGGCTTTGGAGGATGAAGCTTATGTTGAGGGTGAGGGGGAGGATTTCTTTACAGAGATTGCAAAGAGCGGACAAGTTGAAGAGTTTGAGTTTGAAAGAAGTGCGGATTTCTTTGATGACGATGAGGAAGGCGATGATGGCTGGGAGAGCGACGTCACCGAGAAGGCCTACCAAATCTCCTCAACTAATGCCGTTAGGAAAGAAGTTGAAGTCGGCGACCTACCCGACCCGGATATGGTGGGCGCCGACGAAACAGCAGTCGGAGCAGCAGAGGATAACGAGGATTGGCAAAAGGAGTTTGCGAAATTCAAGAAGGATAAGAAGAAACCAGCTTTCAGAGATGAAGGGTTATCGAGCGTTGGTGGGAAGACTACCAGCACCGCCATGTCATTCGGAGGCGATGACCTAGCATCATTGGTCAGCTCGTTCAACAACAGAAAGCTGAAGAAGAAAGGCGTACCTAGTTCCGCAAGGAGCATGACATCCAGCTATTCCATGTCCAGTTCCGCACTCTTCAGAACGGAAGGGTTGACAACACTCGACGATCGGTTCGATAGAATTGAAGAAGAGTACGCAAGAGATGAGGAAGAAGACGATATGGTTTCACAATCTTCCGTACTCTCGAATGCGCCGGAGAGACAAGACTTTAATAATATCCTGGACGAGTTCTTGGACAGCTATTCCGTAACCGGGAAGCGGAACCAGAGGGTAAGAAGAGGGAAGCAACAGTCTGGTATGGAACAGCTTGACGATATCGTAAGTAACCATTCTCCATTTTCAGCAGCTATAAACAGACGACTAATACACATGCGTGCGAACAGAGGAAAGGATTGGGCAGACCAAAGCTCACATCTAGGTCCTAATACCCTACGAAATGACTTTCTTTGACGATAACAAAGGCAACGGTTTTTGGCTATATACATAGGCGTATACGGAGGGGCGGAGCTTGAGATACCATCTTTTCACCAAAAGTTTAGATGTAGCATTTTTATTCTATATCAATGACAATTGATAACTTATATCAGAACAAAAAGGATTTTTTGTTTAAAAAAAAGGGAACAAGAGAAGAAGAAAATGAAGAAGTGACATCCCATTCATAACGGCTATGCTGAACTCTGTACCCCGGGTATCTATCTCTGCATACACCTTCATCGATATCGTAACATGCATATTCAGAAGAAGAATGACAAAACGGTTCCAAATTCGAACGTCAAGGAGCAAATCAAAAAAGAAAAAGAAAGAGAGAAAGAAAAAACGAAATAGCCGTGGTCACGTAAACCAATTGCAGACAATAAGAAACAGATATCCTCCCATCCCGCCGTTTGTATACCCCCTATAGCTTATCTATACCCCTCTAATACTTATACTTCCAATCATAATACTCATCCAATCCAATATGCCTCATCCTCTCCGCACTCTCCTCCATACTCCTAGTAGCAGCCTCCATACCCCTCTTCTGGGCATTAATATACTCCATCTCATTCTTAAACTCCCTCTCCTTCGCCATACGTTCATAATGTGCCTCCATATCCTTCAACTCTTGTTCAGCAGCCAATAACTCCATCCTTTCCTTCTCCTTTTGGATCCTCTCCTTCTCACGTTGGGCCTCAGCCACCCTTCTGGACGACGAAGATGTTTGGTGCTGCGGGGGCGGTGAGAAATATGTAGGTGAGGGTTTGATTTGGTAGATATCCCTTTCTCTGTCGCGTTCTCTTTCTCTCTCGCGGTCTCTTTCTCTCTCTTGCTCTCTGTACCTATCCCTATCCCTTTCTCTTTCTCTTTCTCTTTCCCTCCTGGGAGGACTGTTAGGTGGAGGTTTCATATACCCCTCCCTCTCCCTCCTAGGACTCTCCGGCGACGGCGACCGTCTATAGCTCTTAGTACTATAATCACTCTTATACTTCGAATACTCCGACGCCGGCAGCTGTTCGTATGCCGGCATCCCACCACCACCTCTAGAGATCCCCTCAGACCCCATAGACGGAGCATAGACCTTTGAATAACTACCAATACCCGTAGATCCGGCGGTAGCACTACCCTTTTTCTTAGACTCGGATGGTGATGATTGTTGTTGCTGGTGTTGTGCTGGGGGTTGTGATGATGTTGATGTTGATGCTTGTGGGGGTGATTCCTTGAAGGAACGGATTTGACGGACGATACGGTCGAGGGGGATTTGTAACTCGAGCGCTAGGTCTCGGAAGTTCTTTTCGACTTGGCGACGGTCGTCGATTGGCATTACGGGACGGGAGGTGCCGGGGACCAGGAGGCGGTATTTCTCGGTGATGGCGAAGAGGATGTTGTGCGGCTGTATAATATATAAATATCATATATTAGATATAATCGATATCGATTGTAAGGGTACTAAAAGAATGCAAGAAGATATAGAATAGAAGGAACGAACCCTATAATCACCCCTCCCCATCCTTTCCAAATAATTCACCAAAACGAATTTAATAAACCCGTTCCTCGTCAACATCGGCATAGTGGGTTTTCGAAAGGTCTTGAACGGATTATCCGTCGCCGGTTGAACGATCACGTATTGGCATTCCATCGCATCGAAGAGCTGCGGGAGCACCCAATCGATGTTTTTGACGATATGACTGACAAAATCTGCAAAAACCAAGATAAGTGAGTAAGTAAATATCCAAATCCCCCAAGTTAATAGATATATCTAGGAGGGGGAAAAAGAAAGAAAGAAAAAGTATACTACTAACCACCCTCCTTATCCGTCAAATCATCATCGTCCCTAAACACCACTCCGTTCTCTTCAAACATACACCCGAGGAGTTTCATAAGCGTTATATATCCCTTATAGGCCTTCTCGAACGAATCGTGAAGGACATAGAGGGCCTCGAGGAATTCGAGCGCCGCGTCGGCTCCAGGCGATAATTTGAAGGATTGGTACCGCGCCATTATTCCATGGTCACCGGGGTCGGCTGGGTAGTCGTCTACTTTTGGCATTTTGTCTCTCTTTATTTCTTCCTTTCTTTTAGGACCTTTCTTGATCTTCGTATATATCCCGTTCTTTTATCCAAGATTCCCTTGATCCTTTTATTGTTTTCTGTCTGCTACCCTCTCCTTTAGAAAAAGAGAATAGAACAGGTGAGGGGTGAAAAAGTCGGAAAACGGGAATTTCGGTTGCGGCAATGGAAACAGCAACAATTGCGTTGGCAGACGTGGTAATTTCCCATCCAGTGTTTTTCCCCTCGCTGCACTGCGCCGTCCCGATCGAATCACCCGCCCTTGTCTCTTGGATTCCGGCCTTCTCTTCCAAAGCTGTCTAACCTTCCACAATCCCGGGCCTCTTTTTTATCTTTAAGAAAAAAAGGGTCCAAAGACGTCACAAGGAGCACTAAAAAAACCCCCTCTAAACAAAAATAACCCCTCCAAGGAAGTCTACTACCAAAGAACCGTGCCGAGCCGATATTACAGAGCAGGGCAGAAGGGGGAAGCCGGAGGGGGGTCGAAAAAAAGGTGATGTGTACGGGGTTCCTCTCTTCAAGTATCTCCCACCCGTCAGCAAGAGAAAGAAAAAAAGAAATAAAGAAAGAAGGAAAGTCAAAGACACGCGAATCTGAAAAAAAATATATATATAGAAAAGGCAAGCTTAGCTGGCAGAACGGGAATCCAAAAATGCAGGAAAAACCCTCAAGAAGGTACCTTTCATATGCATTGGGGGGAGTCAGAAGGTACTTAAACCCTTTGACTACCTACTAGTACTCAACTATCCCGCCATAGATATTACTGGGATGGAACCGGTTAGGTATATATTAATATGTGCAAGATATGAGCTCGAGCGTTCATGTGCCTCCTCCACCCCCGCTGCGCCGCCCATAGGTGACTCTCGCACTAGCGATTTCGAACCGAAAGAGACCCCACACCCTTTGTGGCGTCGAGGGGCTTGTGCTTGTGAGAGAGAACCTGTCTCCATTCGGAAGCTCCATGAGATTCTTGTACAAAGTATTTATTTGCTATTTGTGATCTGAAGGATTCAGCACAAGCTTTGTATTTTTCCAACATAGAAAGGACACTATCATACAAGAAATAGACTGTAGTTAGTACACAGACATTGAGAACGAAAACAACCTGGTTCAGCAAAATTCTAAGTAGTTTTTTGTCAGCAGCATTCTTTTTTGTTCCCTGCAACCTCTTCGTCTAGTAGAAACCCTTTTGAAACCGAATATTAATCTGAAAAAACCAACATCTGGGTAACGTTGAAGAAAAGTAGAAAATGAGAAGGAGGAGAGAGAAGAGAAAAACAAAAACGAAAAGAAAAAAACCGTTCCAAGAACAAAAGGAGATCACAACCAGTGGCCGGTATTTCGTCTAAGTAAAGTAGATACATTGACGAACGTAAGGAACAAAACAGAACCATATCGTATAAGAGAAAACGGACATAATAAAAGGCCCTAACATAGTAAAAAGGAACCATAACAACTGCGAATAGTGATAGAAACGTTTTTTTCTTAAAAAAAAAAAAGGGAAAATAAGGGAAGAAGCTTCATTCATAAGCTTGGAAACAAAGCTCGTTCCGCGACGCAATCACATTACATCCCCATCTCCACATCATCATCCAGCGCGCTCCCGCTGACACCATCTGCCATTTCCATCCTCTCCTTCGCTGACTTCCTTCGGTGTGACCTCGACGGCCCACCGGATTTTCCGCCGCGCCCTCCTCTCTTCCCGCCTCTTCCACTAGGAGTAGCGGCAGGAATAGGGGTGCTGGCCTCCGAAGGTTTATTGCTATTATCATCGAAATGACCTTCGCCTATTCCAACCTCATTAGCTTCTTCTTCCAAAATAACCAACGGTGTTATTCGCAACTCACCTTCATGGTACATCTCTTCCAAACCATCCAACCCTGCCTTCTTTCTCTTAGCACCCTTCCTTCCGCCTTTACCCTTCGCTGCATCTTCCGCCTCTCTTTGCTTCGCCCGGGCATCCATTTGCTGCTCAAGGGTTCTTCCATCTCCATCTTCATCATCCAACAATAACATTGCCATCTCCCTACTTCCCTTATTGAAGTCAACATTCTTATATTCTCCTTCGCCACCTCCAACGACAACTTTCTGCACCTCAGCCTTCTGTTTGGCCCTCAACAGGATTCTTTCTTCGACGGTACCGCGCGTAATAAGTCTGTAAACGTGCACCTGTTTTGTCTGACCAAGACGATGCGCACGATCCATAGCTTGACTGTCAATCGTAGGGTTCCAATCGGAGTCGTAGAAGATAACTGTATCCGCGGCTGTCAAGTTGATACCCAAACCACCGGCACGAGTTGAAAGTAAGAAGATAAACAACTCTGGTTTTGTCTGCCAGTCCGTAACCATGTCTCTTCGATCTTCTAATTTCGAAGATCCATCCAATCGCAAGTACTTGTATTGTCGATAAGAAAGGTACTCTTCCATCAAATCGATCATCCTTGTCATCTGGAAATAAAGTAGCACACGGTGCCCACCGGCCTTGAGTTGCTTCAGCAGCGAATCTAACCTTGCAAGCTTGCCAGATTCTGCTACAAACCTGCGCATCGAAGGAACTTGAATTGATGTAAAACCCCCGATCGCAGAATCCGGCTCTGGTAACAGCTTCCGGGTTGGGAAGTCAGCGACCTCGACCTTGTTGTCGATCAAATGTTCTTCTTCAATGCGTAAAGGTCCAAAGAGAAGTTTTCTGACTCGTGGGTTGAACAAGAAGTCCTGGCTCTCTGCTTCGACAGCCTGAGCGGTGCAGCTGATTGTGATCGGTGGCGCCATGGCTTTCGGAATAACCATGGGTTCTAATCGATCGAGTCTCTCGTTCTTGAATACATCTCGGGAAATTCTCTTCAATGATCGAAGGGTGAACGAATCCTGCGGCTCAGGCTGTTCCAGTTTCTGTTTGGCGGTGTTGATTAGGAGCATCGCTCGGATTGGGACCCATTTCTCCTCATACTCCAGGAATGGCTCGTAATCCAGGCGATTTTCTGCGAAAACTTGTACAGCTCGGTCGATTATCGGGGAGTGGAAAGCCCTCGAAGCCTCGGCTGGCGAAGTGTCAATGAATCTCAAAAATCCAAATGTTGACTCCGCCTGCGCGTAGTGCTTCACCAGGTATCGCGGATTCCATATATTAAATAGACTCTCGCTTGAATCCATCCACTTCTTCCGGAAACCGAACTTAGATTTCTCTCCTGGAATATCCAGTCTTCCATCCCTCGCCACCAACCTTGGCAGTGTGTAGTCAATCAAGCTTCGGACTCCATACGGCACAAACACATTACTGCCTTCCCTCAAAAATGAGACCGTCTCTGGCCACCTCGAGAAAGCCATCGGGCTCGCGACATCCGCCCTCTCAAACAAATCCGGATGATTACACACCTTCCTGAACTGCATCACCAAGTTCATCAGGCTCTGAGACCCTTCGTCTCCCATCACAGCCTTATCTATTATATCGGCCATGTTGATTTTGTTCCTGAGAGCACGGTAGATGGATCGTTGACGGTAGGTGAGCTCGCAGTAAACATCCTCTTCGATCTTGTCGCCCAACTCGCTTTGAACATGTTTCTTGATACGCCTCAACATAAAGGGCTTGAGAATCATGTGCAAACGTCTCAATTGCGCTTCGTTGAGCTGTGTGTTACTCTGAGCGTGGCTTTCAATATCCTTCGAGAACCATTCACTAAACTCGTCATGGGAATCGAAAAGCGTAGGCATAATGAAATGCAACAAAGCCCACAATTCCTGCATGTTGTTTTGGATTGGTGTACCTGTAAGCAACAATCGGTTTCGGCAGCTGAAACCCAAAAGCGACTTCCATCTTGCCGAATTTGAACTCTTGATAGCCTGGGCCTCGTCCAAAATCATATATTGCCATTTAATCCGTTGAAAGTACTGAGAATCGAGCACTACTATTTGATACGATGTGACTAAAACGTGAAATGGCGCCTCCCTATTGTACGTCAAGTGTTTCCGGTCCCAGAACTTTCGGAGAATTTTCCTATCTTTGGTATTACCCCAGTAAGGCAAAACTTTAAGATCCGGAACAAATTTGGCTATTTCCTGTTGCCAGTTATGGAGAGTTGAAGCCGGAGCGATGACCAAAAATGGTCCCCAGATGTTGTGGTATTCCGCAAGATACGCCATGACGGAGATGGACTGTACTGTCTTTCCGAGACCCATCTCGTCGGCGAGGATACCGTTGATACCTTGTTCGTAAAGATTCACCAACCAGTTCAACCCCTTAAGCTGATATTCTTTCAGTTGGCAAGTGAGTAATTTGGGCTGGTCGATATAGATATCTCCCAAGCTGGTTGGGTTCTGGAAATTCATCTCATCGGAGTCGAGATTCATGTTGTTCAGAGCAGGAGCATCTCCGTCAGTGCCATTGAATTCTTGGGCTCGCTTCCGTGCCGCTTCAACAGCAAGGTGGGCGTTCGTCTTGGCCGCCGCCTTGAGGTCGGCATCATCCGCCTCGTCGAAATCAAGGTCTTCGATCCTTGTTACCTCCTCGCCAAGCTCGCCGTCGTCGACATGGGCTGCCGCAGCCGTTGTCGTTGAAGGTTGTGCGGGTGGGGCACCAGTATCTTTGTCCGTGGATCTCTCGACTTCGTCCGTCTTGATCTTCTTTCCAATAAAATGAGAGTAAAGTTCGGTTTGCGAAATCAAGAAATTCAACTTCCTAGCCTGTCTGCGGGATTCCCTCTCTTCTTCTTCTTTCTTAGCCCTCTCTAGAGCTTCCTTCTCTGCACGACGTCTCATGTCCCTCTCTTCTCTCTCGTTCCGTTTCCAGAAGGCTGTCATCTCACGCATGCTCTTCTTGGCGCGTGCTTGGACGTCTTTCGTATTCTTCGTCGTTCGCAGCTGCCATCTTCGAGCTTCCTTCGACGCCAAAAGCGATGTCTTTTTGTGATTTGACTGCTTGATAGAAAACGTATATTGCTGGTGCTTCGAGAGTTTTGGTATATCGCGTCTCGCAAGATCTCGCCAAATTTGTTCGTACATAGTGTTGTAAGCCTTGGAAGAATTCGGGATGACCGGCTCCGGGGTAGGTTCACGAACGGGCTCGGGTGGAGGGGGTGGAGGTCGAACTTCTGCGTCGGCCTTGAGTGCCGCAAGTTCTTTTGGATCATCAGTGCGCCGTTTAGGCTTCCCTGGCTTCTTCTTAACCTTTTTGGTCTCATCCTCGGGTTGCACTTCGGAGTCAACGTCGTCATATCCTCTAAACGTGAGCGTCCTCTCAATCGGTAGCAACTTGCCAGCTTTCTTGGCCTCCTCCATAAGCACTCGTTGCCGCTCTGCATTCTCAGCTGCGTCCTTAGCCGCTTGTTCTGCTTTAGCACGATGCTCTGATGCTGCCTTTGCTCGTCGTCGGATCCGTTGCATTTCCTTCTTGCGCTCTTTCTCTTCGAAGTCTTCGCGTCGTAGAATTTCTTGGTACGCTTCATCATGAAATTGTTGCTCGCCACGGATTCGTCCAGTCACAGCGGCCGCAGATACAAGTTCCTCTATTCGCTTGCTGAAATTGAGTCGTCGATGTTTGCATTGCCTGTCATCCGTTCGGGTAGCCTGTAGCTTTCTCTTGCGAGCTTTAGCCAGATAGAACTCTCTCTTCTGGGCGTATAAGTCAACATCTTTGGAGATATCATCCTCTGCATCGACGGCATCGAAGTCAACGATCGGCTGCGGGTTCTTATTGGCATTTTTGTCGGTCTTAAGGGGTTTGACCGGCGTGTCTTCATCGATATCCATCTTGGACTTGTCAGGGGAGTGATGTCGGGTTTGACGAGTGTTGGTGGGAGAGTTAGTGTTGGCCTGCACTCCGTCAATTGGCTGCTTTCGAACGTATTTGCGCTTTGGGCGTGTTACGGGCTCCGTTGGAGTTGCTGGAGCAGCGACTGTTGCTGCTGCAGCGATTGGTTGAGGTTGCGAAACAGGGGTTGGAGCGGGTTCCTTGGGTGCAGGTGCAGGCGGTGGAGTAGGATCCCGATGTTCTACGGGCGCAGGTGTCGGAGTAATGGGTTTTGGGGGCGGTGGAGAAGGTTCGGACGCGACAGGTGCAGGAGGGGGAGCAACGGGAAGCGAAGGAGGTGGTGAATGTCGCGGTTGAACTGTAGGTGGAGGACGCTCCTCGGATCCAGAGAGAAGGGCTGATATGGACATGGCCGACTTCTTAGCCGAGCCAGGTGTAGACTATCACACCACGAAGTTAGCAAGGGAAACAAAAAAATGGCCAAAAAAATAAAATTACGACGTGATATACGCGACGTTTGAAGGTAATGATGCGATGGGGCAACGTACGGTGGCATTAGGAGGTGATGAAGCCATGACGGAAGGGCGGTAAGGTGGACTCTGAAACTCGGGAGCACGCGGCGGATAGTTGGCATCCATGGAATGAACGGAAACTCTTCTAGGGCCACCGTTGACTGACGCCGGGGACATCTGCCGTTTTACATCGCCATGGGGAGTCCTGTATTCTGTTGGTGATCTGGGGGCCTGAGGTGGCGTTCGTGGTCTATCTTGTGGTCCCTCGGAATGCATAGGCTGTCGGGACTAGATGGCGTGCAAGAGAAAAAAGGGAAAGGATGCAAGGGTCAGCAGTGGCCAATTGAGCGATTGATGAACAAACCGGGGATAATGTGAATGTATATCCGTCGATGTATATGCGAAAGGTGCGTGAATTGGATGGTCGCGACAAAAAAAAGAAATTCAGATTGTTTGCTCAAACCGACGGGAGAAACCGATTGAGTGGAAGAGCGAGAGGAGAAGAGACGAGACTTTACCTGCTGAGTTGGTGACGTAAGGGAAGCGTATCGGGAGGAAGTTTGGGTCCAATCTCGCGGTGCCTCCCTTCCACCGACGGGATCGTAGTAATTGTTGTTATTACGTGTAGGAGCGGCGTTGTAAGGTCCCGGAGGGGGAGAGGAAGGCGAATAGTAAGGTTGCGATTGAGGAACCTGGTGGTGAGATTGGATGGGACTGTGTAATTGGTTGTAGCGAGAGGATGAGGATGAGGCCGAAGCGGATGTTGATGGTTGGTGATGGTGGGAAGGTTGTCGGGAGTCGTAGTATTGATGGTGGTGGTTGTTGTTGTTGGGAGGAGGATAGGAGGACGACGGGGTAGCGTGTGCCGGCGGAGGAGGAGAGCGGTGGTTGTTGTGGTTATGGTTGTGGTGGTGAGAAGAAGAGAGGGAGCGAGAGTGACCAGCGCTGTTGCTGTGAGAGTGGGCGCCGTGAGAGTGGGACTGGGAGGTGTGGTGGTAGGTGAGGTTGTTGGTGTTGTTGCTGGTGTTGTTGCTGCCACTGCCACTGCCACTGCCACTGTTGGTGGGATTGATACCGCCACTGGAGCTGCTGCTGCTGACACCGCCACTGACACCACTGCTGTACGATGGGTTCGAGGGTGGCGGATAACCAGGAGCTAGCTGCTGGTGCTGGTGCTGATGTTGGTCGTGATGGTGCTGTGGCTGGTGGTGATGTTGCTGTTGCTGCTGTTGCTGTTGATTCTGGTGGTGATGCTGCTGCTGCTGCTGTTGCTCGTGATGGTGAAGATGGTGATGGTGCGACGGAGGGTACGGACTGTTGTGATGGGATGAAGAAGAAGAGGACGAAGGATGATGTTGATGATGGTGGTGTTGAGGTTGATGAGGTTGATGAGGTTGATGATGGGTTTGCGATTGATCGCGAGAGGACGATGGATGATGGTGGCCAGGCGGAGGGTGGTGATAGGGCGAAGGCTCCATGGCTGCTGCTATCTGCGCTACTGTTGCCGTCGAATGAAAGTTGTAGCCAGCCCTGACGCCTTGCTCTCTCTCTCTTTCTTTCTTTCTTTCTTTCTTTCTTTCTTCCTCCCTCAATCACTCACTCACTAACTGACTTTCTCCCTCTCCGTCCTTTTCTGTGGTCCAGTCTCGCCTATCGGCTCTTTGGTGAGGTTAGGCCAGGTCGAATCAGGTGGATTCAAGATCAAAAGCTTGGTGTCTTTCGTTCTCCAATAGGACGAATCCGGTGAGGCTCTTTCGGATCGATGATGTTATTAATATGTAAGTGCCTATTCGGTCCTGGAGGATGTGTGTATCGGACGACAGAAGAGAAATAAACGTGGCGATGAGCGTGATAAATTAACGATTGACCTATCGATCGATCGATTGATTGATGGGACCCGACTGTTAACTAATGTCAGGAAAAAGTAAAGTAAGCAGGAATTAACGGATCCGTTTTTTTCGCTGTTCCTCTGGCGGATGGCCGACCCGTCGTCGCTTGATCCAGCAGTCGTTTAAGCTTTTCCCTTCTCGAATTTCCCCGTGGTTAGATCAATCAAAGAACCGGGAACCGGATATTGAAACAATCGGGTGCAATGGACTGATTGAAAAAAAAAAGTCTGAAAGGGACATAAAGCAACTTGCGCCAGTTCGCTCTATATCCATAAATCCAAGTCCAGGTTCAGGTCCAGGTTCAGGTCCCCGCCAATATCGCGCGGTATTTAAACTGTCGAATTCGCAAACACGTAACGTTGGGTATCTCTCTCGAATCGATCAGCTTGCTTTTGATTGTTTGCAGTCGGTTGGATGTCGACTACCACGAACACTGAACACGCATCGTTGTGGATTCTGATGCCTCTTCCTCGAAATTCCCGTCGACTAGGTCGTTTATAAATCAAACCCAATGATTTCGACCGATCCTCCTTTTTTTTGAAGTAAGTTATAACAGATTCCCAAGAGCAGAGTCGGGAAGATGCTGAGCAAGTAATCAAAAACTCGAGCGCTGTCGCTTTTCGGGCGGCTGAAAGGCCGCGGTAAACGTGACCAGGTGTCCGTGCCAGGCTTGGGCCTAACCAGGTACGTATCTACCGGTTTTTTTCCTTCTAATTTCACTTCCAAGGTCCCCGGAATATCCGTTCAAGACTAGACCTTTCGGTTGCAATGGATACGTTATCAGAGGGGACGGCCGGAAATACGTGTGTGAGAGAATATTAAAGATTGAAAAAGGAAAAGGAAGAAAAGAAAAAAGAAGACAAGAAAGAAGAATAGCTGTTATATGAGTATACACCGGATCAGAAGAGAGAGAGAAAAAAGAAACAGAAACACCTGGTAGCTTTAGCCCCAAGCCAGGTGTGAGACAGTTAAAATCGGGGTGCAGGACAGTTTGAACCTCCAATGCAGCTTGCTGCAGACAGGTGGGTATTCAACAAGAGGCGCGATTTAGCTATTGGTGGAATGCGTGATGACGAAAAAGGACGGTACTAGCTGCTCCCTTTGCTTTAAATTATAATTTTAGTTCACAGTCCTCTTTTCTTACTTCTTCGTCTTCCGAGCTAGCTAGCTCGTTCGTAACCTGTATGGGCACGGATGCAATGATGTTGGCGATGTGGGACAAACACTGATCGATAACCGGGACCCGCGAAGGCTAGTTAAAGGTTGGCATTTGCGGTATCGATAGTAATATCAATGAGGATAGGGAAAATGCTCGAAAGGGGAATTTACAGGACTTTTCTGGTCTAACATGTGGATACGTTATCATGTTCATGTTTCAAATTCATTCATTCATGCGTCCAGCTGATTGATTGATTGATTATTTTCCCGACAAATTTGCGATAGCGGAGAGCGTCGGTGGGAGGGAATAAGGAAATCCTCCTTCTCCTTCTCTCTTCAAATTCCTTCCATTCTCTCGTGTGCACAGCATGGATGCCAGCAGCAGTAGCGCATGGACATGGGGCCGCTTACAAGCATCTGTGCATGTTACCCAGGTATCCCACCAGATGGGACGGACAAGCTTTGATTCGACCGCCTCTTCATCCTCTTCATCCTCCCTCTTGTGATATTACGCAAAAGAAAAGTAATACTTCTTTTGAAACGGCGTGTTTACAAAATAATCATCACATTGTAAGCCCGATAATAGCCAGCCCTAGATGCATACGTTTTTCAAGCAGGTCACATTTCGTTTGATTAAAAAAAAAACGGCACGGTATCAGATGCTGTGCGAGAGATATTATAGCTTCGACATTACCGATGCAGGTTTTCATGCCAGATGGTCATCGGCCGGATCTCCCCATCCTACCTTTCCTTTTTGATTCTTCTTTCTTCTCTTTCTTACTCACATTTCCCTCCAGGTACCCATAAATTTGAACCCGCTAGCGTGGAACGGTAGCAGCAGTCTAAGCTAGCGCATGGGGTATAGAGGAGAGAAAAAAATGATAGAACAGAAAAAACACCCACACCTCGCCAGCTGAATTCAAGGTGGAGGAGGGGACCAGGAGGGTGTAGTTTGACCCAGCAGTTCGTCTCTGCTACCCGTCAAACCTTGCCCTGTTGGGTTGCTTCCTTTTCGGCAAGCCTGCTTTTTCGCCCGTCCGTTTTTAACGTTGACATGCAGAACTCGCATGTTCGGTCCCTGAATTAAGCTGGGGCCGCAGAATTATATCATCGTCATCGGCTTCATCCCGTGTGGTCACAAACTTCAGGTTTGTTTGAACCCGAGACGGTGTACGTACTGTGTGAATGATTTGTTCAATGGTCAGCTAGCTATAAAACTTGAGACTCCATCCATGAAAGCGAACTCGCTTCCAACAATCCGCGAAACATCGCGATTGGGTGAATGGCCACCCACAAGAAAATCCCACCCCAGGTCCCCTCGTTTTTTGGTGTGGTTGCGAAATTTAAGATTGATCACGATTGCGCTATCATACAAAGATTCGGGTGTGGGAAGACAAAAAAAAAGCTAAGGAACGCAGGCAAAAGCAAAGCACCACCAAGAAAAGGGAAGACCGGAAAGCTCGCAAAAGAAAAGAAAAAACAGCCCAGAGAAAATCTGAACCCACACAACAGAAAACGGAGATGTCGGATTTTCCTGCGCATACTGACGGCCGCGTCGACGGTTCCGGATAATCAATTAAACATAGGGTGTAAGAAAAAAACCCAACTACACACGTATCAATATCAGCTTGATCGAAAGGGGCTCCGCAGCTGATACATATTTCCGGCTCGAGGCTTTTAGTCCCTTCCATACGTAACCCCCCCACCACGACCGTTGAGGTAACTTCCAAGGCTTTTAACGAGACTTCCCGTTCGCTGGTGATGTTTTGTGGACGCCATAATTTTGGGCGAACAAGGGTCCCTTCACGGGTCATCTCCATTCGAACGAACGCGGATGACCTCGTGCCATGTTCCGTTATGTATCTATCTCGTATTCGGTAGGTGGAAGAAAAGGGGCAATCGGGATATCATCAACGCGACCTCTTCATGTTTCTTCCTTTCTTTTCAGCTCGGCCGGAGCTTTCCTGGTGTCTGGGCTTTCGCAGTCGGAGCCAGCAACCTTCAACGGCTGAAGCATGGACCTCGAAGATCCGAGATACACCCAAGCGAATGGTGTCACGTGATTGATACCAACGGCCATCCGTTCGTGGCCACGTGCATCAAGGCTTGGGTGTTCTTAGACCGAAACACTCTGAAGAGGGATCTGAGATGTCGGTTTTAGGGAGCTTTAGATAGCTTTTGGCAGTGTGTATGTCGTCAATATTCAATGGCCATAGGGTGCACCAGCTTGCACCTTTGGCAATCCGGTGGGTGTATGGATATCGATGGCTTTTGATAACTGCGGCCTCGGGATTGGTATCTACCAACAACAGGCGCCTGGCCTGTTTACATCGAAGGTACAGTAAGCTAGGGCGTCTAGCCAGAAACGCACAGCTCCTGGCCTGAAATCAATACCGTGGACTAGGACACCTGCAACATAGAACATGATCGATTGAGCATCACCTTGTAGCCTCGAAGGAACAGAAGTGAAAAAGATGCCGTTCCTCTTGAATGACGCGGGCGAAGATATCATCTAGCTCGCAAACCCAGCTCTAAAGAACACTAGTAGGTTTCTCAGTGACAGATGCCTCCTTGCCAATCGTGCACGTAGTGGTTGGAATGTGTATGTGTTGTTTTTGTTGTGAAATCGAGGGGGTGTAGACGTCTGCAGACAACTTCGTTTCTATTCACTATCAGACCAAAGGCCTTATTCGATTCTCTCTTACCTTTTTTTTTCACTTCATCTCTTTTCAGTTTTCACCATCTCTTCTTCACACTGTCTCACTGTTCCATCAACGAACAATCAAAGCTACCTCTTCATCATCACCCTTCATCATCCAATCAAGTCCTCCTACATCTAGCATCTTGATTCTAAACATTCTCTCCTTCACTACTTCTATTCCCTCGAGCTCACTATCTGTTGATCCAGAGAACTAGCTTTTTTACCACCTTGTTCGTGCATCTCGTTGCAATTAAGACAGCTTCTTCACCAGCCGTTGCAACGTCGACCTCACAATCCGACGCCTCACCCTCGCATCAAGCCTGCTAGATACTTTCAAGACCTTGATTACCATCTCTCGAGTCTGCCAAAGCATATTGCTCTCTTATCTCTTCTCGATACACATCAATTTTCGCTGGTGTGACAGTCCGCCCCTGCTTTTACGCTTCAATTGAAGGTTTTGTACACATCTTTACAACAGACCTTTAACGACCGGGTTTCCCTCCTGTCCTTCACGAACAACGACCGATTCTTTCTCGCCTCGACAGAAAAGTCTTGGTTGTTATCAGAATTCTGCCTACCTGCCTATTCGCTATCTTACCATTTTCAGCGATTCAGCATTACCACTCTCCGGAAACAACATCTCGATCTCCTGCTCATCATCACGAGACAGGTCCCTCCGCCGCACAAACAGGATAAGTGCTTTCTATTTCTTATCACAAACCGACCAAGGAGTGTCTGCAGCTTCAAGAAGCCAGATTCTTTCTCATTACCTCCACTAGCAACAGTTTTAGCATCACGTTGCAAATACCTTCGTTTCAAGGACCTCAAACCTCTACTCGATCGCACCAGAACTCCACCCTTAGGATCTCAGCACAAGAGAATATATTATCAGAATGGAACACTTCGAAGGATCACCAGCTTTTTCAACAGAGGTCAATTCCTCCACGATGCCCGCGGCCGAGGGTTCGCAGACCCCGAATATGATGAACAGTGGAAACGGGGAACCACAATCTACACCACCAATGCCTTCAGGAAGTGGCTCTGAACCATCACCAAGATCAGATCAGGCTGAATGCGGAACATCATCGCCAGCGTTTATAGATGTCAGCCCGGTAGGATCACAGTACTCGATTGGCTCTGAAGTACCTCCTCGAGGACTAAGACTCCTGGAGAAGCTAAAATGGGCACAGGGAGCCCCGCCCGTTGAAAAAGAGAAGAAGACAGAAAACCCGCCGAACCCGCCTGCCCCTACGTCGCCAGTGTCCACAATTCCCAGTCCTGTCAATTCAGATTATTCAGTTGATTTTCAGGCCGTCCCACGAGGCTTAAATCTGAGAGATAGACTCCAATGGGCCAAAGCAAACCCATCAAATGCAGAAAGGAAGAAGAGAAAGCGATCATCGAGCCCCGTGGCTCCAAGACCACCACCTCCCCAACCGTGTCCAGATCCGAGAAGGTACGATCAAGATGAGGTACCCTATGAACGACCAAGCTTGCCGGAGAGCCCTCCCCAGATGAACTTTTCAGAAGCTATGTATGCACCTTTGAGAGGTGGCCAGAACACAGGGACAGATAGTGGCCGTACGACACCACACATGTTGCGGATCCCGCCTGAGGAGCCACCGAACGTTCACCCAGATGATGAAGATGTCAGCTCGGTCAGAAAGGGGCAGCATTATTCGCCCCAGTGGACAAAATCTGAGTCGCCGAAAGAAAAGCCTATTTCCCCTCCTCCATTCACCATATACGTTGATGATCTGACGCCGACTTCTTCTAAGAGGAAGCGACAGCTGGTCGAAGAAATTGTGGAGGATGGAGAGGAGAGACCAAGCCTTGAGTCGCCAGCAGCCGAAGAGGTAGGAGAAGCACAGGGGCGACCTGGCTATTCACTACCTGTTATTCTCCATACCGAGGATCCGAGCCCTCGCCCAAGAAAGAAACGATATTTGAGTCCGACTTCATTTTCTGATTGCTCGAGTCCCCCAACACCAGTTTTCCACCCGTCGCCGGCACGAGGTGAGAGTGAGGAGGAGAAGAAATTAGAAGTAGAAGGGAAGAAGGGTGATCCGGCTATTATGCAGTTGGGTACCCATAGAGAGGGGGGGAGGGCCGCCGAGAGGAGTTTGGCTATTGTGCAGTCAAACCCTCACCCATGCCGCCCACGTACATACGGCGAAATCCGTTCGAGAAACTCGGGCATTATGCAATCGAGGTCTCACATTGGAGTTTTAAAGAGGACGGGATCAGTTCCGGATAATCCGGCCATTGCGCTGTCGGATGCCCGGCCCCAGCTGGAAAGAATCACGGGAGAGAAGAAGTCTGAGAGGATCCGAGCAACCCCCCCACCCGTCATCGAGGACTCGCCTTGTTCAAGTCTAGCACCAGCTCGCGGAAGGTCCCCGTGCCCGACACCAAGACCCATGCCATGGCCCAAGAGGCACATTTTAGATCTGTCGCCGTATCTTACGGCTGATAGAAATACAGATGAGTCTATTCGGCGGCAGCGTTTAGGAACGTCGTTTGGGAGGCGCCTGTTGGGTGCCAAGATGAAGCAGATGGGTCAGTTGAAGGATGGGTCGGAGAGTTCGAGCACCGAGGGTGAGAGGAAGCCTTCGAGTATCCTCAAGCTGTTCGAGTTTCCTGAGCTTTTTGCCAGGATCTCGAACAAATTGAGTGAGAAAGATTGCCTGAATCTCACTTCAACGTGCAAGGCTCTCAGGGAAAAGAAGGGACAGGTTTGGGATATAAATGCGCATATGGCGCATTTCTTGAAGAGGCCCACGGAATTCAGGTCGCTGATGGCGATGCATGGCGCCGTTGTTAGTGGCAGCGACGCTTTGCAGTTCCTATCACGCGAACGCTTCGCGAACAGTGACTTAGACGTTTACGTCGAAGTCGGGGGGTTGAGGGGGTTCAAGAAGCACCTGGAGGAGGTGGAGGGTTACAACTGGGTGCCTTACGACTGGCAATCCGATGAGATCGAGGAGGCGATTGTTGACCGGATTCTAGACACTAAGGACTACCAGAAGTTGGAGAAGAGCAGTAGATTGTCGGAGGAGAGCAAGTTGGGATACCTGGCCCGGTACGAAATGAAGACGTTGGAGGGCGTCTTCCTCTTTCAGAAAGGCAAAGCTGGAGACCAGTCATTACGACAGGTCCAGCTGATCGTTACCCAGGGACCCCCGATGTATGCGATCCTTTCCGACTTCTACGCCACCCACCTCTTCAATGTGTACGATTACAAGTGCGCATACAGTCTATTCCCCCAGGGAACCTTTGTGGAGCGTAAAGCCTACAAGACCCAGGCCATGACGGCCAAGGTAGTCCGCTGTTGCAGTAAGTACGAACAGCGAGGATATGGCATCCAAGACTACACCGATTGGAAGGGCAAGAGCACGGCGGAAGGGAAGGTTGGCGATGTGGTGTTCGAGGTTCGAGACCACCGGGAGATTCGCAGTTCCCGACGTGTCGGGGACGGTTTCTCCTGGTGTCTCGACCTCGACACCACGGGGGTTGATGTCCCAGGACATCCCCCCAGTTCCCTGCTCGAGTACACCACCTTCGGTATGGGGGGGACTGATAAGAGGAGGAACATGTATGGGGAGGTGAAGGAGTCGGTGACCCCATACGTGAAGGTAAAATGCGCACCGATCAAGTCGGAATACGTTGGGGCAGACTTGGTTGTTGATACGTTGGGAGGGGAGTGGGAGGAGTTCCTGTCCGAGACGCTACGGATGGTCATGAGGAGGGGCACCCAGGCGGGATATAGGGCGGATATCCCCCTGTGGTATGACATGTTCCAAGCGCGCCGGAAGGAAGTAGAGGGGTTGAGGGGGAGGCTGGGGAGGGTGAAGGAGAAGGTGTGGGGTATACTTCGGGGGTGGGGTTTGTAGGGGAGGTGTGTGTGTGTGTGTGTGTGTGTGTGTAGGGGTGTAGGTGCTGGATTGAGGGGGAAGACGGTTGTTCTGCGTCGAAGACGAAACCTTGGGAGTAGTTACTTAGTGTAACTTACAACCTCGGTGAGTCTTCCGCAGCAACTAGTCGGGGGGCAGAGTTGGAGATGGAGTGGTAGCGAAATGTGTTCTTCGTTGAAGATGACGACTCGAGGATTCAGTTATTTAGTATAACTGGCCTCCTGGCTGAGTCTTCCGGAGTTCACTTTTTGCTAGATAGGTTTAGATAGTAATAGAGGGCCTGGTCATGATAACCAGAAGAGCTCAAGTTTCTGTCTAAGATTACGTTTTCAGTTTTATCTCTCGTAGCTTTCTAAAACTGCATGCTTCCTTCGTGATATATAATAACATGGAATTGGTTGTAAATTCGGTAGTACTATTATTTAACTACGGAAGTATCTATACTATAATTTTAGAAGTCTGGCAACCATCTCGTAGTATACTATCCATGCTATATATGGCGGCTATTTATACTATAATATTCCCTAATTAAAGCCACTCTAAGAAGGCAAAGTATCTAAACAAAATAAACCACACCTATGAAGAGCAAAAAAAAAAAGAATTTACGAACTCCCCGTCACCGTAGCCGGACAAACAACAATAGCCGGCGTACTCATTGTCACAGCCGGCTCCCACACCTCCTGATAACACACCGTCTGCACCGTAGTCTGCGAAATAGTAACAACGCTAACTGTACTACTGACCACACTCAAGCTCGTAATCGTCAAGGTCTCAACCCCATTCCCCTCCAAAAGGGTACTACAAAACGACGTAAAATACGCAGGAGAAGCATCGACGGCCGAAAACCACCCGGTAGGCGTAGGGACCACGGTGATATCGTCGTAATCCGTCGTACTAACGGGTATGGTAATTGTGGTTGTTCCTACGGTGGTATTTCGAGGGAGGATGAAGTTTTTGACATCGCGGGAGTTTATGCTTTCCCTGTCGGTTCGGGTTGCACCATCGTTGGAGTTTGTGGAGGAAATGACGCCGGAGACGGAGATGGAGGTTATGCTTGGGACTACTTTGTAGATTGTGGGGGTGCAGTCTTGAGTTGTGATATCGGAGATTGTAGAGGCGAGGAAAGAATAGCACCAACATGCTGTGGCGAAGGAGTTCATTATACCGGTTGTTGAGTATGCGAGGGTGTAGTTTAATGCATTACATCCAATGACGTTCGGAGAGAGGGCTGTAGCCGTGACGGTTGGGAGTTCTGTGGTTGTTACCGTGGTGCTGATGAAAGTCGTCGATGGGGTTGGTGCCGTTCTGTCGAGACTGAGACTCGCAGTTGTGCAGTTCAAATCGGGGTTTTGCTGGATGTAGTTATCTGGGTTATAGGCGAGGATGAGGGAGTAGATGCTACTAGCTGAAGTGCTAGTGGTACTTGGAGGACAGACGACGAATGTTGGGATTGTGACCCCAGCGGGGATGAGAGTGTCGCCGTCTACGGCTGCTTGGAAGTTATCGCCGTTGGAAATTTGACGGCTGGTCTTCGAGGAGGATGTACTGGGTGTATCTATGACCGTGATCTTTAGGTAGTTTCCTGTGACCTCTGAGACTAGGAGTCCAGTGTCGTTGATGTAGCGATAATACGGCGGGTTTGAAGTTATGTCGATATATGCATATCCATTCCCGTCTTCTTCAATATAGTATCCCGCATCCGCGGTATCAAAGTCTACTTGAATCGGGAACGAAGTCAAAGTCTCTGTTGGAGTCGGAGTAACGCTTACCACCGACGAAGACCTGGAGATGTAATTCGACGTATGCGAGGATACGGCTGTACTTACCGGGACGGAGGTAACAGGTAACAGTCGAACGGAGGCACAAAATGCAGGATCGACCACGTTAGAATTTTGACTGCCCAGAAGGAATTTTTCGACATTATAGGTTGCTTCTAATTGCCATGCTTCCACCCCAAACTCCGGAATATTGAATTTACACGCCATGAAACCGAGGTTGACGGCGTTGTTGCTTTGGTCTAGAATCTGGAGCGGGATAGTAGGCGCCTTCGGGCTTCCATTCCAGTTTGTGAAAACGTTTGCTCCGGATGAGGCTTCCTTGGCTCCAGCGATTATGGTATCGTAACCATTACTATTTTGTTCTAATAGTCTCTTTCTTTTTGATGTTTGCGAATCAAGGGGGGAGATTCCAAGCCTGAGACCGGTATTGTCAAAGATTAGGTTTCCGTCGGAGTCGATGAACCAGCCCGGGATATGAGGACCGGGGTAGAGGACGACGTAGTCGCCGGCGATGGCGAGGTATTGCGTTTCTATCAGTTCTGTGACTACATTTGCGGTTTGAACTTCAATTGCAAAGGGGCCCTCAAGGGTTGCAGTCGAAGTTGGAGATGGAGCTGGTATCAAGATTGTAAGTCAGCAAAAGACTTCTTAATATAAATAATAGGGAGCAATATGACAAAGAATAAAAACTACCTCCAGTCATAGACCCGATCGAAAACATCGACCGGTAAACATTTTCGCAAAAATCCAAAGGCTGTGGGGTACATTGCCTTTCCCGTGGACCGTTCAATGTAACTACAGGATAAACCCAGGTGGTCTCGGTTATAGTCGTGGTGGGACCAAACTTTGAACGACTTGAGGAGTCAGGCGTAGGATCTGAATCCTTTGCAAGGACCGTCTGGCCTGCTATTAGCCCGAGGTATAGAAAATTAAAACTCGCTGAATTCCACATGTTTTGGCTAGCTGTAACGTTGATCTATTTTGGTTGGTAGGTTTGGATTGAAGCTAATTCGATACCGACGGGGTGAATGAATGGTATACATCAACGATGATAATACAATAGGAACAACAACTTGAATCTCCCGAGGAAGCATGCGCGTCTAGGGCTACTTACCCTCTGCCATCCAAACATGAGATTCCATGAAATAGTGGCCATCTCGCGTGGTCTCGTCTCAAATCGACATGTCTACTCCAGCTAAGCATAGGTGTTGCAACACGAGTTCCATTGTTGGATTTTCGTGCCCAAAAATTGTCGGGTTTACCGTTTTGGGGAATGATTGGTCGTTTGGAGAGATCTGATTGGCCTAATTCTTGGTGAGAATGATTGGCTCTGCGCGGGAAGATCAGGGACGATTCGCTCATGGCGGCCACGTGGAAGATGTCCCAAATTTAAATCTTTTAATCCTTTATGGTACAAAAACTTACGATTTGGTGACTATATAACATGTATAGTATAGTGCTTTTAAGTGAATCATTCGCTATGCTAGTAATCATGCAAGCGTTCCCAGGCTACTTATAACGGCTGCCATACGCAAGGCCGTAATTGTTGTTCCTGAAAGCCAAGTTGATATCGGAAAATAGTTACTCACCTGGGTAGGATAGGTGGCGCAATTGGGGTGGAGGAGATATACAGAGGTAAGTTCTGGCTATTTCCGCAAGGCTGCAGGTCTTACTCCAGCGGAAATTGTTAGGCCTTAAATATAAACATTATAATGAGAGTGAGATTTTTCTTCCAATGTCTTATACATACTTCCCGATATCTTACAAGCCTCTCACGTCAATAGAATTCCAATCCATTAATGACCAATCGAAATCACCCGCTTGAAAATCCATGGCTCCTTCCTGTCCGTCATATCCAGGAATCCCAATTCCCGTGGGGCCTCCAAGAATACTGTCACTAACGTTAATCCCCCCTGTAGTTGGTGCGAGAAGGCACCCTATATTCGTCATCCCAATTTTATCATTTTGCTCACTATTCCAAAGTTTCCCGAAATGAGCGGACATATGGGTTAATTTTTCATGAATCCCGACAAGAATTTTAGGTAGCGGCTCCGGAGATCTACTCTCTTCTTTGAACAGCTTTTCTCTAGCCTCCCATGCTCCCAAGACAATGGCCGAGAAAAAAACGAGCAACGGCCCGTATAGTTTCATTGTACCTTTCATTCTTGCTTCGTAATTTTCGCTCATTATCTCCCAAGCTTTCTCGGCGTATTCTTCTGTTGGTCTCTTTTTTAAACTTTGAAGAATGTGGATGTAAGCTGGGAACGGGAAGTGGAAGTTAACAAACCACCGATAGCACTTGATTAATGGGGAGCTCATGAGTTTTGTGTCGCATTCAAGCATTTTGAGTGCGTAAGAGACTGCGGTGCCCCGATGGAAATCCGATTGTTGCTCAACGGCTGAATATTTTGTGTAATGCTCGATCAGGCGGTTTTTTGCGATAGACCCACGAGCCATCCAGATCGTGATAAATTGGGTTGGGATTTCTGGATTACAGAAGGCTAGATACTTCTCTTCTATAGTCTTTTCAAGAGTTGATACTTCTCCACCATTTGGAAGTGAGTTACTTGGTATCTCTTTCATTATATTGTTCAAATGGGCGTTCGTAAACTCGAGTTGAAATGGACAATATCGTATAAAATCCGCAATCTCACTACGAACGACAGCGAAGAGAGCTTCAGTCGGCCTATTGTGAATAGTCGGGGGCATTTTCATTTCTGGTTGGATTTCAAAATCGTTGGTGTTGGTGGGAGGTTTGCAGTCCCATATTGGGGATAGGAAGGTGGTCTTGTGATCGATGGTTTCGCAGACACGGTGGTCGAGCATCAGGAGTGCCCACCATAGTCGTCGACGCATCTCGGCTTCTAGGGTGGTGTGTTTGGCGTATGTCGATTCGCTATGGATACCCATTCTTTGTGCCGCACACATGGCAACTGCGAGGAGAGAGGATAGAGACCGCGGGTCTGTTTCGGGTTTGACGGACACCTAAGCCAAAATATTAGTATCTCAAGTGTAATATATATCTTCTGCGCTCCCTATAAAACTAACCAAATAGAGAAACAATGCTGTCAGGCAATCGCGGTCAGTCGTTCGCAAGAACTCGCACTTTAAGAGAGCCTGCCGGCAAGGAAACTGGTAACTCCTCGAAAGATCATTCTTCGAGATTCCAAATAGCGCTGGGCACTCCTCCTCGGTGAGACTGGATATCGCTACACAGTAGATGCTAAAAAGTAGAGCCTCCAATGCGGGACTGACACTCGACAAGTCTCCAATGGCGTTGATAATTCGTGTTTGTAGCGTTGGAGTGTGTGTTACTTTGAGCATAGGGTCCACATTCTCTAGGTATATTTGCCAGAGCTTGAAGATATGTGCCTGGGTGGGGTGTAATGTTGAAATATCGATATTTGGATTCAAAGAGCCGAATAGCAATGGGTCGTTACTCCCCATTTCATACATATAATCCCACGCTTTCCGGATGTCACCGCCGTGAACATTGCCTCTGTCTTGGAATAGGCCCTCCTCGTTTTCGTCATCCTCGGAACTTCCTTCTATAGACTGTTCTTGTTATTAAAGGTTTCGGTGTTACAAAATCAAAGGCAAGTACCTACGCTTTGTCCCATAGCATGCCAAATATTACTAGAACTAGAAGTTAGAAGTAAAACACTTGGTAATTTGACTTCTTATGCTTAATTCAATTATTTTTTTAGCCATAATATTTAACATACCGTGGTTTACCTCCAGATCGTTTAGCAGCTGGAGACCCAAAACCCTCATCACTTGGAGAAGCATCATCAGTTTGAGGTGTATGCATCTGCTCCACAGGGCTTCCATGCAACGGCTGAAATCTAATATTATGTTGTCGCAAAAGACCTTCATAATAACGAATCCGATCCAACAGCTCCCGTTCAGGAAACCTTCGACGCCGCTGACGTTGCACAAGCCCTGCAGGAACACATTGTGCGCCAGCTCGCCTACAATGGAAACATGGAAACTTGCGGTCGCACTTGACTTTGCGCTGTTGACAGAGCAGGCAGGCAAGTACGCGCTGGGCTTTTACCGACGGAGTGGATGCTTCTGGGGCCGACATGGTATCTTCCGGGTGGCTTTCTTGAGAATTATAATCCGGTTTATGAGTTTGGGAGTTTTTTTGGATTGATATTTGAGGGTTTCTCAATGCTGTCGGGTGTTCGAGGAGGGTTGCCAAGACTTTCGGGGTTTTCTATTTCCCGGTGTTGGATTGTGCTGCAGGTAAGGTTCGAGGTACAAGCTGGCGGGCTTCACTAAAACCCGAGGTAGCGCGAGATTAGGAAACGTATGAAGGCAACTATTGAATATCGATATATCCAGGAAATTTAGAAAATATATGATTCTTTGCTAGTGTATATAAATTAGTTAATCATCCCTTCTACCCTCTGCCAAAAAGACTATTAGAATATTTTCACTTCCTATCAGAACTTTCAAGCACTTGAATTCTATAACATAATCTACAAGTTACTTTGGTCCAGAAGATTACCCTGCATAATTTTAGTCACTTCACTGATCTTACTGTACCATTATATATTAGCCCTGAAGTTTGTCCGGGAGCACATATTCAGCGATGGCTTCCCAAAAGCCTCCAACTTCCCAAACTCCTGATTCGAGCTTCGTGGATGCGGCAAATGCACTTGAAAGCCATGCAGACGAGAAAACCGACAAAGCCGAAACCGAGCCACAGGAAAAGCAGTCGAAAGCGAAAACAATCCTTGTTTTCGTTTCTGTGTTTTTGAGCATGTTTCTGGTAGCATTGGATAGAACAATTATATCTACGGTATATATATACACGAAAAAATAGCTTGACATATAGTTTTTGGGCATAATTGGCTAATATTTTATATTATAAACTAGGCAATACCTCAAATAACGGACGAGTTCAATTCTATAACCGACGTCGGTTGGTATGGAAGCGCATATTTATTAACATGCTGCGCTTTTCAATTATTACTCGGAAAAGTGTATACTTTATACTCGATCAAAGCTGTCCTGATCGGCAATATCTTACTCTTCGAAGTTGGTTCTGCAATTTGCGGAGCAGCGCCGAATTCCGAAAGTTTTATTGTTGGAAGAGCAATATCAGGGATTGGCGCAGCTGGAATATTCGCAGGAACGGTAAGTTTCATTAAATGGAGTAATCTCGAATACGTCTATCTCAGAGCAAGCTAATAAGTATGATTTACATAAATAGGTCGTATGCATAGTACACACCGTACCCCTTCACAAACGCCCGCAAGTCCAGGGCTTATTCGGTGCTCTGTTTGGCTTGGCATCAATTGTCGGACCAATAGTTGGTGGAGCGTTTACTTCTCACGTATCGTGGAGATGGTGCTTTTATATCAATCTGCCTCTTGGGGGCGTATCGCTTCTTGTGATCCTCTTTTGGCTTCATATTCCGGAACAGGATACTATGAAGCAGTCATGGGCGGAGAAGTTACTTCAATTAGATGCCATTGGTACTTTGATGTTAGTCCCCGGAGTGGTTTGTCTTGTGTTAGCTATGCAGTGGGGTGGGCAGAAATATGAGGTAAGTTCTAGGAGTAATATATATTGCTTTTTAGGTCGAGGGAGTTTAGACTAATATGACTTTAGTGGAGTAACGGACGAATTGTAGCCTTACTCGTTCTCATGTCAGTGCTTCTGATTGGGTTCGCCACTGTCCAGGTACTACTCCCAAAAACTGCAACATTACCAATCCGTATTTTCAAACAGAGAAGTGTCGTCTCGGGGTTCTGGCAGACATTATGCATTGGGTCGAGCATGTATATTTTCGGTAAGTATAAAGTTATAAAATAAATCCATTTCGGTACATTAGCATACTAACCTGGGTAAAAAAAAAATAGTTTACTTCCTCCCACTTTGGTTTCAAACAATCAAGGGAGTCTCCGCCGTTGACTCTGGAATTCGAATACTCCCTTTCATGCTATCCATGGTAGTTGGTTCGATACTTGGTGGTGCAACTACACCACGAATAGGATACTACACCCCCTTCGCTATCGTAGGGTCCTGTATTATGGCTGTCGGCGCCGGTCTCCTAACAACTCTCCAAATCGACAGCGGACCAAGTCAATGGATTGGCTACCAAGTAGTATACGGTCTCGGCATGGGGTTATGCTTCCAAGTACCAAACTTAGCAGCACAAACGGTGCTACCGAAGCAAGACGTGCCAATCGGGATAGCCCTCATGTTTTTCGGGCAACTACTGGGGGCGGCAATTTTTGTCGCTGTAGGAGAAAATGTACTTGGGAATCAACTAGTGAGTCGGTTAAGTGGAGTGCAAGGGATTGATAGAACATTGATAACGGAAGGGGGAGCTACGACCCTTTTAAACGGATTGGACACGGAGCTCCGAGAAGTAGTGCTAGCTGCATATAGTGAAGCGCTGAGGAGGGTATTTCAAGTTGGATTGGCGGTGACTTGCCTCGCTGTTATTGGAGCAGCGACGCTGGAATGGAAGAGTATATTAAAGCCTCAAGGAGATAATGATGCTAATGGCCAGATGAAGAAATCCGAGGATCTAAACCAAGAAGCTTAGGCTCAACAGCACCTTACGAGGCTGGTACAGGAATATCATACCAGTGTTCATTGAATAGACTAGTTGTAATTTGTTCATAGATTTTAATACTTTCAATCTTCATGTATATATATAATAGCAGGCGTCCTACTACGAAAGATTTTAAATGTAAAGATAATTAACTCGAAGAGCCTATGACATATTCATATAATCATATAGGTTGTATTCGGGGCGTTCAAGTGTTCTAAGTGTATCTATACCTCAGGAGTCCTTGGTGAGGTTCTGGGATTTGACATTATCTTCGAACGTTATGTACAATAGCTTGGATGAACTTCCATCAAATCAGGAGGTTTCATGGTGTAGTTGGTTATCACGCGACCTTAACACGGTCGAGGTCTTGAGTTCGATCCTCAATGAAATCATTCTTTTTGCCATTTTTTTGGCCGGCCTGTCCACCCCCAGCTCTTTTTTTTCCCGTTATCAAAAAATGGTAAGAATTCGACAGCGGATAGAAACTAAAGATCCAAGGATCCTCGTAATATTAGAGGTTTAAACTTTTTCCCGTTTTTTATTTGCACCACCCTGTTCCAACTGTTACCGTCGATTGTTGGGAACTGAAGTTTTGATAGGCTGCAGGAGAGCTGGAGGGAGCCTGTGCGTTGTGTGTGGTATAAACTCCCAACCAGATCCCCTGAGCTGGAAGTCAGCCTCAACTTAGTCTTCGTGGAACGTCATATCGACGTGCCTCAACCTCTCTGTAGGACGACATAACAGTAAAAAGATGGAGTCGCCCGGTGAAAAAGTAGATACAGTACCTGCTGAGGTCACTCCCACAGACACTCCAGCTATAAAACCCGAAGATACCTCCACATCGACAGCAGCTACAAACACAAACGCGCCGTCTTCGAGCTCGGAAATTGATTATGTCGCTTGGGACGCCGCTATAGTCGCCGCAATAACATCCCTCCCAGAAGCCGACCTAAAATCACGATCCCAGCAATTTCTGTCAAAACACCCAACGGGGTTGTCTACGTTCCGGTCTACACTATCCTCTACTCCACTTGCAATCCCACTTGCTCCGTTCCAGCAGCATCCGACTTTCCTACTCCGGTTCCTGCTTGCGGAATGGCGCGATGAAGAACTTAAACAGTTTCGCACCGACTTGTCACTGATTATTTCGAAATCCTTGGAGCGGGTTGTTGCTACCCAGAAATGGCGGTCTGGGGATGATGAGTGCTGGACGTTGTTTGGACATAAGGATATGGACGATATGTACACCAATTTCACGCATCCTGAGGAAAAAGAGGAGTTTATACATAAATGGTTCTTCCAAGGGTTCTACGGTGTGGATAAATCGGGCCATCCGGTGCACTATGAACTGCTCCCGAATAGTTATCACGAGGAGTACATGACACCATTGATCATTCGACGAATTCTAAACAACGAGAAGACGCTCAGGGAGCGGGTGCTCCGTTACAATCCACCGTTGGGAACTGCGACCCAAGAACAACTTTCGAACCCAAAGTTGGGGGTAACATGGATTCTTGACGCTCGCAAGATATCCATGTGGGTCGTTCCACAGGTTTACAAAACAATGACGGGAATGATTTCTTATTCGAACAAATATACTTCGGCGCATTATCCGGAACAAGGGTATCGGGCGTATGTGGTGAATTTGGGAAGTGTTCTCGTGAGCTTGTACAACGTCGCGATGAAGATTATGCCGGCGCAAACGCAGAGGACGACGAACTGTTACGGTGGGAGGGACGTTTTGGATGATGTTGTGGATGGGGATGTACCAGGGATGTTTGGGAAGGGGGGTTACAAGAATGTAGAGGGATTGAGTGCTGATGAGAAGAGAAGACAGTGGGAGATGGGAGATGCGGGTCCATGGGTTGAAGTTGAGGCTTAGAAGACTACTTGAAGTTTTCCGGAAGGGTTTGGTAATGTAATGACTGGTGGGTCGTGCCTCTAGCTATGTGTTTTTCGGATCGTGGTTTGGAGAGGTATCGACTAGTAATTGGGCGTATATCGGATCGGTATTCTTAGGTAAAAGTTGTAAAAATAGCCCCAAAGTTCGCTTGGTATCGCTGGACTATGTAATGTTAGAGGATAGTTGGATCTTGAGGTTTTGGATATAGCTCGAGAACTGATTTCTAGAGTGGACCCACGTGCTTCATTGCAAGTCTTGGATTGGTCGGAAGATGTTGTCGACAGGGGGGCCTTGGAGGATCGATATCTCGAGCTATCGAGCCGCATTCGAATATTCCCTTGAAGAATTAATTCTCGCGCCCTTTTCAAGATATCCCCACAAGACTCCTGAGGCCCGCACAACGGGCGTTTTGTATGCATCGAAACTCAAATCACAGCCGCATTGTAAGGATTGATATGGTGTGCAGCAATAGCCTAAGTATTCACATACTTCGGAACAATCATTCTCCCGTGTATAACTTCATGATATCGGTTATTGAATCAATTCGGCGACTGTTGCCAAGAATAAACTGTATACGTGGAATCCAACCTCCACAGATCCCTCCATAAAAAACAAAAAAAAGGCCCTCAAATGTATAATCCAGAGACGCTATACAGGAAGTGGTGGCTTGGGGCATCCTGCACCTACCTTGACTCGACATCTGAAACCACATTCTAAACCTTCGAATTGTCCCAGCAGAATGCAAGTTCAGACGAGTTTCCTGCCAGAACCCGCTTCGCCTATCTGCGGAACACATAGTTTATTTTGAGAACATCTTTCTGTTTTCTAGCTAGGCAGGCGACCCTCCCAGGTGGCCTGAAGCAGTAGCGATCGCACGATACGACTGCCTAAGAACGTTTGCCCCGCCAGTTCAACCACACGCACCGTGCACCGCCCTACGGGCTATCAACGGTTCACGGGGACGTCAACATTAACTACCGGGAAAAACCACAGCCAGCTATCAATCCCGTAGGCTGATGACTTATCTATGAAGTATTTGGAAATATATCTAGCCTGTTAATCCCTCTTCCTATAGCACGTTGCAGTGATCACACCCATGGCATGATCAGAAACATTTCGTCAAGCTCGTATACCAGGCACAAGTTTAGGCGAGTGGATGGTTAAAAAAGGTATCGTGGATGGCCGGGTGGTCCCACATGTGCGGTCTACCTGCAAGTCGCTCCTGTAGGGATAGCTTTTCGAGATGTCCCGATAGTCCATTTCCTGGCTGCATGGGCTTTGGGGACTTTGAGGTGTTAATGGAACCCTGGAACCTATTGTGGCGGCTCTAAACGAACTGTGGAGCATATACTACGTACCTAGCGCTCATGACCACGATCGCGCGAACCTGAATTAACCTTTAGGTTGGTGGAAATGGCTATTATATAAGAATCGTGATGGGCCAGCATATCGTTATTCGATTTCCAAGATATCTTGTCTAGCTTTCTCTAACGTTGAATACGTCGCTATTCGGAATATAGTAAGATTAAACCAAAGACGCACGCCCGGGATATCGATATCACAATTCCAAAGAATCCCATCTGCACGGTTCCACTTTTTTTGCCCGGCATTTCTCGAGTTTTTGAACAAGCATCTATTCCGAAGTGGTCTGAGCCTGACCCGCACAGGTGCCAACCATTGAAAAATGCCACCAGTACAACACACATTCGGCACAACAGGCAATGCGCCTTCGCATCCTGGCGCTGGTGCTACCCAAATGCCCCAGTCTCCAAACAATAACCCGTACTTCTCTCAATCTACACCAGTTCCTCCTCCACCACCACCTCCTCCTGGAACATTTGAGGTAGAAGCACCGCGCACATCTTCAATTGCACCAAATCCATCAGTTTCTCCAAATCCATATTCCCAGAATTCGTATAATACACAGAATACGTATTCTCAGAATCCGTATAATCAATACGATAGCCTGCCGCAGCCGCAGGAACCTATACCGGCGTATACACGATACGCGCAGAATGAGTCGCCGGATTTATTGGCCGCGAGGAGGGAGTTTCTAGACGTCGATACACAGATTCAAAATGAAACGACTGAATTAAAGTATGCTCTAACATCAAATCCAATATATATTCTGATACAGAGTCCAAATTACTAACATAATCCCTATACAGCCACCGCCTAAATAACGCAAACGAAGACCCAATAATCATAAATTCCCTCCAAGACTCTATCCGCAAACTCTACCTTCGCAAAGGCGCACTTATGCAAAGAATCCAGGACCTCCAAGACCCTAATTCATACGCCTTTCAGCAATCACAAGCTATGACAGTAAACCCAACGAATCAAACGCCATTAATGTATGATAATGAAGCACAGGACAGGAACCGAGCCCTCACGCTGGCGAATTACACGGTTACGTCGAGGGATAGGATGAAGGGTGTTGCTTGTATTATTATTTTGTTCGTTGTTTTGGTAATTATTATTATTGGGCTGGTGGTGAAGAAGCGGCATAGTTAGGTACATATTTAATGACGTGGGAGAACGGTATAACGAGGTTCCTTTTAATGTATAACGGTCCTTTTGTTTGTATATATTTTTGGGCTACATGGTACTAGGTCTTTCTTTCTTTCACGAGAGCTGGTTGTATCACCAACAGGTGTCAACGTCTATATTTTAGTAATATTTCCCTTTCGATGAAGCAAACATTGATGTTAGTATACTTTAGCGTTTAGCTAACCCGCTGTACTTTAAACTTTTCATCTAGAGCGAGGATTTCATAGACTATCCGCATCGATATATTATTTATAAAGTAATTAACGACACCTACGTAAGATACTATACAGATCTTGGGTTTCTTGGCCTAGCTAGGCTGCATGGTGACGAATAACCTTCAACCAAGAATGTCTTGATTCCTCGGCAAAGCTACTATAGGTATCGTGGTATCTAACCCCGCTGATAAGAAGGCTTGAAAACTTGCCTAGAGATATCGGGATCCAGTCGAACAAATCTTCGGATCCAAAGTATTTCCTTGCCGCCTTTTTCGCTCAATATAACGTAAATAACATGTTCCCACGGTATGTGTTGGGAGAGTCTAGCATTTGGACAAGAGAAACTGCCAGGATTGATAGACTTTGACTATATATACCTACTATGCATACAAGATCAAGAGAAGGGCTGACCCAGATGAAAAGGCCAACTTTCGAAGCTTTCGGATTTTGCTAAAAAATATATATATTTCAAACAGTGGTTTTCGAAGAAGGACCGTATAATTCCGAAACAAGCCCTCGTCCAGAGCTCAAGGGTCACACAACGATATTCGTTCTCGAAGCTCGAAAGCTAGCTCCAATAGCTAATTTTGGAAAAATTGCGCTTTGCATGATCCCGCCTGTGCAGCAATAGGTTTTTGCACTGCCTGGCTTGGACTGTCTTAAGTGCCCAGTCCGGGTGTGGGCCAAGGGCACCTCGTTTGGGTGAAACTGTCCCGAATACCGACCGCAGCAGCACAAATTTGGCGCCCTCATGGTCACTCGACCGTCAAAGCTCGAGAGCTTCACGAACCCACCAAAACTCGCTATGCCCAAAACTCCACTAAACCAACGATTCTTCCAGTGTATAAATCCCATTCCTGCCACATGAACTACACCCAGATGCGGTATGAAAAACCTGAGAGGAAGTGGTGTATCGCACGCGCACTTGGCCTTGGCTTTTCGTCCGACCGGGTGATACATTTTACGAGCGATTCAAACACCCCAGACTTTTTTGTTCCACACAGACGAGGGGAACGGGCAAATAGCAAAGATTCCTGGCCCTGCATATTCTATTCTGGGGCTAGTTAGTCGCGGCCACCATTTTTTACGAAGCTCCACATGGTTGCCTTTAAAAGCGCCTCCTCCTCGCGAGCTTGTTATTACTGGTTCCTAGCGGAAAACATTCCTTGCGGCTCTTTTAATCCCAACTTTCTTCCCTTTTTTCCTAACGTTTCGTGCTGTTGTGGGCACATCATGCTTCTCATACCATAGCGGTGCTATTGGTACTGGAATCGGGAGTTCATTTCTTCGTCCGAAAGTATCTAGATTAATCCGTTGGTCTATACATTTGTTGCTATTCCGTTGGGATTTTGAAATTCGAATATCTTCCCCGCGAACTTCGGTTGCCACGCCACTTCTTTGTCGAACATAAAGCCCCAACGATAGACGCCGCGCGGCACCCCTCTCCCACGATAACTCTCAATAAAAGCCATGGCCGCAAACACCACAGACACCGCCGAATCGGCGCCCTTCATCGTCCCAGACGAAAAGCGTTATTTCCGAGAATTGATGGAAATCTCAGATATCAAAAGAAAACTGGAACATTTAAACCTATACATCCAATCTGAAGAGTCCACGGCAGCAGCGGCCGATAACAACAGTACCCCGGATCCTGCGTTCGCAAACCCGGCGTTTAGTAATGCTACCTCTTCGACGGATTCGCTGGTTTCTTCGATAAATAATCTGTCGTTGTATGAGAAGAAGGAGTTGAAGGCGGATTTGGAGTTGAGGTTGAGTCAGTTGCTGACTATTGTGACGAAGGATAAGAAGAATCCGGTGGTTATTGAGGAGGAACAGCTGGCGAGAGAGATTGAGGCTCAGAGGAAAGAGGATGAGGAGCTAGACCGACAGTACCACAGGGGGATGAAGTGGACGATCGGAATTGCAATTGGGTTTGGGATGATGTGTATCATGATTCCCGCCACCGCATTGCTATTAGTGCAGAAGGGGGTTATTTGAGAATTCATATGGTCTACGCCGTGTGCTTTAGGAGCACTCGGCTCGACGATATTCAACAGACGGATCGATGATAAATTACTAGGATGGGTGGCCGGCCGGTCACAATCCCAAGAACATGACCAGGGAGGAATACAAAACCCCCCAGCTTAATCGGCTAGCACCGTCGAATTGGTATATGGAGATACTCAAATTCAACAATATTGCAATATCGCTTTTATAGGGCTATTGGAGTAATGGAAACCTGCAATCCCGGTATAATTGGAACTGAAGATATAATTCCACAATGCCTCGCCATACCTCAAGCATTCCCTCGGGGCATTAAGTTTGGAAGTTCGACATATTTACGTTCGGGGCGTTTTTATAGTGTTTGATACAGTTTTATGTATTATATTCGAGCGCTTGCAAAAATTAAAACGCAAGATATATGGATAATTGACTACTGTTTTCTAAACTTCTTTGCACGCGCACGTATGTTCGAATGTTCTCGGATATAGAGGGGACCGTATGACCAATGATGAAGTATACTAAAAGATACAGCCCGTGGGATTATGTGCATATGCGTGTCATTTGGTTACACGAATGACTTACTTGTAGTATGGGAGCAAACTTGACCTGCATGAATCGAAACGTGCTATTGGCCCCGCACTAATCGATTTTGTAACGATACATGCCTCCGTGTCATACGGATTCGGGCACAATTTGATCGATTAATTTTGTAACGTAGCTCCGGATCGTGCGTACTTCATATGCACGGATGTTGACCTTTACATGCTCGAAAATCCAATAACCAGTATACTGTATCACTCGTCATATGCATAATAATGGGACTTTAATGAACCAGCCTATTCATTTAATGAACAAACTACTAGCTACTCAGTACATATCAAGCTATGGCACTAGGTAGCTAGCTATCGTCTTGACAGCGGGTACTAGTCATCCCATTTTTAAAAAAATCTAACCCAAGTGCACAATACTTGTCTGCGCTAGTGACATTATCCAAAATTCTCCAGAACAACATTTTGTAATAACAGTGTAATGACGATTTAGACTGTGCAAGTGAAATCCCTGATAGTGCAGAGAGCTTTAAAGGTGTCCTAAACCCGCTATACAATCGAAAGCCGCCGAGGCTGTGAACCCTTTTCTTTCTTTGTTCTTCTCTCGCTTCTCCTCCCGTACAGCTATTCAGAACTTGATTGCTCATCGCCAAATCCACCAACCTCATCACTACAACCATCACCAATATCATCCACCAGACTCCCTACCATTGAGAAGATCTCTATCGAACTTGAGTCCTTTCTTCGATTTACTCTTTCTGACCTCTTGCTTAAACCTGCCTTTCCTTCTGTGGTTGTGCTCCAAGCCCCCTCTTCTTTAAATTTCCTGAAACCCATCACACACTTGCAAGATGGCCGGAAACGTCAGCTCCATCACCACGATGATGGATCGATTGCTCAAAACTCCAGAGCATTCTCCTCTCACTCTTGAGGGCATGCCTCCAGAGATCAAGAATCAGATCTATGGTCATCTTCTAGACAGTAAGGCTTGTGATAAGTCTCTGGATGATAACAGTGAAATCAAACCTCACTTCCACCCTAACATCCTCCGCGTCAACAAGAAGACATACAAGGAAGGTCACGGTATCCTTTATGGATCCAGTGGCCCCGTTATCACAGCCGCCTTGTATATGGCCGATGGAGAAGACGCTCTTAAGCGAGGGATGGTACCTTTCCGTTCTACCAAGTACACTAGATCAATCGCCGGGCGACAGCTTCACATTGTCGTGAAGCCAACATTCGTGAGCCCTTCAAAACGAAAGCCATGTGTTTTCGTTCTAGTCGGGATGGATAACATCAAGAGCTTCTATCGTTTCCTGAAACTCCTCAGTAAGTAATACCCCTCCAAAAACAAAGTGCTATGGTTATCGTACTTGCTCACTGAAATGCCACACACAGACTGGGCTGAGAATGACGGTCGTGGGATAAGCTACGAATTCAACTTTGAGCCCTGCAAGAACGTTCTAGAAACTGCTTCCACCTCCCCAGGTGGGGATCTCCAAGTTCATAAAGACCTGGTAGATCTTTTCTCAGGACTTCGTGCTTCACTCCAGACATGCAACACCAAGGGCCTTACTGATCGTAGTGTTGAAGCCGCCTTCCTCCAGAAGCTCAACAACAAGGTTCTTTGGCTTCAAGCTGAAAGCTTAGAGTTTTGGACAAACTGTCTAGCTTTATACAATAAAGCTGCTCAGCTATCAGCCGAGGGTTCCTTTGATGCTGCTTTGAAATATCATGAATACATCATGCAGGTATACAAGCTCTCCTGTGGCAACAATTCCTCACTTCAAGGCCCCGACGCTTCGCTTGAGGGGTCCTTCTTGAGTCGTTTTATGACTCTCATTGCAGCGATTCATGTCAGTAGGGCTATGCTCTACCTCCTTGGCTCCTTTTCGGCGAAGCATAAGGGTAATCTCAAGGAAACTATTTGCATGGAAATGTTCGGAGCCGTCCTCGCAGCGAATGAGGCGATGGTAGATGAAATGGGGGAGACCATTGCGACACTGATGATACCAAAGGATATGACTGCGGCTATTTGGAAGACTATTGCTGTGCTTCGAATGGTTTGCGGTGATAGCGTCCGAAAAATCAGTGCTGCATGGGGGTCCGCGGCTGTGTGGACTGAGGATGAAGAAAAAAAAGCAAAGTTGGAACAATTAGAATTTTGTGCTCTTACAACTGACTTGAGAGATACACCTCAAATCGAGCGTGCGATGCGCATTGCGGTAAAACCTAGCCCCTCCTCCAACTTGGTCTCATAGCATCCGTGTCTAGACTACACAGGATGCTCTTCCCTCGCCAGTGAGCTAATATGGATAAAAAAAACCATAGGTTGCCAAAATGTACATACCACACCTGTCGTTTCCCGTTCTTCCATGGGGGGAACACACGCCATTCGACAGTGTGAGCGTTCTAAATGAACGTTTTCTACTACGAGAGCTCAAGTACACCGGCCCACTCTACCCCAACGGCATCCAAGGGATTTCGGGAGAAAGCACCCGCCCTGGCTCAAGCGTTCCAGCCATTCATGGGGGCAAAGTCGACTCTAAGCATTGCAAAGCTGTCCTGAAGGGCCTGCATAACTGCACCACGAAATACCGACGAGTATGCGACTTTACCATCTGGATTGGACAAGATGGGTTCTTCTTCAAGGGGAGCGACAGTATCATGCGCGATATGGGAAAGCCACCAAGTAATATGTACATGAGTAGCCCCTTTGATCTCAATCCTATCCTCTTCTTTTGAAGAATCTACTCTTGTCGTCTCTTTTTTTAACAAAGAAAATTTGATTTATGAAGAGAGGGTAGAAGCCGGGTCTCTTAAATTATCCCACCTGTTTCCTAGGACCCGTCTTCTCCCTTCTCATGGACTTTAACAAAATGTACTTAAACAAACAATTCCAATTCCAGGCAGAACGCATTGAATTATCGTCTCTACAATAACAGAACTAGCCAGGACAGGCCTGGGTTTGGAAATAGCTCATTTGTGGAAACCAAGACCTGTGTTGTGTTGTGTTTTCACAGAATTGCCGCTTTTGGGAATATCGACGTAGCAATTTCCTCTCTTGGGATTCGCTAGCTCGAAGGTATTTTGTGCTGGGTCGAGATGTTGAATTGCAAGATCAAGAGCCTTGTTTTCCAATTGAAGCTTTTCGGACTAGCACAAAGGGGAGAAACCAGAGGAAGAAAGGAGTGTCATTATAGCCAATTTATTGTAATTTCAACAGTATAGTGCCTAGTTTAGGGCAAGTACGGTAATTATCATAAGGTGCGAGGGATGAGAAGTCATCATGGTGTGATATCATAGCCAGCCTTAATTAAAGATTTGACCCTTATGGGAATGTTTCTCAGTCTTTTCTCCGAAACACTTCTCGATCGATTAATTGATCCCTTTCCAAGCCTTAGCATTCCCGATTGTACTTGGCTCAATTGATCCCACACCCGCGTTTGGTTTCTTCTCGCAAATATTAAACACGATATTGAAACCTCTAGTAGTACTAAGTAGGTTCTTGGAGTTCCAAACTTGACAATCTGTTCTCACCAAACAGTAATCAGATATCAGATATTCAATTGAAGATACACAATTGAAGACACTCCCGCGTACGGTTTCCTAATACAAACCCGATGGAATGTCAAAGTCTTTGGTGTTGTGAGCTAAAGGCGAGACCCGCCGACTAGTGAGCCGACCGTCGTCATCGCACACCTATGAAACCTTGTATTTTGTCTCTGAGCTGGAACTTGGTACGCGGCCCAGCAAATTTAGCATTGAGGAGGCTGTGGCGTGATGAGAAATTTTTGCCCCAATATTAATAAAAATTCTCGATGTAGATACTTATATATGCATGGTGGAGTTCCGTTCTTGAAGTTTCTGTAGTTGGTGGGGGAATTCGGAAAGCTGTGCTAACGGCTTGCAGAGTAAACAGATCATCATGTTCGATAGTCAAGTTGGATCTAGCGATATGGGTAGTTCAGCCTCGCCAAAGGATCCGCAGCTTTATGCATAACATTTGAACCGCGAACTTCAACCCCACCGATAAGAATTGCCTCAGGTTTAGTGAGCCAGTTGCCCAAGATCCATTGCATGAAGTGGTAGATAGTTTTATACCCCCCAATCGCCAGAATCGTAACAACAGCATAACGCATGTATCCACAGACCACTGTTGGTCCAAAATCTACCACCTTCGGGGCTGAACCGATGAAGATCAATTGCTGTTCGGAATTCGGCAAACCTCACAGCAGTTGCCCGAGTCAGCGGCAGGCTTCGTTTTGGATAGATTCCATTCGGATCTTTCCGGATAAAGATTCGAGTGCAGACCGGCCAGGCTTGGCACACGACCGAGCAAGCCTGCGGGCATGGAGTACGAGTCCTCGTGGCCTTGGCTGGCGTGACGCTTTGAATAGAAACCTGCTCGAAATCCGGGGATTTGACTTTAGTCGTCCTCGAGGGGCTGGTGGTAAATTGCATCTGTATAACCGCCCGTGCTAGAATCGCCAACAACAAGCTGGCAATGTTTTGTTAGATTGGAATCAATAAGACTTCCCTCAGTGGAATATTGTTAGTCTGTTTCCGGTGGAGGGCTTTCATCTGATCCCATCCGGACGGTTAAGTTAGCTGTGCTTGGACATGTCGTACATACATTCCGGCGATGACTGCCCCGCCGTGGCCTGTTGTGTGCTAGTTGTCACTCCACTTACTCGTTACCTCCCCAAAGGAGCACCTTTAGCTGCTGGCTGCATATGGCCGTGACCGTGGACGAGGAAGCTTGTCGATTTTTGTTTTGCGTCAACGGTTAGGTTAGCTGGCGTGCGTGTGTCACGGGGGCGCATAAAAGAAGTCGCTGTGGAGTTCTCGTTCTGGATTTATTGCCGGCCCACCGCCCTCTTTAGGCCTTTTGGAATCGGCCCCTCATCACCACCACTAACAAAAAAAAAGAAAGATATCAGCAGGACATCATCACCAACATTCCTGCTTGGTCATCACCGACTCTCCAACTTCACCGCGACCATCTCCTATTTCTTCCCTCGAGTTCACCCGGCTCCAGAAGGTTTCTCTCGCTGCCGAACAGCACAGGAACTCGACCATCCTTTCCATGAGTATATCTTGTGCACCATAGCTCGACTGTAGTGTATGAGCACCGCTAGTGCTGCCAGCCTCCCCCTGGTCCTCATCGCGGCAACGACCAGTGCTGAAAGTGCTCGTCCGACATACCCGACCTCACCACCGACCTCACTGCAGCATCTGCTTCGAACAGGCAGCGTGTCCGGCTTCCACGTGTGAGTCCGTCCATGAAAGGTTTGTTTGCTGCCAATCCCTCTGTTGTCTCTGAACGACCGCAATTTCGCTTCATTTCCACGCCCCAGCCAGACCCACGATATCTTACGCAGGCTTCCCGGCTTCCTTAGAAACCTCCTGCCCTTAGCTAAGCCTCATTCTTTCTCTCTTTCTCTCTCTCTCTTTAAAACTCGAAACTCTCGAGTATGATGAGCCTTATTCACAGCCTTGCCCCACAGAAGCACGAAGCTGGCCTTTTGTCCTTCTATTTTTGTCCTTTTATTTGTCGTCGAGGTGTTCAATGCTAATGCGAGTATTTGCATATATCTGTCGTCTGCAGGCCAAACGTGAGCAGTATATCTTGCAAAAACAAGAACTTTACCAGAATTTCATTTGCCGGTGTCGACCACGCTTAGAATCCTGGAATTGAAGCCTACAACCAACAACCAGGAAGTGGAGGGCATTTGCCGCCTCGAATCCGACGATGCCATTCCCTCTCCTTAAGCTCCTCTTCCTCCTAGTCTCCCTCGCCGTCCTCCTTCTCGTCCTCCTTTATGTCTCCTTATCCGTGAATTTTCCACTATCAGCAAGCCCTTCGTTCTTCCCGACTTCGGCGATAATATCACTGGCTGAGGATAATTCGACATTTTTCCTATCAAAACCAGCAGCATTCGGGCCACTGCTGCCAAAGAAGGGACTTACTGGAGAATTATTGGTATTGCCGGACTCGGAACTGGCATGTGACGATGCTTCTCGAGATGGATTTACATGGAGGGATGAGAAGGATATTTTAGTTGGAAAGGAGATTGATGCAAAGACAGATGATCATATTGGCGTTAAGCGTGTCAAAGTTCATGCTGACCTTGAGACGCTACAGGAGAGCGCCGAAATCAGCGGTAAGATAGTGCTGGTTGTAAGAGGAGGTTGTGGATTTTACGATAAAGTGCTTTGGAGCCAGAGGAGAGGAGCAATAGCTGTCATTGTAGGTGATAACGAAGCTCACCGACCTCTACTGACCATGTATGCCAAGGGTAAGTCTATACGGATTTTCTAGTACTCAATCGATTTTGGAAGCATGGTGCTAACAATGACGATCACAGGGGATACATCTAATATCTCTATCCCCGCAATATTCACATCGTACACCACGGCACACCTTCTTACATCTCTGCTACCTAAACAACCACCAAAATCATCAAGTAGCAGCTCTTATCGACAAAGACCTGTATACTCCCCAGTATCCACACCTAGGCCAGAGAGCGGGGGACTAGCATCCTACTTCAGCAGATACAAAACAGAAGATAGATCCTCTCGGGATTACAAACCATACTCAGTGGAATCTTCGGAGACAGAGCCAGTAATTGAAAGCCCGGAGCTGGAAGATCTGGAAGAGATTTACGATGAGGTCACTCCGCCCCCAAAACCCGACAATGACGATAATACCCCTCTTGGGCCACATGATGAGCAAGGGAATAGTGTGACCGACGGGTCTGTGGCCTTAGAAGGGTTCGGTTGGCTAGGACAAAACGATGGTGAATCTAGTGGAAAACCTGATAAACCGGATATGTCCCATGGATTGTGGATCACATTGACACCGACAAGGCTCAGTAGTTCTCCGTTTGTCGATACGTTACTTGTGCTAGTCGTTAGTCCTGTGATCACCCTAACAGTCGTTTATACGATGCTGTTATTGCGGTCTCGGTACAGACGACGAAGATGGAGGGCACCGAAGAGTATTGTTGATCAACTCCCTGTGCATACATACCAACCACCATCGGATCCACCATCTCCATCCGCACCGCAGAACATTCCCTCTTCGCCGGAAACGGGTAAACCACAACACAGCGAAAAGCTCACGCCTGGATCGCTGGTAGTTTCATCGTTTCCGGATACAAATCAAGCTTCCAGCGCCTCTAGTTCACACTTTCCACAGTTGTCTCGGGTTGTTTCCGCTCCGCCACCGGCTACCACTAGCTCCCAAACCGCAAAACAAAAGTCGAAGTCACCATATTCACGACGCAATATGCGAATCTTGCCCGGCTTCAAATACTTCCCGCCATCACCAGAGTGCGTCGTGTGCCTGGAGGAATATGTGGAAGGCGTAAGCCAAGTCATGAGATTGCCCTGTGGTCATGAATTCCACGTCAACTGCATCACTCCTTGGTTAACGACACGAAGACGGACCTGTCCGGTTTGCAAATGCGACGTCGTAAAAGCTTTAGGCGGTGGCAATGGTTATAGTACTACCAACGGTGGTGACGAAGAGAACCAAGCTGAAGGGAGCGATAGGCCAATAGGTGGAGTGGAAGGGAGAGGAGAGAGAGGAGCAGACATTTGGTGGAGAACGCTACTGAGGGCTCTCGGGGTGGATACTAGCAGGACAAACGGTGACGTCGGTGAGACGACACCATTGATTCACGATGAGGACGAGAGGAGGAGGGATTGAGTGAATATATCTCCCTTCTGTCTCTTTTACTTCTTTGGGTATGGGATTGTTGGAATTTTTGCAGGAGAAGCGTGAACGAGGCCATCAACACTCGAGCTGTCTAAGGGTCTAGGTGTTCCTCTTTGTTTTATTTTTATTTTTACTATTCTATCGCCAAGGTTGTAAGGGAGGAAAAAAACTGGCGGCGACTATTGCTAGCGGGAATTTGGGATTTGGGATTCGGACGGCTCTCTCTCGTTTTTATTATCTCCTCCTCGTGTACCCTTTGTGTGGTACTCTTCAAGCGTGTTATTGATTCCTATTATCTACTTTTTTTTTTACTATCATGGAGAAGCACGGCTATATAATAGCCAGTGGGATGTCCTGTCCGCGTGGTGTTTGGTGTGATGGCTTCCTTTTTTTACCTGGCATGCATAGCCTTGTAACATGTATGAGCGAAAGAATAGGCTTCTTTTTGGACAATGATATCAATCCAGATGATCGATGGGTGTGTTTATCTCCTCTCTGTTTAAACTCATGGAATTGGATGTATTTGATGGGTTTAAAAAATAGATGTTTATAGATTTATAGATCGAATTCGCGAAGAGTGACTTAGGTCGAGGTTCGATGGGCCCGGCTTGCAACGTCTACGTTTTCGCTACTCTTAGTTACTTGGTTACATTGTTAGATGTGCACACGCCTCTCACATTCGACGAGTTCTACATTAGTATTTTTGAGGCGTTTAACTTGGGGTCTGGTGTCTTTAGGTGGGGGTTAACGGTTTTAACTCGGATATCAGACAGTTGTGGATATGTCAAAGTCTGCACCGCCGGTGCTGCGACTCGGAAATTTATGTGAAGTATCCAGCGGCACGAGCTGTTCGTATTGACATTCTGAGGGGATCAATTAAAATAAACGGGGTTTTCTCGAAGAATAGTTACTTATAACCTTTGATGGATGACGATAATTGGGAATACGGTATTAGAAAACTTTCTATTAGTTTGATTGATTAGAGGTGAGGAGCTCGAGGCTTTGATCATTCATATTATATTGGGTCATAGGTTAGTGAAGTCCCTGGTCAACTCCTCGTACGTACGTCCGGATAACTTGAATTTAAAGTCGGAATATTCCTAGTACCACCGACTTCGTTTTATGATCGCTCGAGTTATAACGTTATAGCTTGCCCTAGGCAAAACAGATGCTATTTACGAAATTTGTGATAAGGACCCTCCGGCCGCCGATTTATCGACGTTCTTTGGATCTAGGTCAGCCCCTGGCCAATATAACCTTGTGACGTCTAGGCACGAGACCAATTGTGCGACATATTGGTATTGTCCTCGATATCATAATTGACCAATACATTATTAATTTCAAATTTCCTGCGATATGCGAATCCCTGGAGCCTATAAAGCAGGTACCTCCAAGACCATTTTAGCCTTCGAACACCCGAACTTCGAGATACCCGGGTTTGCCCTTGCCTCGTAGACCGGCCTGTGGGCTTCACAGGGTCCTCCGTGTATGCTGTACCACTGCAGTACTGCCCCTCTGAGTTCTCTTTTTTTTTTTTCTTAGGTAAGATGCAATGCGACAAGACGTCTAGAATGATACACCCCCCCGAGTTAGAATTTGAAACACGATCATATGCATATTTCCGAGGGGTAGCTCATATATCCTCGGGTTTTTTTCCGTTCCCTAGAATTTTATATAATCCGGCCTATTTAGCCGCCATTTGGTATTGTGGGCTGGTATTGTGGGGATTGGCCCGAGACAAGGGATTTGCGTGCCGTTGAATGTTTTTTACTCTTGAACGCTACTTCGCGAGCAAAAAGTTTCAAAATAATATAGGACTCTAATACGAAGTCAAAGGAAATACTAGGCCGAGTCCAGGGCCAAGCCTCGAGTCTGTGGTAACACAAGCAGATAGTTAGTCGCTGATAGCACGATACTACTAGGTATCCTACATGTCAGCGCAACGAACTAGCTTCGAGCTGTGCATCGGCGTGGATTCATATAGACAGTTAAATTTTTTATTACAAGCTTTTATTAGTTTATGTATTCTAAACATCCTTTATCGAGAGCATCTGAAGCAATTATGGGCACAAGATTCAAGTTCAATTAGTTATCATAACAAAAACCATTTCGGTGTGAATTCGAAAGCGAGTAGGAACATATGTTTGTCGCGCCAATACATGTTCGATTCCCAACTTGGTTGGGCGTGACAATAACACAACGCTGGTTTTCCCAATGGTTTATGAGACAATTCCCAACCCATATAAGACGTCCACCTCATGCATAGCAAAGCAAGCGGCTATAGGCAGTAGATTACTTAGATGACTGGCCTAAGAATGTTTCTAAGAGAAATGTATCTCTCTTTTGGATATAGAGTCCAAGCTCGGATGTGGGCTTTATGCCCTTCATCTTATGCAGAGCCTCATGCACTGGTGCCCATTCATGCACCAACCCGTCCAAGACCTCATCTTCAGTTAACTCTGGTCTTCCAGAGTCATCCGTTACACTTCCAACGTAACAGTATGATATCTGGTGCAGGTCATTGCGCCATTCCTCGACTGCACCTATGCATTCCGTCTCGATGGAAGCTTTGCAGCCGGTTTCTTCCAAGACTTCTCTCGTAGCAGCCAACTGGTAATCCTCGTCTCCCTCAACCCCACCGCCGGGGAGTTTATAGTAATTTCCCTTCTTCACGTGGATTATGATGATCTTATCGCTCTCTTCTCGTTGAACGATGACGCGAACTGCAAGGCGGTCTTGGTACTCTATGTCGTCTGCCTTAATTCCGATGGTTCTTGAAGGTACACCGTCTATCTGCGGGGGCGCCATGGTCTGTAATCGTAAATCAGTCAGCATTGCTTCTTGTGATCAGATATTAATTGAGTCATTACCGGTTTCTTGGGGGTTCACTTTGAATGTAATAGCAAGTAGTGGCAGATAGTAGATGTGCTGAGTGATTTGATAGGAAATGGCAAGTTGGAGCGGGGAAGTTGTCGAACGAGGCTGCTGCTTTTATACTGAACCGCATGCTCAGCTTTGCAGCAATGCGGCTCTGCAACATCGGCTTAAATCGATATGGTATTCCTAAATCAGCTTTTCAAAGATATGCCGCTTTGGAAAACCCCCACTTTTCGTGCATGGTTACACAAGGCTAGAGTTTTGCAAACCCTTGCAATATATCTGGTCTCGCCAGCTATGCAAGCCGCTTGATTTTGCCATGAAATATATTAATATTGAATCGACGCGAAATGCATGCAAGAAGTATTTTGAGGTATTTATGGCCGTGTCCCGTGCAGGTAGCTAACAGGATAAGTATTTTGTCCAAGATATTAACTTAGACTTAAGGATTCCATGGTTTGCAGAATATATGACGTTATCGAACGCCGACTGAGAACCGAAGTATCCCGTCATCGAGACCGCAGTGTGCTGCAGCTATAAGTGGTGGAATTAATTGAGGCACCAATGCAGACAAATTTGGAAATTCTCAGTAATTTTGTGGATATCTGGCTGATGAACAGGAAATGTGCCTCAATCTTCACCATCCAATAAAGACAATGATCCTAACAATTATCTTATCTTGTGACATAATTATAAATGAAATAAAAGGCACTCGTGACTTTACGTAACGTAGCAATGGGTAGATCATGCATCATTGCATGGGGTCGCATGATATCTGAAGATGTATATGAGGCTGCCGCGCGATAATATAATGATTGATGAGACTATGAGGCTCTGCGCGGACACCGCGAGATTACAAGTGCAATTGAGGATTCGAATATCCGATTCTGCTGAACATCCTCGAGGTTATAGACCCAGCTGTTTCCCGTGGGATTCTTGACCAAGAATTGAAATTAGATTGCCAATTACTGAATATCGTATGTCAAAATGCCATCCCGGTTACTCAAAAGATTGGGGTCTAAGCTACATCCAAGGCCAAGCGCAAAGCTTAAAAATACCTATATTGTCAAGTCTCAATCCCCTTCTACTTCTCGGCCAAGCCCAGCCGTAAATTCGGGCAATCTTACCCATGATTTCACCCACAACGACGGATTCTTTTACGATGACACTCTCGGCTTGCACATCAGCTACTCGCCTCTTCTCGTTTCTTCTAAAGTTCTAAAAGCTGCTCAAGATGTTGGCGTTAATGTACGATGGAACGATAAAGGATATATCAGTTCCATAAGCTACAATGATGCCCGAAAGCTTTGTAAAGCACTGGATATATACATGATGTCTGTCGCAGAGTATATGTCCCTCCTTCAACGTGCTCCACAAATTGCATCCTCCCATTTCGCAGAATGGCTTTCGGATACGTACAGCTTTGATCAAGGAGAATACTTGGATTCTACAGGCAAAGGGATATCCCAATATACTGCTCGGCCCGGGTGGTTTGATCCTATGGCGACCGATAGCGAAGGTTATCCTTCGGGTCTCGTGGACTTCAACGCGCCTTCTATGTGGAAGTTCTGGTCACCAGGAGACCCTGAGCTCGTCACTGGAGCCATGAGAGGCTTTGTATCGTCTTCTGCTACTTGCTCCTTAGATCTCGGTATTCCGGTTTTTGCACAGCATCCTATGATCATGATACGAGAATGTTATCGGAAGAAGTTCGCAGCGAAAAAATCCCCGATACTTAGCATCTGGTCTCGATACAATGATCTCACCCTTTCCAGGGACGATGCTGGGGTCAGAGACTTCTTGCTCTCCTTAAATCTCGATAATTTGAGACCAGAGGACACCGTGGACGAATTTCAAGCCGCAAAAGAGCATGAAATGTTGGTGGATCTTAGAGGGAAGCGGCAGCTTCTCACAAACGATTCGGACAAAATGCGGATTATAGGGTTGCTAGACATGATCGATGCGTTCGAAGTCGCACCAGGGAGCAGCTCTACCTTTGTTCTAGGGCACCCGAATCCGGACGCCGACTCGCTTGTCAGTGCAGTCTTTGAAGCAGCGCGAAGGGCAATACTCGCTAAGGACAAGTCGGAGACGTTTTTTGCCTGGGCAGAGTCTATACCCGCCGAGGTACGCCATGTTTTAGGAGCCCCATTATCCGACAAGATCAACCTAGACCCCCAGAAGCCGGGGCCGTCCGATAACATCATCCTCATCGATTGTCAGAACATTGAAGATCATCAGAAACACCAAGTCAAAGGGGTTATTGATCACCACATCCTGACAGAACAATTCCCTTACTATGTCGCGGTCAGTCAAGAGGTATCCTGGTCATCCACTGTTCAGGTCTATAACAAGATTTTGGGATCAAACCTTGAATTAGACGGAACAACTGCCCGTATTCTCTTGGAAGCTACCAGATTAGAGGCGGAACCAGAGCTTCTGAAGCATATGAGTGTTTTGGATAGGATGGCTATTGCAAGGCTCGAAAGTATAGCAAATGCCCCGTCCTCGTATGCCGCCCTCATGCAAGTTTTCACCAACTCCACCAATTCCGCCCGAGAGACATTCTACAAAGACTACAAGCAAACAAAATTCGGCTTTACCGTTATTAAAAGCTCAAGTTCCGACCCCCAGATTATAGACTATCGGAAATTGGCCGAGATAAACAATGAGAAGGAGTATCTACCCTTGACCATCGTCAAAGAAGTTGTGTACAATGAAAAGTTTTCTACCGTTGAGAGGGAGACCTTCCATCTCGTCTTCAATGACAGCTTTTATGACAAAGGCTTCCGTGCCGCAGTACGGAATGTTATAAAATGTGCTTGTCGAGCCTTCCACGAAGTTACGCCCTTGGAACCCGACATTAACACGATTGTTATCATGCACTCATTAACACAAATGCCAAGGCTATTAATCATGCCCGTTATCGAGGAGATCGTTAAAGAGCACCTGAGGTTTAGCTTCAGTCACAAACTTAACCGCTACGTGTCCTGTGGCTTTTTCAGTGGCAAAACATCCAAGTACGGCGAGGTGGGGGAGAGTGAGCATGTGCGGTGCCAGCTCTCATACCAGAAAGTAAAAGACCTCCTCCAAGGCTCCAACAATACTAGTTTCATGAGCCTACCAATGTTTTGGAAGGCTTATCACGAGTTCGAAGCCCTCGGGGACCGACATTCTTTAGGAAGTCTACGAAGTAAAACATTCATTGAAATTCTAGACACATACCTAACACATTTACCGAGCTACGAGGAGGGTGCTGAAGATGAAAATAAACTTGATCGGCGAGATAGCGTCTATCTCGTCAAAAATGGCAACGATAAAGGTTCGATCCAGAGGCTTTCATCTGCTCAACCAGGACTCATCTATCCTGAAAAAGGGTGTGAGACTAGCGGGATCCCTACAGAGGTTGAAGGGCCTAACCAATATGGCAATCGGTCACTGTGGCGCTATTGGTCACCAGATGCAGCGGAGAATATAGCAACCAGGGGACATATCTTCGTCATGGACCAAACTGCTATCGATCTTAAAATTCGCCCCACGGAGTCTACCGATAGGCTGACGTTCAGACCAATATATTGCGACATACCAGATCTCAAGTATACTATTCGCGAAACAACAGGAACTGGCCCTAACTCTCGGAACTGGGTCCAAGTTTCAGTCTATCCGAGGCTTTTTTCTATTTATGATTTGTAGTGTTGAAATTTGTGATTTAAATGCGGGATATCGGGATTGGTTTGGTTTTTCTTCATGGTATCAAGGGCTAAGATATATATAATGGTTCAAGGTGTTTTCTTCTGATAGCTTATCCGAGTTTGTTTATTAGGTCCTAATGAAGTATGTCTGCAGCATTTCGTTAACTATTACTGGTAGCGTAAGCATTGAGTTCTGACAAATTTGCAAAAGTTATGACGGCGGGTTGTACTGTTGGAATTCGGGATGACAGTCTTGGCAATAAAGCGGAGCCTCGCCGAAACTAATATGTTGAGGGTCGAACGCGAACCCGAAATGTGTGCAAGGACGTTGGACCCACCTAAGCTAAGCTAGGCCCTGGGCTAGGCTTGTTCCCAGGCCTTCCGCTGACACCTCGTCCCCGGACTATTATGATACTGACGCGCTGTTCTCGTAATTGTCGTCTTCCGACTGCCCATGGCCACGCAACCTTAACGGTAGAGGTGCTCTATATGCGATCCATAAACGGTTTGACGTTCGAGAATCGATATATACTAACCATAGCTCCGTTACTTGCAAGTATTTGTCCTTTTGAAGCTTCCCGTTAAAATTAGTCTCCCATCGCATTGGCTAACTGGACAAGACGACCAGGTCCATTTTCGGACTCGCAGCTAGCTCTCTTACACCTGTCAATCTTGCATCCCTCCACATCAACCTTTGCATTGATCAAACTATCTTCTATAAACTATTCCTTAGACGACCACTCCATCTTTGCCTGGATCTCAGATTTCTATTCGATTTTTAATTCGTATAAATTTCATACGCCGGCATTGCATAGAATTAGACCCCAGTATACTACCTAAAACAACCAACCGCTAAGATAACGATGCCCTGTCGAGCAACGGTGATTCCGCCGTTAAGTACATGGGGAAACGCCGGACCGCTTCTGCACGGGACAAGGAGGCAAGGTATTCTGGGCATTTGGAGGAGTCGTACTGCGAATATGAGCCAATCTGAAAAAGAGAAACTATGGTACAGCCTTGTATTCAGGAGATATAGATTCCAGGTGGAAGTTTTGCACGCTTTTATGTCAATCTAATCCGGGATATAAACCTTGAATTTCATTTTCTTGTGCACATGAGGGTATAGTTTGTTTACGGGGGGCTTTCGAAAAACTATATTTAGATTAATTTGTCGAGCCGGGCTGTGATCTCCCTCCTAACGTCCAGTCCTTTGTAGAGTCGAGTGCCTATATGTGCGGTTTAAGTTTCACTTCTAGATTCCGTTTATCCATCGCCATCTTCAACCTTTGACATATCGCGAAAACATCATCATGTTCTTTCTTCCACGCCTCTCTTTCCCTTCTCAGCCTTCTCACATTCCCAACGGCCTCTCCCAAGTCTTCTTCCACTTTGAGAGTATACGGATCATATACCCTAAAAAATAGTTGAACCTTCTGCCGCCAGCTTGCGACGGTGAAGTCCACATCTTCTTCCTTTAAAGGTACACTGCACTGATTTATATACCATCGACAACAATACGGATAAAGAAGAATACAAAGGACGAAGAAAATGATTAAACATATCTCGCCATCTAGCTAATTATAATTTTATGACACGAAAAACGTAGAAGATGACGAGAGTAATTTTTCCGGATATGTTGGGTAATTCTAAGGGTAGTACTACTAGATTTAGGTTCCCCGCGATATCATACGATGTAAAAGCGCAACTCCTCGGAGTTGTTGGATTTTGAACTCGAGTACTTGTCAGTAGTGGGTTGCATTTGCAAGGCTGACAGGACAATGTTCAAGGATCTGATCCAACAGTATATATATAAAGGCCCCAAGCTGCACCTTGATGCAAAAGGTTCAGAGAGTTGAACGTGAGCAACCTCTAGGCCCAATCGGTCTTAAATATCACCAACAAAATCAAATACTATCGGGAATTAAAAATAGTTAAAATCTAAACGCTATAAACGACATACGAAAATGCCCTGTCGCGCACTCGCCACAGCCCTAGAACCACCTCTTGCACCCCCCTCTCACCTCACCAGTCTTCAAACGACAGAGTCTCAGGCGTGGATAATGCAACAAGCTCAAATAGAACACAACCAACATAAAATACAAAGAAAATTAACCCTTGCCTATCAGCGCCTCGATTATCGACTTTGGGCTAGAGCTCAGAACCTACCGATGCCTACCTCCGCGCAAATGTCTGAAGGAGCAGCGAGAATAGCAAATTCTCCGCCACAAATGCGGTTTAGTCACTCAAGAGCGTTGGATCATTATAGAGTTGTTGCTAGTCGGGGACGGGTACCTATTGCGACTCGTAGGCGCTGTTGGAGCTCAGACTGGCGCTGCAGTGTTCCGAGTCGGAAGAGTTCCCGGGAGCTTGTTTGTTTGAATCCAGTGATTGCGAGGATAAGGAAGGCAAACGAAAATCAAAATGATTTAGAAAAATTGCAGGTTTATATTCAGTCTGAAAATGAGGATAAAGAGTCCCCGAAAATTGGTATGATAGCCTCATCGCAGAAGCGAAGTCTTAAGAGGGGCGAAAGATTGATTCTCAAGAAGGATCTAAGAAAGAAAAACGAAATCTCTAAAGATAGTGAGCCGTATGCGGAAACCTTAGATGGTTATCATGGGACCATCTCCCAAAATCTAGCATTGAAAAAAAAAATGATAGATCCTTCCGGGTATGATAGGCCTGCAGGATAATCGGCTCTGTCTTAGCTTCGATATACCGATATTCCTATAACTACCCACATCTTTTTTTTCTCTTCCCTTTTAAACTCGTTTGTTTCGCATTCTTCTAGCGTTAGTTACCGATTTGTAGTTTATACCAAGCCCAGATTGTATTACATAGCCAATCTCCCGGCTCACTAAATATTGCAAATATAGTGACAGCAAACAAAGTTGATTATATTCGAGTACTCTTTGCGTCACACAAACGCGCGCGTTCGCATCCTCAAGATAACAGTGCCTGAAAGAGTGAAACAAAGAGAGAAGGAAGAAAAATACAATCCAACAAACATCGATATCCGTATATACCTTGGTTTACGAGACAAGTATATACCACTAGCCTCGTTGCTTCGATCCTTCACTTTCTCCCAACCGTTTATATCTACCTCAATTAGTGACGTCGAGTATACTAGGATATATACATAACACTAAAAATTCGACTCGTTCTAAACGTAAATTTCAGTTCCTCGGAGTCACTATCAACAAAAGAAACTGACTGATGCACATTAACAGTTGCATTGACTTTTAACCAATACCTCGATAATATCTAAAGTTTCAAAGTTGAGACAATGCCTTGCAGTTCCCTCGAAGCCTATTTACAGCCGAAAATAAGTCGTGCCTACCACCAAGCTCAAATTGCTCTACTTCACGCCCAAGCTGCACAGGCTCGATCCGTGCCTTAGGTGTTGGAATTTGGAGCTTAGATTGTGTTGTGGTATTCGTGATATCTGCTGGTGGGTCCACGGGTGGCATGATCATGCGCGATATCAAACTTTATTTTTATGAACATGGTCGTGAAAAACTGGTAGGTGCAGGAGTACCGAGGTTGGATTTTGATACTAGGTGGTTAGCTTCTTGATTATCTAGAAACTACTAACAGGCCTAGAGGTATGGATTATCACATGGGCCGGGCGGCGATACTGTCGGACGCTAGTCTAAGTATAAGCAGGATACTTGTTGGAAAGCTGACTAGTACTAGTCGAATTTGACGTCCATCAATTCTATATCCCTTCTAGTCTAGGTTTTGTAGCATACCCCAAGACCCGTCTACTATGCTAGACTGAGGGGCTGATCGAAAGTAGCAGCTGCAAATAGAGACTTTGAATCTAACAGGTCTCTGGCTTGCCGAAAAACGTACGGGCGATGCGTTTAATACTCAGAATGTGTGTACCTAAGATCGCAGTTGTAGTCAGTTTCCCCAGTGGTTAGCACTGGCCAGATAGTCTCGCCTGCCCCAGGCTCTCTTTGAATGATACCTTTTGATCTTACAACCCACCAGTGCATATTAATGCGCGTGTGAAAGAATGCTTCAAAGGGGTTAGCATCTTAGGAGATATATCTACAGCGCAGAGTATCAGACCCTAAGGAAGAAGAAAGATGGAGGCCAGTTTTGGTAAGAATTTTACTGGAGCGGGGAGAGACTTTGTGACTACGTTTTGGTCATGTAGAAGAAAGTACTAAAGAAATGACATTCTGTGTCTGCCGTTCCGGAGTCGGGGTATCGATCTGACAGTGAAATGAGCAAGAAGTCCGAAGTATGAGGAGGAAAGCGCCAACAAGTATTAATCCCTCTTGCCAGGGAACCGAGCCCTAGTGGCTATGGGTCTGGTGGATATTAAAGAACTTTCATTGGACTGTGTCGTTAATTGATGCATCCCACCCCCCTCCATATAGTAGAGGTATTGAATTTTTTTTTTTTTTTTTAAAAAAAAAAAAAAAAACGTTCGGCTTGCGGGCAGTTCGAAGCCTTCGTCGGCCTTCATTGAGGTTATCCTGTAGGACGGCTGAAATACCTGCAACCGCCGTCTTAATGCACCGTTGAGTATAACATATATTAGTTTCTCTCCGTGTCCCATCGTCACCTGATATTCTGGGCTTAGCACGTTAAACTGTCAAAACGTTCGAAGTTACGTAGGATCTGGAGGGAGCTGCAGACAGCCTTCAGCCCCTCCTGCAGCTTGTATTTCTGTCTAAGCACTGTTGCAGCAAGCTCCTATCGTGATATCGGCATGCATATAAAAGTGGGTACCAGCCGGCTGTCCGCCCGACCTCGGGAACCCAACTGTTTTGAAGCTGTCGCCGGCCGGCCTGCGCGCTCGGTTCTCCCACCGCTTTGTTCACAAGCTTCTGAGACACGGAAAACAACCCTGAGCCGAAAAAACACATGGCAGTTTAGGTACAAGCTCGATTTTTGGGATGAAATCGTCAGCAATTGCGTATGGATGGGTGAGCGAGTGAACGAAGGGTGCACAAAAATTATACTCTCGCAGATGCCGGTTCCGCTATGGCAAGAGTATTTTGTTGGTTTGAATCTTGAGCATGTTCTCTTGCATAATTGATATGACCGAATTTCTGATTGAATTTCATATTATCTTGGTGGAACTTGTGAAAAAGTAACTCGCTTGGCATTGTCGAATGAGGACTAATCACATCTAGTGAGGTTTCTCCAGGATCATGCCTGCTCTCTCCCATCCCGCGTGCCAGAATACCGGCTTCTTTGGATAAACAAGGATATGCCCGATAACAACTTAATCTCGCGGTCTGTGATCGACGCATTTTAAAAGTCATTGAGATGGGATGCATCGACGAGGAGCGGACTGTTGCGAGTCCGACATGGTTTTATTTCGTATATTTTTTTTCTTTTGAAACTTCAGGATCCACAATCCGAGAGAGAATTGAAGGTGTGTACCACCAACAAGACTGTGCAAATTTTAAACGTGTGACACCCATCTTTCTGTTGCGTCAAAGCTGGTGCAGATGTGGCTTTAGCAAGGGGGCCCTCATTGGTGAGTTTTAAAATTAAGAGCGTGGTTGTTGTACGTAACAGCTGATGAGGGAAGAACAGAGAACATGAAACGTATCTTTTGGGGCGAGTTGTTCAGTTGCTTAAGTTCCTTTGCTATTCCAATTTTATGCAGGCCGATGGCACACAATGGTCTTCCCCTCATGCACCGTCGATCATGGCGTCGTCCTTTGACGCTTGATGTCCGTGTGCTCGCATTGGGGACTAAGGCCAATTTAGTCAGCCATCGAAAGCTTAGGATTGGGATGGCTCCACCTTACGCCCCCTCTGAAACCTGAAAATTTTTGTTCCTAGAACTCGGCGGGTTTTGACGTTGATATTGCGACAAGGTGGTCGATGTGGCTGGGAGCAAAACTTGGTCCACATCTTTGCATTCTCAAGTAATCAAGAACTCTTTTTTCTCTTCTCTCTGTCTGTTTTACTCAAACGTCACATGAATCTCTTATGCAAGCGAAATCAAGGGTGCGATTCCTCTAACTTATCGTCTTTTTTGCCATCAAGGATATTTGATTAGCCACGGAGCGCCGAAACAACTAGCCCGGTCCTGTTGGTGTCTGTTGACCGCAAACTGCAAACTGAGGAAGCGTTTCGGCGTAACGATTTTCCTGTGCATGGCAGGCATCGGGGCATGGAAAATTACAGCAAATGAAGTTTTTTAATTCGAGCTGTCAAAGCGAGGGGTAGCAAAAGAAAAACGTGGGAAAGGTGATCACTTAGCATGCGGGAACTATAGACGACTTGCAGCCCCAAGAGCAGAATCAGACCTCTCACGGACCCGCGTGATCCTTCTTGCACAAAATGTTACTCTGCATCCTCTTCGAATTCACCACCGCGCAGGGTTAAATGGGCCTGGGTTTTCTGTGCGTATTCACCAATCAGATTGCGCCCAGGTACTCCACAAAAACGTCTTTCAGGGATCAAAACCAACTTCGGTTGGTCGGCCAAAACCAACTGATTTTTCTGGAGACCCCAGGGACATAGCAAGCACGCTAACTTTTTCGCCTAGAACAATACAAAGTTCAATGCGGGGAACAGGTACTGCGTACACACAGCTGTTATGTTTCGAAAGTACCCGCCAGGATAGCATTGCAAGCCGGGACCAGCAATCTTCCATTTTCTTGGATGTCGGACACGGCACATGTTCATGGAAGGATTGCCGCGACCCAGAACTTGGGCAAATTGGCAGAGTCCCCTCCTCCATCAAACTGTCCAAGGTGTCAGGGACTTTGCGTCTCAAGGGAGGAGGGCACACACTCTGTACTGTGTACATTGCAAGATCTTTCTTCAGTTTTTGAATCTTGCAAGTTTGCAAATTTGAGCGCTGACCTCCTCGTCCTGTTCTATTTATCCATAACAGTCCCCAAGTCACTCCCATTCAATTGTTCTCGCCAATCTGCAAGTCTTGCAAGGTCCCTTGCAAGCCCTCACATAGAACCAACGAAATACCAGAAGTCACTTGCTCTTGCCTTGGACCTATTTCGAATATTTCCCACACTTCGACGACCGTGGCCGCAAGCTAGCTAGCAGCGCCGACTCGACGACGCCAGAAGCACCTGAAAATTTTTATATTAGAAGTCCGAACCCCAGACTTTTTCTCCAGTTCCGCCCCACACGTACGCCGACGTTGATTGCTGCTTGTGACTCCACCCGGCATCTGTCTTCCCAACTTTACGGCGTTTTTGGAACTCTTTTCCTTCTTAGCCTTTCTTCGGTCCAGGGAATCGGCTCCAAGTAAGTACTCCCATGTAGCGCACCTATCCCTTGCCTTCCAAGAAGACCCATAATCAAGACAGCGATGGGGTATATCTGTTCCCGCCCTCCACGTTTTTCGACCCTCCCTCCTTTACTCCATCATCTTACTCCGTGCCCCATATAAAATTCTCGTTTGGAATTGAAACTTACCATTGCATTTCCTTCTTCCTCAATATAAAGTGTTCGATAAAGTGGACAAAGAAAGCTCCTTGAAGCGACTATTTGGCAAGTCGCGGAAAGGTTCCAACACACCGGCATCATCACCCACAGTGGATAAAAATCAACTAGCAGCGTTTCCACAGCCGCCGAATAGCAATCACCTCAATAGTTTCGACAGATCTAGTCGAGGAAGTGTCGCCATGTCAGACCAATCCCAGAGGAGGGATACAATCCCAAGCCCCACGACTATTGGAAGGGTTACATCTACAAACATGAGCTCAACAGAAAGTCAGAGAGTAAGCATTCTGAATATCAATGTAACCCACTTCAAATGCTAGAGTTTTAACTAACAAATGCCCTCCAGGATATCTTTGTGATGCCTCCTCCGAATCCTCCAGTTAAAAGGCCCATCGGAGAGAAAATGTGAGTAATCCAGGCTAGACTTGGATACCCAACATATAACGCTTACTAACCCACCATTTCTCCCTAGTGTTCGATGGCTCAAGTACGGTCCTGTCGACTGATTGTATAAACAACCATTGATATACGAACAAAAATCTCGCTCTTCGTTCCTTTTGTTATTTCCATAGGCGTTCCGCGTACGGGGTTGGACTTTTCCTTTCAGTTTTCCAGCGTGTTCATATATCAGCAAGACCACACTGAAACATTGCGATCCAGTCGAAGCAATCGCACACATCGTTCCTATCGATTTTTCCCAACCATTTCTTTCGAAACAAAGGAGGTTATTTTGTTATAATATCTTTCCTGTAGGACGGGGACACAACTCTATTCTCATATCCTTTCCGTAGGATCTACATCACTCGCAGTATCGGGAGCTAGGATATATTTGATATCTAGACCTTTCCTCTTATCTATCGTTAGCGCACTTTAGCGAAGTCTAGTTTCATATCTCTTATTCTTATTTAATTTACGAAAACGGTGGCTGTCCTTCTTTTTTTTCTCGAGTTCACCAACGACAACTTGTATCACTTGTGTATCTAATACCAACAGGCGGTTTCTGCTGCTGTCCCACCATCACATTGTTCCTTCACTCAGTCTCAAACGTATCTGTATATCTGGCAAAATTCAAGTAGGTCAGAACACCCCCTGAGCTAAGAAACCCAATCACTTATTACATACACCCCATACCAACATAGCTTATACCTGCACAGACCGCCCGTCTCTCATGCACAGAAAAATCAGGTGGGGGAAAATACCTGCCCACAGAAAAAAGATTCCACAAAGGAAATATTTTTCCCTTTTCCGCACTGCAGACCTGAGAGAGAGAGAAAAAGTGTGTGGGAAATGTAAAACGAAGGTCTATACCTATATCACAACTTCTTATACATGCAAGTGCCACAGCTATACAGTTGCGCTTAAACTCCTCTTAAGGAAAAAGGAAAGAGCGGCGCAAGCTTAAGGAGAAGCATCCGCATGAGCGGAAGAGTAGATATGAGCTGCCACGGGCCAGCCCCGATCATATGTGCATAACCTGCAGCTTGATTTACAGCGGTTCCGGTCTAGCTATCCGGCCGTACTTGGTGTACCCACCACTTTCATCTTGCAGCATTCTCATATTTGAGAGAATCGATAAATAAAAAGGAAATCCTTGATAAGAGCAATGTGGCACCAAGACCGTCGATGATAGCGCCCAGAAACGCGCGGTAGCGAGATACCACTTTCGCACCTCAGCGGGGACCTGAATCTGCAGATTCAAATACGATCTATTTCTATTTTTTCTTTCGTTTTAAATATGGGAAAGCTTCCTACTGGACGGTATGTGGGACGTATGACACACATACGACGCGTAGACACCACCAAGTTCGTATTTTCTTGTCCCACGGCCCAGGGGCTGTGCGTTCGCAGCATGCCAAAGAATCTTGGGCGAATAAGGCCATCTGTATAGCAATGGAGGGGGAAAGGTATCGTGGAAAGTATCCAATAAGGGAGATGGCGCAAAAATATTTCTATCCAAGGCCAGGTTATCCCTGGCTTTGACTTTTAAAAGTCAAAAAAAAAATCTCCTTTTTTTATGATTTCGATCACATAGGGCGGGATCTCTGAAACCAAGCCCTTTTTTTATCACTCCTCGATGCAAGGTTGGATGTGGATGCCGTACAGCTGTCAGGAGAAACCATGGCATCACCTGCTGACATTCTCGATTACTGAATGAACGCCCACCAACTCTTCACCCAGGCCGTGATCCGTCCGAGAGGACCAGCTTGAAAAAGGTGGCCTGAGGAAGTAATGATCTCTCCTGTATGTAGAGCTAACCTAAAACGTTGAATCTCTTAAAAAGAAAACCGTTTATTGCCCTCGCTGGCTTAGTTTTTCGGACTCATGCAATGCGGGGAAGCTGAATTCTGAGGTGTGACATTGCATCACTAGGCAGCAGGACGTCAAAACAACACAATTGAAGTAGAATAAATACCACAAAGTCCCGTGTTGAGGCCGCAGTTAGCTAGTTGGTGATGCCAGGATAGGAGGGACTTTAGCCATTCGATTCGAGTATGCCCGGAGGAGGAACCTGTCCTTCTCGCTGTTGGTAAAATGCACCGTAAGCGTGTGTTCGAAATTCCCGCAAAGAAACCGAAGTAAAATCCGGGTTCGTATGATAATATTCGTGATCGTGTCCCTGGAGTTGCTGGTTGTCACTCGTCTACAACCCTGCTGCCTTTAAGCTTAAAATCGCCCCATATCGAAAAAAGAGCAGCCTTTCGGGCTTCTCGTATCGACAAATTTAAACGAATCAATTAAACTGCTCCTCTTCATTCATAATACATTCGCAGTAAGCTCTCAACCCCTGTTCTACCGACCCTTTTTAATTGTTTGTCCTTCTTTTGCTATTCGCTTGCCAAATTTGCCAGAGTGAATTTATCCAAGCCGCGGGTTCTTTTAGCTTATCTGCAAGGGGCAATTTTTTTTTTTTTTTTTGCATGTACCCTTTTGATATGTAGTCCGAGCACTGCACATTTTCATTTCGGCTTCGATAGAACAATCGGAGACGAGAAATATTGTAATTTGGCTGTTTTTTTCAGGTATTGAAGTTTTAATTTTTGATGTTATATGTTTGCGTCGAAATTTCGAAACACGGACCACAATTTCGGTCCCCATGTCGGCGCTCTTGCATCTTTCGCTATTGCCTGCTCCCTGGACCAACCCCAGGCTAATGAACTCCGATTTTTCCGACCTGGTCTAGTCCGGACTTTTGTTTTTCAGCTATCATGGATCTCGGAGGCAAAAAACATGACCAAAAATCAAGGAATTACTGCTTAACTCGATCACATGCGCATGGCCTTCTGAGCTCGAGATGCTTCTCTCGATTTCCTTGGCTGTAGAGTCCACAGAGCCTGGAACTCCGGCAAATAAAGAAATACTTGTCTTCTTGGATGTACATGCGTAAGTATGTACGTACAGGTTGACGCGCAGCGCGTCATCTGATCTTGAGATCAAGATCCCCGTTGACTATTGCAGATGGACATGTGAGTTCTGGGAGGCAAAGGGATGACCATAAGCCTAGTCAATTCCGGATTTTTATTTATTTTATTTTTTTCGAACTTCGCATTAATATAAACATCTAGGCATCTGCGGGGTAGACACGGGCTCTTATGATTATTCCATGCCAAAATGCATGGGGCGGTCGTCTTATCACCTAGGGTTGTGGGAAAGAAACAAAAAACGAGTAGGAATCTTTAAGACATATATGTGCGTCTACGCCGTTTTTGTATATCGATATGTCAAGTCTAGATCACACGTTCCACTTTCCCCTCCCCACTACGGCCGGACCTCAAGTCTTCTTCTCCACATCTTGACATCCCAACCTCCTTGGCATGGATAAACCCTATGACCCAAGCACCTCCTGCATACCCCATGAAACCTAACCGACTTTCTATATCGGAGGCAGCTCCGAAAAGACCATTCCTATTTCGCAAAAAGTGAGGAGAAACTTCATACAAAGTCGAGGGAACCGGAAAAATTGAATGGCATGCACGTCAGGTTATGTCGTGACATGACCTTTTTTTCTCTCGGGTAAACTCGAGGAGTCAAGGGGTTGTGTACCTGGGAATGGGGCTTGTATCCTTGTTCCGGTGGATTCGGTTAGTGCTTGTGGCTTTTTTTTCTTTTATGGATATATGGAACTTGATATCTATTGACCGGGTAGATGGGATGCATTGTGACTGTGCTTTTTTGTTTTTTCGTCTTATATTCGATTGATTGAAGGTATATATAACCGAAAAGCACGCAAATGCATGTAACACCGAAGGCCGAGGAAAAAACCCTGCCAAGATCCTTCGTATTATTGATATTGCGCTCTGATGTGCATATACATAGATGTGCATGTTCATGTGTTCATGTTTCGTTTCGTTTCGATATCTTGGTTAGATTATATGTCTCTTGAGCTCTTCGGTATGCAGACGGTTAATGTAATATTCTGAACATGCTGCATTGCTGGGCGACTGGGTATGGAATATCTAGTACCATGTCAAAGTATCTGGAGTTAATAGTTCCGATACCCAGAAGTACGAGGGAATCTAGAGGGTTTTGTAAAAACCAACCTCTCCAATAGATACTGGGGCGGTTGGTATGCCGTGGCGTAAGGGAAGAGCCGGGGTTACACTTGGGATCTGACGTCTTAGGCGCCCGGGTACTATAAATATATATGTAGTGGGTCTAAGAGATGGTTCTTCTAGCCGATGCATTTCTTTTCTAGATAGAACTTCAGGGATCGAGTTGAGCTGTTGCCCATCTATGAGGCGGGTTATATCGTAATGGTAAAAGGCGAATGGTGTCATTATTGAGGTCCGGGCTGCGGGGAACTTCCAAACAGAATGTGGAGAGAATACTTCTATCGAAGCGTGACGTAAGATTTTTATAATTTAGTTGATCATTGGTCAAGCAATCGTGGAAGTAAAGACCTGGGAATGAGACTCCGCGAAGTTTCCCCCCAAGATACTCCTTTACGGCTATGGATGATATCTCTAGCGGCCATAGTATCAAATCTTCCATAATTTATTTTTATTCGTGACTGTGTAGAAGAAAGTCAGTACCTGTTGTCAATATCTGATCGGAATTCATACTTACACTCCTAAACGGACTGCCCTTCTCTGCTTGATATCATAAATAACGGTACATGTGTGAATTAAGGATTCCAACATCGGATTTCAATATTTAAATCATCCCCCCCTAGCCAGTCTTACCTTGATCCTACAACTATCTCTTTTAACACAGCCTAGTGATATTATCGCATGCAAATCACCAATCCAGATTCAACGCCCTCCCCATTTACCCCGGTCTCTTCTCCCTCACCCCAGACTCCTTCGCAGCCTTCCTCTGCTCCTCAACCTTAATATTTTTCCACTCCAGAAAACACGCCGCAACGAACGCACAGCACACAAGTGCCAAAGCAAGCTTATACACATTATTCAAACCAACCATATATGCCCTCCTTACATCCTCCAATTTATCTGGTTTCCCAATGTTGGCAAGAACTTTTTGAATCTCTGTCGCGCCAGAAAATATAAATATACCGGGCGAAACATCGGGGAGGTATTCTTGAAGGCCGTGTTTTAGGCCGTTGGAGAAAATGCTTTGAGATACTGCGACGAAGAGGGCGGCGCCGAGGGTTTGCTGTCGTTATTTGATGTATAATGTTGGTAGCTGAAGTTATGATATTATAGAATTTGACGATGTATATGCGAGGTAGAGAACTGGGGCTTGAAAGTGTGGTGGACCACATGCCCCAGGAGGGAGTTCCAGCCCCAGATACCGTAGACTGAGGCAATCCGAAACCGACCTCAAACCCACACGTATGCGTAGAGTCCAAGAAAGATGTTGACTTACAAAAAAAATGATAATAGCCGTCCCAATCGGCACATCATCGATCTGTAGAACGGTTTGAACAGCGAGAAGTGGGACTTGAAATCCAACACCAAGCCCAAATCCTGTCAAAGTTTGATATCCAATCCAATATGCAGGACCAGAATGGGTATCAGTATTGAATGTCGTGATCAGACCGGCGCCTATAGCAAAAAGGAACATGCCACCGATTAAAAATGGGGTGTAGTATCCGATAGCAGCGATTAGTCCCCCAGATACGATGCTAGTTAGTATACAACTAAGAAGAAACGGAAGGATCTGGATACCAGATTTAGTAGCACTAGATCCCTTAACAGACTGAAAGTAAATCGGGAGATAGTACATGTAGGTGAAAAAAGCACCACCGAAAAAGCAAACGAAGATAAGACCTGAGAGTACTGAACGTTGTCTCAAAATCCTAGGAGGGAGCGTAGCAGCGTCACCTAATCTCCATTGACTTATAATGAAGATAATTGCTAGACAACCAAAACAGACAAAAAGTCCAATTATTTTGGCATCGTTCCAGGCATATGTCGTTCCACCCCACTGGAGGGCAAGCAGGAGAGAGACCACGGTAGGTATGATGATAGCAGCGCCGATTAAATCGAGTTCGTAGATACGTTTTCGGAGAGTAAGACTTTCGGGTTTGCGAGGAATCTTGAGTACTAAAATAACAACAGCGACCGAGATAGCGCCTAATGGGAGGTTTATATAAAAACACCATCTCCACGAAACGTGGTCGGTAAATGCACCTGTCAAGCCCGAAGTCAGATAATTGCCCCTAGTTTCTATCAAAAAGTAAAGAAAAATAGAAACTTACCACCGAGCAATGGGCCAATAACGCTAGCAATACCCCATACCGAGGCGAGGCAGCCAAAGGCCAAAGGCCTTCTTCGAAGTGGTAGAATATGTGCGAGAATAAGGATACACCCAGAAAATATACCGCCGACCCCGATACCTATTTTGTTATCAGATTCGTGCATATCAGCTTAGACCAGTAGCCTTCAAAAATAGACTTACCGGCGATTGCACGACCAACAATTAAAGTAGGGCTGTTGGGTGCAACGCCGCATATCAGAGAGCCCAGCTCGAAGAAACCAATTGCCGTCAAGAAGGTACCCTTGATACTGAAAGTTTTATAAACTCGACCGAATCTATAATTCGTATATACGAATATGTATGTTAGTGTCCGATTCCGCATGTTTAATTAATGCTATGTCTAAAATATGGATCATAAAAAGGCTTGAGTTATAATACATACGTAGGCTGCAGCGCTGTTGATGTTAAAAAATACGCGCTGCCGTACCAACCAATATCTCTTATTGACTGAAACCTGTCCGTGATTCTCGGGATAGCGGTTCTGTGATATTTGTAAGTAATCGATAAGAGACTAGTTCCTACTGAAATTATAGTACTAGCGATGCATCTCGATAGTTATAATCTTCAAATAGAAGGCTCCAGCACGTACGCAATAATAGTTTGGTCGAGCGCCACCAGAAACACTGCTAGCATTAAGCCAATAGTTATAAAGACAACTTTGAGAGTACTTGGGTATATGGTTTCTTCTTCTAGAGGGTTTCTACTGCACTCTTCAACCTCCCCGAGTTGTGCCGACACATTGTCGTTTTGGCATATGGGTATAGGTTCTTTAAAGTCGAGTTCGATCGATGTATCGAATCTTTGTGGGACTTTATTCTCCTTTGGTGACTGCGGTTCCATGTTTAAATCGCCTCTTGAGACCAAGAGAGGATATATATAATATAGAATTGTATTTGTAGAGACAGCCGTCTGACACCAGCTATTGCAGGGCAGAGTAGATAATTTTAAAAGTTGAATTTAACTTGGTAGATCTCTTCTCGAGATTTAAGGGCTACATTTATACAACCGACTTACAAGCTTGTAAAACAAAGGCGGAATGTAACAAACAGGTCCAACTTGATCATGAGACATTCCGTCATTTTGTTAGTTCGATTAGATAATCTTGGGTTCGCTGTACATGTCCAAGCTATAGCGCTACGGAAATCAAATTAACGTAGATACATGTCTTACTGTACAACACGTGGGAGAGAACCGTTGCATACATGTGAAGGCCTTAACTTTGGTATGATCCGGTGGTTGTCATCCACTGGGAGATCGCTTCGATCATTTGGATCACTCAGCTCAGCTTTTAAAATTGTTTCTGTTATATCAATTTTGTGTTTCTTCACACGTGCTCCCTCTAATGTGGATCATGGTTGCTAGTTATAAATCTCTACCAGTATTATATACCTAGAGGTATATAGCTAATAGCTAATATTAGTTAATCCGTAGTAGACTGATCTATGCTTGCTACCCTCGCCAATCGGTCAACTATCAATCGCAGTGAATAATATATCAAGATATATTTGGGCGTTAAATAGCTATTGAAATGTTTACCCACTCTATTCTCCTACACCCGCATCCTCCGGGCCCACTGAATAGATTACCGGTGAGGGGTTCAATTTTGCAATTTTGCATTGCATCACTCTACTCGTAAGCTATCAGTGCTTCATACGTATACGGCATAACTACCCCCCCAAAACATGCAACATACTCCAACACTTATGCAAATTAGTATCAAGCGCAATAGGATGAGCATCTGATCAATCATGTTAATTTTATGATTAATATTTTACGAACATACGAAATTAATTAGGTACTTAACCACATATGTTAGCGAGAAATTCAACTACAGCGCAGACCCCGAAAAATTTTCGACAATCGAAGACCACGTTGAATGATCTATTGTGATATCGTGATATTTAAATGATTCCCCAGAGATCTCTCGGGTGTAACCATATCCGTCTAGTAAAAACAGCACTGCCATTAACTTGCGATCTCGCTGATCCCACTCGAGGATCCTACAATTAAAATCCCTCTATTGTCCATCTAAGCCATTTTAAAAGGTGAACAGCCAAACTTGTAGAATACTTTCAATACATCGTTACCCAATATTTATTACATTAATAATCGTTCGCCCACCTATCAATTTTTTGTCTTCCACCAATATCATATTGCAATCCATCCTTACCTACGATTAAATAACCCGGATATACACCATGGACGAAACAAAAAAACAATCGATCAAATCGACCTCGTCGGGTGGGAGGTGTGGAGATAGTGAACATGATAAAGACCTCCCCAAGCCAAAACCGACATGGGGAGCCATCCATTCGGGTACAGCAGCCGACTATTGGAACCAGAACCTAAATGCGGTTATGCAGTTTCTCAGCGATCGTAACGTTCCCTGGCGCGTCGTTCACCTAGGAAAAGTTGAAGACGAGGCCGCGGTTGCGATAGTATACGACGAAGATGGTGGCTGGGACAAAGCAGCCCTCGAAGCTGATTTAAGAAGACTGTTCTTGCCGGCAACTATATTTCCACGGTTGGAATTTATTAGGGGCAAAGTGAGCAGATCAGATATGGCTTGACATGTCACAATGTTGTCCTCCCTACGAAGGTATCAGAAATGGAAGGTACTGAGTTCTCTTTGTGACGTCTGGGATCGGGAACGAGACTAAGAAAGACCTACTATAGACAAAATAAACACCTATAATATCCTATGAAATGGAAAGACTTATCAGAGAAAGAGAATAAATATATTTCCGCAAAGGCTATTTTCGTGAACAGGCCTGAATAAGATGGATTCGTGACGGGAGAGCTCTAGAGTGGGTGGAATATATAAGATAGTACTACTACTTTTATCAAGCCCGGTCTCAATTTCAGTTATCCATTCTTAACCTTTTATACACGAATCACGCATCTATACCGATTTAATAAAATGTTAATCCTTACAGTTCATGCTTTGATATATCGTCACCCTTTTCAAAATTGCTTCTATCTGTGAGTAGTGAATATATTCATGTCGAAACGATGAAGTTACAAATATATAGCGGGTGCCTTTAATTCGAAGTGGATTGTTTTGTAGGCTCTAAGGTTATATAGCTGGGCCAAATTGTGACCTATCCATGACAGGTCCGAAATATCACCAATCTACCAAGACTACGATTCACACTGCTAGAACTACGTATTACCACGTCCTTAAGAAGAACGAAGAAGAGAAAGAGAAAAGAAACTTGCAAACACCACCGATCTCATATTTTCATTCCTTTCTAAAAACAAAAAGAAGTAAAAAAAAGGGTCAAAAAAGAAAAACCCTTTTCCCGCCTTTCCTCCAATTTTTTTCATAATCATCCGGCTTTTAATTTCATCAAAAATTCGAAGAAATGAAGAAAGAAAAAAGAAATAAATAAAGAAGGAAAGAAGAAAGATTAAGTAAAAACCCCCATGGTCCTCTCTGAAACGTTTTTTTCGTTTTGATCTCATTTCTCCCTATGATAGAACAAAAAGAACAATGCATGCTTTTATGTATGTACGTGACTTCGTCGCAGTTATTTCGAAGGTGTCGTTAAAGGTCGAGAGGGTTGAGGTCTATAAAATGCTCCATCGTAGTATCATACAATTTATACCATGAAAGAAAATAAAGAGATAGGAAGAGAGAGAGAAACGTTCAGATCCCATGGGAGTTATTAATTATCCTTTTTTCTTTCTTTTTTTTGATTTCTTTTTTTCATCATCTTTCGAATTGTTTCCTCTGAGAGAAAGCCTTATTGTATAAAAAATGTCAGGCTTTTTTTTGTGAAGAGAGTTTGAAAAAGGTGAAGTCAATCGTCCTATCCTAACTCCAGTGAAGGAGGGTAGAGGGAAAGGACGACATCGTTCGAGAAGAGAAGCTTTTTGAGGCGTGGTTGGTTGGTATGTATAATAAGAAGACTCAAGAGAGGTGAACCAATGAAAAAAAGGAGGTACCGAGATCGACTGAACACCCGTATGCATGGACAAGATAAGACGTTATTGTAAGGGACGCGTTAATAGAGAGAAACGGTGACAAAAGGTGTCCGCAAAGAAAAAAAAAAAAAAAGAAAAAAAAGTATCGACAGGTGAAAAAAGAAAACCCTTCCCTATTATGACGGAAAAAAGAAGAGGTATATAGAGACAATAAAAAAAGAGGTTGTGGGAATTAATTTTGTATTGCTTTTAATATTATATTCCACCCATCTACTTCTTCCTGAAGGAGCATCCCTCTGTCAGTCTAGCCTTACCACCAGTGGGCTGGCATAGAACAGTGGCGCAGGAGCCGCAAATAACGACGGTCTGGGCGTGGGAGAAGACAGTGGTGATGACATAGCAGCCAGGGCACTTGACGTCCATGAAGAAGGATCGTGGAGCTGGGACGAGGGTCTAATGTAATCCAAGAAATCACATGTCAGATATTTTGCCAACCTGGAGGTTTTTTATATACATCCATTATATATGGACATATCGGGAAATTCGTACCTTGAGCTTGTGCTTGCGAGCCTCGGCAATTGGGGAGGGGTTGAGGAGATCTTCTGCGAGAACCTATGTCGTGAGAAGATGTCGTGTTAGCTTCATCTGTTGCTCAACCACCAAATTTGATAGCACCTCCTCCAGCCTTCAATATCGAAATTCCAGCTTGAAATTTTGCAGATTATCGTGCCCATCTGAAGATTCCATGTATTCCAGCTTTCCAAGATAGCTATAATTTCGCCCAGAAGAGCTTCAGCAGCTCGATTCCTCCTCTTCCTGGTGTCGAGTTTTCCCGCACGTGTAACCCTTCCTTCTCTTGAAATCCCACAAATCCACCTTCCCATCGAAACAAAGGGAAAAAAAACATCATAGATATGAAAAAAAGTCGCCTTACCATCTTGACGGTTTGAGTATCGGTAAATCAGAATTTCAAGATTTTGATCGATCGAAAAACGGGGGGTTGGACAGGAGTGTCGAGGGTATGGCGGGTTTCTTCAAGAGGAGAAAAGATGAGGTGTGGTTGTCGAAAGACCAAAATTGGGGGGAAGACACTCATAAAAATTCTCTTTGGTCCAAAAGTGACTCTGAGACGCATTGGAGGGGAAACTAGGCCCAATACGGAAAGAATTCATGATCAAACGGAAGGGTTTGAGACCTAATGAGGCAAACATGCAGCTTTTGAGGCACAACACGGCAACACATTCCTATGGCCTCCATCTCCCTCTGATAACCATGGGAAGTGGAGCCGCAAGGAATGTTTCGATGTCTACTGCTACTAAATGCTGCTAAATGCTACAGGGTAGTGCAGAGCACAGATTTCGTTCATTCTGGTAGACCGGATTGGGCCATGGAAGCAGCCAATCACGGTGAAGTCCTCGAAGATACCATACATTATAATTCGCCTCAGCTCAGCTCTGGCCAGGACCCATCGACGTCAGATTTGCCAGAATACTATCCGACATGAATCATTATGATTCATGTATTCAACAGGATATAATAGCACATGAAAAAAACGTGTGAAAATCGACTTTTTACACAGCTCGGTTGGACAGACAAAAAAACCAGATATCCCCTCCTCATGAAGATTTCAGCCCGGTTCGGGTGTCTCCGTGCCGTAGATATCGACAACGGATCCCTAACTTATCATCGGATACATCGTATACATACACTTACATCCCAACAGGCAACAGCAAAGGAAAGCTCCACCTGTCGATCAACGTGAGACTACCGTAGACGCCTTTGGCCCCCTCCCCCTCACTCCTGTTTTATGTTGGAATCTAGAAACCCAGGTCTTTGCGAACGGTTTTACTGCGGGAGGGTACGATATTGGAGCCGGAGCCAACAACCTGGTAGTAAGTACCATTAATTAACCCCGAAGGGCTGAGCCGGAACAGAGATAAATGCGGAATACAGCAACATATCGAACACTCAGATGTTGCGACATGTGAGTAGTAAGTACTTATACACTTGTAACCAAGAGAGAGGTAGAGAGGGGGAGAGAGAGACAGCAGAAAATGTTGAAAGGTAAAGTCTCAAATGAGAACGCCGATTGTTCGACCCATTGATCAAGCTTGCAAGAGCGCGCCAGATATCCTGAATGTTGAAAAAGAGAAAAAAAAGAAGGGTAATATAAAACATGAAAAAAGGAAAGAAAAGCGAATTCAACCTCCAAAAATGATAATGAAAACAAAAGCTGCAAGTCAAAAACTTCGAAATGAAAACAGCCTATAATTGTACCTATCCCATATACTCCCAAGGCCTCGTGCGACACGAATATGTCTCTGAAAATGACCTTTAAAAAACTTTTTTTGTTTGTTTCTTTTGCTTTGTTCGACCCAGACAAAATGCTTATATCAATTCATCCTTCCCGAGGCTGGCGCTCAGTTGAATTGCCTTCCTGACTTCGCTCTCCGGGAATACCGGTCCTTGTCCGTCACACTTCGCCTTTGGTTTCAGGAACTCGCTGACAGCTTGGATATCCACCTGTCCATCCATATATAATGGGTCGCTTGTAATCAAATCCCATGCAGCCGCAGCTCCCAATAGCTGCTCTCCTGTTTCCGGGTGGTGGCTGATCCTATGGCTCGGTGTCTTGTTCTTATGTGGCTCCAGGACAACGTCGTAGAAGTCTGTCGGAGAGTAGGCCAACGGTCCAACGTCTACTGGTGCTGGTGCAGCAGGTTGGTGGGCCGCTTGAGCGGCAGATGTGGCGCGAAGGATTTGGTTTTCAGTTGTGATCTTTTGGATTTCGCGCTTTAGACGTTCATTTTCAGATAGAACGGTAGAAGACGATGCCTCTAGGGTCGAGAGCTTCTCTTCGAGTTCCTTGACGTGACGTTCTTTGCGCTCTCGGAAGGCACGTTGACTAGGGCGAACATGGCACAGTTAGTTTTGATTCGTAGCTACTACTATAGTACTACCACCTAGTACAAATATATGGATGGGGTATAAGAACTTACGCTGCCCGGTTCTGAGCTTTCCGTTTCTTCACAACAGTAGCAGTCAGCACCATATTTTCTCTAAATTTGATATTCCGACCTCAAAGAAAGTATAAAATAAAAGAAAACAAAGAGATAAGGGATCAAGACCATACCGACTGTTGCGGGGTCAGCTCCTTTTCTTCACTGCTGCTACGGTTGAGGCCGGGTACGTCCTCTGTGCTCCCATTCTGGCCGTACACTTGTGACCCTTGTGCAGCCAATATCTCCCTGTCGAACGCCGCAAATGCATCGTAATTTGTACCGTAGTTCTGGAACATCACGTCTCGGTAAATCCCCCGGGATAGACGGGGGGTAGTAAGACGTCAGTCAGCAAGTGGGATCTACTGAAGTAGCTTAAGTGGGTGCTGATTTGCCAGGGATCACTGCGAGATCTGAGGCAAAGGAGATTTTGTGTAATGAACAAAGAGGTGTGCTAACGAGATGATTTGATAAGGTGATTGCAAAGCTTCTTAAGCTTTTGTTTTGTTTTTTTTTGTTTTGCTTGTCTTGCTTAAGGTCTTATGGGATCTTTCTTTTACTCAAATGAAAGTTTTGAGAGAGGAGTAAAGAAAAAAATAAAATAAAAATTCTAGTTCATGTTAAATTAGGGCTTACATTGTTTGGGGAGGCTTGCCGGAAGCTTTCCTCCGAAGCAGATTGGGCCGACGAAGACGCGGGCGCCGGTGGTTGCTGGAAAACAACGTACGGCTGCTGTGGTTGGTAATAGGTCGAATAATCCATTACTGATATCGAATCCCTACGGACGGGCAGCTTTGGTAAGGCTTTGTCACACCTGCAAGATTCAACCGAAGCCGGTGGTGGACTGATAGTTGACCGTGAAAATAGTGAGAATGCAGACGGGTTTACTCTTTTCGGTGCAGCTGTCGATGAATAATTGAGTTGTAAGCAGAGAAGTGGAGAAGAAGCGAAGGCTTTTAGTTGGACCAACGCTAGTTATTGGAGGGCTCGAGGAGATAAAGTCAGGTTAAGTTCAGTCCAGGCCGGTTCAGACAATTCAATTCTATTCAATCCGGGCTCGAATCGGTTCAAGAGGGGATCTTTGGATTCGAATTGGGTGGATTGCAGATACGAGGAGGTGAAGGGAAGGAAGGGGGGGCAGGAAGGGAGACTGGAATGGAATGGAGCTTGATGTCGAGATTTCTTCCCTGCAAGGAGTCAAAGTTAAGTTAGGTTGAAAAGGTAGGTCCGTGATAGCTATAAATTCCTGCTTCCGTCCTTCGTTTTTTAGGTTCCCTCTTCCCGCTATATATATCTGCTTATGTATAGAAGTATACTTGGTATGTCCGCAAGTGGGTAAGTATCAGAGCAGCTATAAACCTATACCAGAGTCCGGAATATGTAAGAGACCAGACGAAAAAAAGAAGAAGAGGACATGCACTCCCCAAAATGCTACTTCGGATCTCAACTTGCAGGAAACCGCAGGCTTATTTAGAGAAAATATTTGTAAGCGGGGAAAGGAAATCCCGTGCTCTCTTGTTCTTTCGTCCGGTACTTACGGAGTACTGCGTCCACAGACAGAGAAAACACCCCCAAGCCAAAAGGCTTAGCTGGGAGGGTTAATTGTGGAGTTTCAAGACCGCAGACCAGGGGTAACGATGCCGTCCCCTTCCCTTTCCCCAAAACTTGGGTGTGATGGTTTCGTTTCAGGACCGCTTCCCTGTCGCTCTCCCGGAACAACCCGTGGTAGGCTTTTCCTCTCTGCCTCTCTGACTTTCTGGTTTCTCGAGATCCTCTGGTTATGCGGTTGTATGCACGCGGTAGACGTAAGGGCGGAGGCTGGCGGCAGGCAGTTCTTTTTTTTCTCTCTCTTTCTCTTAGATATTTAAATTTGAGTGAGTAAGGTAATATTGATCCTGCTGGGCTGATTCGGCTCTGGATTGAACAAAATCCCCCAAGAATTGCTTGCTTGCATGAAACTCGACGATATCACACAGCCTAAGCATGTATGTGTGTAAGTATGTACTATCGAAGTAGTCCAGTCGGTAGTAGCAGTATGTAAGCCAGCAAGTGCTTTATATAAAATCTCATTGTCATCCCGACATTATAATATTATTCCTTGACAAATATTGTCCGACTTCACAGCCACGCGACCTGCTCTACATGCTACATTACTCGAGCACATACCACTAGCTACTGATCCTGCTCAGCCCGAATCAAAGATACCAGATAACAATTGTACAAGCACTATCCTGTACTCGCAGTAACTCAATAACTTTCTACTGCTTCGCTCGCAATTTTTTTTTTTTTTCTCCTCCTCGAGATCCCGCGTACGTGTCGGAACACCAAGCCGAAAACGGCCTGGGACCATTCCGCTCGATACCAATTTAGGCCCAAGTTTCGTTCAGTAATCCAAAAGCCCCGATCTGCACGATGAAGTCTACTAAAATGCCAACCAGCTTGTCAATGCTGCCAGTGCCATCTACAACAAGTCTTCCAGTATCTACCTTGTCGACTGCCAAGTCGAATCCGCTAATGCAACTTTCAACCATCAATTCGGTATAAGTGCCAACGGCCTAACAATCAAAATTCCCTTTTGCAAACTTGTTCTTCCGATCAGCAATTCTAATAAGGATTACTTAATCTTTAACAAAATTTAATACTATCTCTTTAACATTAAATCTAGCAATGTTAACAATATCTTACTTTTCAGCAATATATTCCTAAAATTTACATATATAGTTAGTCTCGGTCCCAGACGCCGATATAGTCTACAACATATGTTAACAACGCAGTTTCACTTTTAGATTAGATAGATCAACACCCACCGACACGTCTACGAATTCATCAAACGCAGCCTCTGGTGTTGTCCCATCGTTCGATTAGGCCGCTTTCTCTGTCACATGGGCAGCATGGCCATGGCTCTACTGAACAGCGGACCATTCGCTGTTTATAATAAGGGCATCCTAGCAACCTCCAAAAACTTAGTCTCTCGTTGCCCCTTCTAATGTCTATATTCCCTTTCCTTTTCTCCTATTCATATGCCTGATGAGAGAGACGAGGGCAGCCCATCCTTCCTTTCCTTCATTTCTATTGTGTTATTATTATTAAATCAACCTTCACTTTCATTACGTCTACGGCATTATAGGTTTCCGTGCCTATCTCGCCCCCTGGTTAAGTTCCGAGTCTTTCCTTCTTTATCATTAGTACCATCTAATTCCGCCCCATACTCTGCTTTTTGGTCGTCTCCGGAAGCATCAAAATTGCATCAAACCGCATTTTCTTTCCTACTCCATTATTCGGGTTCATCCTTTCGGGTACATACGCATATAAATACATCATCCGCAGGGAATTTCCTTGTCCTAACTTCAGAGTACTACATTCCCCATTTCATTTCAATTTTTTTTTTTTTTTTTTTTTTTTTTTTTTTTTTTTTTGTATTATTACCCATCTGATCTAATGTGATCGTTTGTCTACTTTGGTGGGAGAGTAGGCTTTTTTATGTTGATATATAACGGAGGGAAACATTAGTGTCCATTTGTAGCTGTTCGGCTACAAGTCGGATCCACCGGCACCCATCGCGAATATTTAAATAGGTATCTACTGAACTTGGGTGCGGCTGGCGCTGCGAGACCAGTATCTACTAGTGTTCTACAACTAGTGTTTCGAAAAACCAGATTTCTATATCGTTTTGATCAAAAAGCCTTGGTTTAAAGTTTTAGAATCCATCTAGATTAGTTAATATAGACGACATCTGGAGTTTAAAATTTAGGAGCTCTACTTTCGCGGATTTGGCCAATTGCAACCCTTTAAATTACAACATGTTAACACCTCGATTTAGTACATCTGGGGAAGTATTATTATTCTTATTATCAGTCATAGTAGACGCTGCAGCCCCAAGCTCGACTCCACAAACACTACTACTGCTGATATACCCACCCCTTCTACTTCTACTACTCCTACTACATATGCTACCAGTGGAGTTAGAATTGTTAGGGATTTCGTCTAAACATAATCTCATACCTATATAATGACAAGATATAATAAACGACCTATGCTCGTCGGAGCCTAGCCGGGCCGCTGGTTTGCCTCCCAGACTAACGGTCGCGATCTAGCCTTAAGTTCCCATTCCCATATAGCGGGGTCCACCAGTTGACGGGTTTGACGCTTGTCACCGTCTTGTCCCTTTCAGCTTTGAAAAAAGTAAGAATAATGCCCGACGCAAGTCGGGACCCTTCCAAACTTGGGGGAAATCACCTTTACGGAAAGGAGGTCCGCAACTTATCGTTGCATTGTCGCTAGAAAGCTCTATAAAATTGTACTACTACTACTGCTGTAGTTAGCATGGATATATAAAGTGTAAGTGAATACGGAGCCGGTATAGGATTTAGTAAAGATAGCCGTAGCTGAGAGCACAAGGGAATAGGGTTTTTGTCTAATCAGATAGTTCTTTTCTAATCTTTTCGCGGGAAGTATATGGGAGTAAAGCGGACGAGGCGTCGACGCTCGCTTTCGGTTCCTTTTAGCGATCGATCGAGACGATATACTTTCGTAATAGTGGCTCGGCTAGCGGTCAACCTAACTACTACTATAGCTACTCGTATACTACTCGTACCACTGCTACTACTATCAAGGAGATTTCCAAACAGGGGCGTCGGACTCAACGGGATCCGAATACCGCTGATGTATCTGAGAGGCTGGTTCTAAATATTTCATACCATACATAGTCTGCATCTGGATATATCTATAAATTGATGGCGTGATCCCGCCTAGAGCACCAACAGAAAACCATCTCCATCTCTATGAAATATATATTTCTTATTCTCTAATTACCTTCATAAGAGAATTCAAACCTGGTTTTTTTTATTTCTAAAGCTTTAAATATAGAATTCCAATTGAGACGGGTAACGAAAAGGAAGAACTACCTGTTATTCACAATGGAATCACAAGCCCCACCCCGCAAAGTACTCTTCATCAAAACCAATGTTTCCACTGTGGGTCCTACCAATGCCCTCCTCATTTCAACCCTCCAAAAAAGAGGCATTCAAGTCGAAAAGCGCGGCTGGTACCCACCAGGGTCGTTAACACTAGAAGATTTAACTTCCTACCACTCCATAAACTTCCTCAACTGCTGGGAATACAACCTCCACATCACCGCCTTCCACCAATTCCTAAAAGAAGTCATAGCTCCCGCGGAAGCCGCAGGCGTAAAAATCGTCAACCCCGTGGAAGTACTCCTGTGGAACTCGGATAAAGAATATTTAAGAGATCTACAACGAGACGTAGGGATCAATATTCCAGAGAGTATATTCGTGGAAACGCTACTCGGTGGAATACCAGCGTACGAAGACGTTATATCAGCCCTTGAGCCCGACGGAGCATACGGAACGGTCATAAAACCCTCCATATCAGCCGCATCAAACATGACGCATAGAATCCCGCATCCATCATCCGAATTATACGATTCCGCGAAAACGCAGGCTAATTGGGCGGAAGTTTACGAATATACCCGCGACCTCTCGGCTTCTGCGAAGGTCATTATTCAAGCATTCGAGCCTGCGATCAAGAACGGGGAGTACTCTATCTTTTTCCTGGGCGGGGAGTACAGCCATACCGTTCTCAAGAAGCCGGCCGAAACAGACTACAGAGCTATGGAAAGATTCGGTGCACGTGTACGCGAGCTGAAGGATGAGGAAGTACCTTTGGCAGGAAAAGAAATCGGTAGAAAGATAGTGGAGTATGTTGAGCGGAGATTTGGTACAGGTGATGACTGGAGGTTGGGGTATTTAAGGGTGGATGGGGTGGTTAGAGATGATGGAACGTTTGTGGTTATTGAAGCAGAGATGTTGGAGCCGTATGTTTTCCTTGATGTTGAGGGGGCTAAAGATGGTTTGGAGAGACTTTGTGATGCGCTGGGGAGTTGAGGCTGGCCAGGATATAATACATACATTTGTGTTGCTATCCGTCGGGTTTTTTGGGCGCGAGCATTGTACACTAACTACAATTACATTATATTACCTAACTTGTACTTGTTACGAAAGGGAATATTCGAATTGGTCGTGTCGAGAGATACGCCAAATATCAAATCTGCGGTATAAGTGACTGCCATATTGATTGAGAATACTTATCATTTGTAGGTGTTCATTGATATGTACGATAATCAATTGGGAGTAATACGTAATCCATTTCCAATGCCAATACAAGCTACAAGATAGCGGTTCGAAACGGGCCACCATTATACCACGCCCCGCATTTTTGACTTCCCAGATCCATGAAGATGATGTACATCAATTGGCCAAACTATACTAGCAAAAGCCTAAAATTTACTAGGCTGTCCCCTCAGCTGTAATAATTTATCAGTTTTAATACATTCTTCTGGGCTGTGTCCTGGGCTTTTGCGGGGCAGATATGCGCCTACGTAGCACATGTTGGATTTCTGCGGGTTCACATTCCTCAGGACGCGGGAAGATGTATCACAATTCACACCGATGCATACTCCAAGATACACTTCTTCAATCAATCTAAAGATCCAAAGGTCCAAGCTTAAGGGGGAAAAAAAAAAAAAAAAAAAAAAAAAAAAGTTTAAAAATATACATTTCCCATAGATATATTAATATTGTCTGAGAGATAAGCTCTAATCCCCAACTTTTCCAAGAAGGAAAGAAAGAGAGAGAAGAAGAAAAATTAATCCGTTCGTCTCCTGCTCTTGCGCTCGAGTGTTTCAAATAGAAAGGGTATAAACGTGCTTGTCACACGAGAAAGCCTCCCAGTTGGTCAGACCAAACCCCGCAACTTAGACGAGACGCCCGAACGGCTCTCTTCTTCGCTTGTCAAACCAAAACTCGCAAAGGGCGAGTCCATAGTACCTCCTAGGCAGCTATTGCCCCCCCTTCGAATATTGAACCTGCAGTTGTATTAAGCTTATATCGATATTAATTAAAAGACGAAAAAAAACGCCCCTCCTTCCATTCTGAAAAAAATATAGTAGGTCATATTTTTAGACCACTTATCATACTCTTTTATTTGTCCCGAATTCTCCATTTTCCGGCACGCGAACGTTGCGTTTTAGCCTCACATTTTTGGCTAGCTGGCTAGCTGGGGGTGGTTGCCTCATATATTCGAAATTCCTTGTGAGGCGTATCAGAACTGCTCCAGCTGTACCTCAGAAGCTTTGATCGATCGCATAATAGGGCACGTGGGGAAAAAAAAGGGTTTCCCGTCTGTTCTCTAACCATGGCGCCATGATTTCAATATAATTGTTCCTTGATGCCTAAGATATTGTTCATCCGATATCTTGCAGTTGATTGTACCCATTATAGTAGGCTACCAGCGGGATAAGGAATTACTCAGCGATATATTGCAATTAAGACAACAATTGTCGGGAGATGACATGACATACGCATGCTTGCGGCCGCTGTCAAGACTGTCAAAGACCTACTTGGATCTGCCCTGGAGCGAGTCAGAAACAACTTTATATTAAATTCAATATAATCATACGAAGCGGGGAGGCAACAGCGAATTTGATTCTGGAAATACTTTATCCATCGGTCATGTCATTCGGCGTCAAAGCTCAGGTGGCTGTATCAGATTCTCGACCGAATTGAAACAATTGTTCATTCGCACTCTAGTATATCTTACGTGCTATAAGTCTAGGAAGTCACGAATCGAACTATCTTCACGACAAAATCTCATGATCCTTAGGGGGTAGTGGGTTATAGATACTACATCAAAGAGGCTTACGACGCGCACAGCCGGCCTAGGCAGCTATTACGCCGACTATAATATCCTCACGGTATTAATGGTCAGTGCGATTATGATACTTTTTGCTACTTACTGCAGTCATCATGCTTAAATTCGCGAACGGTACTTCTTGCCCTCACTGAGCTCAATCCCGTTCTTGCATCTTGAAGAGTTGCTTGCAGCGGAATACGAGGATGCAAGGTCATCTGCCCCTTCCCAGTGTACAACTGTCTTTACAGGGAAATCCCTCGAACACAATTTTCTTCAACAATTGCACCAGCCGCGTTTGCTACATGGTTTCCCCTAGCTTATAGTAGCCCAGATATTGTGGCGTCCTTTTTCTCGATTTCAGTGGCAAACACGGTGGTGATGCTTTGAACTTATGATACTGTTATACTATGGTTTTACGTAAAATGATATATGCCCCCCTTCCTCTTCTTGGAGGCTCAGCCTTTTGTATGCTCGGCGAGGGTATATATTCGCTGAATCGATCGGCCGGGCCGAATTTTAATCCCATTACTGATCTTATAGCATGCGGGATACTTAGATGATTTGCGTGTCATGATTGCGCTACTCCCGACCCGAGAAGCACTGTCCAACTTACGAACACGCCATGTTTCCTATAATATAATACCTAACTACTATCAAAAAGGTCTAGGCGTTTTGAGTACCAACAATATACATCCTCTTCTGACATTTCCCAGCCACCCCTAATATAACATCGTGCAAGCTTGGAATTGGGTTATTTGGCAACTTGAGGCTATAGGCTTTTTTTTTTTGTGTGTTTCAGTAATAAGACATCTTCAAACACTGGCCTTCGCGTTACTATGCACGTGGCATGGTATCCTAGTGTAATGTCGATGGGATATGTCCTTTTGGGCAAGGGAGGGGTTTCTGGGCCAGCTGGGTTTGGCGATGGCGGTTGTGGCGTTCGGATTCCACTCATGGCTTGATGTGGCTGCTGTAACGTTGACAGGGTGGGATGGTATATGTGATAGTAATGAGGGTTATAATCCTTTTAGTGAACTACGGAATGTTTAGAGGTAGGTGCATTATACACAGTCCGTGATTAATGATGTGCAGCTGTGGTATATAGAATTTTCGGCATTATCATGTTAGCTAGAGTATCGTTGGGAAAGTGTCTGTTTTGTTGGATTTTGGCCAAGGTGGATCCATGGATCGGTATTGTGAAAGTTCGACGTATGCTTCAACTAGACCACTCGGAGTATTATGACACGAAACTCTACTATATGGAAGTACTTTAGAGATTCTGGATATCAATATTGCATTGTAAAGCTATAATTATGTCAATCGAAACCACTTCATTGAGAAGTATAAAACCCCCCGCTAGGGGACAGATATATCCGAATCGATAACCAAAGATATATCCGAATTGTCTCCAGGGCTATATCCGGGCACACATCTCAAGTCAAACGGATTATTCCATAGATCTCATTTACAACTTAGCTCATCGATAGGAAAAAAAAAAACTGCCAAAATCCACGCTTCGGCCAAATCGCGGCCCGGGGTCTTCGATTCCAACGTTCCCCCAACACATATGACGTTGTAATCCGCAGGCCATGATGTATTCAAGCGAGGACTTCAAACCAGGCTCAACATCCCCTGTCAAAACCGTGGAGATCGACGACCCCACTCCCGCTTCCCGCCTAGTTTTTCTTTGGACGTGTATGTATGTCGGATAATCCTCCCGATGGCGGTGGCTAACATAAAAAAAAACAAATACAAATACAATTATCAATTTTGGGATAGGAGTTTATTCGATCTTTTAGCTTCCTCTGACGACAACGTTGTTGCGTCAGTATTACGGATCCTTTTAATTGTAGGTTGGTTGTAGGACGGTTGCGTATTTGGACACGTTAGTACCTTGCAGTTCCTTGGTAGGAAAGAGCTAATGGGTCATGATACGGTTCGTGGTTTTTGGGTATAATCTTCTGGATCGGGGTAGTGCATAGCTACACCCTTGCAAAAGCTGTTCGACGTGGGTTTTTGGGAACATCTTGGTACGGGATGACATCAGGACGATGTCAATATTCGTCGATGGAGCTTCGAAAGGCCTCGAGGGGATTACGTCTGTTTGATTGATATGCATTGGGTTAAATTTGGTTAAACAGGAATTCTGGTCGAGGTAGATTCGATTTGTCTATATAAAGGGCTTGGGATGCTATCTCCAATTCTATCTTTTCTTCATAATATTCGATATCAGTATCTATATCTTCAAGAACTTCAAAGAAAATAAACACCAAATCACATATATTATATCACACACACTTTTCATAACCTTTTTAAAAAGAAGCCAAAATGTCCAACATCGTCCACAAAGTCAAAGACGCCATCTCCGGCCACAAAGAACACCACGACCCTAAGACCGGCGCCACCTCCTCAGGATCCACCAATCCAAACTACTACCAATCCGACACCAGCACATCCACAACAGGCCCACACTCCTCTTCCACCGCCAACAAAGCCGACCCTCGCGTCGACAGCGACCGTGATGGTTCCTACACCGTAGGCAGTGGAAACACTTACGGCTCCTCAGGCACAGGAACCCACGGCATGGGCGGCATGACAGGCATGACCGGTTCAACTGGATCAGGCACCTACGGCAGCGGTGGCCAAGGCCCACACTCCTCAGGCATGGCGAACAGAGCCGATCCATTCGTTGATTCTACGACTGGAACGACCCGATCCACTGGTATGGATACGGGATATGGTGGATCTACGACTGCGGGACCACATAGTTCTAATGTGGCGAATAAGATGGATCCCAGAGTCGATAGTGATCGTGATGGGTCTTATACTGTTGGCGGACAGGGAGGCACTGGCACTTATGGTGGAAGCACTGGAACTGGAGGGTATAATACCAAGACTACGGCTGGACCGCATAAGAGTGATACGGCGAATAAGTTGGATCCTAGAGTCGATAGTGATTTGGATGGGAGTAGGACCGTTGGGAGCGGACAGAAGTATGGCGACTACTAAGGGATTTAATCATACTTTTCATATGCAGAATGGACTTTTGTATTCTGCTTGATGGGGTATACGTAGTGGGGAAAGGAATTATTTGAATTTGATGGAGTTTTATTCTTTTTTACTCTTTGGTTGCGGATATTGGATGATAGTTTATTATGTACTTTAAATGGTAATAACAGTATCAAATTTAAAGGGACTGTCACTACAACTGTTCACTTTCAAGATTCGCTGTCATTACACATAATTCGATATTTTGAATTCTATCTTGTCTCGCGCGCGGCACCAGCCTCGCCACCTGTTCTATCTAACGGTCTGGAAAGTTGCCAGCATTGGGGTAGCCTTGAGATTAGCCTACTACGAGACTAAGATTAGCCCAAGATAACGATACTATAATGAAGACTCGCGACAACTACAATTTATGTACCCAAGCCAGTGAAATTCACTCCGTTAAACTCACATTTCAACATGCGCTTAGTAAATGATGATTCAGATCTATGGTGAAGTCGATCATGCACGATGGGTTCCATTTACAGGAGTATTAACTTATAAGGTTGTATCATTACTAAATTATATACACCGTGACCAGTATTACAGTCTTCGGTCACTACATTAGCATCAAAAAATTAATACAAAGAAACTCCCCCATTCCCACAAATCCAATCAAAGAATCACTTCCGACTCTTAAACCTCCCCTTCCACTCCCCAAGTCTCACCATTCCATAATCCTTCCACTCAGTTTCCGTATCCTCACCCTCAACTTCAAATCCGGTCACAATCCTAGCAACTACCAACTTCAATTCATTAATTGCCAATTGCTTTCCAGCACAGGCACGGATACCATATCCGAATGGGATGTAAGCTCTCTTGTCTTTCACCATCTCTTCCTTTTCTGTCCAGCGTTCTGGAATGTATTCTTCTGCTTTTTCGAAGTATTTTTCGCTGGTCATGAGGGTTAGGACTGGGACGTAGACTTGGGTATGGGCTGGGAGACGATATGAGCCCATATCCAAACCGTCTTCACCGATGACAGCGTGGACGCCTGTGGTGAAGGGGTTGTGAAGACGGAGGGACTCATTTATAACAGCGGTTAAATATGGAAGATTCTTGATACTCTCGGTAGAAAGATCACCGCCCTTTTTGATGTGTGCTTCTAACTCTTTGTACAACTTTTCTTGAATATTCTTCTTCAGTGATAGGGTTTTGAAAGTTTGGGATAGGGTGGTGCCGACGGCTGTGCCCATCAAGATGGAGAGGTTGGTGTTCGCGGCGAGCTGGAGGGGTACTTGGAATTTACGACGGGTCTCTTCGTCTTCGAGGAGAAGGTGGGAGGTTATATCGTGAGAATCTGGGTGGTGGCGTTGACGGTTTATGAGGAGGGTTTCGGAGTTTGTGCAGTATGTTTTTAGGACTGCTGGGTCGCGGGTGTAGGAGAGCATTTCGGAGACGTTGCGGAGGGTGGCGTAGTACTGTTGGGGGTGTATGTTAGGTTTTGAATTGATAAGGTATATAGGGGATAACAGATGGAGGGGTACTTACACCGAGCCATGAAAGGTAGTTTTTGATAGATTGAAGATAGGTTTCCTCACCGGTGCCATCTTGGATGCCGGCGTCTTCGCCGTAGGTTAATTGAGAGGCCCTAAATCGTATGCATATTAGAATATATCACTTTTAATGGTTTGGGGTTACAGGGAGATCTGGTTCTTACAAATCAAGTGCAAATTCATCCATAACCTTTGTGCAGTCGACTTCCTCGCCGTTTTTCTTCTTTAGACTGTTTACGAGCTTTGAAGTTGCATTTTCGGTCTGTGCGGCATGGTGCTTGAGTTCACCGGGTGTGAATGCTTTGTCCCTGTATTTTTGTCTCTCGTTAGAAGTGTAATCCAAGATGCTTGAGTCTTTGTATAAACTTACCAGATTCTTCTCCAGATGGTATGATGATAATTGCTCCTCGTCTCTCGAATAGCAGCCTGGCCTCTCAATTTCCCAGCTTCATAAAAGCTCCCACGTTGATACTTCCCGCTATAGATCTTAACAATAGCTTCCGCATCATTGACACTAACTTCATTCGGTCCCGTTCTAACAACAGGAGCATCAAACTGTCTATGCAAATCCCTCACCGACTTCGAAAACGTGCCCGCACCAAGTTCCTTCGCCATCCAATAATTTGAAACAGCAGCAGAAGTAACACCTGGGAAGTTACGGAGCGGGGAAATGAACAAACGACGGATTAGAGTCAAGACTGTGCATGTGGCTAGGTAAGTCAGGTTTGGGAGGAGCCAGTATTCTATGATTATGGAAGTGTCGACTTGGGTCATGAGCAATGTACCCAAATAGACGAAGTTTAGGATTCCATAACCGAAGAGGATTTCGATTGTTCGCGCCTCTGGGATTGGGGCTACGAGGAGGCAGGAGACTAGAGCTATTGCTACGCCAATGAAGTGTGGGGAGGTGGTTGTGGCGACTAGATCTGGGTTGTGGGATTGGAAGCTTTTCATGCCATCGATTGTTACTATTTTGGGGGTTAGAAATAATTCGATCGTGGGTTTAATCTTGGAGGAGAGGGTTTGGGTGGACCTACGGTCTATGGTGTGGGCGGTTTTGACCATTAATACACGCGCGAAGTCGAAGTATTCCCAGATACCGACTGAGGGCATGAGCATTGATATGCTCGATAGCGACATCTTGGATGGTTCGCGCAATTATGCGCGGTGGATTACGTCTATAGAAACAGAATAGCTCTACAAACAATTCAAAATACAGAAAAATAGAATCGCCACGAGGAAGAAGAAGAAGAGAAGAGAGAGGAGAAGGAGGAGAAAGAGGAAGGGAAAGGAAAATGAACACCCGACCTTCGCGCACTCGCGGGCGACAGTGATTATTTAACCTAGCTTCCCATAGGTCCCTCCAAGCCCTTATTATCCTCCTCGCTCGCCATAACATGCATGGCCACTCCCCAGTAACCCATATTTCCTCTCGTTTTTGTTTATCGATACGAGGCGCTAAACCATTTTACAAAGCACCCCATGGATAATGGCGTACGGTCCGGAGTACTGTGGCCAGAGACAAAACAAAAAAAAACTGGAGCATGACCTTTTATTGTGGAGCTTCTGGAGGGTTTTTTTCGGTTCTTGTGCATTGAAATACGGAGGGTCCCATCCATCGACATTTAACCGTTTGGGCGGTGTATGGCTAGAAGGTCTGTAGAATGTTCTATAGACCCTTGTTGCGACATGGGTCTTGGTGGATTAGCCGGGGGGGCTAAGCTTGATAGAGGTGGGGGATGGTCAGAGCGTTTTTCTTTGGGCTTCTTTTGTGGAGGCGAGAGGTTCGGAGATTGGGAGTGGTGGGAAGCTTATTCCTTCGGAGGGTCATATGAACTTCGGAGGGGGTTCTTCCAGTTGAGTTTTGATTTTCTGGATTCGAGCTCGAGGTCTGTCATGTTGGAGAGTTATTGAAGCCGATATGCATATATGTGCAACTGGAGGCTATTGATCCGAGGACCCTTAATTCTTTGGACATGATACGGAGTCCCGGTAAAACTCTTGAAAACCTTCCCGATTATTATGGGACCAACAGCTAGATTTTTGGTATGAAAAACAAAAACAAAAAAAGCACGAGCACAAGCTTTTCTTCCGTTTGAAACGGCGGATCCATGGTTAGATTAATTGATGGTAATATAAGCGTAGTAAGTATTTCCGTGTGTGCTATATGCCCTTTTCGGATGAAGGGTTCGGATGATTCCAAAGTTTTTCTTCCACTGCTATAGCTACTTTAGAAGTGCTATAGCCATATGATAGCTAGCTACCTACTAAGCTAGATCAGACTCGAGGGTTAACCAACCGGTGGCGCAATTTTTGGTATGGCGGTGTTCAAGCCAGTAGGTCAGCATGGCATGCAGATATATCCGACGAGGAAGTTCGAAGCGTCTTGACACGAGCTCTATTGTTCACACCTGTACGTACTTACTTACTTGCATGTAATGTATGTACGTATATTTGCAGCAAAAGGGTGTCAAGCGCACTCGGAGCTCGAGCGCTCTCGAATCGATGGGGTCATGACGGAGATCTGGGAGGAGGATTCTGATTGGCCGAGTGCCAACCCGTCGGGCGGACTCCTAGATTTCCATTCCATTTCATTTTTTTATTTTATTTTCGTGTGAACATGGTTATGTCTCGTGGAGTTAAGGCGTGCCAGCGTTGCACAAGTCTGTCAGGTTGAGACATGTATGTACAGCTTCTGCTGCGGTGTTCGATTGACCTTGCAACGCGGTTGATTGATTGATTGCATGGTTGATTGCAGCACAGGGAAGGCACAGGAACAGGAACGGGAACGGAGGTTTTCCTGGGGAGTGTGGTTGGATTGTAATTGATAAGGATTGGAATTGATGGTATGGCGGAAATAGTGGATCGGATGGAGTTATGGTATTCGTTATCAGGGTATCTCAAGTAGCTACACTACGACAGTGCTAATCGGGATACTAGCTTATCGCGGAATATAGAAGGCTGTTTATAGGAAGCTACGAGTATACGATTTAGTAATTCGATCGATCGAACATGAAGTCACCAGATCCCAGGCTATCAACAGATTAGACCGGGCCTGGAATATAATACATGTATACACCAGATTCAATTCCCAAAAGCCTTGTGTAATTACCTAAGTAGGCAATTAATACGTCGTATCGTAGACGGGCCTCAGCATCACGCCTTGTCGAAACATCACCTGTGACCTCTTCCACAACAGCCATTCATTCATTCATTCCTCCCGACCCAGCCTTGGATCAGGTACACATATACCTCTAGAGCTCTTACCTACGATCAATTGGACAAGCTAAGCATGTACCCTCCCGCCGCGTGGTACAACCACCATGGACGGGTTCGGATTCAATCCAAACCTGATCTTGAACGCGAACATGTCCCCCGCACATAGGTCGATCGGATCCTTTTACATCCCTCTCCACCAATGATAATAACGCGGAATGAATATTCGCACATCTCTCAGCTTTTTGAAAACCTGAACCTGAACCTGAACCTAATCCGCCTTTGGTTTACACATTCATCTACATATACATATTGCCAGCCTCGCACTGCAGTCCGTACCCCATCCTGCAATATGTGCATATTGCGTTGTTCTGACGCCCTCCCATAGCTGGCAGGCCAGCCAGCTGGGGTTCGTGCGTCAAAGTTGCCAACGGGCTGAGAATTCCAATCCTACGGGGACAAAAAACCTTGGAATGGGTAGCAAGAAAGCCTAAACAAGGTCCGGATGCTATAGGTATTTACGTTATGTGTGCGAAGTAATGACCAACATTGTTATGGCGGTAAATGCTGGGATACTGTCAATGGAGGTCGTATAGTCATATCATATCAGCGATGGATCAGCTAATCATAACACCAACCTAAGCTTTCCGTCGTGGCCGCACACTATCATTGGTTCTATGTAATAAAAAAAGAACCCATGCCGCAGAAAATGGATCCGGAGCCCGATGTTTCTCCGGTTTTGTAGGGTACTTTACGGGAATCGACTTCAGGCTACCATTTTTTTTGTTTTTGGACTTCGGGCAAAAACCACGCCCTTATTCTTGTCAATTCTTTTTTTGCCTTTGAGCAAAGCTGGTTTTTTTCGTACAATTTGTATGATTGTTTCGTTAAAAACGTCTGGAATCCTGTGTAATTGGCCACCACCCGGCAGTCTAGCCGAGGCTTTCACCCTTTTGTATCTTTTAGTGTGTGTTTCCCCGCCTGCATTTTCTTTTCTGTTGGCACCAAAAAAAAAAAAAAAAAAAAAAAGACTAAAAAGACTAAAAAGATGAAATGAAGATCTCGAAGGGAAAAAGAAGAAGTCGTGGCACAAAGCGGCGGGCCGGAAGTATTCTTCTTTCTGAAAGAAAGAACTGGCAGGGAACTAGGGGGTTTATGATTCTTTAAAAAGAAATTCTGGAAGGGGGGTTATACATCTGGATGGGGGTTAGGTGTGTATACGGAAATGCAATTATACGTGTCGATGCAACGTTCGTCGATTTTATCGAGTTGCTTAGATGCATCTGTGTGGTCTATGCGTCCACGGAACAATTCCGCACGTACATCATTTGGGGGAGGAATTGACGACCACGATCGTCCAATCGTGTATACATATTACTTACCTACATATACGTAAGTACGGAGTGCATATCACATATATGGAATTGGGGGAATATATTGGGATTGAATCATGATTCCTCTGTTTTTTGGCTTTCGGTTTCCCGGGAACTTTGGGGGTGGATTTCCTGTGCTGCCCAATTAGGGCCTGACAGCTGGATCAGGTTTAGCAATTGCGAGTTGATGATTTATGATGAGGGGGCGAATTCCGGGCGTGCTTTCCTTTCGTTTTTGGTGGGTTTTGACTGGAGCGTTTGGGAGAGGGCTAGAAGTTCTGTGCGTTTTCCAGTAGCCGCGTGGGACGTTTCATGATATTTTTGTACGGTCCACGATTCCTTTTTTTACTCACCCCTAAGATCGGCTTGCATGAATGTCAGTTTGTCTTATTTTTTTGATATCCGCGGGTATTGAAATTAGGACAGGTATTTTATCCCGGTATTCTTTTTTTGTGTTCCGACTTGATATTGTAAAATAATTCAAGGCTAAGAGTTGTGGATGGGGTCATTGTCTTAGGAATATGGAGACATCTGATAGATATGGTCATTGATCACAAGATATCCCAAAAAAATCGAACGGCGTAAGCCGGTAAAGAAAGTTAACGTATTTATGGCCGGGGGATCAGTAGACGGGCTTTTGGTGATGGAACACATCTGCAGGACCCTTGTGGTCAGCTGCGTTACTCCTCATCTCATGGCTAAAAGGGATTGGGGTCGACAGGACTGTTCGGTGTTCGGCTAAGCATCAACATGGAATAGTTTTCCTCCTCCTCCTCGGGGAGGGGACAAAATGCAAATAACAGCTGGGTTCTATGGGTTTAGTAGGCTTTTTTGGGCCTTTTTTGTGAAGGATTAGTAGTATACGGGTTTTTTTTGTGGTGAGGTCAGGGAGAGCGAGGGAAAAAAAAAAAAACAAAAGAAAAGAAAAGGCAAAAAGAAAAGAAAAACCTATCGACAAACTTGCCGGGAAGGTATTTAAGCTCAAGAAGGCAAGTTGTGACAGGATTGGTGGAGTGGAGAAAGAGGGATTTGAGTATTTTATAATGTTTTGTTGGGCAAATTTTTGATTTAATATGAACGGATGGTATGAATATCAGGAGTCGATGGGTGGATAGGTGGTATTCTGATCATTTAATTCGAAAAGAGGAGATATAGGTTCTCCGCTTTCTTCCACGTCGGTGTTTAATGCTGATGATGATATTGATGGTGGTGGTGATGAAGATGATGTTTCTTTTTTTTTGTTTTTTCTTTCATTCTTTTTTGATAGAGGGGAACTTCTGCCTGGGATCAGTTGTCCAGAGCTAGACATCAGCTACCCAGTTCAGTGGTTCAGCCACCGATGGTTTCAAAAAGGCTGCAGCGTTTTGATTTCTTGGAAATCCGCTGGCCCCTCTTGTCCTGGTCTTGCTTGGGATTTCCCTGAGCTCACGAATAAGCAAAAGGTATAACGTACCAGGACGGAGTCCTTGTGTCCACCGGATTATGTTATGTTAATGTTATGTTTTTTTTTTGTTCTATTGATTCGGGATTGCTGGGCAATTGCAAGGCATGCCTAGCACCAGCTATTGATTGAATTGAATCATGAATTGTCCTTCGCCGAGCGGGTGGCTAGAGTGAGCACTGTGACGGTTTAGGCATGATTCTGACCGTCATTTGGCAAATAATTTGCCCTCGGGGCCTACACCCCAGGTATGGCCACGGACTGGCAGGAACGAGAACGTGATCTTTGAATTATTATTATAATTAGAGAAAGACGTAGATGTATGGATACACAATAGGGGTTCAGGGTATACCTCTGCGAGTTAGTAGTCTCTACTACCGGTGTATGTAGGTCGTATGTTCCATGTACTGTGTATGCACAGGAATAGAACAGAGGGATGGATGGGTGGATGGCAGATGCATATGTATGTATGTATGTCAGTCGGTCAGTGTCTACCCCAGCCTCATTTAACAGAGGAGGAGATTTGATTCAACCTTAATTGCACTTCCCTTTTCATTGGTCTCACCCTTTTCCCTGCTTCTGCCGGCTGTCCTCCTTCTGCGGAGTTTTCTTTTCCTCGGTTTCATCGTGTGAGGTGGTCTCTGTATGTATGGATGTATCATAGTTCTGTGCCCTGTGCTCGGTGGTGGTTCTGCCCAGTGACCGTCCCCAACTACTGACTCGGTGCTACCGACCTACCCAGCCTGGCCAACAGCCCAGCCAGCCAGTAGCCCAGCCAGCCAAAAAGTAAGCTACTGCCAGCCAACTAGTTCACTGACAAGCACAGCACGAGCAATAATAATAATAATAATTCTCCCACAACCTCTCCTCTTCGTCTCGATTTCAACAACCTCACACTCTTCACTCTCCACCAAGACCCCATCGTCGTTCTCATCATCACAGTCCCCTCAGGTATGTTCCATTCCACCATCGTCTGCTCCCCTCTCCCTTCTGCACTATCCCGTCCTGCTGCCTGTATTTCCCTGTCATCGTCGGCTTCTCTCTTCCGATCGGAATCCTGGCCCACTCTTTCTCTTCTTTCGACCTTCCTTCCCTTCTTTCTCTTGGGGTTTGCTGCATCCAAATATAGAGTCGTATGTACTTGGTGGTTCGTGACTAACACTGCACCTTCCGAGGTACCTCCACCTACAGGACTCCCAGGTTGGTACTTACATCCACAATACCTATCAACAAACATCTACATTCCTCCGGCCACACGTTCCTACGCTCTCTCTGCTTGCCTTCGACGGTTACCCTTCTAAGGATATCCTCGTGGCTTGTTACCCTTTTTTCCCCCCAGTGTGGTGCCTGTGTTTTATTTAATTTTTTATTTATCCCTCAACCTTTCCGTTTTGTTCTCTTAGAGCACCGGTCCTGATCAGCCTCGGTTTTTTTTTTACTATAGAAAGGACAGATCCGAAATCCTCCCCCCTTCGGCTCGCTATTCTCAACCACAAAAACACCATCCAACGCGTTTTATCTCTCTCATCAACTTTTCCTCGTCAAACTCAAACCACGGACCCGGAGGAGAGAGAGAGAGAGGGTATAGCGAATATTTGATTCGGTATTAGGATACTGCCCTCTTAATCCCAACTAGACAGATCATTCCTTTCGGTTTTTTCTCTCGGAAGGATCCTATCAAATGTCCAATCCAAACGTTGCCCCAGCGGCCCCTCCAGTAAGTCCTACATGTCATTTCTTCGTCAATCACTCCCTTCCACCTCCCTCTTGGGACGGGACAAGCTTTCTATAGTGGTGCTCCCTCCCTCTCAACTCAATCACAACCGTATCTTCCTCCTAGAACTATGCTAATATGACTACCACCACTAGGACCTGAGGGTCGGAAATAAGTACAGAATCGGCCGAAAGATCGGCAGCGGCAGTTTCGGTGATATCTACCTAGGTACGATAGAACCTTAAAAACACAATGACTGGAGAAGAAGAAGACGAAGAGTTCTGTTGGGAGCTTCCTGGATACTGACGGATAACCTGCTTCCTAGGCACCAATATCATCAGTGGCGAAGAAATTGCTATCAAGCTAGAAAGTGTCAAGGCTAAGCACCCTCAATTAGAATATGAGGCTCGCGTCTATAAGTATGTCTCCACACCACGTCACACCTGCATCTACGTCAGCTGCTAACCACCTTCCCCACAGATCTCTTGCCGGTGGTGTCGGCATTCCATTCGTTCGTTGGTTCGGTACAGAATGTGACTACAATGCTATGGTCCTAGACCTGCTCGGACCTTCCCTGGAAGATCTGTTCAACTTCTGCAATAGAAAGTTCAGCCTCAAGACTGTCCTCCTCCTCGCAGATCAGCTTGTATGTCTACCAAATGCGTTCCCTCCTCTCTCTGACCTAGCTGCTAACCTATCCTTTCCTTCCTTTCTTTCTCCCTTTCTTTTTTATTACAGATCTCCAGAATTGAGTACATCCATGCCAAGAGCTTCATCCACCGTGATATCAAGCCAGACAACTTCTTGATGGGAATTGGAAAGCGTGGAAACCAGGTCAATGTTATTGACTTTGGCTTGGCTAAGAAGTATCGCGACCCTAAGACCCACTTTCACATCCCGTACAGAGAAAACAAGAACTTGACCGGAACTGCCCGATATGCTTCCATCAACACCCATTTGGGTGTCGGTATGTACCAGACTCACGTGATTATACATTATGGATTGCTGACACCACTATAGAACAATCCCGCCGTGACGATATGGAATCCTTGGGCTACGTCATGTTATACTTCTGCCGTGGCTCTCTCCCCTGGCAAGGTCTGAAGGCTGCTACTAAGAAGCAAAAGTATGACAGGATTATGGAGAAGAAGATGACTACACCTACAGAAGTTCTCTGCCGCGGTTTCCCCAACGAGTTCGCCATCTACCTCAACTACACCCGTAGCTTGCGATTCGACGATAAACCCGATTATAGCTACCTCCGCAAGATCTTCCGAGATCTCTTCGTCCGCGAGGGATTCCAGTACGACTATGTTTTCGACTGGACCGTCTACAAATACGTAAGTTTCCTCAAGCGCCACACACCCGTGTATGTATATCAACGGCCGATGCTAACTAAATATACAGCAAAAGAATGCGCAGCAACTGGCTGCCAACCAGCAGATGCAAGCTGCCGGAGAGGATGAGGAGAAGCGACCTCGTATGAATACGAATGCTGCTACCATGGGTAACCCTACTCCCGGAACGGGACCTACCATGGGTAGTTCTAGCAAGCCTGGCGCCGTAAGTGGTACTAGACGAAAGGTTGTTGAGCGCGGAATTGTTGATCCAACTATGGATAGAGGTATGACCGGAAGTGACCGAATGTGAGTAAGACGACCTTACCTTCGCCAACGCCTTGTGCTTTCCTGTTCGCTCGTCCAGTTGAGCAAGGTGGTAACGAGGGAACCGAATCCCTTCCGAACGACACAGACGCTCACGCGAAAGATTGTAGGCTACGATCCGCTAGCAAATCCGCCCAGCCGACCTCGACCGGACAACAATACGGATCCTCCAGTAATCAACCCTCCTACCGGAACGCTAAGCAAGACCAATGGGGTTACTAAAGACAAAAAAAACACAAAAAACGATTTTCGCCTATTGATATAACAATTTTTCTTTTTCTCATGGGAGGTGGTTAGGAAACGACTTTTGAATTAGATTTGAAAAACAAAAAACTACAGCATATCTGCGATGACAGAACGACTCCGCCTTCGACTTCTTTTCTGGATTGGATACGATGCGAATGACTAGACGACTCATCACAACGCACATCCTCCATAAAGCAGGTTGTTCATCATGCTGGATTCCTCCTTTCTCTTGCTGACCTTCTCTTTCTTTCTAAACTTCCTTTTCTCTCTCAAAGGAGAAACCACGCTTTCGAGATCAATTCTCCTAACGTCTCGTCGGACTCCCGGAATCCGCTTAATTCGAATTTGTTTTTTCTTGATTTAATGTTCTTATGCATGTCTCTCTTATTGCTTGTTTTTGTTTCTCAGCATTCCGTTTTCCTTCGTCCGTCTTTTTCCTTGTTCCTTTCCTTTTTTCCTTTTAATGCCCCTCCAATCACCGACAACATTTCCTATCGGTACGTTTTGACCGGTTCAGCCAGGAGACTGGGCGCTCTAGATTACACATTTTTATCTTGGTGGCCACCCGACTTGTCCACGGACTTTCACTCACTCGCAGCTAGCATCATAAAGGATATTTCTTTCTTTTCTGGCTGGGACACGCGGGATCGCCAACGATATTATACCTAATCTGCTCTACTCCGACTAGTATCTTCCTGAATCAATTGTTTCGACAATAAAAAAAAACCAAAAAACCGACCACGGGCAACTCTGGGCACAAATCTGGATTTCTTTTCTATATCTACTCTAGCTACTCTCTCCACTTGTCTGCTCTCTCCGAGCTGATGAGCCTCAGGTAGAAACAGAAGGAAAACAGTTCAATAAACAGATTTCCCTAGAGGAGAAAAGGAAAGGAAGTGGGAATGGGGAGATAGATGTCTAGGGAGACTTTGCGAAAGACGATCTCAACATCTTTTCCTTCCTCTTTTTTTCTTTTATCTTTTTTTTCCTGTCGAAACCAAACTGTCGTTTTCCAATCCTCGGAGAGGGACGACTTGCTTTTAGGTATTTCCTTGTTTTCGCTAGTTATGTTTTGCTATAGCATGTAAACGACTCTTTTTTTCATGGAAGGCATCCTGTACTAATGTCGTCTCCCGCCCTGTATTATTTCTAAATGCTTTCTCTTTGTTTCTTTGCTACGTTTCGTTTGCCTTGCCTTTTTCTTTTTTCTTCGATTCTAGACTGTTCGTCTTTTGTTTTAGCCGGGATGGAATGGGGTTCTGTAGCGGTTGGGCATGTGGTTTGAGGGTCCGCCCTCTACCATTTTGCTTTATCTGTCTTTGGTTCTCTGCTTTCTTCTTGGTTGGGAGGGGATGATAAACCGGGGAAGACAGACTGATATCAACTCCTTATTCTTTTTTTTTTTTTTGCCTTTTTTGCTTTTTGCTTTGCTTCTGTTGTTTTCGCAAAGGTATAGTTAGATGAGTGGGATATAAACTAGGGCGGCTTCTGGGGAGGCTTTTCTTTGTTCTTGAGGATTCCCATCAAAGGGGAGAGAGGCGAGGTGTGAGGGACGACGACGAGGTTTTTAGAGAGGTGGGAAGACTCTTGACGCTCTATTCTTATTTTTCCCTTTCTTCGTTTCTTCCGTTAGTTCAAGATTTGTTCTACGGGCTTACCTTTTTCTGTTTCTTTTTCTTATGATCTGGTATTTTCGGCCGTTCTCTTTTCATCCTTTTGCTTCCCCTGTTTACCACACCCCGCTGATTATCGATATGCCTGGCGCCGTTGTGGCTACTGAGACTGGGATGAGGTTTTCTGGCGGGAAGGGGCTGTGAGGGGGTCGGAGGGGGGTCGGTTTGGGGTATCAAGGAGGATTTGGATAGGAAGGGTTCCCTTTTTTTTATTTCTTTTTTTTTTTTGTTTCTTTTCTTTTTAGTTAAACTGGGGAGGCTTTTCCCTTATCAATATTATTTATATATCTCCTATAACTCTCCCCTCATTCTTTTCTTCTCGCCTCTTCACTTTTCCCGTTCGTTCTGGTTCTTTCTCCGACGTTTTGACTGCCGAATTTTTTTTTTTTAAAAGGCTTGGTGGAGGTTCTTTATTTTTTTTAACTGGGCTTTAAAAAAAAAAAAAATGCTTTGGATAATATGGTGGGGTTGGGAGGATTAACTTGTGTATTGAAGGGGTTGAAGGGGGGGGAGTACTGGTCATTGTCGGGGGGTATGTGAATAATTGAGGTTGGGAAAAGCTTTGGTGTGGGTTTTTTTTGTGCTCTTTTTCTTTCTTTTTTATATCTTTTCTGAATAGTTCGCGGGTTTTAATAATGGAATCTATGTGATTCTTCTTCGCTCATACTTTTTGGGTATATCTACGTAGGATTGTGGGAGGAAAATTATCGTAGAGAAGATTAGTTCGTAGTATGTCTTAAGATCATGAGACGGTGTAGTGGTATGGGAAGAATATTATAGTAGATTTGTTTAATAATGACTTCGCTAGAACGCCTGATATAAACCCTCCCTTCTTGACTCATGAAACGCCAGAAACTATGCTACATATGCATGACATTTGGTTATATGTCCCTTTCCCAAGAGATGGTGACTTATTATTAATACTTGATTGTTCCTCCGTGTGAGGTTGTTTTACTTCCCACAAACCTTCCCAACGATTTCCCTACCCTTTACCAGTCCGCCGTCCTCGTCATTCCATGCCTCTGCTTCATCGAATTCTTTGAAGCAACGGACGACTTTGATCACTTCCTTCTGCGTGGCAGCATCGATCCAAACGCGGCCGTTCCTACCAACAATCATTTCGAAGGGAACTTTGGCCGCCACAGCGGATAACAGTGGTTTACCCAGTGTTTCCTCCGCCGAAAGAAGTTTTGTCATCGGCTGGGAGATGGATAGGATGTACGGTGTGACTTCCGCACGGTTTGCAAGGGAGGCAGCACCTGTCGTGCCCGATGACACGGATGTGGATTGTGACTCTTTCTTATTACTATTTTTCTGGTTCGAGGGGGTGGTTGAGGTGTTCTTCTGGGAGATGACTTCTCCGTAGTTTAGATCCGGAACGCTCAGTTCCACGGCCTCGAGGTGCTTGTGAACCACCGACACGCGGGCATAGATCGTTGCTCCGATGGGGAGGTTCGGTCTGGATTTCCTAGCGGAGGCGGTAGTACCCGCGTTGTTTATGATGTAATTCTCGAAGGGGATGATGGCTGGTGGTGTGTAGGGTGTTAACTGGACGATGAATTGCTCTGCTGTGGTGCGGAGGAGGGTGACGAGGACGGGGTCGTTGGTTGAAGGGTGGTAGTGCCGTGGGGTGGAGAGGATTGAGGCGGTGGGGCGTTTTATGTGTGTGAGGAGGTTTAGGGTGCCGTAGCGATAGGGCAGGATGGGGGTTGATGGGGTGGAGGGGGAGAGGGTCAGGCCTGGGCCCAGACGCAGGGAACGGGGTTTTGTGTTCGTTTCTGGGTCTGTCTGGGGGGGATTGAGGAGGGGGGAGAGTTGGGGGAGGTAGTCCCCCGGGAGGACTATCTCGGGGGAGTCGAGGGACATTGTGGTTGCCATGGTTATTATGGCTATAAGATCATTTTTTACTTGTGAAGGGTTTAATTTTATATCCTGAAGAAGAAGTTTTTGATGTCAGCGATTTTAGTCTTAGGAATCGTGACGGAGAGAGAACAATGCAATATTTGTGTACTATCTATAAAGGAATAGATAGAGAGTGTATCAGATAAAGACCATTCACCGCGAAGTGAGGCCCGAAAAGCTAAGTCAGCAGATATGGGAGTACAAATCCTGCTAAGACTGGTGCCAGCTTATAATTTCATCATACAAGCGAGAGAATAAAACCACTAGACAAAGAATGTGGAGAAAAAGGAAGAGGATGGTGTAGTGTAGTGTACATACCAATTGCTGGCCAGCAGCTGTTGTGGATGTTTTACAGTGGTAGAAGTTTTGAAGTTGAAGAGATGATGAGGTTGAAAGGAAAATAAAAGACTGCGTGCAGAATTTGTGGGTTGTTATAAACAGCGATATTCACCAGCCACAGCTGGGACGGTGTGGCGGGTGCGTTGGTCTGTGGGCGGTGGCTGGTGGCTGGTTGGTTAAGGAACACATTTCAACATGCCCCAAAGCTCCCGCCGCTGAGAACGAGACGAACAGGCATATCCTCCCGACTCCCATCCCGTCACGAACACATTCACGCCTTCCCGTTTCCCATTTCCGCGTCTTCTCTCCGACCTCAATTGAACCTCTGCCATCGGGATAGCTTTGGGCGGCCTTTGAAGCGGTGGAAATAGCTGGTGTGTAGCTTGACATCTCGACTTGTGCGAAAAAGGAGCTTTCTGTTGTTCCTATTGAGCTGGCATTCGTTCTCTGACCTGCTGCCGGCGACCCCCCCTCGAGAAGGAAAAAAAAATAGGTCAACTGCGAACAATTGAATTACCATCTCCGTTTGACATTCGAACCTGAACTCTGAGAGCTGGCCGGCTTTTTTTTCGCCTTTTGAGCTGGTCTAGTCCCTATCATACCTCAACATGAGCTACTCGAAGAAGGATGAGGATGGCGACCAGACCATCTTCAAGGTCGACCGTTCCACGGTGTTCCAGGAGGGTATGTTATATTGGCGTGTCCCGCGTCCATAAGCACTTCCGTCGCATTAGTGCCTTTAATCGCTGATGGAGGCGTCGTACTTACACAGCTCGCATATTCAATACCTCTCCTATATCGCCCCGAAAATGCCGTATTCAGTTGACCAAAATCACATATCTCTTGCACACCGGAGAGCGCTTCCCCACGGCCGAAGCTACCACGCTGTTTTTTGGTATCACAAAGCTGTTCCAGCATCGTGATCCTTCGTTACGGCAGATGGTATACCTCGTCATCAAGGAGCTGGCGAGTACGGCCGAGGACGTGATCATGGTCACTGCTTCCATCATGAAGGATACCGCCGTTGGTAGCGATGTCGTGTACAGACCGAATGCTATTAGGGCGCTGTGCAGGGTTATTGATGTAAGATGGGAATTGTCGCCTTGTCTTTTCATACCGTGACTACGGACAATGGCGCTGATGGTTCTATTTTTTTTTTATCCTTTTCGTTTAGGCTACGAACGTTCAAGCGATAGAACGTCTTATCAAAACGGCGATTGTTGACAAGACCCCATCTGTCTCATCCGCTGCTCTTGTTTCTTCTTACCACCTTCTTCCGCTCGCGAAGGATGTTGTTAGAAGATGGGCCAATGAGACCCAGGAAGCTGTTCTTTCGAACAAATCTGGCGGTGGATTCTTGGGACTTGGTTCTTCGTCCTCCTCGATTGGTCCTCCAACTGGATATATGACTCAATACCATGCCATCGGTTTGCTCTACCAAATGCGTTCTCACGACAGAATGTCTTTGGTCAAGATGGTCCAGCAGTTCGGCTCGCAAAACGCGAGCGCGATCAAGAGCCCCGCTGCCGTCATGATGCTCGTCCGGTTGGCCGGAAAGATCGCTATCGAAGACCCCAACCTTAGAAAACCAATGGCGCAGCTTCTCGAGGGATGGTTAAGACACAAGAGCGAGATGGTCAACTTCGAAGCCGCGAAGGTTATCTGCGAACTCCCCGATGTCACAGATGCCGAGATTGCGCCAGCAGTTCACGTCCTGCAACTCTTCTTGACCTCCCCACGCGCGGTTACCAAGTTTGCTGCTATTAGGATATTACATCATATCGCTTCCTTCAAGCCGAATACTCTTCAGCATTGTAACATGGACATCGAGACTCTTATTTCGAACTCGAATCGGTCTATTGCTACTTTTGCGATCACCACTCTACTTAAGACTGGAAACGAGGCTAGCGTTGATAGGCTTATGAAACAGATCTCTGGATTCATGGCTGATATTACGGATGAATTCAAGATTACTATCGTTGAGGCCATTAGGACGTTGTGCTTGAAGTTCCCGAACAAGCAAGCCGGTATGCTTGCTTTCCTCAGCGGTATCCTCCGCGATGAGGGAGGGTATGAATTCAAGAGAAGTGTGGTTGAGAGCATGTTTGATCTTATCAAATTTGTTCCAGAGAGCAAGGAAGAAGGTAAGCTAGGATGGAGGTTGAGATATACAGATTTTGAAGCTAATATATTGTGTAGCTCTTGCACATCTTTGCGAATTTATTGAGGATTGTGAATTCACCAAACTCGCTGTCCGCGTTCTCCACCTACTTGGACAAGAGGGTCCTAAGACATCACAGCCGACGAAGTATATCAGATACATCTACAACCGTGTCGTTCTTGAGAATGCTGTTGTCAGAGCTGCGGCTGTAACCGCTCTTGCCAAGTTTGGTGTTGGACAGAAGGACGAGGAGGTTAAGAAGAGCGTTGTTGTTCTTCTTACTAGGTGTTTGGATGACCCAGATGATGAAGTCCGAGATAGAGCTGCTTTGAACCTCAAGTTGGTGACCGGTGCTAGTGAATATGGTGCCAAATTCATTCACAATGGTAAGTTCACAACAGTTAAAGTTGAAAGGCATAACGTGTTAATTCGTCCGTTAGATTCTATCTTCTCGCTGCCAATCTTCGAGCACCAGCTTGTCATGTACGTCACCGGCGACCAATCCACTTTCTCTAAACCATTCGATATCTCCAGTATCCCAGTTGTCACCCGTGCCGAAGCCGACGCAGAGGACAAGTCCAAGAAGATGCGCCCAGCCTCCGATATGCCCACTCTCAAGGCTCCCACAATCAGCGCCCCAGGAGCTCGTCCATCTGCTGCACCAATCTCTGAGGCTACTGTCAATGCCGCTGCCGCTTCTCAACAATACGCTGCTACCCTTTCCGCTATTCCAGAAATCAAGGCCCTCGGCCAACTGCTCAAATCGAGCCGAGTCGTCGAACTTACCGAAGCGGAAATGGAATACGTTGTTACCGCCGTCAAGCACGTTTTCAAGGACCACATCGTTTTGCAGTACAATGTCAAGAATACATTGACAGACTCCGTCTTGGAGAATGTAACTGTTCAGGTTACCGTAGCGGAGGAGGACGAAGAGGAGCCATTGGTCGAGGAATTCTACGTCCCCGCTCCAAAGATTACGGTTGATAGCCCCGGAACCATCTATGTCGCTTTCAAGAGGCCGCAGTCTGACGAAGAGGCTGGGTACACCACTACCACTTTCAACAACGTCCTCAAGTTCACGACCAAGGAGATTGATCCTTCCACTGGTGAAGCCGAGGATGGTGGATATGAGGATGAATACGAGGTTGAGGATCTGGAGCTTACTGGTGGAGATTATGTCGTCCCTGCGTTCTGCGGTAACTTTGGAACTGTTTGGGAGCAGGTTGGTACTGCTGGCGAGGAGGTTACGGAGACCTATGGACTGCCACAGGAAAATGTGAAGAATCTTGAAGGTATGGCTTTGTTTTTCCTCCTAAAATATTTTTCCTTTGATAATATCAATACTAATTGTGATGTGTCTTTGTTTTTCAAAACAGAGGCTTGCAATCTTCTCGCCTCGGCTCTATCGCTGCAACCGATGGAAGGCACCGACGTCCCCATGTCGACATCTTCGCATGTTCTCAAATTGTTTGGAAAAACTATCTCTGGTGGCAGAGTTGTTGCTATGGTTAAGATGGTATTTTCATCGAAGAGTGGGGTTACGGTTAAGATTACGGTCAGGAGTGAAGAGAGTGGGGTTGGACAGTTGGTTGTTAGTGCTGTTGCGTAAATAAGCTTGTTCTTTTTTTTTTTTATTACTACTACTACTACTATTACTTTTTTCACTTTTTTTTTTTAAAAAAAATCACGGGTTATAAGTACTTTAGGTAGTATTTTATACTTCTTTTTCTTCTACTTCTTCTTTGATTATTTAGTTTGGTGATTGCGTTTGAGGGTTAGTACGTATGGTAGAAGTAGCAGTATTTGGCCTGATAGGTGGAAAGGAAGAAAATAGATGAGAAAAAAGTATAGTATTTTTGATTCAAAAAAATGACTTTTTTTGGTAAATACATGACGCAATCGATCAATCGATCGTATGAGATTCCCGACTTTGACGCTTGCTTGAGATGGTAATAAATGATGCATAATGGCATGTATGTCGTACAGTATAAGCTAAGAGATGAAGTCATGATGTAGAAATAGAGAAGTAGAAAGAAAAAACGGAGATGGGTTATGTAGTATTATTTTATTTTATTTTTTTCCCCAATGATTTATGTGCGTGAAGGTGTGAAAGAAATGGGAAGGAAAAGTGGAAGGAGAAGGAAAAATAGAAGGAGGAGGCAAGGTAGAAGGGAAAGGGAAAGGAAAAGGAAAAGCATACAAGAACTCCGGGACGCCGTATTGGGGTATCTATGTTTGAACATATACAAAAAAGACAATTGGTGATAAAATATTGTGAAGGGTGAAGGGGAGATTACGAAGAAGAAAGGGAGAAGAGGTAAAGAGGAAGGGGAGAAGAGGAAAAGAAGAAAGAGAGAAAAGGAAAAAGAAGAAAGGAAGAAAAGCAAAAGAAGAAGGGAAGGAAAGGAACAGAAGAAGGGAAGAAAGGAAGAGATCGTTCAGAAATGGGTTTCTGTAAGATGTCATAGGAATCGTTGTCGTATACTGCAGCTCATAGCTCAACGCTTCGGCACCAACAAGAACGCAGCCTCGGTCGTTCTAAACGCGGTCCAAGTAAAGGGAAGATTCTGTATCAGAGCTTCCAAACTCGGTATCCGCTCGTGCTCGTCCATGTCCTCTAGATCCCAAGCATCCCATGAAAATTCACCATTATTCCAGAAGAAAGTGGATGTCATCCAGTCGTTGAAGGCCAGCTTCAGTTCAATGTAGTCGTTATCGGCGTCGAAGGAGAATGTGGCGCATTGGTGCGGGGAACCTGGGGTTTGTGGTTTGTGTTTTATGTGGAGGGAGTATCTTTTGTTTTTGCATCTTGGGAACCTTTTGGGGGAGGCTTTGAGGCTTAAGGGTTTAGGCGGTATGGGTGGTGGGAGGTCGAGGGAGTTTCTTTCGGATAGGAGGGTGTCTGGGGTTTGCGTGCCGGCTTCTGGGAGGAGGAAAGAAGAGGATGAGGAGGATGGGTGGGAGGATGAGGACGAGGATGAGGACCTTGATAGGCGGGATCTGGGCCTTCGGGTCCTTATGTATGGCTTTGCGTCTGCGAAGAGGTAATCCAAACAGTGTGAAAGTTCAGGTGAGATTACGGGGACGCTTAGATCGTTGTGCGTTTCGGATGTTAGAGGTTGTTGAGGGGTTATGATTGTATCATTATGGTAGGCCGGTGGGGTTCCAGTTTGCAGTCTGATCGTAGGCGTCGGTGGGGGTAGTAGGCTTTCGACGGCCTGTAATGCTTGTGTAATATGGGCTGCGGGGACTAGTTCCTGTTGATTATAGGCTTCGCCATCCTCTACTACTCCGTCTCGTGGAGCTACTTGTGGCTGCTGGAATAGCATGTTAAGATTGTTAGCAAACTCCGGAGTCATTAGCTGGCTACGAGTTTGGTTAACATCAATGCCAAAGTTCGATTGCATGTAATTTTCGAGATCGATCGCAGGCTGGAGCGAATCTGGGTCTATGGATTGGAGATGCGGTGGGAGAAGGTGGTATATACTATCGAATCCACCTGTGGTTAGGAAATCGATCATTCCCTGGCCGATGGTAGGTTCGGATTGTTTGGGTCTTGTGTTATAGTTCCCCTGGTGGCTATGAACTTGGGTCAAGGGCTGGGATAAGGGCCCTGCTACGCTTGCACTGGAGCTAGCTCTTGGGGGTGGAGGAGATGGAAGGGGAACGATGGGACGGTATCTGCCATCGTTAACTGGGGATGATGGCTCGAAGTGAAGGGGCTGATTGTCGTTGGCGGCTACGAACATATCGGATATATCTATATACAGAGTTAGGAGACGCATTTTACAACGATGTTATAGTTGATAGTGGGGCTTACATGGAGAAGGTATGGGTCCTACCCAGCCTTTGTTGCAATGCAAGAAGACTTCGTTCCAGCTTTTGGCTATCCGGATTTCATTTGGTAGGACATTGTTGAAATGTTTCCTTTTGACGTGTTCCCTTTTTGTAGATGTTAGAAGAGAATTCTATTTTTGGTAGTCTCATGGATTGGGAATATAGATACTAACTTTAGTCCGCTCAGGTTTTGCCTATTGATCAGTTGACATCCCTGGTGTTCGTCTGGCTTGCCCCTAGCGAACGGGCATGCGAATCGTCTTAGGATATCTCTGATCATATCAATCGCCAGCTTCTTCTGCGGGGGCCCAGAACCGTTGGGATTATTGTTTTCATTGCTGTCGTCTTCTCTGCCCCTCTTCTTCGAGGACTCGCCGGGGTTGCCCCCGTTCGAACTGGGAACGTTGATGCTTTGACTCATTACACTAGAGTTGCTACTGTTCCCAGATCTCTCAGAGCTATCGGATGGGGTTGAGGACCCACTTGAGTTAGAAGAAGATCGAACAGTCGGGCTTAAGTCCCGACTTTCGTTCTGGCGTTTGTTGAGAGCTCTGAGCAATATCAATAGGTGTATGGCTCTTAAATGGGCGGCGGCTTCGTCGTCATGGCTGTCCTCCTCTTCAGTTTCATCTAATTGGCTAGTATCTAGACGGGATTCACATTCATTGGAGATGTCAATGTGATAGGTTTCGTCTCCCACATATGTGCTATGTGTATCGTCTCCCACATGTACATATGTGCTAAGTGTATCGTCTCCCGTATATGTATCGTATATATCATCTCGCGTATAAATGTTATATGTATCTGGTGATTGTATTTGCTGTTCTTCGGTTTGAGGTTCTAATGTTGCGCCAGGGTTGGCTTGAGCTTGGCTCTGATATCGAACTGAAGAGTCTAACTCTAAGTCGCTCTCTTCATCCTCGGTAAGAACTTCGTCGAAGTTGGGGTCTGGGAAACTCATGGGGAAGGACGCTACAAAGTTGTTGGAAAAAATTTCTGGGAACTTTTTTGGCAGAGCCTTAATGCGTGTATCGATGGTATCAATAGGCGGTGGCGAGAAGGGGGATTTGGAAATCGAGAGTGTCTCGAGATATAGAGATGCCTCGTATATGCTTATTTCTTCAGGCGAAGATTGGAAGCAGGGCATGGCCGGTTTGGTGGGTAAATTAGGTTTGAATACTGCGGCTTCAATCTTGGGCCTTGATCCGGTACTCTCCACTGCTGCGTTTTCGGTATATATTCGAGGCAATTGTGCCATCTGACCTGCTTGATGTTCCAGTTTTTCAATGCAGTTCTCTGCGTAGATATCGTGAAGACCAATATACTTTGGCTCCCGTGGTGCTACCTCACCGGTGCTTTGGTAGATAGGGGGAGGAGAAGGCCCAAATGGTATTGGGAGGTGAGGCATCAATTCGCCCTTTTGACGTTTTGTAGCGTTGATTCTAGCTCGTAGGAGATGTGTAGCTATGGGTACTAATTCCCCTGAGATTGGGGTTGGGCCGGTTTTGGGCCTGGAAACCACGAGCTGGGATTGTATCGGTATTAAGGGGTTTAAGGACTCTTGTACTGTCGATTCGCAGGCTTCGGTTTCGTATCGTGGGTTATATTCAATTTGGGGAACAGGAATGGCCTGTCCTGGTTTGGTTGATGGCTCGGAGGCACCGCCGCTTCCAAGATCTTGTGATCCTGAAGGTCCCGTATTACTGTTCTTCGGATGGTATGGACCATATTTCCCAAGGATCTTTTGAGAAAGCTTGAAAAGAAATTCCGGGTCTTCGCATCGTTCGAGTGCTTTGACGAATGCATTCCTGATATCTTCTGGACCCTCTGGAACCGAACCGGTCAGTGCGTCGACTTCCTTCCCTTCGTCGTATACTGCCGTAGCACACTCAATGAAAGTTCGTATGCCGTTCGTTGTTACCGCAGAGCTCAAGTCCTCTAAATTGATAGTGTCGGGAGGAGTCTTCGGGACGACGTGGGCCTCGATGCGATCGATTTTATGTTGGAGAGCTATAAAGTCTCGTCGCATCTGTTCCGTGATAGTTTCTAAATCGTTATGGTGGGCTTGCTTTCCCTTGTTCTTCTTCTTCTTCCATGGCTTAAGGTCCTCGTAATCATCGATTGGGTCGGTGTTTCTGGGTATGGAAATAATCGAACCAGATGCCCGAGAGTCAAAAGAGTGCCGTCGGGTTGGGGCTGCTGGGGGGGATGCCGCATTCTTTGCTGTAGCATGTGCTGTTTTCCCTAATTTATTCTTCCCAAGCTTCTTCCTTCCAAAACTGCCAATACGTTGTAGAAACGACGTCATGGTGGAAGTTTCAAAACAGCTGAACGATCATGCGTGGGGCTGAGATCGAAGAATGTATTCGGGCTTGTTGCGAAAACATTTATAAATGTTTTCGATGTTTGCTCTACCAAGTTGCAAATAAATGGCGACGCACGCGATACCACAGGCCGAATTGATGTTATCGTAGTCTCGTAGTATTGTTATCGATATGTTGCATAATTGGGAGGAGCGGTTTCAGTTTTTGTGGAGGCGAAGAGACGAGGGGGATTCTTAGGGAATCGGGTTTGGAATGGACACGCGCACACGAGGGGACCTCAAGTTGATAAAAGCTTGAAAGGTGGGACCCGAATACGCATTAGCTATGCAGGGAAGTCCTATTTCGCATTGCATCGAAAGTACATGTGTGACTACTCGGCCTGGCAGCATCTATCTGGGGAAGGCTGGAGAATTCGGGATCCAAGTGTACGTATGTATCTAGCAGGTATCATACGGTTCTGATGAGGTCATAATACCTCCCAAATCCTGTCACCAATCGCAAAGGCACAGTCAAAGGCGCAAAAAATCAAACCCCCATAGCTAGAAACATTCAAAATATGGATGCACCTCATCGCAGAACAGGTCCCTTCCCAGGCATCGCCCGGAGCCCCTCATGCACAAGGGTGGGTCTGACCTGGGCTTAGCCAATCATATGCGGCATCCCGTAGCGCCAAGGCTATAGCGGTACATGTTGGTGTGAAAACTTGGCAGTTCGCGGGAACCCGCGAACATCAATCCGCGAACCAACATGGATGATTCAGAGTCGTCAGCGACGGCGATGGAAGAGGAGAGAAAAGAGTAGAAAGAATTACGAAGAATAGGAGGAGAGACAGAGAGAAATAGGAGGAGGCAGAGGTGGAAAAATCAGGTAGAAATGAACCGATATATACAACAAGCCGCAGCATGCGCAGCATGGTACATCGCCATTGAGGGGGAATCCGCCTAGGGAAAAGTCAAGACGGATCAGCCTCGGCTTTTAGGACATGAATGAAACCTATCGCCAGTACATTTGTAACCTCAACTTGGAGAAGCGCCTGTGGCAAACCTGGCCAGGCCCACCCTCTCGGCTTCATGGCCATGAATTTGTATTCTCGGATGCCGCAGAGGAGGAAACGGAGTCGAAGGAATGTAGCTGATAGAGGCAACTTGGAAGTTGCCTCAATTAGCTTTATATCTGTGCGGCTGAGATATCCATTCGGCTCGGCTGTTCGGTGGGTTGAGATTTGCGCATGATATCGCAGGTGTCTACGCCGACAGCCAAAGTTAAAAAGGATCCTTGAATAGTGAGCTCATGAGTTTGCAAAGCCTGCGATGTGCCTCCTGAGGTAAAGGCTAACTAGGAGAATATATCCCAGTAGCTCAGAATCGGATGCTTATCTCCGCGAGTTTTAAGCTTTTGGGAGCTGATTCAGCTATAGTGCTGGAGGGAGATGACTAACGCACCTGCTTGTTAGAGTCTATGGTTGAATCTGGGGGTATACGGTAGTTGGGTTTTGAATTTTGGAAAAGGTCAGAAGGCTTGTATAGTCATTTAGCTGGGCTGACAGCCAGCTGAGATCTCGGGAGCTCGAGAGTCATATACAGAAGGTGGTTCAAAGCTAGCGCTCCCCTTCGAACGTGACTAGGCTTATGTTCGGTTACACATAAAGAAAAACGGAAGCCAAACAACCAATCAGCTCCCTGTCTCAGCGCCTGGATTCGAGGCCACAATCAACTAGAGTTGGCCTCCTGAGGAAACAGTCTCCATGCGTTAGCCAGCTGTTCTGAGTGTCGGAACGGCTGAGTAGCCACAGTTGGCGCAGCACAGTGTTGTTTTCATTGTAATTTCAGGCGGACTAGTTCTTAACGTTAGCCATTCGAGGCGTGGCGAGGCACATGTTGGTGATTAGATATTAATTCCCACATTGAACGGGTAGGTTTGAGACAGCGGCCCGGAACTTTTTTTCCGGTCGTACGTGGCAGTGCTGCGACGGCGCGCGACTGATTTATATTATGAAATTAATCAAAAGAGCCAGGCGGGACAAGAGCTCTCCGTTGGGGCATCTCGCCAGAATGAATTGATCTTCAGGATCTATGGGTTGATGTGATTTGGAGAAGAAGAGTCCCAAGGCTCAATATTCTTTGACTAGCGTAGTTTCGTATCATTTATGGAGAAATGTTTTCTGGGGACAACAAGATTCCGGCGCCTGGCGCCCCCCAGTCGGCTGATTTACGCCCGAGACAGCATCTATCTTCCTTCGAAGTTAGCTTCTTTCCAGAAATAGTTTACCCATTGCTTCAGCCACCCCAATAAGACAGAAAAAGACTAAACAGTCAGAGAGAGAGAGGGGGGGATGGGGGTGGGGGTGGGGGTGGGGAGAGAGAACACCCTTCACAAACTCAAATGAAATGGGGTTTGGATATGGGATTATACAATCCTCAATGTTCGTTGAAAGGGTCCGGAGAATTCAATCGAAGCAGTGTATAGCCCATTCAGTCCGTGCCCTCGGGCCTCATCATGCCCGAACCTTTAACCGTGATTTATTGAGGTGGTTTGCATACTTGTGATACGGTTGGAAGTAAATAAGTAAGGGCCTTGGGGGTGGTCGGTGCACAGGCTGCCACTTTGCGACTTGGTCACATTAGAAACTCGAATCTGCAGGTCTGTAGGTCTGACCAGGTTACGGCTTTCGCCTTTTTTTTTCTCCAGCCGCTAATTTAGATCTACGTTGTCTGGGACCGATACCAGAGCAAGGCTATAATATACCTAGGTAAAATTTAAAACAAAATTCGGCCACATTGGTGAATTATCGAGCTTAATAATATCCTAGCAAGGCTCCAAAGGGCCCGGATCCAGGTGCTTAAAGCGGTGCCATTATTATAGATCGATATCCGGGGCTTTCCATGGACCCGTAAAAGCGTTGTTGCTGTTGCATTCTCACATGTTACACCAAAGTTCCTTTAAATTTGGCGAGCAATTCGTGGTATCCACGGATGTGCAGATTGTCGACGGCTTAAGTTTCGTCGCGTTCTAGCTCAGTGTCAATCGCCCTTTTTACTTCCAGCTAGGGGAATGCATGAGGCCTCTTTCAGCTCGCATCTTGTTCTTACTGACAACCCAACCACTATAGTCCACGTCCGCGACATCATGTAGACGCACAATAGCATCAATGATTTGCATCGCATACACCAGCTACGTTTGGTCATGTCAGGTTGTAACCTTGTCCAAGCTCCGACCGGCCCAAGGGTCCCAACTTGGCCCTTGCGCGTCCCATCCTCACGTGGAATTGGCCGTCGACGAGGTAGATATTCGTCTTCGGAGGCATTCAGTGCGATAAGTCAGTCGATGAAATAATCCGTTGATTTCCCCAAACTAACCAGGGGACTAGCAGGCTTAATATTTCCAAAAAAGTCAAGCCCTAACCAGCATGTTCAAGCTTCTGGAAGCAATCACCCAAGACATATGTGTGTGCCCACCCGACAAACCCAATTGGCGCATCGGACAATTGGTCCGTTTTACCGGTTCTGTGTTTTCTGGTCTGTGTGTGTGCCAAAAAGATATCCTGTCCTATACGCATACAAATCCTGGACACTTTTGATGGAACGTTTGATGCAGCTTTTTTGGCTTCCTAGATGCTTGTTCACCGGAAAAATGCAAGGTGATGGGGGGCAATGCAAGGAAACACCATCTGTGGGCGCGCTAAGGCCCGTTCGTCACGACCGCCGTCATCGATAGGTTGGGACTATGTCTTGGGAAAAACTATATCATCTTCTTGGGAATGAAACCTCGAGAAACTTGCATGCATCGGCCTCAAAGAGTGAAGTAAGACAGCTGTTTACCTCGGCCGTACGCTCCAAAGGACTGAGCGCAGAGGAAACGTTAGGTCAGGAGTCAATTTCTGCAGCACGCTCAAGCATTTTGGAATTTTCGTCTCATAATTTGTGGTCAGATCGGCCATGCCCGCGGCCTGAGCACCACCGTATGGCGGTTCACGGCGGAAATTTAAATATTTCTGTGCATGGAAGGAGTCCAGAATAGCAGGATTATGATCACGCAAGGTCAATGTCGCGAGAAAAACTCGAAAGATGCCCGTGCTCTGCATCAGTGCCTCTCACAGAGTTTTAAAATCTGAAAAACTCACGGCTCAAAGCTCTAAAAGCAAGCTCGTAGGCAGAATAGAGCGGGGATGTGTATTTTCTGGGTAAGCAGGGTTCCGTTGCTCGCTGGTCCTCGGATTAATCCACGCCGTCTTGGGGTTACTGGGAACTGGCGATATCGAGTCTATTTAGCCAACACATACGCTAAGAAAGCATACTCGATCTACTAGTGATAGCGATAGAGCTATTTCCCCAGATTTTTTTTTTTGCCCTCTGCAAGTCTTAAGGCGGCTGAGATATTGGCAGCGGGGTGGCACCGCCAGACGAAACACCACTTTATTAGGAGATGATATTAAGGTTGTTCGTCATCCTGAGGGTGGCGGGCAGACTACGACAATCGGCAGGGAGGTAAGGCCCTTTACCGCCCCTGTTCTGCAGGAACGCCATATCCTCTAATTCGCTGCGGACTGACTGCATCCGTCCAAAAAGCCGGGCCCTCCACCTTTCGGGTTAATCGACCCACAATAAGTCCGGTGCACGATTTTTTGGGTTCAGGACTTTGCATTTCGTGATGGAACGTCAAAGGAAGGGCTAGGCTAACTGCGCTTAGATGCACTGGTTCACGAAGCACTGTCTATTTGCTAAAGAAATGTTCTTAGTGCGGCCAAGACCCATGGGTATGGTCTATACACAGACCGAGCAAGCCGACAGGCGATGCATTTTGTTTCTGCCGGGATACATTTTACGATCCCTAACCATAGCATGTTGATCAAAGAGCCTATTAACAGGCCGTGCATAGCTAGCTATGGGAGGACGAGTATTTATATCGAGCCCGTCGCCCTTTCTACACCCATTCTAGCTTCTAAGGACAACCTTCAAGGCCCCGATATCCTATTTTGTGGTCCGCAATAGCCCATATTTCCATCATGTATGTCAAGCAAGCTGTTCTGTTGGCGGCAGCCGCCTCCATGGTCGCTGCGAACCCAGTGCCGGCACACACTCCTCCTGGAAGGAAGAGGGATTTCCCATACCCCAATGGCAACAAGTTCGGCTTGAACGGCTTGGACTTCTACTTCGCCGGATCGAACGCATACTACCTCCCCTTCAGCAATGTAAGTTTTCATCTCAAGTCTAAACGTTTCCGCACATATACATTCTGTGCACGGCGAATTGACAATTTCTTTAGGACTACGCCGATAACCTTGCTGGTTTGAAGGCTGCCCGAAAGGTTGGCCTTAAGGTCATGAGAACATGGTGCTTCAACGACCGAAATGCCACCTTCGACCCCAACGGCCTACCAAAGTACTTCGAGGACTGGACCGGTACCTGGTTCACAGAATGGAAGGATGGAGGTGTCACCATCAACTACGGACCCACCGGTCTTCAGAAGCTTGACGCTGTCGTCAAGGCTGCTGAGGAAGCTGATGTCAAGTTGGTCATGACCCTCACCAACAACTGGGCCGATTACGGTGGTATGGACGTCTACACCATCAATCTTGGCCACAAGTACCACGATGATGTAAGTTTATAAATTTAGCGGTTTTTCATTTCCAAAAGCCAATTGGCTAACCTGCCAATAGTTCTACAGCAAGCCAGACATCATCTCCAAGTTCAAGGACTACGTCAAGGTCGTCGTCCAGAGATACAAGCACTCCAAGGCCATCTTCTCGTGGCAGCTTGGTAACGAGCCCCGCTGCGGTGCCGACGGAAACCGCAATCTCCCACGATCCCCGGATTGCAACCCAGCCAAGCTCCACGCCTGGTTCGTCGAAATCTCGGCCTTCATCAAGTCCCTCGACCCCGACCACATGGTTTCTGTTGGTAGCGAGGGTGCTTTCAACCACCCTGAAGATCCAGACTGGGCTTACAACGGTGCTGATGGCACTGACTTCGACGCTGAGCTCGATATCCCAACTGTTGACTACGGTACTTTCCATCTCTACCCAGATTGGTGGAGCAAGACCCCACAGTGGGGAACCCAGTGGATCAAGGACCACGCCGCTGCTGGTCGTGCCGCCAACAAGCCAGTTGTCTTTGAGGAGTACGGTTGGTTGACCCCAGACAAGCGTCTCGAGTACCTCGGCCAAGTTTCAAACTATACCCGTCTCGAAGTTATTAGAGAATGGCAGGAGACCTCCATTGCTGAGAGAATCGCTGGAGATCAATACTGGCAGTTCGGATGGTACGGATGGAGCTACGGACCCAACCACAACGATGGTTTCACAATCTTCTTGAACGATACCGAGGCTGGTGAGATCATTAACAAGCACGCTAGACACGTTAGCGCCCTTAACCATAAATAGACGGAGTCTAGAACTTTGTCTACTGTATCTATCATATACCTTGTATCATAGGAATAATAGAGTGTTTTAATACCCACAATAATTGAGCCGGGCAAATACGTAAATCAATTCTCCGGCAGGATTAGAATTAGTAGACTTGATTTCATTTTCTAGAAAGACCCAGAGCCGATTCCTTTATATATTTTGCATTATAGATTATGATGTAAATACCTAGGTACCTGCCAGGAGAGGCTACAATATGCCAGGATGTTGACCTCATACATGACAAGCCGTACTCCATAATCCAACAGGCCCAACACAACAATATCCCGAAACGCCAATGTCGTGTGCATACTTCCCAAAACAGGGAAAATTCCCTGCACATGTGCTGCAACATACCGATGAGCCGGATTTTTTTTTTTTTAGAAGAAGAAGAAAAAGAAAAAGAAAAAGAACTTTGCCTCAAAATCCCACCACTGAACGGTCACAGGTCAGCTGCCCATTGAGGATGGCTTATCCATGACGTTCGTTCTTTGTAGAGGGTGCCTGCATACATCATGTGGACGCAGCTAATAGAACAGCTGCCAACGACACGCAACACAAAGACGGTACCCGTGAGATCACACAAGGACCCTGATCCAATGGTAAGACCGAATCGGCTGAGGATGTCAAAGGGAGGGCACAAGAAAATAAGGGAAGCGTAATATACACCGGAATAACCTCGCTAGTCAAATGTTTGTCTCAAGGAGATCTGAGACTTCTTTATATTGCCGCCAGTTTGTCCTTTTGTCTTTGAACGGATCTTGCGAAACCTGTCTAAAAAAACATTTTCTTTCCCTAGCGGGCTTAAGGGTTTGCTAGCTAGCTAACGGACAGACGTTTTTTTTCTCGGCCCGGAGCTTTACGGCGCAGCAGTAGTCTTGGGGAGCTACAAGCAAACGGTTTAAATAACAAGCCTCTCTGCAGCTGTGCCTTTTTTTCTTTTCTAAATTTCAAAGGTTGGGAGGTGCTATTATTTCCGTTCGGTGTTTTATAAATATCCCTGACGGTGCCGGCATTATTGCTATTTTATTTTACTTCCTTTTTTAACTTTTATTCGTTTTAAAAACTATGGCAACAGCACGGGTTCTGTTGCTTGACAGGCTGGCCGCAGATATGGAAGGCGAACGTCATAGATACCATTCCTCGGTTGCACAAGCGAATAGACAAACTCGCGATGCTATTCCTAATAACGAAAAGGGAATCAGAACGTACGAATCTACGTTTCGGAAACTCTACAAGTACTTTTTGGACTGGAAGTCTTCGTCTGAAGTTTTATCCCCTCCAAATCATCATCACCCGTCACCTAGTAGCTTTACGACTCTATTCCCTTCAAAAATCAGATCTTTAGTTTCAAAACAGAAATCATCCGAGCATTTGTTTTCGGATAAATCCGAAAAAATGGGGGTCTTGAGTTCTAAAGATGATTCTGCGTCTTCGATATCATCGGGGGAAATACCACATCTCCCCCTTGAGCTCCAGATCCAAATCCTCCAAAACCTCACATGGAAGGAACAAGTACGCCTAGCATCTGTATGTCAGACTTGGCGTTCAGTAATCATAAACTGGGTCGTCCCACAAAACTTTAGATCCCCAACCGGGAATACAGTTCTAGGACCCCATATCGTCAACCCGCTCCTCGAGCAGCTACGATGCGAATTAGGCTCCTCCGTCCTCTCGGTTGAGAATATGGTGACTGAAACGGGGGAACTAATATTAGACCAACCGTTATGTTACCCACCGACCACCCATTTGACCATTAGGGTCTCAGACCTCCGAACCGATGGCCTAGAGCCAGCTGTTGACGACTGTATCAATGTGTTCTCGAATCGATGTTGTGATCGCAATATTCGGATTAGGGATGCACTCACAGCGATGGATAAGTTCTATCGACAGATCAACGAGGATCGGGTTATTGGAGATTATAAGAGTTGGAAGTCATGGAAATTCTTACTGGAGACTAATAGATGGTGGAGGAGAGGCTTTGTGGGGCTTTGTGGGAGGTGGCAGTGGAAGGATGGAAGGTATTTGATCTTCTTTGCTGAGAAAGTCGAGGGCGCTTGGGAGAGGGATTTTACGGATTGATTGGGCTATGCTTTTCGGAATTTTGGCTTGGGGAATACAAAATAGGGTAAATGGTTCTGGGTCTCTCGGAGGAGGTTATCTATTTTACCGGCGTCTGGCGTTTATGGGATTGAGTTTTTCAATGGCTGTGGGTTAAATTAATATAGATCCATGGAGTTGGTTCTCTGGGTTTGGGAAAATACAGGTTAGATTCGATCTTTATGAATTACGAATCATGGGCTATAGATCGATCTCGTTTTAAGGGTTAGGTATACAGCAAGCCAACAATAGTATTTAATATAATGATTGACGTTGTATTCTTACCAAACACGATATCATCATAGAATAGCCAATAGAGATTATATAATTTTGTACGATGGTACTAGGTCAACACTATTTGCTGTTGCATTTGGATATGCACCCCAGATTAATTGGTGTGTAGCTGTAGTATTGTTCGAATTAATTTCTAGCTTAGGTCTTTTGTCGTGTGTCTATCTATTATACGAAAAGGAAGCGGGGGAGATGGTGGGGGAGAGGGAGAGGGAGCACCGGGCCTGACGGGAGACCGAGTAAGGTAGGAAAAGGAAGGCCCCTAGCATGCTAGCACTGCGGTTGGTACCGGACGAAGCCGTCAACTCCGTCCGGATACCACCACCCCTTGCAGTAGACGTCCCTCTGACTCGGGGTCCACATGGTAAATATACCAGTGTACCACGGTCGATGGCGCATCCGAGCTGGAAGGTTCGGGGAGGCCCGCTGGAGCAAAACCTCTATGGGTTTTGACTCGAGCGGCCGCCCCGGTGCCTTTCTTTCACGGGTACGCTTTCGCTTTGGCCCTGAGGCCGCCGCTGGTACTTCCGTTTCGGGTGCCTTCCTCTTCCCTCTCTTATTCTCGGCCTCGGCCCGGCCCCCCTCTAAGGCCCTCCTGTTTCTGGCGTTGGCCTCCTGCACGAGGCTGGTGTATTTCTCACCATACCTCTTTACCATCTCCTCCCGCGTCCTTTTCTGGCCCCACGACATGTTGGCCCTCGTGGCCGAAGGGGCTCCCCTACGAGGGGTAGCCCCGATTGTCAATTTGGTGACCTTTGTCACCCTATCAGCGGTTGGGTTGGTCTTGGTTGCAGTGACCTTGGCTTTGGTTGCCTTCCTTGTAACCTCCTTTGACATCTAATATATAAAAAGTTAGAATAATAGAAACCAGTAGTATTTGAGAAGACATATATGTATTCAAGTACGTACCTTGTCCGTTTGGTAGGCGGACGGCTTCTTGCCAAGATAAAATCGATTGGCAGAAGGGAGAGCTGTTCGCCAATCCATGATGATGGCGTGAATGCAACCAACGTTGTGGGAGTTTGAGACTCTTAGAAAGAGGGAAGAAAGGCTGCTTGCCGAGATGGAAATAGAAGAGGGAGGTGAATGAAGCTTGATGGAATTTGAATGAAGGAGGAGTATGACGAAGGAAAAGCCACTCAGTGGGATGAGATCTGGAGACCTGATGAGAAACAGATGGTATGAGAGATGAGAAGGAGAATAAGGGGGATTAAAAGATGATGTAGATGATTTGGTGCTAATATTGCTAACCTTGAATCAAGATTTTCGATGAAGGGGTTTGACAAATGGTTTGATTGGATTTCAGACACAAACAGCTGAGTGGAGGGATGGATGGAAGAGAAGAGAAGAGAAGAAGAGATAAAATCGGGGCAGCCAGCATTAAATAGACCCCAGCAGACGTAGATGAGGGAATCTCGTATTGTATATCAGTTTGCAATAAATCCAAACGGGTCTCTAATACACACGTGCGGGCCCCTTTCCCTCAGATCTGCAAACGTGCAATCCACCAGCACGAGAGATCGGCCCCGTCGAGTAACACGAGGCACGTGGCGCTGAGGATCGAGGCCAGATGCGCCGGTCAATTACAATGTTTGCCTAGTAAGCGTCATAGTAGTATTGTTTGCCTACACCCCCATTGCAAATCCTGTGCTGCGTAGCTGTGACGAGGCTCTCACTTTAAGCCTCGATATCTAGCTGCTGGTGGCTTTCTCATGGACTAGTTTGAGAAACCATATATATAGCAACCAGTAGTATTATTATATCATAAAAAGATGGTAGCTATATATCTGTTTGATGAATAAATCGTCCTTTGCTACATAGTTTCGGTGTAAAATTTATGTCTAGTATGTATATGTTCGTATTGCTAGCCCGGTTCGATTTGGGAGGCTAAAGATCTGTTTGTGTGCTCGTTACGATCCTTCGTATTTCTAAATAAAGTGGTTACAATATTAAACAAGAAAAGAGCAAACGTTAACATGCACACTATTGATGAAGAAGGTTATAGCCACAGGGACCATAATTTGGGACCGTTCAAAGTGGAAAACGGAAAGAAAATTAACACGTTAATAACGTTCATCCATCTTCGTTGAAACGGGAGCTACCAGTCTCGTATATGATGGTGACTAGTACAGACCTTGAAGCCTCCGAAAAGTTTCAACCACCAGCATCCAGACCAGCAAGAGTAAAAATCTTTGAAAGCTATCAAGAGAATCGAATGAAACGTCCGTCCGAAGAAAAATGCAACAATTCCAACACGATATCTAAACCAGGCTTCCAGCAATATCCTTAGAAAGAAGTTTTGTTCGGATCTTCCTTCCCGAGATAAACCCTGTCGAACAACTGGAGATCATGTTTGGGATCCCCGGTTTTGGCCCAGATGACAGGGAGACCGGCGACAAGCTTAGTCTCGCGTGGGATCTTGGCCCTCAAGTTATGGTAGGCTGGTACGGTCCGGAGACCACGGCGAGGAGGCGGGTTTGCGAGACCCCGGCCTTCCTTGGGAGAGGCGACATCAGCAGTACCTCCATCCACCTTATCGTTTTTTCCTTCGACAGCCATAGCAGCTGGCTTAGGATCGGAAATCTTCTCCCTGCTATTCTTGGCACTGGCGAAGTCCCAGCTTTGGTCGTCAGAAGAAGCGGATGGCTTGCGACTCAAGGCTTTGGAGCCGATGGCTTCTGTGGTTTTGGTACTGGCCGATGGTACCATTATGTATTCGTCAGAGGTGGCTGGGGTGAGAGTCTTCGTGACGAAGGTAGGAGTCGACATTTTCTAACAGGGTTGTAGCAATTCTATTTTAGATACCATGGCTGATTATTCAAGTAGGACTAAGAGACTGAGACTTACATTGTGAGTTCCACTTGGGTGATAAACGAAGCTTGTAGATGGATTCAGGTGCCCTCTATCTTCGTATGCGAACTCGCTAAGACAATTGTTAGATGACTAGGGAGACGGGAGCTAAAAATGGTTCGACAAGGGTATTACATCGCTACCTACCAGAGCAATTGGATGAGATCGGGTTTGTTAGTCTGCTGTTCGGCTGGGAGGGGTGGATTGCTTGCTGGTTGAAGGATGGGAATGTGGGATGGATTGATTGTGAGGGAGTCTTTTTTTTTTTTGTTCTCCACGTTTCTAGAATGCAGGTGTTAGTTTGTGGGACGTTGTTCTTGCTGCCAAATAAACTTATACGGCACGCCCACGTTTAGAAGCCACGCGATTTCGGTCTATTGTAACGACACCTTGAAATACGCGCCGACGAGATACCGATCGCTAGAGTACCTACGGACTTAATCATCGCTTAGTTAAACCTATCTCGAGCACTCCTTGCCCTACTCCGTCGCTGCCTTTGCAAATCGCCGAGGTTGCTACCAAAAAAATCATGATAGCGATGCTGCTAGTTCGTTCATCAATGGGATATTTAGTCTGTAAAATAAGCCCAAAGAGGTATTAATATTATAGAGTCCCCTCGCTGAATTTCTAAAATGCCATAGCCAACATGGCGGTACAGCTTTAACCCCCCAACAACAGACCCAGCCGATAATTGTTATCGGATACGAGTCTAGGTTAATTGATGCTATACTCCGATGTTATGTGATACCTATTTGATTGCTAAGAAGGCCCCGGTTTCGAATTTCAAGGTCTGGGTCAACATTATTCCATCCGCATGTTATTGCAAATGTTGAGTTGGGTTTCATGGATCGATTCGATATTGATTGTCAAAACTCTATCGTAGTACTACGAGACTACTACCGTAGTGGGTCTACCGTTGCAGCTAGCACATATTCTAGTCACGGGATTGATTGGCGGGCAACATTAATTAAGATACAGAACAGGCGAACATCTTGCCTCCTATGTGTAACGTATATTGGCCTTCTGGCCATGCGCACCAAATTTCACCCCATCCACGAATTCATTGTTTGTTCGAACAAATTACAGCAAGCACTCTATGCATGTTTTGAAGGCGATTATGGTTGCAGCTGGGTAGTCATATATACCCTACCTATACAATCAAAGACAGTGTAAGTGGAATAGCATGTGAAGCGATGCCTTGGTAGCTTAAACTGGCTATACACATCAACGCTTAGCATGCACATGCAGTGCGCAGAGATCTCGAGATCTGTAGACCGTGCAGGAGACAAATATTATGTCAACTGCGGTACCAAACGAAATATCGCTTTAATGGGTTCACGCCACTCTCTGCTGTTCCCGTATTCTAATGGTAGCAAAAATTACTAGACTGACGTAATCTCTTTGGTTAAGGCCGCTAGTACTAACATTTAGAACGGATGTTGGTTTCAGAACCTGGCAGCGCCGGAGTATAACACGCAACAAAGTCGCAAGCACACACATTGTAGCGGAATTTCGAAACCTTACTAAAATCGACACAACGGGTCCCGCAGCTGCATGAGATTGGCGTTTATAAATTTTCACTGATCGATCAAAGGCCGAAAAATCACTTCGCTCTGTATTCTTGGTTTTCATATTTGCCATGGTCATTCCTAGAATCGGCCTTCTTACCCTAACATCGAATTAATATCGAATAGCTGAAGATGCATGTAAAAGAGAAGTGTTAGTAATTGAGCCTTACCTTAACTTGGCGTTCAAGATCTCGAAAAATTCCAAGACTTCGGGGTGGCGGTTATGGGTGTAATTTTTATATACAACAAGCCTTTTGGATGTCGCACTGCCAGGGGTACGTATGCGTTCCGATGGTGGCCCCACCCACCCTTTTTGGAGTTTGCTAAGCCCACAACGCCGCGTAGACGAGTGCGGCTCGATAGCACGGCAAATGAAGCAAGCGCTCAAGCGATACAGTAGACAGCCGTCTTCGCTGTATTCAGGTAAAAAAAAAAAATCTTATGCAGCGTAATCAACTAGAAGAGAATGTAGACGAATATTTGAAACAAAGGGGAAAGAATTCGTGTATTCTTGGAAAACCGAAAACCATGGTTGCGGGACCTGTTGCCATTTCCGTGTACTCTAAGAATATTCCAAGACTCTTGAACATCCAAGTATTCTTGGAACCAATAATAATGTCTTCCGCTGGATAAAATTTTGAAGAATATTCTTGCAAAAGGGGGCTAATATTATATATACCGACTCGATATTGATCGTGCTTCCGTTGAGATGCATGCCCGATCGATAGTTGCTATAGCTAATTACTCTCCCTTGCCCAGCCCAAGCTTCCTCTCCCTGGTGGAAAAAGGTCTAGGTTACAAACGCTATATACCTGCATAATACACTAGACTGGTACCATAGCTTGGTAGCGACATCTCTAGATTAATACCCATCCGATGCTTTGTCCGCGAGTCAGCGCCCCGCGCCGCCAATCCCTTCTTTTGATCCTAAACCTACTTGTTTTAATCGTTTTTATATATCATCTCTCTCAAGGCACGGGTCGAGACTTTCTTCCGATATCCTTATTACCGCCGGTACAGAATTTTGCTGCGAAATCGCCTCTACAAGAATTCTACGAGGAGCCCGAAAAATCGGGTGTGATATCAAAAGAAATTCAATCACACCTCCTCTCTCAAGCGGAAAAGCTATCATCAATAGAATTTCCGAAGCATATCTATCAAACTTGGAAAACCGCCTATTTACCACAAGTCGCTTACGACCGCCAGAAGTCATGGGTCTTGAACAATCCGTCACACAAATATACCCTCCTTACGGACATTACCGCTTTGCAATACGTAACGGAGTATTTTAATACTACAGACCCTTATATCGTTCATCTATACAAGAACTTCCCACAAAGGATATTAGCAGCAGACCTACTACGATATCTTATCGCATATAAATCTGGCGGATTGTACGTTGATATAGATACGATATGCTATACACCAGTCGACCACTGGATGCCAAGATCCATAGGAAATCAACCCAATATCAAACTTGAAGGGATAAATCTAGTCGTCGGATTGGAACTAGATGTTTTGGACACTACAATATACCCTGATGAGTGGATCGCTAAGAATAAATTTTCGGAGCGAATACAATTTCTACAGTGGAGTATATATGCGAAGCCTGGCCACGAAGTCTTGCGAAGAATGATTTCTTCCATCCAAGAGACAGTACGGGAGGATATATCGAATATGGTTTGGAGGCGAAAGGACGTCTCATCCTTACAGTATAATGAACTGAAAATCTTGGATACAACAGGGCCATTTAGATGGACCAAGATTATTATGGAGTATATTAACCAGATTGAAGGGAGGGAAGTTGGGCTCCTTGAGTACAGTGGGATAAAAAAGGCGAAGAAGATTGGAGACGTTTTATTCTTACCAGTGAATAAGTGGAGCCCGGGGGTGACCCACAGTAATGCTGGAAGTGTTGAAACTAGCTTTCTAGTTCACTATTATGGGGGAAGTTGGAAAGGCAACTTGCCATCGTAGGCAGCCTAGCCGTGAGGCTACTAGCCCAGGCGCCTATAAGTACTGTAGCAGGGTTGTGCTTAATTTCTTGTTTCCTGTATATAGTTTTTATCTTCTAGTGAATCCTTAAGTATCTTTGGCGTCTTTTAGGAATCTGGGTTCGCGCTATGTCTGTTTGTCTTGTAAACCAGACTGGGCGCTATGTCTGTACTATTATTTATTGCCACATGCTTCATAGAAATTTGAAATTATACCTCAGAGCTTTGCTTCCCTTTTCAAACCTGATACTACTGGTTGCCTAGGTCGATTCGACTGAAGCACCGTGAGTTTTATAAACTGTCCGAGTTGCAAAAACTACCGTAGTACTATGTAAGATCTCGAGATGGTCGTGCTAACCCAATAGGGGCCCGAATACGAGACAAATAAAAAAATCTCGTACACACGGATCCTATTGTCTAGCTAGATAGTTTCATGGGGATACGAGGAGTATTATTTGGGTTAATTCTAGGAGTCTGACCCGCTTGACTGGATCTGGGGTAATACTATAGTTAGAGTTTGGAGCGCAAGCCCTAGAGCTGTATTCATAGCTAGCCGGCATCTGGGACCGATAGTAGGGGACACTATAAAACAAGGGCTCTAGGTCTGTCCACAGGTCCCGCTTTGGTGAATCTAGGCACGAGACCACTTCAAACCTGGATACCTCTTAGCTTCGGATCTAGGCGCCTAGGTCAGGGAGAAACACAGCCTAAACAAAGACCTTCTAGTCCGTATGTTAACATCTAAGAGCTAGAGTTGGAAATGGGTTTATTCTCACTTTGATCGAATTCCCCCCGACTTGTAGCCGATAACCTTAAGGCTGAGACCGAGCCTAACATGCATAGTGCTAGTGGTCGCCACGAGACCAAGCTCACATTTCGTCTCAGTCACATTGCCACTAAAGAGGGTCTGGTTCTCTGAGACTACTACTAAAGCTAGTCTCGTAGTATGCGACGCTTTGGTAGCAACGAGTATCTGGGGCGTCAAAAGACCCACTATCGATAGCTATCTACAACGATATCACCAATCCTTAGATTCAGCTGGTACTAGCTGGTGCCAAGCGTGAGACTGAAGATCACACCTGGCCTGGTGCCACGAGATCTGATCTCACCACTCCAGACCAGAGCCGGATCAGACGGCTGGTGTTGTGTTGAGCAAACGTGTGTTGAGCCCCCAAAATCCAACAAACCACCTTGTCAAACCTGTGTAACATCATCCTATTTGGGAAGGATTCGATGTCGGTGCCGTGGTACGCGTGCATTCCTGCCGGGTGTGAGACCCCAAGAGCAGGGTGTGTAGGCTGGCATCTTGAAGGCAAGTAACCTTAGCCTCAGATCCAAACCTCTCCAGCCAGCTATAGCGCTATCTGATGTTTTGTCGAAAATCGGTCAGGATCAGGATCTGACTGGCATTGTAAACCGAGAAGTGTTCCCACCCCAGATCTGAGATTATCCCCGCAACGTGACATTGCTTGGTCCTGGAAGCAAATATGACAGATTTCACCTCTGAAGATACCAGCAGCTAGTAAAATAAATTGGTTTCGTAGACTGAAGCTTATAGAGATGAAGGGCACGCAAACAGAAATGCGGTCTAATCCAGACCTCTTAGAGGCTTCGAGGCTACCTCTTAGGCCTTGAACATCCTTCACAATGAGTCTCTGACTGATATTACGTCATATCATTTAGCACATTTGCCTGTGAGCCAAGTGTCAGGAAATTAACATTAACTTAGTACTAGTACCCATGCTTAAGGCCCAGTCTCTAGATCAGATCTTGTAATACGTATCGAAGGGAATACAGAGTTGATCCAGATAGTGGTCGTCGAATCGATTCTGAATAGAGTATTAACGGTCTCAAGCCAAAATTTGATCCACAAGCTCCCATTCACAGCAGCCCATGCTTCAAAGAAGCTATGCATGCCAGGAGCTGTGGGTTGGGCAGCGCAGCTATCGATCCTCCTGTCACATCATATTCAAGCAGTGCACCAGTTTTCAGTGAGAGTCTTAAGCCCAAATCCAACACTTCGCAACACATTCCGTTGATTGATTCCCTTCGTGCTCCGCTCTGCACCACCCCTCTTGCTGAGCATCAACACCCCGCCCACAAGTGACGACAAACTTCCAATTACTTTCCCTCGTTGCACGACCTCTCAAGTCTACTATTTAAATAAAACCCTCTTCCTTCCTCCCTTCCTCCCTCTTCTTTTCATCACCCCAACGCCTCTTTGTCACAGACAAGCTTCGATCATCCCCATCTTCGTCAAGGGCCTCATTGCTCCTCGACTCCATCTATCAAGCTTCTGTTGGGCATTCGTATCTCTTCTCGAATACAAACGCGTTAAAGCCACATCTGGTCCCTTCTGACTGTCCCTTTGATCTCTGATCAATCGTTTCGTCCCTCCATCCATCCCAGATGGATTTGGTTCTTGCTGCCCTGGAGCGCCCAGGTGCTCGAAGCTCGAGAGCTGGCTCCGTCCGTAGCGGTGCCTCGTCAAAAGCTTCATGGAAGACCGCGAGATCTCGGTTATCTCGCAAGGGTCCGGCCGCCTCTAGCAGGCCTGGATCTGCCTCTGGATCCGAGTCCAGTTCGTCAGGTAAGTGCCTAGTAGAACCGAGTCCAGATCTTCAGACATCTCGATGCTAACCTTCTGTCAATCCAGGCGGGTCCGAATCAAGGGGGAGGCGAATGTCTCAAACCTACCTCCGTAAGACTACGGAGGTGTTTGAGGCATTCAAGATGCTTCCCCCGTCGCTCCAAAAGATAGAGATGGAGCGTAAAATGGGGTTGTGGGAGAAGACCTCGCGGGGGTCTTCCGGGGTGGCCTCGAAGGCCAAGTCTGGGGCCAAACGGCTCCCGGACTTGGACGACGAGCCACCCCGTTCCCCGGATGCTTTTGCATCCGAGGAGCCCACTGCGGTGCTCGCTTTCTTTGAAAGCGCGTACCTTCCGGTGGGATCGTTTTCGATCCCACGGATCGATATCAGGAACCCGATCATTATCGATCCATTGGCGCCGAAGATCCCCCCACAGCCGGCCAAATTCCTGATGGTCAGAGAGCTCGCGGAGCTTTACCACAGGTCCAACACGGAGGACATGGCTCGAGACACTTGGGCTCGCGGTGGCATCGTCGGTGAGGGGATGCGCAGGAGGTTCGAGAGGGAGGAAGCCGAACGGGGGAACCCCGGGATGCGAAGGGGGTTTGGATCATCCGATCCGATTCCCTTCGCCCCGGCCCCAGAGGTGACCCCCCTCGAACTGACTGCAAATCCCCAGCCGCAGTTCAAGTTCTTGGACCTCGTCCAGGCAGCCGCCCCAATGCGCCTCCTTCCCTCGGCCGCCACTCGCCCATACGATTGGGCACCGACCTCCGCTGGGGACCTTAGTCCCTGCAAGACTCTTCCAGCTATCTTTTGGGGTGTTAGCAACAAGGAAGCAGTCTCCGTCGTCTTCTACCTTTTCCCGACACCACGCAACATCAGCTATCCAGTCTCAGTCGGAGTCGTTGAAGACAAAGAGATCCCAAACATCGCGGTTAATACGGTCAAGTACGCGAGCCAATCTCTGTTGAAGGTCTACTGGTCCGGATACATTGATTTCTCACGACCAATGATAATACCAAACTCCTCGATTTACCGCAGCCCGAGCCTAGCTAGCGCAGATGAAAAAGGGTTCTGGGAGCTATGGAAGTGCCTATTTAAGCAACCTACTTTTGGCGGTCACCAATATGGGTAAGTAATTTCACACCTCGACTATTTTATATTCAAGATAGCTAACAGTACCGTAGAATGACAAAGGAAACTAGTGCATTTGAGAATCCACTCCGTCTCCGCCGAGCCTTTGAAAGCTCAACTTCCTCTTCTAGAAAATACACAGCTCAAATGGCACTTGAGAAGCCACCACTGCACCTGAAAGGCACATTCACCGACTCTACAAACGATTCTGATTCGGATGATGAGACTGTCAAGGGTTACGATTCAGAAGATGAGGTTGATAGTGATGACAACTCCATGACGACTGCCATGAGTGGAGAGCCCAAAGATAATGCCTCTTGCAGCGGTTCGACAGAAATCTATACAGACTCGGTGTTATCTAGTGGTTCAGAACTTAAAGAAAAGCCAGCTGTTACAAATTGGCTAGATTCAATCTTTGAGCGCCCCCCTACAATCACACTGAATCTCGACTCCGACTCCGACTCCGAGATTACATCACCAGAACACAAGCCTTTGGCCAAGGAAGAAACTCGAGAGGGTAAAGAGCCATTAAAAATTGTTCAGGTCAAGGAAGAGGGAAGAGCCATCACAAAGCGACACACATTCGAGGACCCTGAAGAATACAAGGGACTTGACGTTGATTCAGATGCCATAGAGGGCCAAAAAGTCGAGGAACTGAGCACTTTCGATAAAAGGATCCTAAAGCTTCTTAATGTAACTGTTGGATACGGTGGTCAGGCCTACCAAATCCCTTCATCTCATGCCGCCTATCTCTACAACTACCCTGGAGTCAAAGACACCAAGTCATTCCTTGATTGCTACAGAAAGCAATGCATCAGAGAAGCACAAGAGGAAGAGATCAAAGAGAAAGGATTCACGGATCTTTCGTCTGGACCGTACATGTGGGATGATGAAGTCCACGACCTCCGAATGGACAAGGAATTTTGGATCAATGATGTTCTCAAAGGGTTTAGAAAGGCGTACGGGATGGCGCCGTATGAGGATAGAGAGGTTCGTCGTAACTACAGTATGGTCATTCAGGCCAAAAAACACGGAAGGGCCAAGTTCCCAGTCCCATGGATCCCAGCACCAGTATTGGAAATCATTGAGAAGGAAAAGCCGGCCGCCAGGATCAATGCCGATGGTAAGCACGACTCCTTTCTAATTGAGGTCTGAAACCCGAGCTAACTTATGTTGCCATCTTAGGTGTTTCGGTTTCTCGAAGCATAAGCGATTCATCCTCCTCCGAGGACGAAGCCCTATTTGGAATAAGCAAAAGAGGGTACAGTATGAATGGTTTGGAACGACTCTTAACGATCAATAGGAAAGAGACTTCTCCCCGTCGCGAAGAAGGTCATGTGAAAGCAGAGTCAAAACATCTCGATCCCCAAGATGATCCCACGGAATCCGGGAAACTCGAAGATCCACAGAAGGGAGATGATACTTCCGAAGTCCTTATCACTGTTGGGCTTGATAGTACTTTGATCGATACTCTAGAAAACAAACCAACGACTGAACAAACCAGTGCGAATCTCAAGAGCCATTCCTTTGCTGAATACACCACCGGAAAAGATAACCCGGATGTTGCCGTCAATGAAGATAAACAGAATTCTGTAGCACTTACAGAATGCGAAGTTAACGATGGTTCTAAAGACAATAGAGTCTCAGGGCCAACTCTAGCAGGAATCGAACATTTCAAAAAGTCCTCACTCTTTATCGAATGTTCTGCAGACGATTCCGACTACGATTCCGACGACGATCTTGAAATCCCAAAACCAAAGTCCTCATGGTTTACAGAATGCAATGCACACGATGATTCCGATGAAGATGAAGACACACCAGCGTTATCTACTCAGGAAGATAACAACCCTCCAAAGCCCGCATTCTTTATAGAGTGTAATGCAAATGACGATTCTGACGGCGATATCGAAGCCCCAAAGCCAAAATCGCCATGGTTTACTGAGTGCAATGCAAACTATGATTCTGATACAGAAGAGGATACCCCAGAGCCTTCTATCCAGCAAGAACATAAAAGCCCGAAGTCACCATTCTTTATAGAATGCAATGCGAACGATGATTCCGACACCGAAGAGGACATTCCACGGTTATCTACTCAGGAAGAAGACAAAATCCCGAAGTCTTCATTCTTTATTGAGTGCAATGCAAATGACGATTCTGACGATGATCCCGAGGTCTCAACCCTTTCATTGCCTACGGAATGCACTACCACCAATGACCACAGGGATGACGAAAGTACGAAAAGTCCAGTTGCTCAAGAGGAAAATGTGGTCCCAGAGCCATCAATATCCACTGAATGTGGCACAACCAAAGACACCGAAAATACTCAAGGGCCAACTACACTAGAATGTGATGATACTATTGCTAGCCTACAACTATTAGTCACGGAATCCGATGGAAATGATAGCGACAAAAACAGAGGCATCGGAAACTTAGTCACATATGGAGAAGATAAGATCCCAGATTCAGCATTACTTTCAAGTCTTAACGAAGGCAAGGACAAAGCCGACGAAGACACCCAAAGATTAGACGAGGGTGGCGATGATGATGATGTCGTCGATGTTCATACAAATATCCCAAAGTCATCATTTTTTATAGAATGCAATGCCTACGACGACAGTGACGACGAAGACGCCCAGGCACTAGCCACCCGGAAAGCATTCGCTAGGCGCAACTTGTATAACAATGAAACTCGCACTCCTCTCCCCGAGGAACCCTCAGCCCCGCCCCGTAACGACCAACCCCCATCTTCTTCGCCGGACGCCGGACATGAAGTCAACCGCTCACCATCTGAGTCTGGCAGCTCCCGTGCAATTACACGTGCCGAACTTCGCGCAATGAGGAGGACCCGTATGGATAAAGTCGGTGTTGTCACAGGGGATGCTCGAAGCAATGCTCCCGGTAGAAGGTTCGGGAGCTTCCTACAACAATTAGGTGATACATCCAACCTCCAACTTCGATCGCAAGAACAAAAGGCCGTCAAGAAACCGGGTAAAATCCGTATCCCTGATGCGTTCCTAAGAGATCGACATACGCCAGCCCGGAATCCCGATCCACCGGTCCCCACCAGGGAGCAGCTATCTACCATCAGCGAAACAGACACCGAGGCCACCTCTACACCGCGCCAAGCTAGACAACATTCCAGAGTCCAACGAACTGAAGGTGAAACGAATTGGTCTGCTCAGATGAGGGAAGAGGGATTAAAACGGCGATTTGAGTCCCGCAGGCGCCGCCCAGATGAACCCTTCTAACTCCAATACCTTATTCATCTGTTTCTCCCCGGTACTCTCCAACAAAGTCTCAAGGCGCCCGGTTATGGCTTTTTTTTAACACCTTTTTTATTCCCGTTTCCATCCGCCATGACGAAGCCGACTATGCACCGTCTACAAGCTCGGTATATCTCTACGTTTTCGTTCTTTTTTATGCTGTTTCTGGAACTCCGGGGGGTTTCTACCGCGCCATACTTGCCCTCAACTTTACTGTTATTTTCCTTCCGCTTGATTCATAAAGTTTATAACCTTTCTGATTTCTTTCATGGATATGCTTCTACTCATGTATCTCTATGTGCCTACAACTCCAAGCTTACATGTGCCTGATATTCATGCGAATCATCTCGTTCATGAATTCTCAGATGACAGTGTCAGAGCAATAGTTGTGTACACTTTAGGATAGAAATAGAATTATGGTTATAAAACCAGAGATCCCAACATATACTCGTAGCTAGACTGTAGCCGTAGTCGATCTTGATACTCTCCTAAATCCGTAACAATTAACCCGTAGTCCTAGCCACAATCAATCACAATTGTAGACAATTATGCCCGTAAATAGTACTAACATAAGACCTTTGCCGTCTAAACAATACCGCATTTGACCTCCAACTTTACCATGATCTATACGTCCCGCGAACGATATGCAATCATCAACCCGCTGACCGCCGCTTTGAACGTAACTCTCCAACCAACACGTCTACGACACAATATCCAACAAAACCATTTATGCCCTATATCCGGCCGTCCTTGCATACCGATGCTATCTGCGGCCTGATTCCGGCGGAAAGAATTCCACCGTCTTTGTTTTTAGATGCCTTATCTCCAGGTGCCTAGTTGGAGATGTTTCAATATTTCTTCCCCTTGTGCCTTGTGCCTTACCATAACACAATACAACATGCCAGTTAATTGACGTTTACGTTTACCAATTGCAAGCGGCTCCCGCCGCAATATAACTAGCTCAGACATCCTTCTTTTTCGCTACGAAATCGATCCGAAACGCTAACGGGACCTGTGGAAACTGGTTTCAACATTCCCAGTGGAATGGATTTAGCGAATTTGGTCAGTTGGAAGCCAACTTAGTGAACTGGCTTTGCCGTCAACGAGCTCTCTGCAACACGGTTTCTCCAGCGTATCATGATACATGACCTCAGCCATCGATCCTACTCAACACACTCTCTCAAGCCTTGCAGGTGGTCCAATTTTAACGGTTGAGAGGTGCACAAGCCCCCCGGCAAGAAAAGAATTTGATGGTTAACGGGCAGAACACAAGGGCGCGTGGATGCACGATGACATTTGCAAAGGCTCACAGAACGGAAAGAAACAGAAGAAGAAAAACGTCAATGCGCTGCCTATTCGCCATGCTGGGTATGTCACGCTGCCTCCGTCATGAATCGTGCACACACCTCCGGCCTCCCCTCTACGGACACCTTTTTGCTTCAAATCTTGGGACCATTCCCTGTGCCGTCCGAATTGAGGGAAAAATAAAAATAAAAAATGGTTAGATGGGGTATTTCTTGCTTCTTCGTCACTTTTTTTGAGAGAGGCGCTCCGCAACTTTCGATTCTGGTTCGGAAAACCTAACAAATTCGGTTTGTTCCTTCCTTTGTCCATGCCCTAACTAGTCTCTCTTTGGGGGAAGGGGGGGAGTTCGAAGGTATGTTGATCATCCAATGGATTCGTCTACCCCGCCTCGATCCAGAGGTCGTTGAAACCTAAGATTTGCGGGACGGATATTGACGTCCGGATCGTGTAGCCATCGAAGCCTGTTGATAACGCACGGCGTGCACGGTTCAATTTAAATTTTTTTTCATTTTTATTTTTAGTCAATGATATTGGGAAAGGATCAAGAGGTTTGAGAACCAAATTATCACTGCAGCGCGCCATCCGAGGCAGCTCTAGCGCTAACCGAAAGAGAGATCTCAAGATCTCGGGTCAAGATCTTAAGGCAATCGTATGCATCGATTATCCCATGCATGATCTCAGTTCATGCAAGCATCATTGATGAGATGAATATCTAAGAGTGGACGCTAGACACCTTTTCGAGCAGCCGACTCCGCGCACCGTGCGTCGGTGAAGCTCGGTTGGCTATCAACCCCTCACTTGACAAACCTAAAACAATCTAAAGTCCCTTCTGATCGTGGGATGTTTAGTCGCCATTATGAATTCTGGTGGTGTAACCCGATGGTATTTCCTAAGACTTTACGTACATTTTCCCCACCAGGATCGGTATCAGTCTGATAGGCTATCTTGTCTTATTCTTCTTTTTTTTTTTCTGATACACGACTTTAGCCGATAAGAAGTCGAACTAATCCCCTGGCTCTAGAAAGAAAAAACCTCTCTGATCATTGCTCCATTGAGGATCGAGGGTTGTTCTCCCCTCTTCCTTTGGTGAGCTCGAAGGGCAAGGGCTTGCTGTGGGATGCAATTATCCCCGCGCGAAATAGTTCAGCGTCATGCCGTGTCAAGATGCAAAATTACAAGAAATCATTGGATCGGAAGAATCTCAATTAAAATCTGGCAGCGCTTTAAACATCGGCGTCTTAGCGTTTCTATTATTTATTCTGGTGTATGAATATGAGTGGGTGTGTATGGACAGGAAGAAACGGGTGCTAAATAGTCCCCTTTCTTACCCGCCTCGGTTCAAGCCTCCGCCGTCATCGATGGCTCGATCATCTCAGCCTTCAACCGCCAATACTAGAACAGACCGAACATTTCCATAAGGATTCCCTCACTCACCCGCATCCGCCTCCTGTGTAACCAGCCACCCCCATAACAAAAAACCTTATCTGGATTGAAATCCCTAACCCAAAACACAAAACCAATTGATCACGAACCAAACGGAACACTTCTTTTCCACCACAACCGCATGACATTGTACATACATACACAAGCTTCTATTACCCCGTTAGGCGGGTACCGATCATGTAATTGATTAATCATACCCCCGTAGATTACACAGGCTCTCAGGTTCCTCTTTGTCATCATTCTCCTGCCTTGTAATTAGTTCTCCCAAGCCCTCTTTTTTTTTTTTTTTTTTTTGTTCATAGTATTTCTCTCTAGCTCTCTCTCTCTCTAAAGTGCATGTTCTTCGATCGATCCCCAGGCTTCTCTTAGCGCAACTTAATATATGAAACTACCTGTACATATCAATCTGATATCTATATGCAGGAATGAAAGTATAGAGCCATTTCCACCTAGCTAGTTACCTAGTGTACTCCCGCCCTTGCTGGGCCGTCTCGCATACGCACAGGAACTAAATAAACTACACCCATAAAAAAAAAAAGAGTCTTGTTATGATAAATTTGATACCTGCCAGCAAGGTACATTCCGCGGCTACACGTTCCCAATCCGATACATTAACTGATGCCATCGTACATGATACATCACGCCCATGCTAGACTAAAACATATGCTCACAGGACACGGGATACGCTCCTCAACTTCTTTTTTCCCTTCCATGTACATATTCCTCAGCTTCGCTGGACGCGAGGGGGGGTCGGAAGGGAGTATGGGAAAAAAAAAAAAAAAAAAAAGTGGGGACTACAGCTTCAAGGGGGCAGTAGAGATTTCAAAGTCCTGCATGGGTTCCTTTTTATGCAAGATTTTGTCTGTGTGGGTTCTACGATGGATGGTCGGAATGTGTAGACGTGGATTTATCGAGGATCGTTATGCTCGATATGAGAAAAATTGCATCGATCTGTGCACGTGGTATTGGGCACATTGGTTCTGAAATCGGGTGAATATTTTCGCAGGTGATGTAATTAAAAACTAAATAAAGTAGATAGACTCGCAATGCCAGTAATCTGCAGAGATCCTTTTGTCCATCCAATAAATTTCCGTGAAATATTGGGATGTTGTGAGTTAGATGCAAAGTATACATGAACGCCGTTGGCTGCCTGCCTGCCACAGAAATTTGATAAAACAACCAAACTTTCGGAAAGAAAAAGAATGATTTTAAGCACTAGTATAGCTTTCGACAAGCTTAAGTTGGAGGTAGATAATGATAAAACTGGTAGCTCAAACAAATCAGAACGCCGCCCAAGGGAAATCCAAAAAATAAAGTAAAAAATGCAAAGCAAAAAACGCCTAATGTCGAAGAACCCATAGGAAGCATAATACAACAGGATACATAAAAAAATATAAAAAAAAATCCAAAATGCCGCTCTGTTCTTTTTTTTGTACACGTATACGCCTTTTCCGAGTCGCGACACGTTGCCTGTGAACCAGTGTGTGCTCGAGGTGCAACTCAAATCCGCCCCACTAGTTTTTTTTTTCTTTGAGAAGTATGAGATTGGAGGGATTTCGAAAATGAAAATGAGAAAACGGAAATAGAGACATCGCTAGAGGGGTATCATCGGCGTCCTGAAAAAAAAAAAAAAAAAAAAAAAAAAAAAGATAGTATATGTACAGCGAACAAAAGAAAATGTAGGAAAGCCTGTAAATGTCTGTCTCGCTAAAGGTCACGAATTCGAAATGCTGTTTGGGGAAATTAGGCCGTGTGGTGTATCCGTTCTATAAGCCATGCGATTTTGTTTGAAAAAAAGTGTCGTGGAATTATTTGAAGACATATTTACGCCTTAGTGGTGGAACGTGCGTCGGAACTCTTGTGGCTATGGTTATGGTGCTCCATAAATAGACGGTACGCTGCTTTCTTCTTGTCGGTATTTTTGTATATGTTTGAAGCAACATCTTCGAGGTATTCCTAAACAATCTTAGTTAGACCTGCTATACACAAAGGTAATTTTTGCGCTAAAAGGATGGGAAAGCACATACCTCTGTTTGCTTAAGGTCGGCTTCAGGAATGATTCGTGCTTTCCATTCTTGGATGACCGGATTTGTGAAGTGATCGATACGGATGATATATTGTTCTTCAACAAAATTTCGAATTTTGACCTTTTGCTCCCAATTGAGTTTGTCGTACTGCTTTGCTTTCGTTTTCTATAGATGGCATATGTTTAGAATTCCAGTTTCTTCCATAAATGGCATGGTACATTATCTTACCTTAGTTGGTGGCTCGGGACCAGCTCCAGACCAAATTCGAAGAAGCTCTTCGGCGCTGTTCTCGCCATAGCCTCTTTTTTTCCCTGTCTTTGTGGCCCCCATGTCCCTGTCCTTCAGGCCGAAGGCTGAGGCCATGCTGGCGTTGGACTCCCGTCGTTCAGTGAGTTCTTCTGGCTCTTCCTCATCACGAATCACTATTAGGTCGCCATCTTTGGTTTCAACGATCTTGACGAGTTCCCCTGCGCCGATCGAGTCGGGCGATAGGAGCTTTCGGTGGATGACCATGGTCGTTGTTTGAACAGTATCATCCGTCTTTGTTTTAGGGAGTGGGTTGGAGGGCTTTTTGGTTTGGGCACATGACTCGTTATCCATGGACTGTGCTCTTGAGATGCCACCGTTTGAGCCAGAGGATTGGAATGGCGATCTTGATTTGAGAGGAGGTTCCATACAACCCTCCAGTGGCGATGATCCCATCCTATCAGTTTCATCACGCTTCCTTTTTGCAGGCCTAGGATTTGCGTTCTTGGGGGGCCGGCTGCTACACTCGGGGCTTTGTGTAGGAGTCCTTGAATTTGAATCAGGAGCCGGGATGTGCCTGACAGGTGTAAATCTCTGTGGGAAAACTGTTGCTGCGGAAGGAGATGAACTAGATATAGAGTTGTGAAACGGGTTTCGAAACTGGATGGAAGGCGGTGATGTGCTTCCTTCAAGTATTGATTCTGCTATAGGTTCCTGAGAGACGCTACGGCGTGCTAATATAGTCTCAGCAAATATATCAGACACTAACGGGGTTCCGTTCCTATCAGCATGAAGTCGTGAATGAGGCTTCCCGGCTTCCATTGGAGTCCGGGAATTTAAGAAGGTTGATGTAAAAGTAAAAGATGACGCAGGAACAGTGCTTGACGATGTCAGGAAGTTAAAAGGTTCGATATCATCCGCCTTCGATGGTGGTGGCCCCAATAGCCGGGTTGGCTGCCTCCAATCTGCTGATTCGGCAAATCCTCCAAGTTTTGTCTCAATGGCGTATGGTACCACTCCGGCTTCTAGCATTTCAATGTCGTCTTCTTCTCTCTTGATTTCAGCATCGGGTTTTGGATACCATGGTGGGGAAAGAAAGGGCTCGTTGAATTGTGCTGCAACTTTAGCATGTGGGTTGATGAAATCAGGCCAAAGTTCTGGGATAATCATCCCCCCAGTACGATCGTTTGTGATTTTGATACTGTCCAGTGCATCTTCAATTGTGAGATGATCTGAACCGGGATTATTCCGCATATATATATCAAATAGTGTTTGTATTAATCGCTGGCAAAAAGTGATACGTCAGTCATTGGTTTCACAATATCCCCAAGCAAACACAGTAGGGTCAATCATATCAAGCACCCGAATATGCATTTGGCGAGTCCTGAAAACAAGAGTCAAGGGGCTAGCCTACCTTCCATGTTGTTACTCTGTTAAATGGTATATCTAATGTGACGGTGTCCGGCTCAAGCCTGACCAAAATAGTTGTGCTTTCGGTAATGGTATTGAAGTTGGAAACATTCACTACAGGGCCCCGATGGGCTAAGATGCCGCTATATGCCATTTTTACCCTGCTGCGAAGGGTGTCCTTCTGGTCAGTTTTCCAACTGGCCTTAGATGATTCTTTGTTGTGTCCAGTTTGGGGTATTAATTGAGAAAGCCTCCGGATTGATCGACTTGCTGGGAAAATTTAGAGCTAAGAGGTTGATAATGGGATGCACAGATATTAGCGAAATGCGAGCCTATGTATGTAGTCGGTGTTTCTGTACAGGCGTATTCAGTTTTGTGTGGTAGCAATGCAAACTATTGGGCGTCGGTATGCTCAAGAAATGCGGGAGAGATTTTTGATAGGGCGAGCTGCAAGATTTAAAAATCCAGTGGTTTGGGTTTAAGAAAAATAAATTCCGAGTAAACCGTAGTGTCGAGAATGAGGTGTGAAGGGATTCTTAATAGCTTATTAGCTGGCCAGGAAAAAAAAAAAGACGTGCGTCCGGGTATTGTTTTATGGTTTCGAATTGGTGTGGAGGGTATGTACTTCCAACGGGCTGGTAGTGCCTGGGGCCGAAGCGATGCGAGACAACAGCTAAAGAGCCAAAAGATCCCCGAAAATGTACAGCAGATAGAAAAACAAAAAAAAAAGCCGATGGAAGGAGATCGGAAGCCTTCGAATACGGTAGATTGATGTCAATATCAACGAGGAGATGGAAGCAATGGAGACGCCCCGTTTTGAGTAGAAGAAGGTTGATCAAAAAGATAGTGAGAGAGAGGACAAGGGAAAAGATAGTTCGGCATCCGTCTCTTAGAGGGTGTTTGTCGATCTAAGACTGCCAGGTCCACCAGGCCCATGTATGGTCTTGTGGCCCTGGGGCAAAAGTTGTTTGGGGGGTTCGTTGAAGCCACACCCTCCAGAAGTCAAAGAATAAGAAAAGCCCTCCGAAGGAACAAAAAAAGAAAAAGAAAGTATCGAGGGGCACAAGGTGCTAAGGAATTAAAGTTGTTTTATGCACCACTATATTAGAGGGTATGTTATAGATGCTTGAACTGTTTAGTTTGTAGACGAGTAAACCAGATTGGCGGCGTCAGAGGCGGCGAGGAGCTGAGGGGTTCGAACGGACAACGACGATTGTCTTAATTTCCTATAGGCCAGGGAACTGGGGTTGACGATAGTGAAGATTCGATATGAACGAGAGGGACCAAATATAAAAAAAAGTAATGATAATTTTTATGGATTGAGAGATTCTCCAGCTGATATTGTTCACCAATGACAGTTGAGACGACAAGGAATGCGATGCAAAACGATGTCTCTGACAAGGTAATAGATACCTCAAGGAAACGAGGAATCCGCTAGATTTCTTGCTACTATTAGCTCCGATGCACGACTGGTGCATACAGAAGTCAACGAAGGTAGTCTGATTCGAACAGAAGGATGTTCAGACACTGCTTGTGAGGCGGTAGCGACGCAGGAGGGTATGATCGGCGGAAACAACTGTTGGACAAATAGCCCGAACCACGTTATTGTTTCTGTTGGGTGCTTGTCGTATTGCAAATATCTGCTGTATCTTTGACGTGAGTCGGCCGGCGGGTGGTGTGGTGAACCGTGTCCTTGGAATGCAATCTGTGCTGTAGACGTGACGCCTCTCTCAAACTCTAAGTGAACGATCGCACAATGTCCTCGGTCGGTACGTATATCGATATTGCACCAAAATCGCGTTATGGCTTCCTGTCGAATGTTGTGAAGAATGCTCTTGCAATGTTACAAGGTTAAGGGTAGAAGTTCGAATTTCACCAACCAAGGGCCCTTCAATTTTGCTCCGCCCAGTGTCCAATCAGCATCCAATTGCTATGCAGGATTCTTCGGTTGTAAACTGCTCCACAGCCAGAAAAACCGTTTGTTCGGCTGCAAAAGTGCCAACATAAAGCAGGTGCAAAAACGGTTCGCGTGCATTTGCTTCTGTGCTGCAGTGGCAGTTTCCGCCAATTTTTTGATCTGGCGGGTAAGTTTCTGAGCATTCGATTTCGAGGGTCCTTTAGGCGAAAGGGGTGGGGAAATTCTTCCCGGGATCTTCCAGAGTCTTCATGTGCACTTTCCCTTCTACAGAACCGTAACATCTTTAAACCCCTTGTTCTGGTGGTCTTCACTCAAAGAGAATTACCAGCATCTCCCGAAGCACTTGCTGGTTCGTCAAGTGGATCAAGCGGTTTAGGTCGCCGTATTATTTGGTCCAACAGATCATCTAACCATTCATAGCTGGGCAAGGTTTTTAGATATGGTGTGGGAATATGTTAACAACGGTTTCCTAACAATGGACCAAAGTTGAACCGTTGTGCGGATTTAAGAGTGTCTTTTTTTCGCGAAGGAGGGTGGTCTGCCATGTATTCTGATTCGTTGGATAGGCACACTAAGCCATTTCTGGGCGGGAGGCAAGATCTGGAGGAGCAAGTTCAGATCGAAAATCCTTTCCCTTTACCAACGGGGCAAGTGCCGTCCAAAGATGGTCAACAAATCCATGGCTGCTGTGCATCGGGTAGCAGCACAACCAATTTCGCCTGCCGCAGGACAAGGAAGGGGTGCACCAGCAAAAGAAATATGCACCATGAGATCGAACGATGAACTTCGGTCAAGTTCGGTCGAACATGTCCGCCAATTGATCGCCCTGTATCACACATGTTTCGTTTCCTCAGCGATGCTTGATAAACCCCTTTTGGGAACAAGCAGCTCCAAAAGAGACGTGATGAGAGGCTCGTGATTCCCAAAGAGGATTCATCGCAGCCTACTGCCCACTGATGCTTTCTCTGCAGGAATGCAATGAATATCACCCCAGCCTGCCAGTGTCGGAAAGATTCTCTGCTCCACGTAATGATTTGTTGCTGACACGATCAATTCGCCACTGAGTGCCACCGGCAGCCCCGTCAGTTTTGAGGATATGGAGCCAGAATGTACATACTCAGAACGCAGTAGTTTGATTGTGGCTGGGCTGCCTGCATGGGCTCCGGGTCGAACGCCCCAGGACTAAGCTTGGTCCCCCTTGGCTTGATACGACCTTTGCACAGATCATCAAATCTCACAACAACTTTAGGCTCTCACATTTATCGCCAGCGATGCGGGAGGAAACAGTTGCTTGTTTCGCCTCGTGACGGAAGGCAGTTCCCTCTAGTGAGACTGGTCTCAGTCGTCTGTAATCTTTTCCCGTTGGAAAGTGAAACGTATCTTGGATATGACCTGGTGGGGACAGTTCTTAGATCCGAGCCAGTTTCCCGATGATAAGGACATTTTTTGCAATAGCTTAAAGGGTGTGGGGATCAGGGCAACCCCACGTCAGAATAACTGTCGAAACCGAAGATGGCCGTAGAAGCTCTGAAGCATGGAACTATATTATCTTGTCGTCTCTTGCGACAATAACAACCCTGTCAGACGGTCATGCCTCTTATGAGGCGTATTAAGCATCCATTCAGTCGGATGTATACTGTCCTGAGTCTGTTGAAGGATTTGAGGACCCTTTCCCTTGAGGCCTCCTTTTTGTGCTTTTCAAATTGAAAATTTCCCTGGATTTTAAGATTGAAAAAGTCGTTAATTAACGTTATTTCTCGGAGCCAAGCCCCCCAACCGAGTGTGCCAGAAGACTTAGCGTCGCAGAATGATCCCTAAACGGTCCATTCAGTAAAGAAAAATTAGGGTTTAATGAATCCAAAACGGAATTTTTTTTGATGGCAAAACCAAAAGCCAGATAACCTCGCAAGGTTATCGATTGCGAGCGACGAAAGTAGCGGCTTCGATCTAGGAATATCATGATCAACGGCTCGCACGGTCGCAATGAAGCTTAACGGCCGCTATGTAAATTTTAAAAAAGCATGTATGCGGTAAAGTCGGTGATACGTAACCTGTGTGCTGTTTTCCGTCGCCTTGTTTCAGCCTCATTTGAACCCTGACAAAGAGTGATAACGGTTCCGATCACGTTTTCCGCGCGAGGAGATATGCATTTCCTGCGTCCGATGGCCACACCCATGGCATTCTGACATTCGGATCGGAAAGATCTCATTGGCCGGGGGTCGTGAGATTCTGACAGGGGCTGAAGAGAACAAAACTGAGGCCGCTCGCTTGCCCTTGCTGGATAAGCAAATAGAAGGCATTTCTGCTCCTATAGTATCGAGATACTATAACACCTTGGACGGTGTTGTATGTACCTATCTCTTTCGTTCGTTTGTTCCTTCATTCATTCTGTCATCGTCATTCCTCCGCTCCTGCCGTCCGTGACCCAGAGATGTGTCTGTAAGTACAAGGCATTCAGAACGCCACACTCTATTGGCTTCCCGATGCAGCCCAAAGCGGAAATTTCGAGCTATACGACCGTTGGTTTCGGATGAAAGGGGAACAAACCAGGGAACAAACCGTTCCAAGCCACCCCGAAGCAGCATCTTTTAGCGACATGGGTGTCCCGGGCGGTCGACGGATGTCCGGGGTGCTTATTATATTAGGGTTCTCGTCATGAAACCCGACGGCCCGGGAAGACCTGTGGTTCGTCGCTAAGATTAAGGAGGCTATACCAGCGGCTTGCTAAGAAGCCAAGGCAGTGTTTGTCTGTTGTCTGATTCTGCGTTGCGTGTCGTCCACCAGCGGCGCCGTGTGTTGTTCTTGCGATTGATTGATCTTATCACCGATAAGCGACGTGACAGTGAAAATTCAGGTTTTCGGTTTCGAAGTCTACGACAACATCTAGAACCCTGCACCACCACCACTTTTGAGACGTCGACGGTCTCGAATGCACGAATCGAACTCGTGAACCCGGAAACTCGGACTTGCATCCTCCCAGACCATCTTTCACCTGCTCACAAACTCCAGCGAATCAGGAGCCATCGAGTCCCACCGTTTGCCCATCATGCAGATTTCAGAGGAAACCAAGGTTGGCTATTTTCCTCCGCCTTTTCAGCTGGGCTTACGCCTCGCTTCTCAGCTGCCAGCATTGCCCTTGAACAGCTCTGCTGGTGATAATGCAACTTCAAGCCCCTTCGTGTTCGAATGTCTCAAGCTGATTGAAATTGTGATATGATCCAGGAGCGAATCACTCGTATTATTGATATTTCGAGGGTCGCTATTCATTAGTATGTATCAGTTATAGGCTCTACACCCGCGGGACTGGATTATGCGCCTCCTCCACCCAGATGCCGTGGTCTCGGGATGATGCTGACGGACACTTTTTTTCGTTTCCGATAGTGGTTATCTTCCTTTAATTCTCTATATCGGTTACACCCACAGCGAGCCAAAGCCCTCGATCATCAGGTATATTACGATCACACACATCTTAACTCCCGGAGGACGGTTACTTACGGAATCCCCGTGTAGGCTTTTGACGCCACTCGCTTGAAGAATCCCCAAATATCAATCTCCTCTCGGTATTTGTAATGCTCGGCGTCTCAGTTCGCTCTACCGTATCACCTCATGCATATGATGCGACTTGTGTGAAAACCATGGACCGAGTTATGCAGTTCCAATATGCAGTTTCCAAGAGGAAGCTTGTTTGGGGAAACGAGGCTGCCACAGGATCCAGCAGATACAAGGTCACGTGTTTCATATAGCTTCCATTCTATCACCAGGAAGCTCTAGCAACTGCGATCTTGATATCACATTGTACATACACACTGTAATTATAGAACTTTATCATTTTTATGTCAAATGCCTTAGCTTAGACCTCCAGCCGCTAGCAGAAAAATCTTTCCGGCAAGGGTAAATTATATTTCGCTTTGAGTCCGGATCCAGCCCAAGTGCATTGCATAGCCGCCAAGCGCGATGCGATCAAAGACAGCAGGTTGCCGTCATACCCAATTTTTGACTCACCAACACATGCACATATCATCCCACCAGCCAACATCATCTCCTCCATCTCTGATAACAGACTCAATTGGGCGTCAATAGTACCGTAGTACATCTCGCAATGTCGTCCGAAGCGTCTTCGTCAAAGGCTCCAGAGCAGCCCCTCGAGGCTGGTGTCGAAAAACTTGCTGTTCAAGAAGACGTCCCGCTTGGGTATTTGCCCCACTACCCCACCATAGTCCCTCGTCTTGATCGATTGTCACGCTGACACCTGCGCCTGCCCTGATAGTGAGGACGGCAAACCTCTTTCGAAGAATGCTCTAAAGAAACTCCAGAAGGAGAAGGAAAAGGCGGAAAAGGCCGCCAAGCGGGCAGAACAAGAGGCTGCTGCTAAGGCCGCACGTGAAGCTGCCAATGTCGACACCGCATCAGAAAACTACGGGAAACTCCCGTTGAACCGTTCCACCGAACGTACTGGTGCCGCTAGAATCCCTTTCGGTGGCCTTACGGCAAATGATGAGGGCAAGCAAGTTTTGTTCCGAGCTAGGGTCCACAATGCCCGTGCTCAAGGTAACAAGATGACTTTCCTTGAACTGAGGCAGCAGCACCAGACGATACAAGCCCTGCTGTCGGTGCAGGCTGATGGCAGTGTCTCGAAGCAGATGGTGAAATGGGCTTCTTCTATTAGCTTGGAGTCAATTGTCCTTGTCCACGGCGTTGTCGCAAAGCCCTATGAACCCATCAAGTCGACAACCGTTCAGGATGTCGAGATTCACATCTCCAAACTATTCATAATCTCTGAAGCCGGCCCATTGCCCATCCAGATCGAAGATGCATCGAGATCAGAGGAGGAAGCCCAGAGACTTGGGCTTCCAATCACTTCTCTAGCTACTAAGCTCGATAACAGAGTGATTGATTTCCGAACAGTTACGAACCAAGCTATCTTCAGGGTATCCAGTGGTGTCTGTGGACTCTTCAAGGAATTCCTATCTGCCCGTGGCTTCGTAGAAGTTCACACCCCAAAACTTCTCGGTGCTCCTAGTGAAGGTGGTGCCAACGTCTTTGAAGTTACATACTTCAATAGGAAAGCTTACCTTGCACAGAGCCCACAGTTGTATAAGCAGATGCTTATTGCTGGTGACTTTGAGAGGGTCTTCGAAATTGCCCCCGTCTTCAGAGCCGAGGATAGCAACACCCCTCGTCATATGACTGAGGTATAATAATAATCCCCACCAAACTTTTCCTCCGAGGTAGATTGGCTAATCAAAAATAGTTCACTGGTCTCGATTTGGAAATGGCATTCGAAGAGCACTACCATGAAGTCATGGAGCTCATCGGAGAAATGCTAATCTTTATTTTCAACGGATTGAAAGAGAGATATGCCGAAGAAATTGCTACCGTTAGGAAGCAATACCCAGTCGAAGAATTCAAGATTCCAAAGGATGGCAAGCCCCTTGTTCTGACTTTCGCTGAGGGTATCAAGATGCTGCAGGAAGCTGGCCGCGACGTTGAACCACTTGAGGACCTGAGGTAAATTCTAGGTCCACTAATTTACCGCAAGAATTGAGAACTGATCTGGGTCTATAGCACTGAAAACGAGAAATTCCTCGGACAACTTGTTCTCGAGAAGTACGATACCGACTTTTATATCTTGGACAAGTTCCCATTGAGCGTTCGACCTTTCTACACCATGCCCGACCCCAACGACCCTAACTACTCGAATTCTTATGGTAAATACACTTCTCTTATATCTTTTCTACTCGGTTAGACAGTACCTAAATTTTGTAATAGACTTCTTCATGCGTGGCCAGGAGATTTTGTCCGGCGCCCAGCGTGTCCACGACTCTGCGCTATTGGCGGAACGAATGAAGAACCTTGGAGTCGACCCAACCAGCCCGGGTCTTGTCGACTACGTCGATGCCTTCAAATACGGTGCCCCACCACACGCTGGTGGTGGTATTGGTCTCGAGAGAGTTGTGTTCCTATGGCTAGGACTTGGAAACATCAGACGAGGCAGCGCATTCCCACGTGACCCACAGAGATTGAGGCCGTAAATTCTTTTTGGATTGGAGAAAGAAAATTGGCATAGTTTAGATTTTAAAAAGTCCAACAAGGAACTAGACTACTGATAGACCTTGTTTGGGCGGGTTTGCTGTAGATAATCTTATATAAATCTGCTTCGAGACCTCTCTGATGCCTATGACTAACTTCGCAAACTTACCTTCAAACTAGAATCATTTTCGTATTTTGAACTCGTCGTTTGTACCCCATGGTTCTATTCGATACAAATGATAAAGATAGTAACGGCAAGATAGTAAGTACCCCAGTTACTTGTAAATACTTCCGATTGGGCTTAGGCCCAGTCTGACGTGCAGAACAGCCTAACTTTAGCCTCGTAAGAGCTAGGCGGCCTGAAAGACCTCGAGGCCTCATTTGCAGCACACCGCGCATAACCAATAATAACTACTAAGTATGATTCACACTCGAAAATACTTAAAATTTCAGCAAACAGCCAAGTATATAAATATCAACCGGGCATCTAGATATCTTCGCTATTTTCCGAGCTTCCAGCTGTCAAGCTTCCCCTCACCGCACTGTGCGAACTAGTATCAAAAATATACCACATCCAACGCATTCGGATATACAAACTTGGACTCTTTAGAATCAAGATATTTTGATACACTTACGCTTCGTGATATAACGCCAAAGCCTCTGATTAGACTTCCACTACTTTCTTAATATTATAATATAGAAACTGCAATTCCATCAAAACATGGCCACCAAATCCACCGCTGCCCTCTCCCGCAGCCCAACCCCCACGCCGCCTTCCAACGACACCTTCGACGTCAACTCCGATAACGAAGCCACCACAAACACCGACATTTCCTCTAATTCCGACGACGACGACGATGCCGACGATGACGGCGAAGATTACTATTACAACAATGGCGATGAGGTCATCTACCGTCGCTACTACTTCAACCGCGACTTCTGGGCCGAGATGGTAACCTCCCTAAAGGCCATCACCAATTCTTCGATCGATGATTCAGTCGGGACGTCCACCACTTCGCTACGCAAATACTACCTCAAAAAGTTCATCGAGTTGTCTAATAGACCCGAGTATGACATCCCGCTTACGACGCCTCCGTGTCCGCATATTACTATAGTAGCCGTGGACCACGAGGGAGGAGATGATGGCGCCAGACTCGAATGTCCGTGTTGCTTACGGGACGACCTTCCTAAGCTAAAAGTTGTGGCGGAGGATGTAATAGGTGGTGTGATAACCTACCAGGTACTGATAAAAAAGGTTGCGACGTGGTTATATGGGCCTGATCAGGAGGAGCCGTTGGGGCTGGGACAGGAAATGGCGTTAGGGAAGACTGTGGAGGGGATTCCTGCTGGAGAGGCAGGGGTTGTGAATTGGAATTTTATGACTGATTCGAAGGATCCGGAGACTGGAGGTGATTCGATTATGGGGTTGCAGTTGTTTTTATACTTTGTGAAGCCTTTGGTTGGGGGTGGGAGGTTTAAGAATGTTAAGGAGGACGTTGGTGATGATAGTGCATCTATATAGGTGGGACAAGACTAGTATACTATGGTGGTACGGCTGGATTATGAATAGGGTGAATCTGGTATAGGGTTTAATGTGCAATGAATAATAAAATTGTGACGTTCTATAAAATATAAACCTTTCGGCGATTTTTGAGAACAAGTAATGAGATTTGAAGTAGTTCCAGTCTCAGTTTTGAAGAAACGAAATTGCTCTAACCCTGTATATGTATATATCCTGGCTTAGGGCTTAGGGGCTAAGTTCTAAGGCTATGAGACATAGTTCCTAAACTTTCTGTGTGCATGCAAGTGTCCCCCCTCAGGCGGTTCCCGCAGCGTTACGTTGTCTTGCTGCCTGCCTCCTAAACCACACCCTCTTCAACCACTTCCAAGTTTCGACGCCCGCAAAGAAAAGGAAGAACGCCACGAAAGCAACACCCCATTCCCAAGTAATACCCTTATGCTTAAACACTCGAGTATTGATAACCGGAATGTAAAGCACCGGGAACACCGAGCAAAATCCGATAATGACAGCCCAGAACAAGAACCTGTTCCTCCAGATATCAACAGCCCATTGAGTAAATATCTTTCGTTTTTGTACCTGCTCCCCATCGGCCGCATCAGAGGCATGCAAGTAGAAGAAACTGCGACGTAGATCGACGAGCTCCCAAGCTAGGAAGAGTAAGAACCACATTAAGCAGACGAAGCATGTTGCTCGCGCGCGGAAGACGGCATCACATTGGGGTGTATATTCGTTGTTGCAGTTGAAGCCAAGTGGATTTCCATCATGGTTATTGAATCCGTAGAGTACCAGAGTAAAGGATGATAGGCAGAGTGCGCCAATCCATACGCCGTAAACGATCATGTCAATCATGACTTCGAGCGAGAAAAGCCCTTGCTTGCCAACCGGTGGGCGGGTTAAAATATCAGGTGCGGCCTTTTCGAAGCCCAGTCCCATATCCGGTGTCCCGCCTGTAACGGTAATAATCCACATGATTTCGACGGGCGTTATGGGGAACACAGATGTCCCAGATGCATCTTTGAAAGCAAGGCCAATCAACAAAGTTACAGCCTGCGCCAAATTCTGTGCTAGTAAATGGCAGAGAACTTTTTGGATGTTATCGAACATCCGGCGCCCTTCTTCTACTGCATTCAGGATGCTAGCGAAATTGTCATCGGTAAGAACGATATCAGATGCAGCTTTAGCTACATCTGAACCGGACTGGCCCATGGCAATCCCGACATCTGCGTGCTTAAGAGAAGGGGAATCGTTCACCCCATCACCTGTCTATATTAAGTTATCCTCAAGTTAGTTCTACTTGCTGCGTTTGAAGAGGTTCATTATAGCCAAGTAAGCTTACCATTGCACAAAACTTTTCGCGACGATGCAAAGCTTCAATCATTCTGACCTTCGTGCTCGGTGCACACCTGGCTACTACCAGTGGAAGCGCAGGTAAAGCATCCATCTGATCATCGGTTAAACCATCGAATTGGCTAGCAGTCATAACAAGCGAGTCAGATACATCCCGGCTGAGGAGGGCAACTTCAGAGGCCGATGGTAAAATCCCGACCTCCTCAGCGATTGCCCTTGCGGTTTTAGGGTGGTCGCCAGTCACCATATGCACGGTAACTCCCGCTTTATGGCATTGCTCTACTGAGCCCTTAGATTCTGGTCGTGGGGGGTCATATAGACCAATGAGACCTTGAAATTCAAGCTGGCTTTCGATCTCATCTCTTCTTTCCTGTGAAGGGATGATTTCTTCGTGGTATCTCTTGCTCGCAAGCGCTAAAACTCGGAGGCCTAGACCGGCGAGAGCTTCCATATTCCTGAGAATCTCGTCTCGAAAGTCATCCGTCATTGGGGCCACTTCCTCTCCGTTCAACTGAACCGTTGTGCAAGATGTGACAATTTTCTCGACGGCACCTTTGGTGAAGACATAACTCTCGCCGGTCTTGTTAGCGAATACGGCCGACATTTTCTTGACACCAGAATCAAATGGAAATTCCGCTACATGTCTCCAGCCTGATCCTACGAGCTCATTTCTGTTCCAACCGAATCGGGACGAAAACACTTGGATAGCTATTTCGGTGGGATCTCCACGAGCAACCCATTTTCCTTCTTCGTTTTGGTGAACTTCCGCTAGGTTCGCTAGAGCGGCTACATCCAGGAATTTCCGGAGCTGGGGGTTCTTCTTAGCGCTGGCCCCAGGGCCTTCGACTTCCCCGAGACTCAAATCGTTGCCTGCAAGCGAGCCAGGGGTGCTTTGACTGAGGTACACAGTCCCAAGCTGAGGATTGAACGGCTCGCTACCCGTATCGACGGAATATGTTCCGATAGATGGGATCCATGCTTTCCTTGCAACCATTTTCCCTTGGGTTAGAGTCCCTGTCTTATCGGAACAAATGTCTAAGATGGGCATTAGCATCGATCATGACGTGCGACTCAGGCATCTTAATCGCCACGAAGAAGCATCTATTACAGAATTGATAGGAACCATACCTGTGACAGCCCCGAGCGCTTCCAAACTCTTAGGATTTCTAACGATAACATGTCTCTTTGCCATTTGATTTGTGCCTGCTGCCAAGGTAATTGTAAGAACTACCAGCAAACTGGCGGGGATCATGGACAAGCCGGTCGCAACTGCATATATGATAACTTCCTGACTCGAACTAAACTTATTGGCCGCGAGTACGATTATGGTGCACAATATAGCTGTTCCAAACAAGAATATTGCGAGCCTAGCCATCCTTTGTTGCAGCGGGGTCCCGACATTTAGGCCAAAAAAGGCCTTAACTGAGTCCAAGACAACCGAACTCCAAGCTTTGACAATTTTATGGGGTCTCTTTTCATTGTCACCCAGGCGCTGGGCTGTCCTGGAAGTTCGTTTTTGCTGAAGGCTTGCGGCTATAAGTCCAATTTCTGTTTTCATCCCAATGGCATAGACGACACCTTTCGCTCTTCCTTTAGTTATGGTCGTGGAGCTGTACGCCACATTAAGGCGGTCACCAGCTCCCGTATCAACATCATAAACTTCATCAGCGTCCTTTCGGACTGGCAATGATTCACCGGTAAGTAGGGCTTCATCTGTCTCAAAGTTCACGGCTTCTATCAATCTGGGACCTCATACGCGTCAGTTTCCAGGCAATACAATTGTTTAGGTGGTGGGTGTGAATACATACCGTACATCTGCGGGCACGGTGTCTCCCATTTTCATTTCCACAATATCGCCAACAACAACGTCAGCTGTGGGCACGGTCACGGTTTTTCCATCACGGACTACCACGGCAGTAGGGAAACTCAGACTCTTGAGGGAGTCGAGAATCGATTCAGCGCGGTATTCCTGGAAGAAACCGATCACGATATTTAAGAATATGACCGCAGAGACGACACCGCCTTCTATCCAAGCTCTGATGCCAAAAGAAGCAGCCATAGCCAGAAGAAGCACCTAAAAGAAGACGGAAGCCGGGAGACAGCTCAGTGAGTCCCTCGATGCTCATTTCTATGATTTTAGGAGAAATATGGGGTTTTATAATCCTGATTGGTTAGTTACAAGGTTCATTGGGTTTGCGACCTGACGGATCAGGATTTCGAGAGACTGGACGCCGCCGGTGTTGTCGAGAGCATTGCGCCCGTGTCGCTGAAGCCGTTCGGCTGCTTCGGCTGAAGTCAGCCCGTCAACGACATTCGCACCGGTTTCGGCGACGACCTTGGCGTGATCTATTGCGTGAGCCGGACGTTGAAGGCCAAATGCTGATTGCTCAGCGAGAACTTCTTTTGGGGACATGGTGGTTGTGATTTTGTTGGCGAGTGTATTACAATATTACGAATATAATCAACGAAATGATGGAATCTGTAAGTTGCTGGAATGGCAAAAATGAACGGAGAGGCCGTCTTTTATAGCTTTGCCTCGATGAGAATGCCCAGAAAAATAAAATTTGCAATGTTTAGAAAGCCCCCAAACTTTACGTAATTAAAAGCAAAAAGCGCGTTGCAAATCCGGATCAATGTCGTGGAACCCGGTTTGATGTCGTGAAGTCCGTTTTATTGTCGTCGATGCTCCGATCTGTTGTCGTGTTGACCAGGTTGCAGTGTTCGCATTAGGTAACAATCATCAGCAAACTTCTGTGCCAAGACGCAAAATAAATTCAATCGATTGCCGTATTGGGCAGCTTCCGGATTTGGGGTAGATTTCCAGAGTCTGTGACTTGAGAAGGATCCGGCGTTGAAACTAATACTACTGCTGTTGTTAGCTTGCTGCGGATGAGTAACCTTCGTTGGCACGGGCTCTGCAATTATCATGAAAAACACCCAGTCGATACGGTATACAACACGAAATGTATGGAGGTTTTGTCGACCCCATATTGTGGATGGCCCCGGCCGACATATGCATCCTGGTTTTGAACGTTTCGTACACTGGACTCCGCGAGCTCGAGGCGGCCGCGGTAGTCAATTATTGAGGAGAAGTTGGACTCTTGATGCGCCAAAGCTAGGATTTGAATGTCAATTCCGAAGAAAATTTGGACATTACCAAAGAGTTGAATCCCACGATTCCCAAAAGGATGTTGTCAGCACAGTTGATCCAGAAAACGAAAAAGGATATGTAGCACCTATCGATATCAAGGACGTTGACGCTAAGAAAAAAGTTCAAACCTCTCCTCGGACCCGGAAGCCCACCCCTCCCCCTCGCCCAGGGAAAAATCCTAGGACCTTGTATTCATGGCAACCAGAATATGAACAAGTTGTGGACCTTTGGCCTCTACTAAACACTGTTCTTCTCACTGAAATCGATGAACAGCTCCAAAGAGCAACTAAAGAAGCAATATCTCTCCCCGAATCACAACACCAGGCTCATTATAAGACAGCATATGAAGAAATCCTCAAAGTTTCGAAATACGACGTGCCCATAACAGACCCTCCACCTAAGACCGTAACTATCATGGGGGTGGACCAAATATGGTCCGAGTATTGTCGAATTTGCCCCTGCCTTTGCGAAGATGATATACCCTACATCCAAATCCATGCACCGACGGAAGATGGAGGGAAAGGGGTTACATTCAAAATGCTACTGCAAGAAATGAGTGACTGGTTGTATGGAGAAAATGCGGAGGAGATTATAGAAGGTGAAAGAGGACGAGTTGGATTGACTGTCATTGCGTATTTAGAACCTGGAGGCGGGCACCCAGGGACTGGGCTTTTGGAGGCGAAACTCTATTGGTATTTAGATAAAGCAGAAAGCGGTATCAAGATTGGCTGGTGATTTGAGTAGATTTGCAATTCGGACAGTAGGATGCCCTATAAAGATACTTACTGTATACCGCATGCACAATACCGATGGTCGTAATCGGATTAAACAGCGAAAATCTAGGGGCTTCATCTTTAGAATCGCCCCTCAAATGTATATATACAACTTATCTCTTCTTTGATACCTCATTGCCTTCTAATCTATCACATTACGGTCAGCTAGACTCAGCAGGAGTCTTTTAGCGTCACAGTTCAAGATAGCGCTCCTAGATGTATCCCTGATCAGCTGAGCCTATCGTTAAAATAATATGGCCTTGACCCGGGCTTCCTAGCAGCGTAAGATCGCAAAAATGCCATGTTCGGTATAAATTTCAGCTTTTTATAAAAGAAAAATATTTGTTTATTGATTCCCTTAATATAATTGCTGTGATCGCGCCATCGAAGAATAGTACTAAAAACTCCAAACGCCTCGAACGAGATATTCGGTATTCACGAATATAACTAAAAGTCCAGCGATCAATTTCATCCCGAATCCAGATTTTGCTATGCATGTATGCATGTGAAAGGACATGTAGAAATAAAAACAAGGGAAACAATTATTGACAAAAAAAAAAAAAGGTGCCAAAATCATCTCAGTCTCAGTGTATCTGGCCCAAAGTTTCCGCTGCGTGGCCTAGGTGTGGGTACAGGGGTTGTTGGAGGAGCCGGAGACACTGGAGAGTGTGGATAAGATTCAGTTCGCCCGTTGGAGTTTGAACTATATTCCGGTTGCTCATCAATATCTGACCCGAAGGAATCTCCACCTTTCAAAAGCCACTCCTCTACCTTCCTTGAAGCCCTCGCGATTGAACTGTTGGTGTCTAAGACATCCTGGATTGGTGTCAGGACATTACTGAGTTGTGACTTCAAATCTTCGTCTGGGCTTCCAATCCCTCGATCTTCCTGAGTAGGCCCTTCTTCTTCGGATTCCCCCGAGTTAATATCCTCGAAGTCACTTTTGACCGAGTTGATGATGTCTTTCACTTTTTGTGACACATTCAAAGCCTCTTTCTCCGTGGCGGACCGAGCCTCTTGGATCCCCTCAGCCACTTTTTGTGATACACTTAAAGCCTCCTTCTTGGTGGCCGAGCCAGCTTCTTGAATCCTTTCAACCACTCTGTCCCTCATCTCTCTCACCTTGGTTCCCGCTCTTTTTTTCAAGCTTTCTTTCTCCTCAATCTCCCTCTCAAAAATGCATTCCTCGTCACCCTCAGCAGAAGTAGTTGTAATGACCGGGAGCTCTTTCATTTCGAACCCGCCTTCCTGGAAGTTGTAGAGCTGTGGACTCCAGTCGGCCTTTTCAGGGAGCACCAGGGAGACCAATGCGACGAACCCCGTCAATCCAGTCATTAGGAACTTAAGGATGATGCTATCGCCCATAAGAACGGAGACGGATAGAACGAGTGTCAAGTATCCAGTCAGGATCTCGCTAAAAAGTTTAATGCGGACATCCCGCTTCCCTGGGCTTGGTCCTTTATTACCACGTCGTTCATTTGATTGGCCAGGAGGAGGATCCGGGACAGTTGGAAGCGGCGTTGGAAGCGGCTGTGTGGGGTCGATAGGGATAACGGGCCCTTTTGGACCATTCGATGTCGTAGAACTTGCCATCATATAACTGACAGAACACCAACTTTAGCAAACCTGGCCTGCTCTCCTCGCAAATCAGTAACAATGGCACAAACCTTTTATATAGAGCAACAGTAATCTCGATGGCAATATAAGCTGTAAGGATAGCAGATACCACCCAAATGAATTTATAAGCTGGGGCAGTAATAAGCTTTATATCAAGCTTGGGGGCCTTTGAAACTAGGTCCTCAATTTGTTGCCGAAGGCGCAGAATGAGGGGGTTGAAGTTAGAACTGGCTTTTGATTGCACTGGGTTTTCTTCGATATTAAGCGTCCTATAGACAATAGTTGAAAGTGGGATCTCAGGCGAGTTAGAGGCTGCGGATGTCGCTAGTGGGGCTGGTGAAGTTGATGATGATGCTGTTGTCGATAAGTCGAGGTTCCAGTATGGGTCTTTCATCCATGCCGCCATTTTTTCGGGTATTAGGGCTAATGCGCCTTAAATATGAATCCAAGAGTGACGATGAGGGTTTCTTTCTGATCTGAAGAAGGAAAGTGCGGGTCTTTCCTCACTATATATTCAATATATCCGTTGAGGGAACGTGCGATTTGCACTACCTTTGATATCACCAGGCGCTCTCAGCTGGAGCGGGCAGCTTAGGGTTATTGGCACAAGCTTTCATAGCCTCTCATCTGAAAATCACACTTAGGTCGATACCACTACTAGATAAGCGAGATTATATATTACGATTATACATCCATATTCTTTAACAATTATTATGTATCTTTTTAACTAAGAGGGCTTGTTGTTTAATGGCCGTGGTATATTGAAAATCGAGTCACTGGTCGTCTAGATCAGTTCGTGTTGTCATGTGTTATTTTCTGACAGCGCCTTCTTTAGCTTCGTGGACGACCACCAGCTGTCATGTGCCTATCGAATATTCTCGTGGGCGCTGTCAAACGACCCTTGCTGGGGAATAACATTTTTTTTTTTTTTTTTTTTTTTTGGGAGCCTATTAGTGCGAGAGTAGGGTTGTTCCAAACCCATAATATTATACCAGATCGATCAGCTTAAGCTTAGTACTGAAGTTTATAGTACATACTAGCACTGCGACTCGCATTGACCTCAAAGAGGTATATAAATGTATGCAGATACCGCAATTTGCCAAAACTATGATCAAGATTGAAAAGCAAGGTTGATTAATGAAATGAGAGTAATGTGCCATATGAAATTATTCTAAATACTTTTCTTCTTCAAGTGCTCCCAGTCGGCTGCACCGAATTGTATACTGTGTACTAGCTCCTATAGGATCATAGGGTTTGGGTTGTGGCACATGTTGCATTGTGTGTGAGGCTAGTGCAACAGGTGGCTGGTGAATACCCCTCCACCACTGTGGCGGTGCGCCGCCATACCTGGCCGTTTGGTTGGCGAAGAAAAAAAGTTAAAGAAATTTATGTGGAAGAACCGTGGTGGTGCTCTCACGAATCTTCAAGTCCACCTTCAGCATCCTTCACCACCTCCTTCACTCGGAAGCGTCCACTATTTTGCGAGAACCGTTTACTTAAGCACCTTCGAGTACCTTTCACAGCGACCTAAGAACCGATTCCGCAGCATTATCAACCGGATTTCCATACGTCGACCAAAATGTCGGATTCTGAAGAACCCCAGCAGAAGACCGTTATCGGTATAGCTTTTGGCAATTCTAACAGCTCTATCGCTTTTACCTCGCCTGTAGGTGGCTCTGGGTCCGTTCTTTAGGAGTGTTTACTAATTGAATTGGCCTGGTAGGATGGGAAAGCTGAAGTCATTGCTAACGAAGAAGGAGGTACGATATTCACATACAACAATTTTTCGACGAGGAAGTAGAATTGTCTAACAGAATTGCTACACCATAGACCGTCAAATTCCATCAGTGTTATCTTATGTTGGAGACGAGGAGTACCATGGCGCCCAGGCGAAATCGCACTTGATCAGGAATCCAAAGAACACGGTCGCATATTTCAGAGATTTCATAGGGAAATCGTATGTCCTTACCTCTCAATGACGTGCTGGCTAAGCTATGCCATATTGACTGACTTGCTCTCTAGTTTCGCCGATATTGACCCCACATATGCCCACTCCTCTGCTCACCCAATTCAGCATGAAACTGGAGTCGCATTCTCGGTTGAAGAGAAGGCTGGTGCCGAGCCATCAACCCTCACTGTTTCCGAAATCACCACCCGCCATATTAGGCGTCTCAAAGAATCTGCTGCCGATTTCCTTGGAAAGACAATTGATGGCTGTGTAATTACTGTTCCCACGGACTTCTCGGAAGCACAGCGGAAGCTACTCTCTGAAGCTTCCAAGGCAAGCGGACTCGAGGTCCTCCAGATTATCCAAGAACCTGTTGCTTCTCTTCTTGCATATACTGCTCGTGAAGAAACTTCGCACCCAGCTGACAAGACCGTTCTTGTTCTTGACATCGGTGGTACTCGTACCGATGCCGCTGTTATCGCTTCTCGCGGCGGATTGTTCACTCTCCTCGCTACCCAACATGACTACGAACTCGGTGGCCGTCATTTCGACGACGCTCTAGTTGACCACTTCAGCAAGGAGTTCATCAAGAAGCACAAGGTTGACCCCCGTGAAAATGAACGATCTTTGGCGAAATTGAAGCTCGAGTGCGAGGCCACCAAGAAGACATTGAGTTTGTCAAACTCTGCTCAAATCAGCATTGAGAGTTTGGCCGGTGGCTTCGACTTCCATTCGACAGTAAATAGGTTAAGATTTGATTTGCTGTCAAAGAAATTGGCGGATCAGATCGTTGGATTGGTTGAGAGTGTAGTTAAGAAAGCTGGCATGGATTTGACGGATATCAACGAGGTATTATCTGCAACGTTAGCCCCAATGAATTTAAAAAACTAACCTTGGTTTCGTAGGTTATCCTTGCTGGCGGTACTTCCCATACCCCCAAGATCGCTTCTAGAATCCAACAACTCTTCCCATCCACTACAGCTGTCCAGGCACCTTCCACCAATCCAAACGCTTTGAACCCCTCGGAACTCAGCGCCCGCGGTGCCGCCATTCAAGCATCCCTGATTGCTGAATTTGAAGCCGAAGATATTGAGCAATCTACACACCCCGCTGTCACCGTTACCCCTCATCTTGCCAAGGCCATCGGTGTGGTGATCCATTCACCGGAAGGTGACGAGGGCAAGGCCGAGGACAAGGTCTATGTCTTCCTCGATGCTGAGACGGCTGTCCCCGCACGAAGGACTGCCACCTTTGTCGGTACACAGGTTGGAGGTGATGTCCTGATCCGTATCGTTGAGGCAAAGAAGGAGAGTGTAGATGTTACTCCTCCAAAGGAAGTTAAGGAGAAGGTCGAGGGTGCTGATGAGGATGACGAAGACGATGATGACGATGATGAGGAAGAGGAGGAAGAGAAGGTTATTAAGAGGGTCACAGAGGTCGAGAAGGTTATCGCCGAAGCCCTATTGAAGGATGTGAAGAAGGGACAGAAGATTGAGGTTATGTTGAACGTGGCGGGCGACCTAACGTTGACTGTCACAGCGAGAGTTGTAGGTGGAAAGGGTGGCATCAGAGGTACCGTTCCCGGACGGGCGTTGTAAACCAGTTTAAACACAGGTACGACTCTGAGAGGCTATTGTGAACGAAGGGATCTCGGGGTTGCATATTTCTTGGATGCGCTTCTTCTATACTTCTGTGTTTCTATTTTATTCCCTTTCCCTTTGTTCCATTGGAGATGTACATGGAGTTGCTCTCTTTTTTTTTACTACCAAAAGAATAGGGTAACTAGAGGATGGTGGCGTCCGTCTACATAGCTTGGATTTATGATATAGAAGTTATGAAACACCTGTGCATTTCCACTTCTGAATGGTTTTTGGTAAATGGGATATAGATTTGATTTTCCGAAATGGGCCTATATAGCTATATAGAAATTTTCAAAAGCACTTTTAGTCAAATCCATCGCTTTACAGTGTAGTTTTTGAGCTGTAGCTAGACCATTTTTTTTTTTTGTATAAGTGTGTGCATGTATGAAAGCGGTGTCCAGATCGAATAAAATATCACAGAAAAAAGAAGAAATGAGAATCGCAATCAAAAACCCGTTCTGTGAAGCGGATGTAGCACAGATAGTAGAATGAAATAGTTCTGTTCCTAGACTCACAGAGGAAAAGACACCCGTATCTGAAATAAATAGGAGAGAACGCCACGAAAGAAATACACCTTAGGAAACCATACACCCCCTTACCATACCCTGCATTTCCAATATCAATTCGACACCATGACACCAAAGTCCAAAAAATAAAATAAAATAAAAAAACAAGACAAAAAGAATAGAAACACCCGCGTAGCTCTACTACTTCATAGTCCACCCAACAGGGATCCTAAGTCCCAATAGTAGACCTGTTCTCCAGCTCCCTCTGCTTCTTCTTTGTTCAGCTTCTTCAGTACTAACCCTTCCGACCCTATCATAATCCGCAACAACCTCCAATCCTCTCCTTACGACTTCGTCTTGGAAACTATATCTTCTTCTGTTTCTATTCGTACAACTTGAATTCTCAGATGCCTTGCGAAGTAAACTCTTTCCCTTCCCTAACGGGGTGGGGGTTAACTGTCCATGTGCATCCGTCGACGTTGGAGATGTTGGAGGGGCGCTTGTAGCTGTGCTACCTAATGTAGTGGTGCTAAAATTATCAATTGGAGAATTGAAGAGCGAACAAGGTAGTGGAGAACGTAGACTTCTCCGTCGTCGTGCAGAACGTTGGATATCCTCGAAGTTGACGAACGTAGCGATAGTTTCTAGTGTTTGTCGACGGGCTCTTGGTGGGGGTGGGGTTAGGATTTCTACAGTATTTGGGATGACAATTGGAGGAGGGCCGGTGGTAGATGGCTTTGAAGCTGATGCCAATTCGTCGTCGGAGTGGTGCGAGTCGAGCATCCATGATAGGACGCCGACGGTGAATATGAAGAAGATTATATTGGCAACCTGCCAGAATGTAAGGTTTTGCAAAGGCAAGGGGATTGTTATCGCTGGAAGACTTGGGATGGATTGTGCGAGGTCGAAGGAAAATGTGAGCTGGGAGTTAAATATTTGACTGGTATACAGCGAGAAGTCGATTGGGCTCGAAGGAGCGGCCGGGAGGAGCGTTGGAATGGTATTGAGGGAGGACATGGCGGTGCTGTAGAAATTCGAGGCTACCGTGACGGAATGCGAGAAGAGGGACGCCATGACTATTCCTCTATCTCAAAGCAGCAATCCGGCCAAAAGGGTATGAAGTTGAGATAGCGATTGGTAGATATCAATATTAACTTTCTTCCCGGAAAGCTTGATATCCGCTGACGTCGAAGCGTCCGAATTGGGGATCTTGTATTGCGTTGCGTGTGGTCGTTGGAAACGTGCAGCCGGTTAGAGTTCGACAGGGAAGCGCCTGTGCGACTTTCTGGATTGGAATGTGCAGCAAAACGGTCGACAAGTTACTTGGGAACTTGGGAATATAAATAGCGACTCCTCCAATCGACACCGATGGGGTTCCTTTGTATGGTATTCCAAACTCGAAAGGATAATGGCCTGATTGTGGGGGAATGAAAAAAAAAATAAGACGGTGGGTATAGGAGACCGGTCAAATTAAAGATTCCTGAGATGATAAACAGCGATTCAAGGGGAGCAATTATATTCGCCCCTTGAGAGCCAAGGCTTGAAGGGCAACAAAATGGTATCAAAGCGCGGACCCAAAACCTTTCGGTGGATTTTGCCTTCACACCTTGTTTTCGGTTACCGTTGGTCTTTCCTTCCCGGCGATTGGCTCGTGTGGGTCCTCGAAAGGGCTGTCAATAAAGTTCTTCTAGCTTTCAAAATGTTGGAAGGCAGAAGAGCCGGTATTAGGTAAAAGTTACAATCTATATCGATCGAAACTAGATGGATTTGAGGCCGAAAACCGAGAATCTTCCGCCCATCCGTTCGAAAGGCGAAGCGGGACTTTTTGTGTCTTCGTCGATGGGGTATCCTTGTGCCCTGGGCCGTCGACCTATGTATAAGGCGAGGCAAAAACAGAAAACCACGCAAGCTGCAACTGCGCAAGTACGCAGGCTGCTAGAAGTTTAGGTTCCTTTTGGTTTCGCTCCCAAGATAGTGCGATGTAAGATACACTGAAGCCGAGCCGCTTGGTTCTGCGATTGCGAAGAATAGGCAAGTCGAGTGTTATCGACGGGTTGGAGGGGCTAGTATCTTGGGGCCGTACTTCAAGCCGTGCCTCGTTTCAACCTCAAAACCTTTTTTTTATTTTTTTTTATCAACGTCCGAGCCGAAGGAATTCACCGTTGATAATGCGAAGGATACCTTGCGAGGTTTTCCGCAATCATATAATTAATATACGAGGACGAGGAGGGGAGGAAAAAAATTCAGTAAAATGTGGCCACAGAGTGACTCCTTCAAAAATGTCTCTCGCAAGTGTCTATGATAAGCTACAAACAACCCGGCTCTATGCGGGCCCGTTTTTGAACGGAAAGTCGAGCCAGGTTTATCGCTGGATGGTGTGGTAGTCAATATCAATTTCGCGATTTCCCTCCCCTTCCAAGTTGATGCTGGAGTTACAAGCTACCGTGCGCCCAAGACGTCGAAAGGGCGCATATATGCAATGCACTGTTCTGCATGCATCTAAACGGTCAGGTTTTTTGGTGCTAGGGTTCTTGGTTGGTTGTATTTGGGTAGTCAGGAAAAGGTACATTTCTTAAGGAAGTATAAACGGCGTAGAAGGTTGTACTTATACAAATCCACACCATGTCTTCCAAGCCTGCAACAAGGGAAAGCGAAATGTACTGGTACGCAGGAGTCATACTTTTTTTTTTCTTCGATAGGGTGCTTTTACAGATGTCAATCGTATGTAATTGTATGATGCAATAAAGACCGTTACTATTCATGAATTCATATTCAGAGTGCCCTGGAGGAAGGCCGGAAGGAATGTGGTAAATTCCGCTCTCTCTCTCATGTTGAATTATCCCCGAGTATTTTTCCAATCCGGTATGTAACTGAGACTGAACTCGTCGAAACAGCGGGGGGCAATGCTCACGATTCCTTGTGCCTAACACTATTCTACTTTTCATGAAGTATCTTCCTATCGATTCGAGGGGTGGGAAAGGTGCCCCTCCTTGATCCGAGGCGCTAGCCAGCCAATCAAAACCGAAGGACCCAGGCCATGCCCCTACCAAACACTCGTTCATGTTCAGCGTATATAAAATTTTCGAATTTTCTCAGCAACCAAAAAAATTATTTGAGACAGTGCGCTCTTTGATTCCAACATGCTGAAAATGCGTCAAATAACATATCGTCATTATCAATTATAATCAGCCAGTTGGTATTCCGCTTGGTTCATGTTTTCATTCCTCTGGCTGTTCGCAAATACTACGACGTAGCATAAAATCATAAACCAATGCAAGGAGACATCCATCGCGCAATCAATTAATATTTTAATTTTGGGCAAGAAAAAATCCGGCTTTCTGGGAAAAAAAAAAAAAAAAAACCTAAGAATGGGATAGGCCGTGAAATAGACGGATACCACTCTTCCCATCAATGAGATCCCGGCTAGAAACATGGAAGTGCCGAAGTGTTAAATTCCGTGTGCCGAAATCTCTCACTATTGAAGATCAAGCAGGTATGAAACAGCGAGCCACACCTTTCCCTCAAACCTCAGCCATCCCGGTCCACGTTGATGTTGTCGCACGTTATCAATACGGTGCACAGGTAGTGGCTAAACCCAGTATGGAAGCGGATTACCAGTGCAGAAAGCAACAGCTGCATCTTAACGCATTGATCTTTGGGGTGCGTGCTTTGGGATTGTTGTCGGTATTTTCTTTTTATCGATTGTTTGGCGATAGAGCTCACGAATGTGTCAATCAATAGGATTCTCCACATGTATAAAAATACACAATCCTTTATCTGGTCTTTTACGAGGAACGGCCAAGAGCATCTACATACGCCTTTCGGGAAGTCGAAGCGTCGTTTTCGTCGGAAACGGTTGGATTGTGAGGTACAAGAATTTAAAGATACTTGAGTTGCAAGAGCAAGTGGGGGTCAAGGGGCTAGATCTAGAGCTCTCGGAAGCGTGATAGTGATATACGAGGGTCTCGGAAGCATTCTCGTTCGCTTTTGGGCATTCTGCGATATTGAAATCCTATGGGCTTTTTGCCAACTAACCTCAAGCCTTCCCAAGCTAGTGAACATCTACGCAAACGGCACAGGCAGCCTTATCGTAAGGAAAGCCAACACCAACTTTAGCAGCAGCGAAAAAAGGTTGACAGGGTTTAACACACCTGTCTCCAAGGGCTGGTAGCGAAGCTAAAAGCGGGTTGCCAAAGCGAATATCAAAAGATCACGATTTTCGAGGGGATTCCTTGTTCGGTACATGTTAAATCGTAACGGGCGTACGTATGCGGGTCTTCCTTTGAATTTAGTGGGTTGGGATTCGGCTGGGCCTCGACTTGATCCAGTGCAGTGCAGCGTTCGAGCTCCTCGGCCCGCTTTAGTTTCCAAGATCCTGAGTGCTGATTGTCAATTCACAATTGGTCTCACGGAACTCCCCACCCGATACGATTGGACTCGATTTCCCTTGTTATTGCATACATAAGTTATGCATACAACGTTCTCGGAGGGAGGTCAATGCGGCGCTGTGCACCTACAGGTTACAGGCTACATCACGCACGGGACAATGCAATGTTGGATCCCCTTCGATATTTGACATCCATGGATCCACTTTACATACAACAGCAACACACGTTTTTAGAAACTTCCCAGTGCCTATCGGGTTAGCTTCATGATTGAGGTTGCGAATTCTCCATCATAATGACGTTTAGGCAAAGAAGACTGGAATCGGGGTTTTGGTTTTACATCGTTATTGGAGCCTATGGATGGGTTATGTGTACGTGCTTCTTGAATATCTATTTCTCTAAAGGCCGGTTAATCAATTGGGAATTGAGACCATCTAGATTTTACAGGTTAGAGAGGCTAGGCTATCATATATACCCGGCTCCCCGAGTTAGTCTAAGGTACGCATGAGGCATGTATACACAACTGAATTCAAGACAGTTGGAATGGCTGAAGTGACACCTGAGTAGTATATACAACAAAAAGAACATCAAAACCGCCAGCCGAAGGCCACATAGTTAGGCATAACCTAACACTTTATGTAACAATATCACATCACATAAGCCGGATATGACATACATCGCCTATCACTATCACACGCCCGAAAACAGATCCTTCCGATAAGACATCCAACGTTCAAAGAACGCCTATCGGAAAGATAAACACCCTAATTAACAGCCTCGCCTGACAAGTAAGACTGCTGAATTATATTAGTTCCGTTTATGCTGGTTCTCCCGAGGGACCCGTAATTGTCTGCGACAATGGTGGCGGAGATCCAAAGTTCGGTGTGCCATCAGAGTTCCAATTGACCTTCTGAGCCATGGTATATCGGTTGCCATCACATGCACCGTTGGAGTTACCAGTTGCGTGATATACGTTCCATGTTTCTGTGCCATCGGGACTTGTGAAAAATCTGTGGTTACGTTTCATGGTGATGTTAGAGTCTTCAAATTTCCCTAAATAGTAGGAAGTTATCGTAAGATATATCGACTCACCCATTATGCCCGGCTCCGTAATTCCCATTAGCACCTTGGAACACCGGCCCCTTCTTCGTCCAACTGCTCGCTTGCAATGGATCACCACTCCCCTTATACGTCAACAGCCCAAGTTGATAGCTACTCGTCCAACAATACGAAGCCGAGTACACAATCATAGTCTTCCCACCACCATACAAAGCCGCAGGTCCTTCATTAACTGCGCCTCCAACGATTTCCCATGAGTTTGTAGGCTCGGAGAGTAAATAAGGCGTTTGAATGGTATACGGATTGGTCATTTTGGCAATATACATCGACTGCCTACCCGCTGGTGAAAAGCGAGACCAGACGAGGTAATATGCATCAGGGAATCTAAGGATCGATCCATCGATCCCCCAGACGCCGGACTCGAGTGCACGTTTGTAAACGTACTTATCGAGGATGTTGGTTCCACCTTCGAGGACATGCATGCGCTGGCCGCCGCAGCACTCCTGTGTGCCAGCGGTGTAGTATAAGTACCATTTGTTATCGAGCCAATGGACTTCTGGGGCCCAGAAGTTACCAGAGCGGGAGGCGGTGCTGTCGGTCCAGATTGTAGTCGGAGATGCGGTTTTGAGACCGGCTAGGGTGGTGGCACGGGTTACTTGTATGTTCGTCCAGGTTGTCGTCAAGAGGTAATAGTATCCACCCGTATAGACGATGAAAGGATCGGAGCCATTGGGGTTCTTGAGAGGATTTTGAAAATTACGGGCATCGACAATGGACAGCGAGAAGGCAAGCCAGGTGGCTGCTGTGGAAAGGAACTTCAAGCCAAACATTTGCTAATATTGTGGTTGCTACTTAGACGTGCGGGACCTTAAAGGATTAGAGACCTCACAGTTGACGGATTCACAGCTCCTTATAAGTAATGTATTCTGAACAGTCATAGCTACCTGCTATGCTGATTCACATATATATTCAAAGTTAACCCGCCGGCACCTTCGCCTTCTCGAGCCCTAAATCTCATCTTCCTGTAACCCCCTCCCCGCCATCTCCACCATGGTACCATGGAGAAATTCTAACCATTAAACCCACCCGGCTAAAGCTCAACCGGACAATAATAAGCTCCCAAGCCAGGGAACCACTCGATCCGAACGCCTATATCGTATGCACTATAGTACTAACCAGCACGCCCAATATCTGGATACCTCGCGATTTGTGGAAAATTAGCATATCGGACCAGGAACATGATTCTGGGGTAATTAAGAAAAAACCCTCTAACCATGGATCGACCATTAAATAAAGTGGAGAAAACAATATCGAAAAAAATGCGTGCAATTCGGACCGATTAAGCTTGATGCATGCATGCAGTTTCGTCTCCTTGGAATTGATTGTGGATACGTCCACAAATATATACATCATATATTCGCTACCTCTAAACCTCGGCTAGTGTAGAGTTAAAATCTTTCGAATGAGGTTTATGTGTGACAACTGTGGGGAAATATCCCGGAGACACGGACCGTTCCCCTGCATGCCGTCTTTGGATTTAGCCAGCGGATATTATTTTTGTGTTTAAGCCGATTGGCATCAGAATTGAATACCAATGCATCAAGTTTGAGAGGTGCACACATGCATAGGCCTAGGCTTGCATGCACTTGTGTATATATCCATTAATTGCATTGTTGATCGATCGAGTATGCGGATTATGTATAATATAATATGACAACAAACAAAGTCCTCTTTGTGATGTCTGGGAACAGACCAACAATATATTTTAAGCTTTAGAATTTATGGTCGACTCTCGCCAAAACGTAGCTATAGTGATCCTTGTCTATGAATAAAAATACAACACTCATATGGTCCTTATATAATTATTAGAAACGTTAGGGACATAATACTGCGTCATAAGCGCGGTACTACATACTATACTGACTAATACCAGGTCTCAGCTCAGGCCGCATCGCGATATATATATCGATATCGTCGCTTGCATGCACTGTGCAGCTGTGTCGTATTTTAACACTTCAACACATGTACTGTATACACAAGTGTAGAGTATACCATCGATGCCATCACGGCTGGCCAGCGTGCGGCACCAGGTACAGTCTGGATTCTAGTACGAAACGGACGACTACAAAGGGCCAAATACGTTCGCACCTATCTCCCTAAAGTTGGGTTGAAACCGCTATAATACATATTTTCTGTGGCTCTCTCTCGCGCGGCAATCCTATCTTCCATTCCACCAATCCTCGCCGTTGTTGTCACCTCCATTGGCATCGCGTCGTCAGCCTCCTTCCTAACCTTTTGCGGAGGGATATATACTTGTTGCATGTTTGCGTAATGACCTATACTACCGGGCCGCTAGGCTGACACTTGTAAGACTTAACAATAATGTAATACCGTCATACAAAAGATGAGCAAAAACGCAGCGCTATAGCCATCTTGAGACCCCGCCCCTCCTCCAACTAGTCTAATCCTTGTCTTTTTATTCTTCCTTTATCTGGCACTGGAGCAAATTTAAAGCTCTTAAAGCCGCCCGGTTTGGCTGCAGCAGCAGTGGGTGTGCAGGCTGGTTTATGAGACAAGGGTTCGTGTCTTTCTGATTTCCCAGACTTTAAGTCTGGTTTGGTCGGAAATACGTGAGGCGCTACCTCGAACGGAAATTCCCCTAGAGATTTCCGCTAGGTGCAGCACCTTCCTTCCCCGGGATTATGGCCTTATTTTGATAGCCTCGAGTCCTTATTTTGAGGACTTTTTTAAGTAGTCCTCGCAGGTTAGCCCGAATTCTTTCAAGAAAATTCGGGCCCCGGTTGTGTGTTCGGACTCGAGTAAGAAGTGAGCCACGGCTCGAGAGGTGCTCTCATGTGCGGCGACGTTTCGAATCCAGGAGGTCCTATCTAAGTTAATATACTTATCAAGGCCTAGTATCTCGAGCTCTGGGAAAGGAACATACCAAAAAGAAGTGTACTGTATCGCGTTGATGCCAAAATGGCTGGAGGTTTGATCGAAAGGGAGATGAGTAAAGAAGGGAGGAATGAGGAACTTTGGATGTGGCTTTTCTGGATAGTTAGGCTGGTGTAGATGGATACTGTAGTTGATTTGGGGGCAATAATAGCTTTTATATTCAGCCAACTGATAAAACGTCATAATACTACCCTCGATCGACAGAGATCTTTCGTAGATCGGAGCACGATACCAGACCAAAACTGTTTATAATTATAGGCAGCGGGGTTTACCAAGTCAGCTTCCAGGCGTACCCCAAGATAGATGTGGACCAGTAAACGAGCAAATAGTATACCTTGATAAACCCAATTATATAGGTCTAATCCGAGGATATATATGTATACTTAAGTATGTATATACGAGCATACGTTGTCTAGAGTCAATAAGGCGTAGAGGTGAGTCCATAGGCCGGCTTTGCAGTGGTATTTATAAATAGTAGTATTTATACCGCCGCTGAACTTTTTTTTCTTTGCTGTATGTTATCTCTAATCTACTCCTTTAGCAGAGGCTAAATATGTTTTCAACAAACGTGCACAATCGGTACTACTATATAAGTATGTGCGCATATAGGTACCACGAGATCTCGAGACCACCTCTGCTCTAGAATAGGAGTAGACGCACATTATACACGCACCTTGATTAGAATAGATTAGGTAGTTTATGGGATCATATACGTCTATGTATTCGGTCTCGTAAATTAGGGAACTCGGCTTGTCTCATAAACCAGGCCCGATGTATATAAAACACATATCACGACTTCAAAAAATCCAAACTTCAAAATATTTCCTCGAAAGGGGAGTCCTGTATCCCTCCATTATACAATTCCGAGCAGAGATCCTATATACAAAAAACCCCCAAGAATACCAATACCCAAATATAAAACCCCAGTATTAAGTATACACACACACCCTCTTTAAACCCCCTCTCAAGCAAAAAAAAAAAACATCAAGCCACAAATATCATACACATACACACTTTACTCACTCAGCATCACGTCCCGCCTCCTTTCTCCCTTTCTCCTTGGTATACCCCTCTACAGTCTTCACCAACTTCTTAAACGGCACTCTATTAATCTTCCTCCCATTCCCTGCCTTCCTACCTTTCAAAACCTCAACTTTCTTCCCTTTATCCCATCCTTTCCTACCATCCTTCTTTTTGCTCTTCCCTACCCCGACAGCCCTTTCCCCATCCTTTTCCTGACCCCTCTCCTTCCTCGCCTCCCTTTCTCTTTCAATAACAACTTTTTTACTCTCCCTCACAACCTTAGTCTTCGCCCCCCAAACCCACAAATCTCCCCACTTCGCCTTTCTAGCATCGGTATAAGCCTTCTTACTAAAACTATTCGGAACAATCCACCTCTCCAAATCCCCATGATTCGTGCAAACATCCAAAGTAACATGATGATCTCCTTTAATCGGTGGCAAAACCAACCGTGGTTGGAGGTGCATATACCCCCTCTTCTGTTCTTCCGAATACTCTTTGTTGATTTTATCAACCGCCATGGGCAGTAGCTTCGGTTTCCTATCGCCTTCTATCGCTTCTCTCCTCCTCTTTGCGGTGGCTTGTTCTACCGCTAGGGTTTCGTCCTTTTTGACACCGCGACGGACGGAGAGGTAGCTGAAGAATGCGTTGGTGTGGTCTGTGTGTCCCGAGACTACACGTTGGGCGATGATTGTTCGTTGGTACTTTTGGGGGAATTTACAGACGTCGTTGGATTTGAAGATTGTTCGTTGGTTGGAGTGCATTGGACATTCGTTGTGGTTAGTGCAGGGAGCAACGATCATTCCGTCTTCGAGTCTTTCTGCGAGGGTAGTGTTTGCTGCTTCTTTCGACGTGGGTTTTGGAACCGTCTGTCCTAATCCTAGGATATCTTCTTCAATGGGGGCGGAGATATCATCGAACTCGAGGATTTCGTCTGATTCTTTCTTCTTTTCTGATAGTGGGGATTTTATCCATTTCCGTAGTAATCGCTGTCTAGCGCTGGCGATGTTATTGAAGCCATCAACGTTGCCTAGTTCGACGAGACAGAGGACGCCGCCGGGGGTGAGTAATTGCCAGAGGTTGTCGATGTGGTGTTGGAAGAGGTTTTCCTTTTTGATGTGTTCGAGGGTGTAGCTTGCGAAGATTAAGTCGTAGCTACGTTTTGGACTTATGGGGGGTTGTTTTTTGTCATCTGTTGATGAGGAAGGTGCTTCGTCTTGCCAGACTACTTCTCCAATATCTTCTTCTTCCATATCTGCTTCGATATCTTTCGATTCTTTGGCGGATCGTGAGGAGGAAGAGAATACCCCAGAGTCGTCCCATTTGACATTCCCATGAACGGCCGAAAAGTAGGGAACTCTGGGTAAGAAGGTGGTATTAGCCAATACCTTCGACGCAAGACTCCTAACATGCGGAGAAGCCGTCACAACCGTGGCCTCGAACTTGAAATCCTCATCCAAGCTGGACGCCTGCACACCTTCAATCCCGTGACCCCAATCCCACGTCCCATCCGCCTCCGAAGTCGACACGATCTCATCCCCTTCAGCAGCCTCGAGATCAAAACCTTTCGAACCCTCCTCCAATCTCCTTTCCTCCTCCGCCATATTCTCAGCCTTCACAATATCTCCCCAAGCCAGAATACCAGCCCCACCACCTCCAACATCCAAAACCTTCTTAACACCTCTAGCCCACTCACCCCCAAGCCGTCTTCTAATCTCAGTCGCTACCCCCAAATTCACAGCATAAACCTCCGGCATAACAACACCCAGCCAAACCGCCGCGTCCAGTTTATCACCCCTATGGGTCTCAGGACTCAGGTTTGGATGATACCCTGATTTCCCACCTTTCGCAAGTCCCTTGATCGTCCCCGCACCGGTGGGGGCTCTTATAGGCGGTGGGTTATACAAATAAGCCCGGTCGCGTAGATGTTCGATTTTCGCCTCCTTTAGTAAAGATACCGTAGTATTCTGTAATGACTTTGGAACGAATACCGTGGATGGATAAGTCGCAAACCGTCCACGAAGAGTCAACGGATGCGTTCGAACATACTCCTCCCCTTCCTCCTTCCCGTCCGTTCCAGGTGTATCAAACGCCTTTGTAATCTCCACGGCAGCAGCGCGAGCATCAAGTAATGCCTGAATCCTAGCTTCCTCAACGGGATCCTTAAACGACGTCGGTGGCACAAACTCCTCCACAACCGCCTCCTCCACAACCACCTCCTCCGCCCCCTCCATGACCACCTCTTCCTCCCCTTCACCGCCCCTCTTCAATGGCCTTCCCTCCTCATCAACGGGTCCATAATAACTCACAACCCCATTTTCAACTGTATACCCCCCTTCCTCTTCACCCTCCCCACCACTCCTAACAGCATTGACCCCATCGATAAGCAACACCGCTTCTTCAAATAACATCCCATCACCCATCAACCCTTCAATCTCAGCCGCCTCATCTGCATCCCACCACCGTTTCGGTTCTCCGTACAGGGTATTCCAAAGCCTTTGATCCGGCGGAGAAAGCAACCCGGCAGGAAGCGTATCTTGCCATTTTATTCGGAGAGATTTGATGTATGGTAGTGACGTCGACGAAGATATCGTCTCTTCTGCTGGTGTAGGTTCTTGTGAGACTCCAGTTGCAGATGGTTTGGAGGTTGTAGACGGGTCATTGGATTGTAACGTAGACCGTGTCGTTGAGAAATTCCGACGGTACGCTCGAGGGATTGGTAGTACAGTGGAAGGATTCGTTAACCCCGCTGTCGTCACCGTCGCTCGACGGTGGAAAACACGTGGGTTATTATGTTTTGAAAGTCGTGATGAAAGTCGACAGAATAGACATACCGACTGAGGCGTCAATCGGCGTGCGGTCGACATCCTCGACCTTTTTTTATATTATTTCTTTCCTGTTAATCTCAAGTGCTGTACCTACTCTGCAATTTAAATGGAGGGGGTGTAAAAGGTTTTGTGGAGAAATTTGTTGTGTTTGGTTTTTGGCATGGGAAAAAAGTCTGGGGCAATTGCACGGCTGCTTATTGGCTAGGCGCATGGACCACAGCAAGATGCTATCGATAGCTATGTCATCTCTGAAAAAAGACAGAAGCATCATGAAAATGAAATTCCCTTTAAACTATAGACATGAAAGGAAAAAAGGCAACCACAAAACAGAGAAATAACCGAAAAGGTACCTAAGCAGCAAGCCGGACAAAATAAGAGGAAGAGGAGTTAAGTGCGATAGTAGTGTAAAAGGTCATCCCGTCGTCTCAGTCCAAAACCCCCCCGCCGCAATTCAATTAACCACTTCTACCTTTCGTGGTGGCTTTGAAAAAAAGGTATCCCTGCAGGTAGAAAAAAACCATAGACGACAGAAAGAAAAACCCGTCAAAAGCCCGGCACGATATATATCCAGCATCGTTTTTTTGTTGTAGCAAAAACAAAGAAGATACGAAAGGGAAAAACACTTTTAGGTACTAGATAAAACCCCTAATTTGCCCTTTTTAAAATGGAAAACACAAAGTGGGCATTTACAATTCGTCCTTAACTTCCTCGACGATGACCTAAAGAGATCATTAGTAAGAATATAGGTGTGGGTGTAGAAGGTGTAATCAACTTACAGTTTCAGTCGCCACTGGTTCTTCGACAACAACGGTCTTGGTTTCAACAACCTCTGGCTCAACCCATTCAATAGCGGTTTCGATGCCGTCGGGCCCAATTTCGACCGTCGGCCTATCCTCATCGCTAGCGACGGAGGCATCGGCAGGTGGGGCGGCCTCTCCGTCAGCCTCCAGGTTCCTGCTCTTGGTGTTCGCCTCAACTTCAGCTGGCTCAGCAGACTCTGCGGCCTCTCCACCTTCAGTGGCAGGCTCAACAGCTTCTGGCTCGGCAGCAACAGTATTGCCATTTTGGGCCTCGACCTGGTCCGAGTCAACGTAAATTTCGTTTCCGTCTTGATCGATGACACGGGTTTTAGTCGCGTATTTGGTCTCAAACTCAACACCTTGTTCCATCAGAGACTTGATCTCGTCCTCGCCGAGGAGGTTTCCGTCCTGATCTCTGTACTCGATCTTCTCTTCCTGGCTAACGATGGAACCCATGAGCTTGTCTTCGATCTTTGCTGCCTTGGAGGCTGCAGGGGCCTTGTCATCTTTCCCATCAGCCTTAGAAACGGCGATCTGTTCATGGACCTGAGCTTGCTCCCCGGCCTTAGCGGAATTGCTAACAGTGGCCTTACCAGTAGCACCGGCCTTGGATGGGGTATACTTGGCATATTGTTCGTAGTTATCAAAGAAGGTATTGCAATCCCAATCCCACTTAGTGAAAAGCTTGACACGCTTGCATTCCTCTTTTGTCCACTGATTGCCGTAGGCAATTGGGCTGTACAACCAGAATACAACAACGCTGGCGCTAAGGTATCCGATGGTAGCCAAGATAGCGATGGAAGCATTAGCACGGAGGCCAGAAAAGCTGAGTCTGGCCCAAACGAAGTCCCAGATCTGGCAGACAGCAATAATACCGAAGAAGAGGGCCGGGAAGTAGTGGTGCAAGAAGAGCTGACGCTTCATGAGGAAGAATGGGAAGTAATGGAAGGCCCAGCCGAGGACATTGGCACCGATCTCAAAGTCGAAGCGTCGGAAGTTCTCAACGTCGTAGTCCTTGAAGCCACGTTGCCATCTAAGAAGAGCAATACCCTTGAAGAGAACATAGAGAACAATGGCGCCGGTGGTGCTGTACCAGATGAGTGGGTTACCAATGAGATAGATTTGACGGTGGTCACGACCCCAGAAGTTGATACCACGCTTGAGGAGTGGCCAGGAGTCGGGTCTGGAGTCCCAGGCGTGGCTGTCAACCAACCCAGCATTAGTCCTCCACATGACCTTTTGCAATTCCCAGAACTTGCCGAGGAAACCGGGGTTCTTGTAGTTAATCATCTCGACATCTGGTCCCTTGAGTTGTGGGTGGACGTTCTGCTCAACGAACCAAACAGAGTTGGGGAGAGTACCGCCCTTGGCACAAGTGACTTCCTGTTGCTCGTAACCCCAGCTTGGAAGCTTGACCTTGTGGGAGAACAAGACACAGCCAGTCATGACGTGAACAAGCTTGAAGCGGGTCTCAATGGTCCTGACACGTTCCTTGGCAATGGATCCCTTAGACATGCTCTTGATGATCTCGATGCGGAAGTAATCATTAGCATCGCCGTCGAAGCCTTCATAACCATAAGCAGAGACTTCGTTTTGCCAATCAGCGTCGGTGACAGGTGGTCTGACGTCATGAGAGTGGACTCTGCGGTGGGTGGGGTTGTGGTAGAGTTTGATGGTATCACCATCCTTGAGAAGGACTGGTGGAGAGATGGCATCGAAACCGCTAATACCGACACCGCCTTCTGGCTTGGTGGTGTTCTCAACTGTGAAGAAGTTGTTGTCGTCCTTGTGTGGGTAGAGGGTGATCTGCTGCTGCTTGGAACCGCTGGGGTACATGTGGTTGTGGGAGTGGAGATATCCACCCTGGGTATTCCAGTGGCGGAGTGTGATCTTGGAACCGTAGGCGACATCGGCTGGGACAGCCTTCATTTGCTTGGTATTGAGGGTAGACTGGAACTGAGCAGACATGAAACCATCACCGTCGCCGGGGTTCTGAAGGCAGAGGAAGTGAATCCAGAACATGAACATGTAGAAAGCAATTGGGATAGCAATCAGGCAGAGCGCACGAGCGGCAACATGCTTGAACCAGAGGTTGATGGGGACATTCTTGTTATCGCCGAGGAGGAGCCAGAGCTGGAGAACAGTGATGCTACCAACCCAGGCGATTGTGAAGAGACCGACCCACTTGACGGAGAGGGTGGCACCAAGGCCAAGACCGCTGGCGGCCAACCAGAACCACCAGTTGGGTCCGAACCAGGCACCGGGTCCGAGAGCATGCTGGTTCATGAAGGAGGTCCATGAAAGGGCGGTGAGGGCGGTGAAGCAGATAAGCGGGGAGTCCAAGAGGATCAATCTGGACTGTGTGACCAAGCCGTTTTCTAGACCAATGAATATTAGCTTAAGCTTCTTCCTCTCAAAAAATTGATTTTGCAGAGAATAATTAGCACCCACCGAAAGTGATGAAACCGGCACCTAGGACAGCAGCAAAAGTAGAGCATCCAGCAGCTTTGATGGTGAGGAAGGCGGTGGGGACGACGAAGATACCGAGAACTGCAGGCAACAACCTCATGGCGACATAAGGAACACCTGGTTCAAGGTAGTCCTTGCCAATTTCCTTGAAGTCGAAGGAGCCATCGAAACCAGCAGCGAAACCAGCGAGAGTGATAAGAAGCTTAGCCAATGGAGGGTGGACGTCCATGAAGAACTTTCCCTTGATGTATTTGGTAGCGAAGCCGCCGAAGCTATATAGATATGGACAGGTTAGCCAAATCGTACGTCATACGCGCGCCCCAATTCAACCCCAATTGGCATTCTCTTCCTTCTTCTTCTTCTTCTTTCCAATGCGAGATAATAATAATAATAAAAAAAAAGGAAAGAATATAAAAAGATAAAGAAAGAAAGATAAAATACATACTGGACTTCATCAAAGACGACCGAGGTAGGTTGGTGTATTCTGAAAAGACGGACAAAGACAGCGAGAACGGTGAGGCCGATAAGAATGGACCAGTCAGAGCCGGGAAGGCTGAAGATGTCAAAGTCCCGAATGGTTCCCCATGTCGACCAGTAATTGGATTTCGAACCAGACGATGCCGAAGCCTTACCGGACTTCTTTTTCGAGGAAGTTGCTGGAGTGGGCGACCGCGAACGAGACCTGCCGCGGTCCGAATCGGTGGCGGCGAGGTTGTTGGACTTCTTCTTCGTCGTCATTGTGACGGACGAGCAGGTAATTCCAATGCTATCCTGTGCACAGAGGTACTAAAGGCAATGGAAGCCCCAGTGGTAAGAGGCGATGGTTGGTGATGATTACGATGATAGCAATGGGAAGGAGAGGAAGGGAAGAGGGAGGAGAGGAAGGGGAGAAAAGGGTGATGGAGGTGGTTTTTCTTTATGGTGGTTGTGAAAGTATGGGGCTAGAAAGTGTATCGTGTCTTTAATTGTGGTTGCAGCGGGAACTGGCAATATGGCAATATGGCTAGATCGATAAAAAACGCCCCTCCAAATATTGGTCCTGGGCTCCGGATGGCAGCCACTAAGCTTCAGCCTTAATTTAGCAGATCCAAAACGGTGGAGATTAATAGAATCCGACTCTTGCAGACACCTGGCCTGTTTAACCACCGCTTCACCTGTGTTCGTAGAGTAAGTACGTACCCGAGACCTGACCTGACCTTCGAAGCCAAGAGCTGGGGCTGGGTTGCATTCAGTTGTCAATATAAAATTACGTTTTGTTCCCTTGTCCTCTTCCGCGTGCCCGCAATAAAGGGATTCATGGATTCAATTGGATTGACAATTTACAAAGACATTGTCTATATACACGTAGTATCTTTTGCGATCGTGTATACGTACTATGTAAGATACAAGATACGTATACATGTCGAGGCGTCGATAGATACCAAACAGAGGCTAGCATCATGATATTAATATTGACAACCCTGGTCGGACTTGAAGCCAGATGTCCATACTACCCAATTGACCCTTACTGAGACGCTGTCGCTTGATTCAAGCAATGGCCGAAAACAGCTGAAATAGCCAAGCCTCCCTGAATTCGGTCTTATCGCGCAGCAACCCGGTACCAGACTAACCACCTATCGATCACACTATCATATCGCATCAGATTAGATCTTTCCGTGCGATGCGGGTTGGTTGCAACAATTCGTCACAATAGCAACAGCTGGACCGTCAATTGACATCTGTATTGCCGTTTTAATGTTAATTGTTGTCAAGGCGCCAGTTGGTTTAGAGTACCTCTGAGCACCTGATAGGAGGTAATTATGAGATCTTGTTGCTGTTGGCCGAGGAAAAGTCAAACCCCATTCAATGGCATTCCCAACTGGGCCGTACGCGATGCCCTGCAAGGTCAATCGGCAGCCCAGCCCAGCAATGACCCCGTTAAATACCGGCTGTCGCACACCCTACTGACCCAACACCTCCCCTCCCACAATGCCTAACAACAAAAACCACAACAACCGCCTCATAATCCCCTCATCACCGCCCCTCCTCCCCTCGCTAGCATCCCCATCGCCAGTCAAAACCACTCCGATCACCGGCCAGAAACGGTTCCTGGACATCGACCCGTCCTCCGATGACATCCCCGTCTTCTCCAGCGATGATCTCCCCCCCAAAGAAGTCTTCGAGAACCCTTACCATGCCTACCGTCGCTCCGCCAGGACCGTGAAACGGCAACGGAGTGGCACCGTCCAATCCATCTTGAAACACCGTGCCGAGGTCAATTTCCTCTCGTCGGACAGGGTAGACGATGACCTGCCAAGCTCTTCGTATAGACCGCAGGGGAGGCCTAACGGAGACCATTCCAACAATGACGACAGCGACGACAATGAGGACGAGGAAGCGAACACTAGCATGGGCACTATTGGCCCTCTAGCTAGTGAACCCGACCTCCGTATCCCCAGCGATGCCGCTACAGACCTCTCTGAAGATCCTCAGGATGCAGAAGCCAATCTGATCATCCAGAAGGCGATAGAGAATGGCTCTGAGGTCGTGGACCTTAGGTAAACTAAACTGCCCTTGCTTAGCGTCCTTCTGATAAAATATTAAAATACAGTGCTAACGACTGCTGTGTAGCAACCTCTCCTTAGATCACACCCCAACCGACATCAGCTCCCTCTCCTCCCTGATCCTCCAACCAAAGGACTCCTTCTCTTCCTCCTCCACGGCAACCGCCTCCACGCTCAAAAAGTCCACAAGCCTCCTCCGCTCCAGCTCCGGCATCGACCCGACACTCTCCTCACCATACACCTCACTCCACCCCCAAATCCACATCCACCTCCATCACAACTCCCTCACCACCCTGTCGCCCTCCCTGACCTCCTTACGAACCATAAAGGGCCTCTACCTCCGTAAAAACCTCCTGAGAAGCCTGCCACACCACATCTCCAACCTAACCTCCCTTAGGAACCTCTCCCTCGGTGAAAACCTCCTCGCATACCTTCCATTCTCTCTCCTATCCCTTCAGCACCTTACACACACTGCAGGCCTGACATTCTTCCCAAATCCGTTCTTTACATTCAATCCCCAAGATTTACATATCCTTCCCAAAAGATCCACAATCACCCCAGAAAGTGAAGTCAAGGATACAGATCTCATCCGTCTCCCAAAATCGTCACATGCCATACCATCCAATCACTCCACCCCAGCATTCATCAAATCCACGATAACAAACCATTTCATATACAACTTCATAACATCAACACCCCTCTCAGCATTCAACGAGCTAGGGCAACTAGTCACAGCCCCTCTGACATCGATAGTCGAATACCCATCCCAATGGCCAACCCTCACAAAACGAGGTTTGAAGGACTCGAATCTACCGCTTCTTCATCAAAGACAAGACAAGCCTAAGAAGAAATGCATAGACACGAGGTTTCCTACCCTGCAGGAATTATGTCTGAGGAAAATCGCGACTCATACGACGTATACGTCGTTGACACCCTCGCAACGGGAAGATATTTATAAACTCCTCCCGGGGCATTTAAGACGGAAGGTCAAGGCGGCGTTAGAGGATCATGCAGCGGTTAAGGTGTGTACGGTTTGTAAAGCGAATTACGTCATGAAAGGTGTGGAGTGGGTCGAATTTTGGGATGTGATACCCTGGGAGGACTGGAGTACAGAGACGGTGGATTATTTTAAACCTACTGCTGTGGAAAATCTGTTCAAAGGGATCGCTGAGGGTGACGAAAGGAAGGGCCAAAAGATGGTGGAGGTGGTACGGGGGATGAGGTGGAATAGATTTTTGAAACGGTATTTGGGGAGGTGGGGTGAAGGGAGGGCGAACGTGGTGCCACTGATGAGGGAAGCATGTAGTTGGGAATGTGGAGAGGTTTGGATGAAAGAGAGGGAGGCTGCAGAGGAAAATGAGGAAGGGGGGTATTAGATGTCGTAACTCAGGGCGTGGTGCGATGGGGTAATTTTTATTATAGTACATAAAGGGGCAGCATTTTGTGCATTTATACGGGGCATTCAGCGTTCATTTTTCTTTCGAATTGGTGCGGAAATCTGCATTTGCGGTACTACCATGTACTTTTATTACCTTAGTGTATAATAAACAGGGCTCAGACATGAGATTTATCATTTGAGGTCTTTACATCAAGGGCTTCTATTCAACAAGAAGGTTCCCCGAGAGTAGGGCTTCTATAGCAGAGAGTTGATCCCTCATCAACACAAGGTTTCTACAAAATGCAACAGGTTTGGGGGTATTAAAGACGATTTAGTCAAATAGACAGCAATGCAATGCTGGTTTCTTACTCGCCTTATATTGCACGCTCACCTTCCAGAATTATACCGAGCACCTGGGTATTAATAAGAGTGGTAGTATAAATCAAAAACGGATCTTCAAAACCCAAACCCTCCCGGAATTACATATGTAAAGTATGACCCGTTGTTGCGTTTCCGATGCCTGATTTTGCGTTTTGGTTAGTTAGATCGGTCTCGCGAGCTCGGCAGGCCAGCAGGCGCGGGCCTTGGAAAGCCTACGCAGGGCCTAGAAACTGATCCTTCTTTAAAAAAAATTTCTAGGGGAGGGGGTTCGCCAACCTTTGCATTTGGTGTATATAAGAATCCTCAGGTAACCATGTACCAACAAGCAACCTCTCGTCCAAACTTCGCATTTACATACCATCTACACCACCCACTTCGTGCTATAGCACAACTCGTCTAGCATCGAGACTGTTTCATACCCCCACCAATAAATAAAATAAATACAATATAAAAAAATAAAAAAATAAAAAAACAACAATGCCATCCCTAACCACGCTCCCCACCGAGTTAAAACTCGAAATAATCAACGCCCTAGTCGAGAAGCAAGAAGACCATTGGGAACATATCTTCACTATGCGGGAAACATGTACAGCCCCAGCTCTTAAAAACTTCTCACACTGTTCTAGAGAATTCTATCGGCTTTGTTTTAAAAGCAGGTTTGTTCCTGATAAGAAAATTGTTTTGGGCGGGTCTGCTCATGGAAACCTGACGGGGGAAAAGATTTTTGGGGAGGGGAGGTTGTTGGAGGGGCAGGGTGGTGATGTTAAGTATGTATCTCTTTGGTGTAGTTTGGGGGTTTATGTTGGAATTTATAATTTATAAGTCGATGTTTACTTATCTTTTGGGTGACTTCTTATAGGACAATAAATTTGACAACATCCCCAAAACCGGGATCCGGTTCAGATACACCTACCGAACTAGAGTCTGCATTCTCCCGTCTTCGTAGGGGAGTGCAATCCCTAGCCTTATTTCCAAAGACCGATCACCTAAAAATCACATACAAAACCCCAAGGGTCCTCGAAAGGAATACTTTCCTCGTCATCCTAAAGCATCTAGCTCTCATAAAAAATTACAAAAGCATAAAATTCTATATCTCAGTTACATACGAAAGGACGAATGAGAAAAGTTACGAAGAGGTCTTTAGAGACCTGTCACGTGAGAATCAGGAGTTCCTTGGGGAGAGGATATGCGATGATGGAGTTTATGCGTGGGTGAAGGAGAATATACCGGATCTTGAGTTTCCGAAAGCAAACTGGATTCATGTGTCTGTGAATTTGGTCGATAGATTGCAGCCGCGGGTCAATAAGTCCCCTTTTGAAGATATCAAAGATGCAAAACAGTCAGAAGAAAAGGCGGAAGAAGAAAGGTTCTACCACCTCCTCTTTACATCAGCTCCACAAATGGACGCTCTAGGAATCGGAACCATCGACGAAATCTCAAATTCGGACCGTAGGTTCCCTCCCATCTTCCACCCACCACCTATCCCGTCCACCGTGGTGTTATATACCACACCGTCAGACATCGTCTTCCAGCACCTAAAAAGACTAACCATAAAAACCGACAACCCCAAAATCGCATACGACATCAAAACCTTCGTAAGGGTGTTTCCAAACCTAACCTCTTTGGAAATAATCCCCGAACGAGGTTCATTATGCAGAAACGGGTGGGGGTTCGACTTCACGATCTACCAGGAACTTACAAGGTTAAAACACCTAGAAGATATAGCCCTTCCGTGGCCAAGGGATCGATTGGGATCCCGCCATCCGGAGGACTTGAGTGAGGCTTTTCTTCTATTGAAAGACGACGGCTTTTTTGAGAATTTGGACAGTGTGGATTTCCATGGGGAGAGATACTTTGAGAATGGCGCGTTGTCCGATATTTCTATAGATATGGATTTTCTCAAAAAGGATGGGCAGTGGAAATATGCTGCTAATGGACACACAGAGGATTATCAATGGCAGGATATAGACTGCAGCTTTGATAGTGACGATGAAGGTGGTGAGTCTCAGAATGCAGCTAGCTAGTATAGCTAGGATTGGGGGGGGGGAGGTGTATCAAATCAATGTACCCGCGCCGGCTTACCAAAAATTAGCAACCGAACCTTGACCAAAAAATTCAAGACTGGTTGGCGCAACGGTAGCGCGTTCGACTCCAGACAGTTTCCAAAGCTGATGGTAATCGAAAGGCTAGGCGTTCAAATCGCCTACTGGTCATATCCAACCTTCTTTTTTTGATCCTGTATTTTTTTGTCGTTCCTTTTTGGTTTGGCGATGCTTAGCCTTGTTGTATTTTTAGAGTCTATATATACTCTATCGCTTATGGTATATAAACAGGTAAAGTCCCTTGGTATAATCCATGGTTATAGGAAATTTAATTTGAAACCAGTGTTCCGCCCGAAGGTGATATGATATGAATGGTGAATAATAACAAGAACCAAAACCAAAACACCGCAATGGAATAAAGTAGCCAAGCCTTACCTATCCCGGCTCTGGAAGGTCGTCTTCCTCTTTCTCCCGAAACAAAAAAAAGTAAGCTTCGCCACCTTGGGGACCTTGGTTTATCCAAGTCCCTTGTTGGGAATTTGTCCGCCTGCTGCAGAATATCGATGTACAATGATAAATATAAAAAAGGCAATTAACGAATCAATGTTGGTTTTCTTTCGCGATTGCATATATCGGCAGTTTATACACTCCCCACCCTCTTCTAGACATCTGGTAACCTGTTTATTTAACAGGCGACCAGGGAAGAGGTAGTAGAATCTTGGACTGCATCTTTGCGATCAATGGAATCGTCTTGTGCACGGTGTCCGCCCACCCCCTAGAAATAGACACATTAACATCGGCACATCACATATAAATAGGCAAGTATATAAGAAAAGGGGACTTACTCTGCCTGCCAGCTCTTCTCTCTCAAAATTTGACGTCCCCTCAAATCTCCAAACTGCCAGAGGTAGTGGACTTCATTCAATCCACCGATTTGAGTGAACCAAGCTCCAACACCTTCCATACCCTGGCTCTGCCTAGCCACCAATCCACGTCTCCAATGGGTCTCCCACTCTAATAGATTCCCCGGATGCAGAGTATACGACCGGAGCTCGAATACGCCTCCCAAAGCCCTTGGTGGGGTGGTAGGCCAGAACGAGAACTCCTGAGCGAGAGAGTTGGAACGCGATTGGAGGTATTTACGGACTTCCTTTTTGTACTTTTGGGTCTGTGGGAGGCCGTCGAGGTAGCGCTGGGTGGAGTGGTAGCCGGAGTAGCCGTTATATTCCCAAATGTGGACTTTTTACACATACATTCAATTAGTACGTCACTACCTACTTATACAAACTTTGTAGTTTGTAAGTATAGCGGGACGAAAGAAACCTACGGAATGTATCACCCTCCCCGATTTCGGTATTCCAACTACCCACGAGCTTTACTTCGGCCTTGGGATCATTCGCAACCCGAGGGTATTCGTTCCCAATTAGTTCGATATACTCATCGACCTTATCCGGCCTCACGCGGTGAAACACCAGCTCATGGACGTACTTTCCTCTAGCAAGAACCTTCGAAAAGGATTCCTGAATTTGGTAAGTGTCATGTTGGGCTTCACTCGAGCCGTGGAGAAGCTTGGAGAAAACACCCCCAGTTTTGATATCCGGACCACCTTCGGCGCTTCCACCAGCGGTGGCGGCAGCAGCAGCTTCAGGACCTTTTGGGTCAGTAGCAGCAGCTCGAGCGGCTGCTGCTGCTTCGGCAGCCTTTTGACGGGCGGATTCTTGCTGGGCGGCTTGTTTTTCGCGAAAAGCCGCGAGGTTTGATTCGAATTGGGTAGTAGAGTCGGCTGGGAGTTGGCCGATTGAGGGGGTGGTTGCAGGTCTGTTCAAGAGTGGAGTAGTGGTGGATAAGGGACGGATAAAAGAAGAAGCGGAGGAAGGGAAACGGCGGGAAAACGGGCGAAGAGCAGGACGGAACATGGTGATGGCTTTTCAGTATTATTCTATTGAAGGAGAGGGAGGTCGCGGTGAAGGAGAAGAGGGAGGAGGAGGAGGATGGGGAAGCTTAAGAGGGGAAATCTGGGGAAGTCCGTCCAGGCAGGTTCCCAGTTGGTTAGCGGCTGTGGGGAAGCAAGCACGCTAATTGGCAGGCTAATTGGTCGCTCGGACCTGTGTTGGGATGACGTCGTGCGCCTGTTATCTGATCTGATCTGATAACCAGCAGCTGTGGTCTAGTCGCATGTGTGTGTGCTTAGTCTTGTAGTATATGTGTGTTCTGGAGCAGTTATCAGGCAGGTATAAGGTATACTGGTATTTAAGGTATCAGTTGGGAGACGGGGAGGATACTCTGTATACTAGCTGTTAGGTCAATAGGTTGTCAAGGAACCAAAGTCACGGGCTGGCAGGTGTTCGTTGCCCAGCTGCAGAGTACGCACTAGACGGGAGCCAGACCGGTCCAGTCGCCGGTCCAACGGGGTTCTTGCTTGGCGTCCGGGTCCACAGATAACAACGACAACAACGGCTACATCCGGGTTGTGTATTATCTCATGAACTCTCTCTTTATCATCAACCCCATCAGTCCAGTATCCTCACCGTGTCCTCCTCACTGTCTTCCTCGCTTCAGCTTTGGATTCAATTCGGTTTCACTATCCAGCTACCCAATTACGCCAATCGGATAAATAGGAACTTTCCATTAAAAATTTTGCTATCTCTGCCAGCTACCATCGGATAGGTCGATTACGACATCGAATCAAAAATGGCCCCTCCAACCCAGCGCGTCTACGAAGGCCAGCTTCCCCCAGAGGTGCTCTCGTGCCTCAACAATACCCGTTTCGTAAGCATATCTCTCGCTCTCGTCTCTTTTTCCCGGCTTCCCTATTGGACATCGCCCATTGCTTCCCTCTTCTCCCGCCTTGTCGGTGTCAATACCCTTACTAATGGAATATACAGCTCCACCTGGCAACATGTGCCTCCACACTTCGCCCCCACATCGCCCTGATGAACTACACCTACATCCCCCCCACCAAGACCTTCACCGGCACCACCCTCCCCACGGCAATCTCCTCCACTTCCGGTCCCGGCGTAATCATCATGCTCCTCTCTCCCACCACCAAAAAGCTCCAAAACATAACAAGTAACCCCCAAGTCTCCCTTTTGGTCCACGACTGGGTTTCCCAGCGTCCACCGACTGCTTCGGGGCCGTCCAGTCCCGTGACCACCAGTCTGTCACCCTTGGCACAGTTTTTGCAGAATATGAACAGCAGCGAGTTGCAGAGTTATTCGCATACTGTGCGAGGTTATGCTAGGATTTTGGAGCCTGGGAGTGACGAAGAAGAGTACTATAAGGGAGTGCACAAGGAAGCTAATAAGTTTGAGGGTGCGAAGTGTTATGTTGAAGGAGAAGAAGGTAGCGTATTTGTCGTTGTTGAACTCGAAGGTGGGAAAATTGCCGATTGGAAAGGTGGTGTCGAGGATTGGGGCTTGCCCGAGGAGGATTACATCAATGGTGTCTAAATAAACGAGCGTATCAGTAACGCTTGAATTGCTTGGTGATTGTCTATCCTTCTCTTATTTGAGTTCGAGATCCACACGATTATTTTATCAGAGAACCGAACAAGAAGAGTGCGTGGCTCTTTTAAGAGAACAACCCTAGAGAAAAGGGCTTTGCTGTTAAGCTCTGGCTTGCTATTCTTTCAGTCCGTATTTAATTTTATAGCTTGCTAACTGAATGATATTATTGAGGGCAATCACCAGAAAACAGTGATGCCGTCGACGAACGTACCTTTTGAAGATCTAGCGCTAATAAACGGATACATAAATATGTACACAACTGTCGCCGCTATCGTACAACATGCCCTTTTGTCGTGATTGCAATATTGCTTTAGATCTTCTTTGGTTCATTTGGCGTTTGAACCTCCAAAAAAAGCGAGCAATTCCCGCTGTATAAATCGTCATCGTGATTTTTGAATATCCATTCTTGAAGCGATCAAGATGCCTTCAGAGGGATACTTGCCACTATAGACAATTCGATAGGCCTCTTTCCGAGACTTCTCTGTTCGACCTAAAGACTACAACCATAACCCAAGCTGGCGCTTTGTGGTAGATAGTTTGAAGCCCGTAGCTACGATCATACAACCGGGCTCCTCCAGAATAATCTTATTCAGAGTATGAAATGGCTGTGACCTTTGGAAATGGGCCCTTAGTCCCGGCTCTTAACGACGCCTCCTGCCCCCTCTAGATATGAAGAACTTCTTAGTTCTTGGTTTCTTCGCTTTATACGGGAGGTTCCAACCTCGATAATTGTGGTTGCTTTCAAGGAAAAGGGGCGCACCTTCATCAGGATTTGTGTCGTCTTCTTTGTCTTCTGTATCTTTTATATCTGTCTTCGTTAAGTCGTCGGGGACCCGTTCTTCACCTTCCATTTCTATATTATCCCCATTGACCCTATAATATAGCCCGGAGGCATCCCAGTACTTAAGCCATTCCACTCCGTCCTCCCCTGAAAGTCCATACTCCTCTCCCAACTTCTCAACCTCGTCCGCTCCAATCGGATAAGTAAGTTTACAGCCTATTCCTTTCGCTATCTCCGACACCACTTCCTCCGTTACTTTTTTTCTAAATACCTTTCCATACGTCATACCAATTGCCTCAACCAAAGCCCTACTCTCCCTCCCCTGTTCCAACCTCGTCTCCAACTCCTTCCTCATAGACCACATTTCCACACCATCCAACCCACAAGCCACAATTTTCTGGAACCACTCAAGATCCGTATCAACATTCAAAGCCACGCCATGGCTACTAACCCACCTCCTCAGATTCACTCCAATACTCGCAATCTTCCTGTTATCTTTAACCCACACACCAGCTTCCTCAGTCGTAAACGCCTCTATCCTGAATGTCTCCAAAACCCTTATGATGGCCTTTTCAATCACCCGTACGTAACATCTCGGAGAAAGTTCATGCCGTTTTAGGTCGATTATGGGATATGCGACTACTTGTCCTGGACCGTGGAAGGTTACTTGCCCACCTCTCGGAGTATACGCTATTGCGGCTTTATTCGAGGATAGGAGGTTTAGGACTGAATCTGGTGGGGTTCTGGCGGCTTCACGGCGGCCGAAGGTGTAGATTGGGTGGAAGGATGAGGTGATAAGGTATGGTGGGGGCTGTGGGATGGCCTTTGAGGTTCCCTGGGTGGATTTGTAAAGGAGGTGGAGGTTGAAGAGGATGGATTGGAGTTTGGAGACGCGGGAATAGTCGCTCAGTGGGAGGTTGAGGACCCGGAGAGCTGGGAGGTTGAGGGTTGGGGGAGGCATATTGTGGGATTTATATCATGGTGAGGTGGGTCTAGTTATGAGGCCTTGCAAGGCTGTGGTTTTTATACGTGAAGTTCTGCGGTGGGAGTTGTAATTTGAAATGTGTTGGTTGTCATTTGAGTAACACAGCGACTGGGCCGCTGTTCAACATGGATGTCGGCGCGCCAAGTTACGAGACAGCAGAAAAACTTTTCCAATCGAATCCCCACCGACGCGGTCCCAGAAACCGCGGATTTGGAAATCTCGATCAATTGCAATCGATCCAAACCGACAAACTCCTTTCTAAACGTAACCACATCCACGTCTACAGAAGTCAAATACTCAATTCACACCTGGAATCTTCAACACAAGTAGCTCCTATAGCTCAGTTGGTAGAGCGCGACACTAGTAATGTCGAGGTCTACGGTTCAAATCCGTATGGGAGCATCAATTGGATAACTTCGATTTCTTTTTTTGCAATTTTTTAGTATAACTTTTGGTGAAAAGGGGAAAATACGCCAATGAGCTTGTTTTTTTGCCGGGATTGGAAGTGGATTTTAAGCGGGGGGTGTGGATCGAGTATGGTTGCATCCAGCGCAAGGCGTGTGAAAGCCAAATATCACAACGTGGTTATACAGCCTCATATGCTCATGGGCTGCCATTGGGTTTTATATATGGTTGAAACCCTAGGTTTTGTAGTCAAACTATCTGCCAAGGCTGAAGATATAATGTATTAGTTTGCGAGTTATCTCTGTCTTATTCGGATTGATAGCTTGATATATTGGTTCATTGAATGTTGTTCTATTCTTGTGGTTTAACGTTTGCATCACGGGACTATCAGGGGGCAACTGATAAAAGTAAAATGGATATATCTATATCGATATATCGCAAGGTCAACCATCTTCACTAGACTAATTCAACAAGTATACCGGGTTTGAATCTTTGCATTGAGTTGTGAGGAATATTGCTACATCCTTGTCTCGTACACAGACACACTGGCCTAAACTTCGTGTTGTCTGGCTACGCGAGACTTCGCTGGCCCAAAAAAACCCAACATCGAGAAAAGGTCAACACACACTGTGTGGAAAATTACGGGTTCAAACGACATTGACCATGAGAAGATAGCTTCATGAATTCACGGTGTTCTCTCTCTCTCAGCCGATCATCGAATCCCATAAAACTCCTAATCCTTAATCATGGCATTCTCATCCCTATATCAGGCCCGTTTGCCATCTGGATTGGTACACTTTGGAACACTTAATATTAATCGGCGTACGTCTACGTCGAATTAAGATGCTGTTTTATACAGTTACAGGATGTATATAATGATTCTTCAGTCTTTGAATGATACAATATCCTAGGGTTTATACACATGTCGTAGGCTGCGAAATATTAGCTGGCTTCAAGCATTTTATATTTGCTTTTGAAGAGTTTGGTCGGGCTATATCAACGCCGTCGGGGTCTGGGTAAGAGACAAGGGCTATATGGATTTTGGTAATTGCACCGATTCGATGCATCTGGGGATTACTATACTGAGTTATAATTATCATAAAAGTAAGGTCCCTAAGCGAGATTTAGCGTACCCGTACATACCGAATGTTAATTAACTCTCTAGCTGCCGCTATGGAAAGTACGATCGATCTGTGATGAAGTCATTTTATGTTCCAGTGTGCATTTGGAAACTACAACAGCGGAGTGCTAGTAGGGTATTATCAATATCGGGACTGGAAGCCACTAAAGTTCCGCATATGTAATATAATTCAACCCACAATGACTTGGATATATTATCTATGCATATATCTGGTGAAGCTATAACGCCAGCTATGGTCTCGAATAACCCAAACAAATTTAAGGCCCTGTGACGTCTGGGAACGAGACTACGAATAACAGCGTCTACATCTCAGTCAGCACTATTCCAAAACTGGTAATTTTATCTCTTGCCAATATTGGCGTCGATTCAAGAGGCTTGGCACCTGCTGTGGTTTGGGTTGGACCAAACAAATACAACATTTTGAAACTGGTTCCTTCTTCCATCAATCCCGATCCAGATGTTCGCACCCCCATAATGTGTCAAGATAGTGTAAGGCGTTTAACGAAATCCTTCTTTCGAACTTTTTTTTTCCGCCACGTGCCAGCCTAATCTCACTCTTCTCCGCGGATTCTCGAGACCCTGGCCTATAGATCTCGTGGAATATTATAACTTAATATAATGCTAGGAGTGGAAGACGTACCTCAGATGGCCTTGAAATTCCCATATGCACGTTAGTGCGGTATGCGCGGCCCGTATGTATGTGGCTAGTGTCGTGGTTGCCCTATATCAAGCAGTAGAAAATAATAATTAATATCACAACAATGACCGCCACTTTCTGAATGGAGAAAGGCGTCAACCTTCTTTACAATGTATGGCTTCCCGATCCTCTAATTCTTACTGTGCGTTTTCTTTGAATCCTAATACAAAGTGGAAGGTACGAATTAATTCCGATCTCCGGTGGCAAACTAGGTTCAAAATATGTGCTTCTTTGAAGAGTCGTTGCCGCTATTTGCGATTACTCTAGATAAAAATATAAGTCTGAATGACTTCGAACGGGAGAAGATTTTATTGTTATCTAGCATCGATTCACAACATCGGCAACTAATCATTCCTTAGTTCTCTACTCTCCTTTATAATTGTTTAATCAATCTATATATATATTCTCTCTTTTTTTCCCTTTCCATTCCTCTTCCGTTTTCGGGGTTTAATTTGATTAATTACTCATTTCTCAATGCCTAAAAACATGAAGCTTGTTGCAGCAGCAGCTGTATTGTCAAGTATCGCACCTGTGGTAGCTACGGCCGACAAGGAATATACCTTTGATGAGGTGAGTCTGATATATGCGCCTTCTGATTCCATTACGAGAGAATGACCCATCGATATATCTCAATTCGAAGCTAACTTTTGATCCTCAATTAGATTCCCGCCGCGGAAGATCTATCCTGGTACCCGTGTAACCTAGCCTTCACATGCGCCCGTCTCTCCGTACCTCTGAACCCTCTTAAACCAAATAATGGGTTGCGCAGCGAGATTCCACTTGTCTTGTACCCAGCTGACCCGTCAGATGAATACAAAGGCGCAGTTTTGGTGAACCCGGGCGGCCCTGGCATATCGGGCACTGACTTCATTCTCCAAGCCGCCCCTGTCATTGCGAACCTCACTGGCCCAGGCTGGGACATCATCGGTTTCGATACTCGGGGTACAGGTTATAGCAAGCCTAACGGTGCTGTGGGCTATCACGGCGTTCCGCTTGTGCCTGAAGTACAAAACGCAACCAACATCCTATCGGACAATGTCACCAAAGGATCTATTAGAAAGTTTAAACGTCGTTCCGAACTCAAGATCCCATACAAATCCGACGCTTGGCTTCAGAAACAATATGAGGACGGTGAAGAACTAAATACGCTCATACAAAAATACGCCAATAAAGAAAACCAAGCGGTTCCTTACATGACAACTCCTCACGTCGCATTTGACATGCTGCAAATTGCAAAAGCACATGCTCGCTCTGAGGATTTACCCGATAAGGATGTCCTCGTTAACTACTACGGTAGCAGTTACGGAACGCTTCTTGGACAAACTTTTGCTTCGCTCTATCCACAGCACGTAGGCAAATTTGTCCTGGAAGGCGTCGTCGATATGAAGGCTTATTACGGCGGATCCTTGGGACCGAACCACCTCGACAAAACAATCTCCAATTTCGTGACCACCTGCTCCGACGCTGGTCCAAAGGGATGCGCTTTTGCCACCGGCAAAGGCCGGGATGATGTTCTGAAGCGATTCAATGATCTCATGGCTCACTTTGATAGCGCAAAGGCTGTTGCTGAAAACTGGGCGAATGCTACAATTGTTGAAGAAGCCCACGATGTTGTCAGGGGAATTTTCACATCCGTAGGTTATGACGCCCAAGAAGCCTTCCCTATACTAGCAGACCAATTGGTCTTGCTCGAAGGATGGGTCAAAAGCAATACTGTCGCAGAAAACCGAGAGAAACTCCTTAGTTGGATTGCATCTCCGTTCTCATTCTTAACCAGGAAGGAATACTATTATGAAATCCTGTGTTCGGATATGGCCGGAAATGAGTTCGTGGGAAGCAAGAAGCTATCGAAAGAATTTGTGGATTCCGTTCGTTCTGGAAGTACTGTTGCTGGTGATACCCTTGCCCTAACTTATGCAATTTGCTCGAGTCTTGACCTGAAGCCTAATTGGAAGTTCAACGGTACGGTTGGAGGCGAGACTAAAACCCCAATGCTCTTTGTTGGTGTTTCCGGCGATCCAGTGACTCCTGCTGAAAATGCAGAGGGTGCGCAAAAACTATACAAGAACTCAGAGATGGTCCACGTTGAAGGTGATGCAGTAAGTACTTCAAAAAAAGTCTCAACAAACGTCAAATATACCAGTACTGACATTTTCTTCAGCATAGCATTATTTACCTACAGAACAAGTGCGCGAACGATAATGTCAAGGTCTACTTCCAGAATCTTACTCTCCCAGGAAACAACAATCGCTGTGCTAGAGATACAGCTCCCATCTTTCCAAAGAGTAACAGCGCTGGGTTGAGCCCATTGAAGTCGCTCGATGGATTCGGACGTACCATGGCTTTAACAATTCTTCTTTTCATTGGGTTGATGTTCTAAATATAATCATTTAATAAGGTATCCTTCGTAGGGTTGGGTATACTAGATCAGCGGGGGATTCCTGGAAGGTTTTTTGTGGGGGTAATGATTTCTAGGAGTATTTAGACATTCGGGAAATATTGGGGATACGGGGAAGGAAGCTGAATTAGGAGCAGTTAATAGTTTTTAAATCCAAACGATACTCATGTAATTATTTACTAATATATTATATATTTTTGCGACATAAAATGCTTTCGAGAATTATAGCTGACAAGGCCTAGAAATATTAAGCACTTAGTGGAAATTATTTAACTTGTTTTCGGTACGCAGGAATATCATATTATAATGAGAAAATCCAACTAGCTACGTCCTTGCTCATTGATTAGGATATGGGATACTCATGAATAAACTGGTGATTTTGTACCTATGAGCATAAGACCAACCACTACCACTCGCCATAGGCGGCGGCAGAGCATATCCTAGCCCTCGCTAGCATATATATGTAAAGATTATCAAGCACTGATCGCTACCATATCTTTCTTAGATTTCACTGTATACTAATTTATATGAAAAGAGGAATATATTGATTTCGTACTGAACTAATGCATCCGACTTCAAGGTTCCCTAGGAAGTTACTTTTAGGTCAAGTTACCCTGTGGATACAATCTAGTTAGAACGAAAACCTGAAATTAATTTAGGGGTAGGCCGAGGAAAGGAATCGGGGGTTAACACCTTGTGCTCTGAGGGCATAGAATCCCTTTGTGAACCGTGACGTCTGGGTATACGGGTACGGTACAACCTCGACGCAAACTAACTATAAAAGCGTGAAGCTCCGTCACGGTACAGATTCTAATAGGCTATCGTGCATATGTCGAAACATGTTTGCCAGATTTGCAAATAGACAGTTTTTCTAGAATGATCTTTCCAAAAGTTGGGTGTTGGAAAGGTTGGCTTGACTCAGATCAAGTAACGGTGACCCATACTTTTGGCAAGCCCGAAATCTTGACTGGTGTCTAAATAATTATGTACTAATTAAAGATACATGGATAATATAATAAATGTCACTTAACGCAGATCTAGAAAGAAGCTTCAGACAATTCACCGGAACGATTATGTATAAAAAAAATACCCCTTGAAACGATAAGCACAGAAGCAGCTTCAACTTCACTGAATCACATACGCATACATACCTACCCATATCCTGAAAAAGATTCAAATATATACACACAAATTCTAACAGGCGCCTAGGCCCGGTATCGATAAGCACAAGAATTTTGCTTCGAAAGCGGTCTCAAAGATTAGATAGCGTCGATAAGTTGATAAGGAGATAGGAGAAAGTTTCATGTTGGATATCACGAGTCCTGTAGGCCAACATCCAACCCCATGTTATATTATGATTGGTTTGTCTAAACGTACAACTGGTTAGTACGATGAGAAATGGCCGAATGGTAGATTTAAATGTATACCTCTGTCCACGCTTGAAATAGATCAAGACATGTGTCACAACTTGTATTTTTACTATATACATATAGCCGAAAGCTTAACCAAAAGGACAATACCGATTAAATGCATGTTCGAGATTCTTATCATAAAAGATAACATACATAACATGTAACAATAACTGATGCCGATACTGAGACGAGGTTGGATGGGGACAGTTGTGGCAACCGAAACAACATGTCTCAAAATTTAAAAGCAAACTATACTACTCGAATTTAAAGACGGTATTCTTTGTAATATAGTAGAATCAATGGTATGTGCTATTATACACCACGAAATACGGTTGAACAGTGAAGTTACAGTCCTTTGAAATACCACAAAACCAACACAAGATCGAACTTTTGATGGCCATTTATGCTAAGCTAAGTGTTGAGCATGCGGATGAAATATATACTGGAAGTAATCAAGAGGCAGTTGTAGTCGCCACGGGGTTGCTGTTAAAACTGCACGGTATGACCAGTGGAGAAAACGTAGGCTTCGGCTGCCCATCACACCACTCCTTACAAGTCCTCGTTGACCCTCTCGGGCACACCAGTAGCGTCGTGCACGTCGTCAAAGTAGTCTCGCAACCAAGATCTGTAGTTGAAGTAGGCGTAAATGTCGTGGTGGGGGGTTCATCCCGTGGCGATACAGGGTTTGGGATTTTAGTGCAATAGGAATTATATGCATTAATAGTGGTACATGTTGAGCCCGGGAGGCAGGTTGTGCGTATCTGCCAGCGGATTCCGCCGCACTACGGAGTGGGGATTAGTTAGTGGAACGTTCATCAAGGACCCGTTGATTCAGGGGCACTGCCGTTACGGCTCGGGATGAGATAGGGTTTATCGTACTAGTGTGTCTGAGAACGGTAATTGAGCAGCTGCTTGGCCTATGACAGCGGTTGCGAGGGCAAAAATCCCGATCCGCATTTTGAAACGGAGAATTCAACCTTAAGTTTAAGCGTCAAGTTGGTCGGAATTCGTACTTCAAAGGGAGGGGGTTGTGGCGCAAGTCGAAATACTCAACGGTGAGGCAAGTACTGGATATACTTGGATAAAATTCATGCTGATGGATTCGGTGGCGGACCAGAGGTATTTATCTTGAACTTCTCAGCTATACAGGCACAATACAGCCAGGAATTCTCAGCAAATAATGTCCTCAGAGTGCCAGAAATATCAAAAGGCTAAATTCTTCACCATAATTTCAAAAGCGAGGTAATCCTAACGTTATATATGGTTAGGCAGAAAACTCCGAACCAAGAGGTTAACGTTAAGATCGTAAGATATTCTCCTTTCTCCACAAACCGAAGTCTTGAAATGCTTTGTGCTACCAAGACGGAACCCTCGCCGGTGGAGCTTCGCGTAGGGAGGACCGTCCAGCCGCTGCACTCTCGGCTAATATATGAAACGAAAATATGCTGATGTGAGCAAATCGGAATTTTCAATTGTGCATTTTGATCAGGTAATATAGTTTGGGGCAATCGGATAGTCACTGTTGCTCACCAAGCAAGTTGCCAGCCTTCTGATTGAAATAGTTGCTCTCAAGTTCGGCACTCTTGTCGCCAGCGTGTAGCTAGATCTGGTCTCGACTTTGATAGCTAGCTTACCGGGGGCATCTCGTGGACTACACTCGCCTTTACCACGGGATCCGCAGGCTAGTTCGCAGATACCATAAAACAAGATTCTGATTCTGAGCAACTTGGGCACAACACAATTTTGCGACAGGCTACGGCGTCGACCGTCGTCTATTGTTAGGGCGATTTGGGAGGCTATGACTATAATTGGCCCCAAGTTAGGCTGTCAAACTATTCAATATCACGTTTCTCTTTCCTTGAAAGGTTAACACAGTCTGTAGACTACCCTATTGGGAAGTTAAGCGGTGTGACCCATCCCAAGATGGCTATGCCGTCTCAGTCAGGAACTTATCGACGGCACTATAGACGTATCAGGAAATGCAGTTGATAGTGCTATCACAACGTGATAAACCTGCATCTGTGAAACTGCATATGCGGCGTATAAAAGAGCAACCTAAGAGCCTCTCTCCCTATCTCTGGCGTTTATGCATTAGGCGGGGGGAAATATCTACCATTCTCGAGCGCAAACGGAGCGTTTTTCACATGTCTCGGATTTTTCTTTTTACTTTTATTTTCCTTCTTTCTTCCTTTGCTTCCCGAGAATCGATCGATTTGTTCCTAGGGCACAGCCAGCAGCGGCATTCCCAGTAACCAGGATTGCTCATATCTTATCGGTTTTCCTTTCCACTGGAACATGTGAATCCATTACTCGATTTGAATAGGTAGCAAAGATTGGTCAAGGAAGAGTTTTCAACGGCGAACTCGTCTCGATCACTCAACACAAACAAGGTTTCCGGACTTCCTTCTCGCTCTCTAGCGCTGACAGAATACAGCATGGGTAGCCATACTGATCTTTAGGAGCGGGAGAGAGAAAGAAAAACGGCTCGGCTTCTTTGTCACGAAGACAAAGTCGGATAGACCTAGAGAGCCGAGTATGTTGCCGCCGGTCCGGCATCCACATTGTTCTGTCCTAGACAATTGTCCTTCATGAACAAAAAAAAAAAAAACCACCAGATATGGTAGCCAAGTCTGTGAAAAAAATTTCGAACTCGCTCATAATAATACCGCGAATAATTCACATAACGATTCGAGCTAAGACTAAGATTGATGAAAAAAAAGTCTTCATCGTAACGAAGCGCCTCATAAGGTTGAGCGTCAATTTTTGCACAAAAATGGAATCTTAAGAGGCGCTTGATATAATTGCCTTCTTGAGCCGAGACATAGAAGTTCAGTCACTTCTGGAGAGTTTTCGCTACATTAAGCATACCGATTGATTCAGTTTTGCCATGTGAAAATTTTTCCACATCGGTAGGAAACTTTATCTTCAAAGACAGTCGGGACTTGGCCCTTGAAAGAATAGTCAGACTCGTAGATTGAGAGAGCTCTTAAGACAAAGAATTATTCGCCTGCCTATCCTGTGAAGCTCAGAGCTACGTAGCTATCAGCACCTTGATAGCTGCAAACAGCTCATGGATAGCTACAAGCTCCAAGGGTACCTGGGTACGCACAGCCCATTCATGAAAAAAGGTCATTACATACCAGTCTGGGGGTTACATACGTGTACAACAGGCAAAGTACACGGCTGTATACAGGGTACGAAAGTCCAAAAAACGGGTTCCTGAAAACAGCTCTAGTAAATCAGCGTCGTGTAATCTTATATGTCGTGGCACCCCAACACATGGTTTCAAATCTGTGTACGGGTAGTTATCGGATTGACGAGAATTGATAACGATAATAAACGGTCCCCCAGGCTGTAGGTTATTGCAATTGGCATTGGCTGACGTATTTCAATTATCGTAACTTCGAGTTTATATGTTGCGACACAATCTGCGAGAATTAATCGAGCAAGATAGTTGCATAACGTGTTGCCCAACGCCAAACTCAAGGCTTGTGCGTAGATGTAAGAGGATGCTATACTGCGTATTATATAGAATATCTACACCGAAGTCATGCCCATCCAACCCCAGCCAGCAACTAAAACGGCACAAGTAGCACGGAATACTCCACGTCCAGGCACGCCAACCTTCCAGCATAACCACCCATCCAAAATCCCGGTGGTTCCGACGCACGCTAGGATGATGTCGACGCCGCGATACATTCGTTGGGCGAACATCAAGTAAAGCGACAATCCTAGCGCAACGGTACGAATTGCAGATACCGTGAACGCATCTTGCGCGTCCTTCGATTTTACGAGGTAGAGCGGGAGGCCGAACTCGCGCATTGCATATGCGGGATTGAAGAAGGGTATTGCACCACCAAAAGTCAAGGTGGTGCCGATGATAAGCCCTGGTATATGACGGGCAGAAAAGTTGTTCAAAATGGTTGAGGCCATAGCTGAGGATCGATCGCAAATTATCCCGCTTGGATTAATAATATAATTGGGAGGTTTCTAGATGACGAGTATTTGTTGAGGAGGGCGGTCGACATCAAGCCGTGTCCAACTGTACAAAATGCAACTGTTATACCCCGCACTTCATTTCTATCGGCAGTTATGGCGCCGAGTGTCAAGGTTAATCGAGTCGTTCTCGTCATCAGTATGTAGGAATTATCTCTGCCCGTGATTTAATATATTATGCCACTCTACATGTTGACATAGGTGCTCGACACCCACGACAACAACTTTTACGACACTTGTGGACAGTCGGAGACCGAGACAGAAACCTTTAAATAGAACACCACATTCAGATGCGCTAGGATTTACTCCAACTGAATAATCAGCTAAGATCTTCGATAGGATCCCAAAGATCGTAACCCAATGTCTCTCAAGTTAACTCCGGTGACAGATGGAAGCTGTCTTGCAGCTCAGCTCAGCCCAGTTCAGTTTAAAATCCGTGACTCCATATCTCCAGAACATGTGCCAAGTGAAAGCTAGGGGAGCCATGAAATAGGTAGCTTCAAGTAACCCAATATGGATGCATGTATGTATATGTTGACATCAATCGAATCACGAAGACGATAAACCCTCCTTGCTTCGTAATTTAACATCCTGCATTCGGGACAGGTCAATTGTTGATTGTAACATAAGGCATCTTGTGCTCCTAAAAACGAGCAAGCTCGTGCTTGAAAGTTTTCCAGCCCTCTCCCCACAGAAAACCAGGAGGATATCTGTGGCTTTGGCAGGAGGAATGCAATGCACGATTGTATATTTCGTAATGATTTTTTTTTGTGCTTCCAGCCCAATGGTCTTACAATCTGTGACTGTGACATTGCTTCTGCATTGCAGTTGCGGATCGAAGCCAAGCAAACCAACATCACGGGATTTCACGCGAAGCTTCCGAGCATCGAAAAACCATTCAAAAAGAGACACGACACAACACGGAAAGAAGGCTCACACATCCTGACATATTCACGATTCTTCAATAATATCCCGAGGTTAATAGGAGCTCTGGGTGATGAAAATTCTGTCCTGGTCCTGCTTCTTGCGGAAGCTTCTGGGCCTTCCACGAGTTTACCCAATCCTGGTTGAGGATCCGGAATGGAAAAACCCACACCGATGCTCGGGCCAAGATGGTAAATTTTTGAGAGCAATTTTTGTTGGAGAAGAGGCCTTTGAAGGCTGAAAAACAGTGATTCGCCCAGGACCAGGTCTTGATGTCGAGCCTCAAAGTTGCATGGTGCAAAGACCGGGAAGGAAGCCAAGCATTCGAACAGAGCAGACGAATGAGAAATTTAGAAACTCCCGCACCACCTTTGTGAAGCTTTCGAGTTTCGTCCATCCTCATGCCCGAACACATCAGCGCTATTGTTCGTCGACCGCGGGACTCGGGCAAGAGAGCCTTTGAACGACACTAATGCAACAACGTGGGATTTTTCGCCGTTGGCAAGGGAAGCAACATCGGGTGGCTATTGGATGGGGAAGGGGAAGAATTCCAGGAACTTGTATTTTCGCCGCCCTACCATCCATCAATGTGCGCCTTGTGCTTCTCGCCAACGCAAGGTACCAGAAACAAGATCACTGACCCACACACACCAATTCTTTTCTGGACTAAAAAAAATCTGTCGGCATTTTAGGCAAGGTGAAGAGTTTCCTGATCAAGGTTGGTTTTTCCGGATGGATCTGTACAAGAGGCGGCGATATTTCGTAGGATTTGTGCATTGAATACCGCCTGAAAACGACGGTTTCTTCCACGAAGGAGTTTGAGGGGCGATAGGGGATATTGATATCCTTAGGATCGCACAAGTTCGAATCGCACAAATGTGTAAATTTTGTACTTCACCGGACAGCAATTGACAAATGCGATGGGTCAATGGGGAGAACAATGATGCAAGAGCCGCCAATGGGTTGCAAAGGTTGTTGCGAAGCAGCTGTTGAACAGAGTTTTTTTTTTTTTTTCTATCGGCCGCTCGTGGTGTGGGCGCCTGGTTTCGGTTCTTTGGTGCCAGCACAGCATCGACATGCATGAACGTAGTAATCGCATCATTCGCGCAAATTGAAAGGCAAGGCCAGGGAAGGGGAGAGAAAGAAAGAGAAAGGCGATTGCCTACTGGCTTCTCATTGTCGGTCGATTGGGCTGTGTATGTATGCGTTCCTGCATAAGCTATCCTTTGCCGAAGTCCAGAAGCATGCAATTGGCCATCACTATTCTTTGTCGTGACGACTTTTTTTTCACTCATCATTGTTCGTGTCCCGAAGGCCTTGGTGGGGGCATGGGCGATGCCTCGGACAGCGCAGTGGTCCGCCGACATTGCATCGCTGTCCTGTCGGTGCTGCTGGTGACGATGTCATGCCATCAAACGTGAGGGAAATTAAACATATGCAAGGCGCAAGGTCTCCTGGCGTTCGATTCTGCCCTTTTGACTGAGTCGTAGCCGACCAGAGACAACACCCCACCCACGAGACTAACAACCTCCACGGCCGTTGAAGCTGAAGGAGCAAATTCTTTTCTTTCTTTCCCAACAAAGACGCGCCTTTGCTTATTCTGGACTTTCCAGCTTGTTCCTTGGGATCAAGGATGTTTTTGCTGCGTCGTTCCCCTTTTCTTTTCTTTTTCTCTATTTTTCCCTCAGGCGCATAAACTTGTGGACCAGGGTAGGTTCGAGCTTACTCAGACACACCAACGGCAACGGCAAGCACGAGCTTTGCCTCTTTTGCTTCCAGATCTCAAATCCGCGCCATTGCGACTGCAAGGAACCACTGTCCTGGCGCGATTTATCCACACTGGATCTCCGAGAAGTCCCCTAACTAAGGGCGCTCTTGAGGAAAGGTGTCACACAGATGCACAATGAGAGCCAGATTGGTACCCGGGAAAAAGAAAAGAAATAGTTCCTTTCCGCTCCTCCCTTCCCTCCATGTGTCTCTCATGGGCTCTCTCGCCTTTTTAGCACCAACATCTCTAGCTCTTGCCCTTCTTGCAAGAAGCATAAGAACCCCCCGACCCCCTCCCATCTCTTCTCGCTTGATAGTAGATATTCACCATACACGTGCAAGATCTTTCAGCCTGAGCTAGTAACTCGGTATCACTCCCTTCTTCACTTGCTGTATACACTCTCATTTTGGAGATACTCCATATTGTATTCAACCCCATAGCTTCTCAAGCTCTTTACTGCTTAACTTCCATATCGTTCATTCAAAATGAAGGCATCTACTCTCATTATCGCTGCCACTGCAGCCATCGCTTCTGCTCAAGAGTACTTCGATACGACTACCACATCGACATCGACCTCTTATACAACCGTCACAATCTACAACACTAGAACAACCACCACATGCATAAGCACTGTTACTTCTACTGGATACGCTCCCGACACTATCGTCACCCCAGAGCCATACTCGACCAGCGTCAGCACTCTGCCAGTCTCTGAGAGTTCGACCTCTTATCTCCCAGTACCAGAAACAACTGTAAGTTTTTCTCGTAATAATCCCATCCCCCTCGTATTAACGAAGGCATAGTCCTCGTCTTGGTCTTCATATTCTACTTCAACAAGCGAATCGTCATCGACGACTTCGACATCAGTTGGAGAGGTTTCTCCTACCTCATCCACGTCGACCAGTACCGAGACGACATCGACTAGTATTCCTGTATATTATGCTCCGACAACCTCTATTGTGGTAAATCCCACTCTATCGTTAGATCTTGTAGATTACGTGAAGGGTAAATACTTACGCTCCGTGTGCCTCTGGACAGTCGACAACTTCTAGCAGTTCTAGTTCTTCCAGCACTTCTTCTTGGACCAGTTCTTCCAGCGTTGTTTCTTCAAGCGTTGCTTCTTCTACTAGCGTGGCTCCTTCCAGCACTTCTGTTTCTTCGGAGAGCGTTTACGTTCCTCCTACAACTTCTTCTTCCTGGACTACTGTTATCAAAACCACCAAGGCTCCAACACCTACTTACACTTCTGCTCCCCAGTCTACGACTACCTTTGCAACTTATACCGTTCCATCGAACAACGGTACTGGAAACGCCACAACTACCAGCGCTCCGCCGCCGCCGCCAACTCCATATCCCGGCGCTGCTTCCTCGGTTTCGACTTCCTGGGTCCTTGCTTCGGTCGCAGGCATCGTCGCCGTTGTCGCCGCTTCCCTCTAAATGCCCTGACGTTCGACATGATTTTCCTTTAACGATCTTACGCTCGCTACGATACCCCTCAAAACTTTTTTTTTTTCCAAATCCCTTCAATACTCTCATTTTGAAACACTTGTACCCACAGTCTATTCGTTGTTTCACAACTTTGACTGTTTCACGTTCTTTATGCCTTCCAAGGCGCTTCCTGGCGTTGTTGGTAGTCGAAACTTCCCTTTTGGGCGGTAGACGCTTCCTGATTGGTCGAATGTTCCACAAAAACATCCTACCAACACAACACATCCTCTCGTTATTGCCACAGCTTCTCAGCCTTTTATCCTTATCCAACGGTTCTGGCATAGTCCCAGACCTCTACCGGCCTCAACGACCTCGAACTTCGCTTCATTGTATCGTATTTTATTTTCTCGTTCGTCCCCACTTTTACCTTCCGGGTTTCGGTGTCTTCATGGAGTTACAAATATACCATGGTGTTTTTTCTTAAAATCTTTTTTTTTTTTTTTTTTTTTGTCGGAGTTGCAGAAACGGATAGACAATACCCTTCTTTCTTTCTAGCCCCGAGGGTTAGCTTTTTCCTCTTATGATACCTTGAAGGTCTTTGGTGCGGCTTTCACTTCTATAATGTGTTATACTTAGTTATATACCTCATTCCTTTTTTCTTCCCTTCTCTTCACACTCGTTTCATTTTTTTTTTTATTTTTTATGACCGGGGTTTTAAAATTTTATGATTGACACGAACAAAAAAAAAAAAAGGAGGACAGTTTCGCTATCATCTGTTTTCTGTCTTGCCGTTTAGATTACGAAAGGGAAAAAAAAAAGCATCTTGATGATGAAACGCAAAGGCTCGAGGCATTTGTGTTACGTTTTTGCTTACTTGCATTTGACAGCTACGTTAAAAAAAAAGTTTTTCTTTCTCACGTCAGCGATCCTGTCGGGACGTTTCATCCTCTTCAATTTTTTCAAGGCTCTTTCTTCCAACACTTTTTGCTTTGAGAGCTATTTTGGGACTTGACTTGCTGGACTATGGCGCCCTGAGGAAGATAAGATGCAATTTTTCTTGAAAACTGGGCTTTTGGAGAGGATATTTGAATATCACAATTACTATTCTCTTGTATATACGTATTTATAGTGCTGGGCAACAATCAAGAGGAGTTACGTTTGGTGTTAAAAAAATTTCCCTACTGAAGTAACTACGTAAATCAGCTTTCGGGCTCTGGTTTTGGCTTTGGCTGTGATAATATAACATGGTCTCTGAAGTATTTTTTTTATGATGTCGGCTTTCACTATTTTCGTAGTCTAGTTTTACAAAAGAGCGTAACCCTTTAACTTTTATATGTCTCTTTGTATATATAAGCCTCGCGTGGGCCAACCCCTCCGACAACTTGCCATGTTGCGATCGCCAATGATCCGCATGATCGATCCGCCTATGGGCCCGAAAGAACAGTTAACATATGAGCTAGATAATTTATTGAATGAAGTACGGCTAGTTAAGTTAAGCGGGGAGATCTTCCGTCTTTGATCAAGAACTATCGTATTCGACAAATCTACCTTCGTTGGCATATATCGGTATACGCTTAACAATACCCACGGTTGCAGCCACCTTGGGAGCCTCATCGGGTGAATTAGCAACTATTTTATAAGACATTGACCGGATTTTCGACCCAGCAAGATGTTATTTTCGAACCCATGGCGCAGTGTCCCGCAAGACCCGGACGACGAACTGGAGCTACGTGAGCGGTCTAGCTTTTTGCATGGCTTCCGAGTTAATAGGCCCCAGACTCCAAAATGGCTTCAAACGCCGTACATGAAATATACTTTATATATTTATATGGTATTTATCACTTGCGTCATTGTTAGTTGGAGTATGGAGGACGAGAAAACAACCCCCATAACACAGGGCCAGCAAGACGACTACTATTTCCACCCGCCGATACCGATGAGGGACCTCACAGATCCTCCCCTACCGCCTGCTTACAACATAGTACCAAGCACAAACAGTTATCAGGGACTTGGGAATGGTAAAGCACCGAGGATTGTCACGCCGCTTTTCATCCCTTTCACCCGAAACCATAAAATGTTGGAACAAACTGTGCTTTCGTACATTGCTGCTGGTTGGCCGCGTTCCAATATCATTGTGATCGATAACACTGGCACGATGGATGCTAATCCGAAGGGCCTCCTCTCCCCTAACAATATATTTTACCTCAACTACGAACTATTAAGAAACAGGTACGGAGTTTCGATTTTACAAACCCCAACGCTACTTTCGTTCGCCCAAGTACAAAATTTCATGATATCGACAGTTATGAGCAAAGGTTGGAAGTATTACTTCTGGAGTCATCAAGATGTGGTAGTGGCGAGTTACGAGGACCGGGAATCCTTTAAAGGATTCTATCATGGTATTTTAGAGAGCTTGTCGCAGTTGAACAATACTATGGGACCGGAGGCTGGAGAGAATAGATGGGCTGTTGCGTTCTATGCTTATGACTGGCTAACTTTAATCAACGTTGATACTATGGTTCTTATCGGGGCATGGGACGTATTCATCCCATACTATGTCTCGGATTGCGATTGGTACGAGAGGATGCATATGTCTGGATTAAAGCATATCGACGTGGATGTGGGGTTGGTTTATGATGTGAGCACCAATATCGACGGGATAGAGAAGTTGTTATTTGGGTCTAAGGGGGGTACAGATGGACTCAACTCTTCGAGATTTCAAGAATTGATTAAGGCGGTGGAAACTGTAGGCCACCTTATCAACCAGCCTGACCCCCCAGGCCATGGGGATAGAGGGGCATGGCATAATGAAGTAATGGGAGGATGGGGAGAGCCATGGACGTACAATCCTGTGGGCCTCTCCCGTGCAGTTGATGGGATGAGCAATGCTGGGAAAATAATTTTCACAGCGAAGTGGGGTCTTCCAGACGCAAACTGTTACACTTTTGCGGATACAAGAAAAAGTCAGCATGCAGCTTGGTCCTTTCCAGATTCTAGGAAGTGAACCGATGGAGGACTATAGACTGAGGGGTACTGGGGAGGGCTTTATATTCAAGGGTATCTTATGCTGTATACATCTATCGTGTCATAGGTCTGAAGCCTTAATTCAGGGGATATAGTGGCCTACTAGGGTCGGATCTGGACCTTATGTAGAAGCTCTAACTGTTTCTAACAGTTTTGCAGAGCTTCAAGGATGTATTGATTCACACTGTGCTACTCTTCTTACCACAACCAATTTCGAATACGTAAACTAAGTTCATCGCGAATCATATGATTGGGTATCCCACGGCCAAGAGGTTAATACGGACTGGCGGATGGGATAGATGAAATTCTTGGAGAGTCTACAAAATCCAAGTTTCTAGATCAATACAAGCTCATGCACCTTAGTTCCAAATACCCTTCTCGCCATTATATACGCTGGTTAACAGTCGCTTCCACTTCCACAGCTACAGCAGGACCCGTATATCTCGACTTTACTGGTTTCCCTGGTACGTGTATCTGGGTCATAGAACTCGCAATTGACAGGGAACCCCGAACCTTTTTTTGAATACTTGCGACCTTTCTGTTGGAGATCTCGTTGGCGTGCCTCGTTTTTCAACTGATATAGCTCTTTTCTGAGCCCTTCATTCTGCTTCGTACTCTGCTGTAGGCTTTTTTGAATCTCGAAGAGACCCTGCCGCATGTCTTGAAAACCTTGCTGGAGGGCCAAAATATTACTATCCTTTTTTCTTAAGGTTTGCTCAAGTCCCGTAAGTAGTGAGCTCATCTCTTTCCTCCCCATATCTATTGCTTTTATTCTTTCCATCAGGGCACGTTCCTCATCAGAAGGCTCGCGATGGTTCAAGTACTATTCCCAGAGTTCCCGCTTAATTAGTATCTACTCGTAGCCTCGGAATATATGAACGTTTTTTTATATTGGACCAGGACATACTGGGAGGATGAGCTCGAATAATTTAACGGTATTCGAGGCGCTATCCGATGAAGAGGACAGTTGGATAGGTGCCGGGGGCACAGTTGACGAAGCTTGCGGGTTATCTATAACCAGTGGATTCGGCGTTGGTAGGGGTTGCGTCGGAATCTAGATGGCAGTGGTTAGGAATACTGCAATATCAATCGATAGAAATCAACAATCGGTGTAATAGTTTAGTTAGGCTAGTAAGATTAATTCTCCACTTGTGACAGCTTGTTGTTAGATCGCGGTCACTGTTACATTGAAATATTGAGAGATTCATATGAACAAAATATTCAAACAAAATTCAGGGCCTATTGGAGCTATCTTAAAGTCCACTATCATTCGTTGACCTTTTAATTGCAATACTGGGGACATTCGATATGCTGATGAGCGGTGGAAGATATAAAAGCACCATGAGACTGCTTTCAAATACTATGGATAGAGGAGGATGAAGAAGCTTATTTCATAACTCACAGTGCTATCCCTTATTGGAAAGCTATTGTTCATTTGAGGCTGGAGCTGAGGTGTGGGTTGGAATTGACTTTGGTATTGAGGTTCTGGTGGCTGTCGGGGTTGATTTCCTAGATTTCCTTGACTCCCTTGATTCCCTTGGGGTACTTGCGGCCCTTGTCGTATGGGCTGGCACTGACCTTGGTTTTGCTCGTGCTGCCTCTGGTCTTCTAGGCCGTTTCGATTTCCCTGTGGCCCTTGTTGTCCCTGACACTCTTGAGATGCCTGTTGTCTCTGTTGATTATCTTGTTGCCCGTGCGGCTGTTCCTGGGAATCCTGATCGTAATCTTTTTGCTCCTGACATTCCTCCCAATTTTCCCACTCCTCTGTCTCGTCCTGGCTATATTCTTCCTTTTCCTTTTCCTGAGCCTGGCCTTGTTGATCCTGTAGAACAGGCTCCTTTTGTTGTTCTTGGTGTATCTGCTGTTCCTGCTGAGATTCTTGCCTTTGCTGTTCATTCCGCAATTGATTTACTCCCATATGCTGCCCTTCCTGTCGCATTTCATGCCCTTGAAGGCTTTGGTGCGGTTGTTGCAGGTTCCGTGGCATATAGAGTTCCTGACTTTGCCTATTATATTGTGGGTTTTGTACCTGCTGTGCATGTGGTTGACTCCCCTGCGGTGGAGGGTATGTCTGCTGTGGCTGATACAACTGCTGCGGTTGGTGTACTTGCTGTGGTTGGCGTGCTTGTTGCATATGTGGTCGATTTATTTCCTGAATTTCATCTGTCTGTTGCGGTTGTTGTGGTTGCTGTCCCGGCTGATATTGTGACTGCTGCCCTTGAGGCTCCGCTTGAGGATGCAAGTTTTGTGGGCCTGTATTCTGTTCTCGCTGAAGCCCTTGCTGAAATCGCCCATATTGTCCTTGTGTATCTTGATATTGCTGACCTTGTTGTCCCCGAGGCTGTTGTTGATATTGCTGGGGTTGTCCTGGATTGTTTCGCTGTTGTTGAGCTTGCGGCTGCAGAAATCCTTGGTCAGGGAAAGCTGGGGGTGGCCGTGGCTGCGGGAGTCTGTGAGAATATGGCAATGATTGGGACTGTGGAGCTTTTTGCAAGTGAACTGGCGGTTGCAACTGTGGATTTTGTAGAAGTTGAGGTGGTAGCTGTGGTTGGTTAGACTGCCCCTGCGACTGATTTTGTGGAGGTTGTATAGCTGTAGGGTTTGGAGCTGCATTACAGTTGGCATCTAGCACCCGTATAATCTCGGCCCCAGGAACCGGTACGGTTAAGGACGTCTCGCCTTTTGGCAGACCCCCTTGAATTGGTGGCGGAAGTGAGCATGATGGTACTGGAGGCGCTAGAGTCTCGACCTCAGGGACTTTTGGTGGAATTACTCCTGCCTTAACAGCCCTTTTCGGGATCGTCTGGACCGTTTCTTCAGCTTCTAGGGACTCCTTGGCTTTGCTTTTACTCTTGTGCTTCGATTTCGGCGCCTGCCTTCTTTTTTCTGGCTTAGGGGGCTCTGTTGATGGTGATAGTGATGGTAGATTTCCTGACTCACTATCATCTTGTGGACTACTGCTACTTCTAATAGCTGGGATCACCGCAGCTCGCTACTTCCGTTAGTATTATAGTCATTTAGGAACGATCAATCGATTGCCAGCACAGTCAATAGTTGATCGGCCTGAAGGATACAAATGGTAGTTTACCTCGCTATCGAGTGATCTAGAGCTAGCACTAGAACTGGAACTAGAGCTAGAGCTAGAGCTAGACCGAGGGTGGACCTCGTCTTCAGAACGAACTCCGGTGCCCCAACTTTTCCACGTTGGACGAACATGTTCGACATTAGGGTAGAATGGAGAAGTTAGACGGTCCCTGGCGCTAGCTATGGAGGCCCCTTGATTGTAGGCTGGAGGGTAAACGTAAGGCTCACAGGGTGGGTATTCCGGCCACCCTGATGATGAAATTCGGATTTTTATATTTTTTACCTTTATTGGTCTCCTTGCCTGTGACATCTCGAGGCCTCCTGTACGGGTTCTAGATTTTATAGGGAATCTAGTTCGAAAGGTATTAATATATATGGTTTATGCTGTGCAGCTAGAAGTCCGGGAGGAATACTAATTAAGTTAAACCGATGGATCCATGGAATCCGAACATCAAATCCAGGGATCGAGGGAGATAGACCAGGCACAGAAATTATTAAGGATATAAAGGAGACTGTAGCGCTAATATACCTCCAGGAGCTTTAACCCAAAGCGAGACGGGTCAGATCTACAGGCATATATCATTTTACTAGCGTGTGAGTCTCCTCGGGACCAGACGTCCAATCTTCCAGTTCCAAATGCACAACAAATCATCTTCTACGCGAGACCAATCGATCGCGGCCTCTCTGAAAGATCCTAGTATTACAGTGTTTGTGCGCCTTGATGCATTAATACCGCATATTATTCAAAACTTCGGCTGTCGATGCTCCCAAATTTGTGAGCTATACCAATGGACGGAGTTTACCAAGGCTTAGTGGTACTTTGTATTCCTAGTTCCGTGTATACCCGCATCATGTCTTAATATTTTGAGTGTATATATGTGCTTTCCGGTTCTAGTCGAGGAAGCACAGCGCAAAATGATGAGGCAAACATTAGAATGCGTCCGAGAGATACAGAATCAGATCCAATTAGCGAAGTTTTCTTTAGCTTAACATTTTTTTGCGTAGAACGCATACTGTAAGATAGTTTATTAGTTGATATCTTGTGAAACGCAATCACAGTTATCTATAGGAACGGCGAAGCTGGTGGGTTATAATTAATTGATTTCGTTCGCGTTCGATGCATCGATGCGGCGCCGTGGGCTCATAACAGTTGGACTTGCGTAAATATATTGTCGAAATTCGAAATACTTAGCTCGGTTTATAGAATTCTAGAAGTCTCAAGCAATATATAGGAAACATGTTCGCACCCCTCGACTCCACATCGATTACTCTTAGGTTGTGCGCAGAGACATTTGTTAGCTATAGAGATAGCGGTGTAACACAAACTTCGTTCTAATTTCACACAAACACTAAATAGACTGCCTCAAGCAAATCATCAGTTCCAGGATTTAGCAGTTTCATAAACTAACGGCCCAGCATCTAGACCCAAGGTCAGAAACTACAGTAAGGATTATCAAGCCACAGCCTGCTAGGCCGCATAAGGTCTTGAGCAATATCGATCCTTGTACGACTCGATACGCTTTCCAGGAAAACTTTCATTCGAGATTTAATTTCAGCTATAGCTACGTCGATATATCTTCATCTCCATGATAATATGAATTCACGAGGATAACAACGCGAATGAAGGGTCAGAAGTCATCGAAATGTGTCATAGATTATTTAATAAGAATAATATAAACAACCCATGATTAGAGTTCTGAGGGGCTGGCCTAGAGCTCCTCGCTGAGAGTGTTAATTCTTAATTTATATACGAACACGAAATAGTTTTGAAAAGCACGAAGGAAAAGAATCGTAATTGACACTTTTTGTATAAGTAAAGCCAACCATGGCGATTTAACTCGTCTATATATCAGAAAATACAGATAGCTACAAATTTAACCCCAAATTTCAAACGCCAACAAGCATGGGAAGATATCTAGACTTGCCGCAGCATACTTGACCGTAAGTATTATCCAAGTTGTAGACCACATCCTCTTGCCAAACCTTCTCAGAACTCCAAGACCGGTAAACAGATAGTATAAATACGGAACTAGAAGGCGGATACTTCAAATGTGTAGCTTTTAAATACGATCTAGGGGTTCTTAAATGCTCCCAAGGCTTCCAGTCCGGCGTAAGTCAACCCTAAAATCGCGGAGGGCCTTGTTGCTCCATATACCCTAGACATAGTTACTAATTTATCACTAGATAACCTTACCATTAGAACACCACCACCACGGTATCGGACCAAAATTTTGAGAATGCTTCAAAATAAACGAAACGTAAATTCCAGATTAAACATTTGAAACATTTATCTCTCATATAGAAACTAGGTATTTCTCCAAACAAAGTCCCCTCTGTGATACGTACCTGGGAACGAGACCAGTATTTCTAGATTACATTGAATTCATGAAACTGGCTAGACAAGCCGGCTTTTGCACAAACGTTAAACTACCTAACTAGGTAGGTTAAGCTAGGCTGTATTGGACTTAAATCCAACCCCCCCGATTTAAGTACCAGCCTTATTTTTAGAGCGGTTGAATTGGGGGCCCATCCTCTTGGCTTGAATACTCAACAAGCTGCGGCTCAGCCATCCGTCTAAATAATCTCGGGATTTTTCAAAGTCAATCATGTTGGGAAAGCTAGTAGCTGGATCGAAGGCCGGGATACCCTTATTGTTCTTGATTCGAATATCTGCTCCGTATTTCATAAAAAGCTCATAAACTGGAAGAAACAGGCTGATGTTCATGCACTGTTCCTCCAGAGAAGACGAAGCAAATACATGCAGCGGGGTATTCCCATCGCCATCCACTGCATTCGGATCTGAACCGTGATCCAACAAGAATTCAAGTCGTTCGATGTTACCGTACCCGAAACTTTCATAAATTGATACGTATTTTGCCGCCACGTGAAGTGCCGTTTGTCCGTATCGATCCCGGCGGGTAACATCTGGGTCCCGTGAGATAAGCATACGTAGGGCATCTTCACGCGTCTTAGCGGAAACAGCTCTATGGAGATGAGACCAGCCCTTATCGTCGATGTGACTATCTAGTGGGAATCCGCAATCCAGTAGATATTCGACAATTTTTAGGTGTCCAGACTCAAGTGCATCATCCAAGACGCTCGGAATCACATCCTCACACGGAGATGATAGCGGTAGGACTAGATCGGCACCCCGTTCAACTAAAAATCGTACCATTCGAAGGCCCACTCTAGACTTTCGCCTAGCCGCGTAGTTTAGCGGTCGGGTCTTGATGGTCACTCTAGCAGACAGCTTAATATTGAGCTGCCGATTTAGTAGTGCACGATCTAGGAGTTCGTCCATAGTAAGCGACATGGTAACGAAAGCTGTAAGAATTCAAGCGTTTTTAAGCCTACCTTCGAATAGGGATTCAGCAAGCTCTAAGTCAGAATTTTTGATTGCATAAACAATTGCTTTGTCAATTTGAATCCCCTCTCCAATGACACATTTCACATCCTCATTTTTATCCTCATCAAAATTCCACCCCATGAATAGGTTCCAATCCTTTAATCGTTCTTTTCTTCTTTCAGAGTTAGGGATATTAAAAGGCTCGGGGTTGGTTGGGAGTGTTTGGAGAGCGGCCTGCCCAGACTCCTTCCCGGTAACGGTCTCGATTCCAACTTTCGTATCGATATCAGACGGGGCAGCGGACCCACCAGTATCAATCTTCACTACTTCTGGTATGGTTTCCAGCTCAGATAGTAGTAAATTATGAAAAGCGACTTCAAAATCGTCAGGGTCTCGAGTTCGAACTGCCAGTTCGGACTCCTTCTTAGGAGCGATCTCGATCCCAATTTTCGTATCGACATCAGACGGGGTAGCGGACCCACCAGTATCAATCTTCACTACTTCTAGTGTAGTTTCCAGCTCAGATAGTAATGACTTATGAAAGGCAACTTCAAAATCGTCAGGGCCCCCAATCCTGACAAGTATCTTAACCATCAAACGAATGGCAGCAGCTCTTAATTCATTGCTGCCAACGCTGATTCCCTTTGACAGCTTAATAGCCTTCCGGCATCGACGCTTTGCTACCTCAAAATTCTCAAGGGCATGGTATACCCGAGATATTATATATTCTCTATACGCATGAATTGCGCCTGTGGAATCAGAGCGTACCATTTCCTCCGACAGCAAATTGATCGTCTGTAACGCCTCGGTATACTTACCTTGTAGAAACTGTACGTCCGCAAGCCGGAGTGTCATTACCGCTTCTACAGTCATCACGTGTCTGTGACCGAATTCAGTTTGTGGAATTAGATCTGGATCTGATTCGGCAACCGCAAGTCTCGGCCCTAGATTTCGCCCTCGTTTCGATTTAATTAACTTGAGAAGGGCATTCTGATATCTCTCCGACTTCTGCCAATCATTATTTTTGTAGCTTTGATTGGCTTCTTTCCAAGCAAACTGCACTTTTTTAAATTGCAGGTCATCATCACTTTCTTCTTCCGAATCCGAATCCGAATCCGGACCTGGGTCTGCAACACCACCTAGGGCATTGCTCGTGGGACTGCTCTGTGAGGCTTGCCCTCTTACTACTGGTCGTACTTCTTCGTTTGGTTTCCCAGAGGGGTCCTGGATCTTGCGATCCTCATCGAATTTATTTCCTAGGCTCGGCCTGGTAGAATTCGAGGAATTCTCTGGAAGCCCAGGACCCTTGGTCTATAAATCAAAGAACAAAGTTAACACGGAGATCACAGAGTTTAATGGGACAGTAACACCAAATCACCGCAAGTCCCATACCCGCACTTCTAGGTAATCCCTCCGCAAGACCATCCTTTCCATATCTCCGGCAATAGATGTGACCTCCGACACCGCCGTAGTCTCATGGTATATCGCTCGGCCCGCATTGGCCGTGCTTTCCACTGAGCCCTGCTTTTTTTGTTGTTTCTTCGAGCTCATGTTATGTTGCGGAATGTGTTTTCTTCCTCACTCTCCCTCTCCCTTTCTCTCTCTGGGTCTTGTCTTTGAGGCTGGTGTCTTTATTTCCCGTTCTCAATACAAACACGAATGATATAAAATGAGGGATATCGAAAGCGCTTAAGACCGACGGGACAAAGAATCGAGGGCGCCAGCGGCCCCGTGCGCGAGCGAATCAGCGGGGAACCTCGCATGCACGCCAAGGACAAAAATACATCCAACCCCAAGCCGAGGCTGTGAAATTTCATGAATTCACAAATATATTGAGAAACTTCACCAAGTTCTCGACCCACCTTCGCCTTCCTTTTTTTTAAAAAAAAATAAAAAAATAAAAAATAAAAAAAAATAAAAAAAAATAAAAAAAAATAAAAAAAAAATAAAAAATCTAGAGGCCACATAGAAACGTCTTTTAGAGTGCATTGTCGATATATATACTAGAGCAACATTCAGGAGACTAACCCATGAATATAGTGCCTCACTAGTTTTGGTCCAAACATACTCAAAATATCCCTTTAATTTTCACCATCACGACCTGTATACGAAACTACTGTAGGCCGAGGTTTTTGGCTGATTTTCTTGGGATGCTTTCGAGTATTAAAGTATTTAAGTTCCCTTTTTTTCTATACACCGTCTTGAGGAACTAGCCAAAACCCCCATACGGTATTATATAGGTACTTAATTACATAGTATACAAGCATACATTCGAACATCAATATATGCCCGACTACAAGTCGGGGTTTTGTGTTATTTATCAGTTTTCTCTTTTTTTTTTTTTTTGGGGTGCCTAGCAAATTTTATAGAATCTTATGGAATTGGATTTGGTTAGCTGCGCGCTGGGGTTTAAACAATCAATTAGATATATATATATATATATATATTCTTTTCCCTTCTAACTGCTAGTTTTAGGAGCTGGTTAGCGTTATATGCAAAGATAAGCTAATATTTTAGTATTAGTACCTGTAGGAGTAGTATTAGTAGTATTAGTAGTAGTAGTAGCAGCAGCAGTAAACTAGTAAATCTAACCAATTCGCAGGTAATGACTACGTGTAGATGATCACAAGACAAGGGTAAGTTCTAGAAGACGAAAATCTTCTTGAAGTCAGGGTTAGGTCGGTCCGAAGCTGTAGTCGAGTTCCCCAGCTGCCCACGCCAGTAATAAGTTCCCATATACATTGCAAAATGTAGACAGCAACTTTACAAAAAATATCTCAAAAATACCCCCCCCCTAAAACTCCGAGTTTCTCTCATACAAATCATTAACATATGATATCGATACTCCCCATCCTAAAATCCCAAACCAACTTACCAATCCTCGAAATACAAAAACACCCATTGTCACAGCATGAAGGGCGGCATCAAGACCGTGCCGCCCCCTAGAAAGAATACGTATACGTTGTCTCATGCCCAGACCCCCCCGAATGTGGTATACGCTGGTTATTGCAATTGCATGAAGTCTGGGAGCTGCCGCCGGTGCGCTACTACTACCACTCCGTGAAGACCACCACACCCTGTTGCATTCCCCGCGTTGTCTCCCCTTCCAGCCTAGCCTATACTCCAACCATCACCCCAAAAACAGCCTAGCTCACTTACATACCACCCGCCCAACCAAACGACATGCATCCATCTTTCCCCATTACAGCTCTACAAATCCACCCAAAAGACACAGTCCCACCCGGTAATACCCGGAAAACCCCCAGTATTCCGATGGACAATTCGAGTCAATGAAAGGAATATCCATTTTCAAGGGGCCAGGTGTGTGTTTAAATTAGATTTTTAGCTTTAAAGAGCTGGTGGATTCGAGTTCTTGTGATATGTGAGGAATACGTCTATATCTGAAAACACAGACAATGTATCTTAAGATTATCATGTATGCAAAAAATTCTTAAAATCATCTCATCTCGGTCATACATCGTATTAAGACATAAAAACGGGGGAAGAAACAAAAAAGTGGTGAAAGAGGAAACTCCAAGGATAGTTCGAATACGCAAAAGAGAAGAAGAAAGAAGAATAGTGCAATAATATCGATACAACAATCATTTGTATCAATATAAAAAAAAAGAGAAAAAAGGGAAAGGCCATCGATGTAGAGGTATCAAACCGCAAAAACAAAATGATTAGAAAAGAAAAAAGGGGAAAGAAAATGAAAAGGTCGAAGAAAACCATAAGCCCAAGCTCCTCAAGAGCAAATAACACCTTCTCAATCTTCCATCACAATATAAAACTTTTCCTAGCTTTTTTCAGTCAGTGTACTTTTATTTTATTTTTTAACAACCCCCCATTCAGGAAGTCTTCTTCTCTATCCCGTTCCCATTCCCATTTCCATTGAGTTGAACATCCGATCCGCTCAATTGATTAAGCTTATCGAAAAACTTCGAGAAAATCTCGGCCTATCACCAACGCCCCGTTAGCAAACTCCACCAATTCTCAACAGATAACAAAACCACAATCCACTCACCACAATAGTCTCATTAGGATCATTAGTCTTCTTATGCTTGATAGTCAAACACCAAATATCCAAATAATCACAAATATTCAAAACAACATCGAACACAAAACTTCCATAAACACCATACGCACACCCCAAGCACAAGAACACGAACGGGATTTCATATTCATCTCCCAAAGCGCTGGGCCAACCGAATCCGTAGTTCTTCATAAGGAAAGGTCCCAGGGAATCCATGGTTCCCAAGAAGATTGGGATGATCAGGACGTTGAAGTACGGGAAGGCTGATTTTGTAAGATGAGCGATGATGATGAGGCCGACTTGGTAGGCGAAGGAGGCACCGACGAAGAACATGAATGGGATGAGATGGTTGTTGAGGATTTCGGGCTGGATGTAAAGCCAGGTGGGGATGAGGATCCAGAGGGTAAAGAATGGAGCAAGACCAAGGAGGGCAGGGCGGACGCGGAGACCAGCTTCGCGGCGTGCCTTGACGACGTTCATCGAGCTATTCCAGAGTTAGCAAAAAAACCAAAAATATTCCATGAAGTTTCCTAGCAAATAGAACCCTCACCTCTGGATAATACTGTATCCCATAATAATACCCCCATAGAGCATATAGCTCGTAATGAAGCTCGCCTCATAAACCGGCTTCGGAATCCATTCGAATTCCGGCACCCCCAAGCTCCTCAACATGCTTCCATGCCAATAATCACCACCAGTAAAAGTCGTGATCGAATACACAATAATAACCGCACAGATACCTTCAACTGGTCCGGAAACAGGTCCCAGATACAAGGTATGGGTGTGATACTCCTCCCACGTCGTCAAATAAAACGAACAAAGCGTCGCAAACAACGTTCCGACCGTTTGCCATGTATAACCCAAGTTGACCGCACCGGCGAAAATAACAACTTCAAGGGTAGTATTGCACGCGTCAACTCCATGATCAAAGAGTTCACCAAGAGGACCGCTCTGCTTAGTCCTTCGAGCCTGGCTACCATCCACAGCATCGAAACTCTGGTACAAAAACAGCCCAAGAGCCCAAGAGGCGTAGACCCAGGGAGGGCAGTTCTGGTCCAAGGTAGGATTGTACCAAAGCAAAGTCGCGAGGTTTATGATAATGAACGAGAATCCGGTGAGAGTGATCAGGTTCGGTGCCATGTTCATGGGGAACAATTTGATGAATTGGTTCCAGAACGGTTTCAGAATGTATTTGGACACGAGGGAGTGGTCGACCCCGGAGTACTTGTACTCCTTGAGGTGATGGAGTTTGGACTGGCGGATGTACATTTTGACGGTACTGTTCTCCTATACCGAAGGGTTTAGATAGGAGGACTAAAAGTAAGAGACGAGACTACCGGAGGTGATGGCGAAGATGGAGGGGGGTGGGAGTGAAGGGGAGATAGGAGATAGTTATAGTGGGGCGGGCGATATAAATTTTCGAGCCAGCAGGTAAGGTGCGCAGCTCCAGGGTAGCTTCCCTAGCTACGATACAGCTGTCCTGCTTCCAGGCCCCGGCAGCGGTCGTCTGGTTACGGCAGGCAGGCGCTCTATCGATAGCAGGGTCTTGTTGGCGACCGTTTTTTGGCCCAATTTAAAGGGAAGCTGCTATTCTCCCGCTGGACGAAGGGAAGTTTAAAAGTGTACGAGAGACAGAAAACTAAACCCACAAGCGCAAAACCTCCTCAGTTTTTTCGTCCAAAGATTTTTTTTCTTGGTCTCGCGATAGATTAATCCAGTGACGTCAAAAAAAATTTTTGGCCTGCAACACCAAAAAAATTTCAAAACCCTGCCACGTGAAGATTTAGGTCACGATGCAACCGCCATCGGCCGTCACAAGCTACATAAACTAAGTATGCACTGATACTGCTGCCAACGCCGTTAAAGTAAGGCGAGGTAGGGACCAGGGTAGTTTGGGGGAGTACCTCGATATGTACCTTTTTATTATCGTTCAGGCTTCATAGCTACAACCGGCCAAAAGCATATATGTGGCCACAACTGTATATTTACAAACCATAGAATAAAGAAAACAAGACAAAAAAAAAAAAAAAAAAAGGAACTAGAAGGAGCAGGAGTATAAGGGAAGCAGGTAGTAACAAATAAGAATCAGAGTAGATAAAAAATAATAATAAAAAAAACACCAAATTTTAATAACAAAGGGAGAGAAAAAGAAGAAGAAAAACCCACCAAGTAACCTCCAAAATACACCTCAACTAACCCCCCCAAAATACTTAAACAACCTTCAAAATTTTCTACATGGGCAGTGGGATGTACTGCACCGGTGCCTGCTTCCCGTAAAGAGGATTGGAAAAATCTGCTAAACGTCTAGCGTGGGCATCAAAACGAGCCAAAACCAACATTGCATGGAGGGATTCCAATATCCTAAGAAACCAGTTTCTAACGGAAAGGGAAGCGATAGACGATAAGAGCAAAAAGGAAAGACCATTATCTGTCGCCAAAACAAACGATGCAGATACGTATCGGTAGCGAATGTATTATAGTGCCCGAAAGGAAGAGACATAAGAGAGAATTCAGTGTAGAATTTTTCGGAGACGTTAAGAGAGGACAAAGGAACAAGAGACACAAGGAGACGCAAGGTAAACCCGCACGTAAGCAAAGGCAGCCCCATCCGTAACAAAGGAAACTCACAAAAGAGAAAAGAGAATAATAAAAAGGACAAAAGAGAGGGAAAAAACCACTATAGATACAAAAGAATGCTCCAGATATGGCTCTGAGGAATTAGAAAAAAGTAGTTTTATACCTTCACCTACCCTCAATGGTAGGGTTGGAAGGTGTAGAAGAAAGCAATAGGCTAGACTTTGGCTATCAGGGAAGAAGAAAAAAACAACCGCGAAGCATAATATAATCCGTTGTAAGCAAGAGGCACCAAAAGGGGGGAACAAATAAAAATTGCCGTTCACACTCAGCGTTAAATCAAAAAATGGGGTTACTCAAGTGTCATACTACGGCTTGTCACCCTTGGTCCAGCTATTCAACACCGTCATTACGGCTACTCCAACAACTACTGCGCCGATAAAACTAGCTAACGGCGTTCCGTAGTCCCGGCGGAACTGTGCAGCACTATCTCTTGTTGCCAATTTCGAAGGTGTAGGGGCTGCGCCGTTTGTGGCCTTCTCGACGGCGTTCTCCTCGCTCTTAACGGGAGCGACTCCATTGGGGACCTTCAGGGCCTCCTTCTCCTTCTTGTGTTCCTTTTCGGCCTTTTCGAGGGCCTTTTCTGCTCGGATTCGTGCTTCCTCCTCTCTCTTCTTCTCCTCAGCGATCTGAGAGATCGAATTCTGTGCCGATGACTTTTCGGTCTCGGATTTCTGAAGGGATTGCTTCAGAAGTTCTATTTCCGCTTGGGCGGCTGTGAGATCAGCCATAAACTTGTCCAGCTTCAGCTGCATATCATTGTCAACTGGGTCATAAGTGTTAGTATGGTAATAAAATAAAAATAGAAATAAAATAAAAATGAGTAAAGTAGCATACCAATGACTGGTTCCGGTGATGGCGATTTTTCTAAAACTTCACCAACATCGGGAATATCGGGAATTCTCCTACTGCTCTCCTCCCTTGCTTCCCTCTCCCTTTCTTTCTGAGCCGTCTGTAATTCGAGTGTAGCTGTTTCCAGCCTTCCAATCCGTTCCTCGGCAAGTTCACGTGCTGACCGTTCCTTGAGGAGGCTATCTTCGAGCTCCCTAACCCGTAGTGATTTTGCTTCGAGGTCCCTTTTCGTATCCGCGAGCACAGTCACAAGGGAAAGAATCGGCTGTGGAGGTTTGCTTGGAAATTTATGTTGGGCGAGGTTTTCGATTTGTTCGAGAGGCATCGGAAGTTCGGAATCATCAACGGGGCCATCTTTCGACAAATCAGCTTCCGGAGCATCCTTGGCCGGTTCGCCGTTAACTAATGGTTTGGTTGCTTCCTTCTGCTCTTCCTCTTGTGCCTTCTGAGCTTGTTGTGCGAGAACCATGTCGAAGAAGTCGTGCGCTCGCTTGAGTTCGGCTTGTTGCATACGGGCTTGCTGCATTTCGTACTGTACGTACCATAATAAAAAAATTTGTTAGTGGTCAACTGTCTTCATAGTTATCATTATTTTTTATAATAATGATGAGGATTATGGTTATATAATAAAGATGAGAAAAAAAGGATAGTATACGAACGTTAAGGCGCTTAGCGATAGCTTCGATCGTGATGGGCATCCCTGCCATCAATTGGTTTCCTTGACGTTGTAGCCCGACGAGGCCATTGGGCAAGAAGGCCATCGGACCACCTCTCGATGTTTGCGAATTACTCCTTCCACGGCCTCCAGTAACTCCCGAAACAGTTTGGACATGGTTCAACGGGGGTGCCATCAGTCCGCCTCCGACGCTCGGGTCAATGTCTCCAAAATTAAGGTCGAAATTGGCACCGTTTCCTGTCGTTTGGACCTGATGGAACCCAGCATGTTGAACTCTTGCGGCCACCTTATGATGCACTATGGTCTTGTTGTCTTCACCGACAATATCGATACCGAGCTCCAAGATGTCTTCAGCGCGTATTTCATGAGGTTCGCTGTCCCTGTTTTCGGGAGATAGTCGAGAGCCGTTGACGAAGGTTCCGTTTGATGATTTGACGTCACGGATGAATACCCTACCGGTTCCTTTCTCGGCCCATACTTCGGCGTGTTGACGGGAGAGAACTTTGGAGTCGAAGAAGCCGTTGGATTGGGTGGGTATTGTTTTGGCGTTGGTCTGACGGCCGATACGAAGGACGTCGGGGTAGAAGGGTAGAGGGATGACTTTTCGTTCGAAGGTGCCGTTGAGAGGTAGTAGCATGAGGAAAGAACCTAGGATTGACGTCATAGCGGTTAGCTGTCTGCTAAAAATCGGCTGCGCACATGCATAAAAAAAATAATACATGCAAAGATTTAAAAAAAAAAGGAAAAAGAAAAAGAAACATACCGGTATTGCTGTTACCAGAAATCGCAGCATTCAAAGCATTGGAAGCATTGCCGCTATTCTTCATAGCACTTTCACGATTGTTGACACCATTCCTGGTGGTTTTCCTCTTGCCACCGGCGGCAGCAGCAGCAGCAGCAGCACCCCAAGCGACACCTCCGTTGACGGTATTGTTGGCAGAATTTATAGGAGTGTTCGGTTCGGAGTTGTTGGGCGACGGGTTAGAAGAAGCCGGGGTGGAAGTGGCATTCGAGCCGGGCATGGTGCCGGTCGATGAGTTGGAGGAGATGGAGGAAGAATTGGAAGCGCTGGAGGACGGTCGGGGAGGTAACTGGTTGAGAGCCTGCTTTGCAGCAGCGATGTGATTGGTATTGTTGATGATACCGTTGGCGGTAGCGGTAGCAGTGGATGATGCTGAAGACGATGTTGATGAAGATGTGGTAGATGAGGAGAGCGAAGAGGCGGGGATGGGGTTCTGGGACTTGGAGCGAGGGGGCATCAACAGACGGGAGACCTCGTCGGGCGTCATCTGAGCGTGCATTGAAGCGGTGCCGTTAGTCCATGACCGAGGAACAGGCTGATGGAACGACGGCGGCGAGGCAGCGACAGCAGTCATTATTTTTCGGATGCTCGATTCCCAAGATTAATAAACAACCAGTCCCGAAGAATGGGGGGAATTTCGGGTATTTTGTAAAAAAAAAAAAAAAAAAAATCGAATTCGAAGGAGGATTTTGGATGAGGTTCGTTAAGTAATCGCTATCCCTTTTTTGTACCTGCAAACGGTCCTGCTGTGTATCTCCCGGAGATGGAAGAGAGTCCAAAAAAAAAAACACCACGACCCAGCTGTTTGATCCGGCGAAGAGATCCCCAACAGGAGGAAGTCCTTTCCTGTGGCTGGTTCACAAACGGTCGGCAGCTATACAGAAGAAGCACGATGATGTCGGGGGTGATGGTGGGAAAGTAAACAAGGTCGATGTGGTCCAGAAATACCCGACCAGGTTTAGTCCGCCAAAACGTCTTAGTTGTCTCTTTCGCCTACTCGATCCCTTTACAATTTTTTATTTTCTAGTTTTATTTGTAAATACCAGTGTATTGCGATGCTAGCAGGAGTGGAGCAGCCGAAAGAAGGATAGGAAAGGGTCGTTATCGCAGGCGGGGCAGGCGAGAGAGAGTCGAGGGGTCGTTACATAAAACTGGGGTCGTGAGAGGACACAGGCCGCTGGCTGGGTCGGGGAGATGTGAATGTGAAGAAGCAGAAGAGGCAGATTGAGATGTTCTGTTTCTGTTCTGGTCAGGTCAACACACAGCTCGCAGCCGGGCTGAGGCACGGGTCCGGCGCCAAAGGGATAAATAACTGTTGAACAGAAGAACAATCAGAAGAAGAAGAAGAAGGGAGAACTCGGGTCCTAGTGTTTTAGTTCAAGAAAATAAAATAAATAAAATAGAATAAAATAAAATAAAATAAAAATAAAAAAAGGGCGTGTCGGAGAGGGAGGCAAAAAGAAAGCCACGGCGGGTGTCTGCACCGACCGTTACCTCCAAGCTGAACAGCCAGTCAGCAATTAATCGATGCTCTTCCTCTGTCCAGTCTTTACTGCAACCAGTCTATAGAACAGCAGGCACTATATTTTCTTTTTGAACAAGAAGCACTTAGTATCCTCTTCTCTTTAAAATTTTCCTTCTTTAGTCTTTTCCGTCGATGAAGGTCAACAAAAACGTCAAAATTTGCCCCTCGCATGAACCAGTAAAAAAACCTTAACCCGGAGGACACAATACGAGAGAACAACCTTGGAAGGGGCGATATGCTCGGTGATGTAGACCTGCGCCTGTTCCACCAAGACAAAACCTGCACGCTAGAAAATAAAATAAATACAATTTTTTTGTTTAAAAAAAAAAAAGTGAAAATGGGAAAAAGGTAATAAAATCCAAAAATAGGCGTGTAGAAAAAAAAAAAAAAATGAAAACAACCCCACGACCACCAGCCAAAGCTAACATCGATCAGGCACAGCTTTTCCCATTCCCCCTTCCCCTTCTCTTCTGACTGCTAAACCAACATGGGTTCTCTGCTAATGACTACAGTGTCTACAAATTATCAAACTAACACCAGAGAAAATTTTAAACGACTTCCTCCTGCACCGAACGATGTATGGAAGCATACTCCTCCACCGCTGATTGGGGAACCTCCCACCTGCCACCTCTCGTAGCTGACAGTTCCCAGTGGAGACCTTCTTCCTCCCCTTACCCCCCCAAAAAAAATAAATAAAAAAAACTACCCATGCTTGACTTCCGTATGATACCCTTCCAGCTTATTCGTCAACATGCACACTGCACGCACACACCACAATCTATTTATCTACTTACCCATCTGCACTATTCTACCGACCAACCGACCGAAAGGTCTCCATTCAATCCAGTCGCATGAGCGCCTGCATATCCCAAAAGATCCAAAAAAGAAGCTAAACCAGGGTCAGCTTCCGTCCGTTCGCTCCTGTAGCACCTAACAAACCTAGCTCCGTTGTCACCAGTACCTCACCTTTCCACCCCCGTCCTCTCCACAAACGAGGTATCCAGTACCCACACAAACATACCTACACCATTCCCTTTTTTCCCCTTCTTTTTCCCAACCCGCTAGTACACATCCCGTCAGTCCCCGAAAAGCACAATGCGGAGGGAAGAAAGATCGAGCTCGATGAACCGTCGATGGGGGATGGATTATTTAGCGTCCCTTTTCCATTCCGTCTATACATACGAAAACATGGATGATGATGGAAATTACAGGCCACACACCCCATCTTTTTACCCCGTATTTTCTCGGTTGAGCTCTCCTTGATAGGTTCGCTCACCCTTCCCTCATCGATGCAATTTATTGTTTATGCATATACATACATACCCAGGCAATCCTTTCGAATCTGTTCAATAACTATGTATGCTTATCATCTATTCGAAACTCTTGACAATCTATCAAGCTACCCCAGAATCAAACATAATAAAAAGGGATATATACCTAGATGATATGATAGCGGGGGGTAACAACTGACAGGTTGGAATTTAACCCACCAAAAGGGGCTAACCCAACTAACCGGAGGGTGCAGAAAGATCACCCTCAGCTGCCAGACATAGTAGTTTTAAACATCCACGAAATTGAGGGGTCTCAAACCAAGCAACTACCTAGGTAGTTAACATGTGAAAATAGATTAATAAAAGAAACAGCACCTAAAAACGCGCCACCGTTGACATGATTATGACCCAAAATATTCGTGACGAAAAAAAATTCGAAATAGGTAGACACCGGACCATCGGCCTTATAATAATAATAAAAAAAAACTAAAAATCCTCCATGGTCACTCCCCTTCCAACACCTGCACCCAACCGGCGGAAAGATCGAATGATCTAATCCGATCAGATCTTCCTCCGCGCGCACGAAGGGAACAAGGGAACACAAATGGTCATCAAGCCAGCACCCTCCCGTCGCGCAGAGAAAAAAAAAAAAAATGTATAAATATAAACATAAACATACACTCTAAAAAAGAAGGAAGGACATGAAACAAGCCCACCCGGCGAGGAATAATCTATAGTTGTTTCAAGCGGTAAAGGGACAAGGAAGCTTGCATAATACGCACATCAAAAGTGAGAGCTTTCGTGTTACCGGATTTAAGTGCTTTTAAGCTTTTTTCCTCGCATGTTGGATTTTTGAGAGGACAACACGTTGATGTAAAAATGCGTCGCATGTGCGTGGAGGTTACAGGAATGGAAGTGAGTAGCCTCGAATCCGGGAAGTGAGGTTGGTGCACGTCCATTCCTACTAGCATATACAGACTGAAGATATATCGCCGCTGGGCTTGAAGGCGGAACGTTTAAATTTACTCAAAATCTTCAGGTGACCTAGTGCAATGGTTGATTTAATGAACAGTGTATCGGTGGGATAGTGTACGATGTTAAAAGTGATTCATTGAGGAGCCCGGGGGTTGCTAGTTACTATGGCTACAGATCCCCAGGCTGCAACTGACTAACCAACTGCCTAGGTACCTAGGTAACTACCTAGCTAACAGTATCAGGTATTACAAACAGGGCAATTATAGAAGTGCCCACATCTGCATAACCTCTCGACCATAAAATAACGAAACTATAAAGCCCAAAGCTATAATGGATACGATGGGATGATGTGAATTAGGTGATTCATGAAAGAGGGACTGGGCTAACGTGGACTATATACAGGGTCTTGGCACAACATCATGGTAAGCATGATACGGTAGTTATTACAAAAGCTATTCCAACTAGGCAATAATCCAGGCTATTGCCCCCGAGTCTGCCCACCCGGACATGATGTGTCCGGAGAGTATTGGGGAAACGAAAGCATCCTATACATATTTCAGCGCGTCAGAAACAGTGGCTGTTCAATAAAGAATACATATGGCATCGCATACCTTAACGCAGCTAGAGAGCCAGGGGTTTTGGACCAGCGGTGGGGGTTGGGTACCCCAATCCGCTCTAGTGAAAAGACTCTGCTGGTGCTATCTGATCGTTCTCGATGTTATACCCTGAAGCGCACGAGACAAGAATATTCAATTAGTACCCAGGTGATATGTCAACGGAGAGTGAACAGTTTCGGATAGGCGCCGGATGCTGTGGGTACCTTACCTGAAGAAACCTACAATTCTGTGATACCCGACTTGTGTTGGATGTTCCAGCATCGAGGGTCGCCTCTAGGGCGTAGGAATCCGCTGCCTATTTAAGAAATAAGACTTCGCCTTCCAAACAGGAGTCAGTTTTGCCAGAAGGCCATGACTTACTCAGGAAGAGATGTTTCAAGAAGCAGGACTGTTGATAGGCATCCAGATCGGAAGAGGCAGTTTTGGTGCCCATGAATGGCGTCGGCTTTATAGGATCGGGAAAGTTTAATATCAAAGACCAGGTGCTCGCCTAGCCTCCCGCCGTACTAAGCAACGGCCTGGGACCATGCGTAGGTTGGCATGATGACTGCCGATTTTAACTTCCTTTGAGATCCTTACTGCCGGCTGGTGGTCCGTCTAGACTATGGTCACCGGAGCGTTTTCGATCCAGTGTCGGATCTTTTTTACTACCCAGATGATGCGCGTTACTTCGAGATCCGTTAGCCAATATAGTACTCCCGGGACGAGTGCATGACTTCAAGAAGCAGTTTGGTCGTTATTATTGCAGGTTGAATGGTTTGTTAAATGGAACAGGTGTAGAGTTAATACAGCGTCTTTGTTTTACGGCCCAAGCCGATTATTGGCTAATTTATAACACCTTCTTGTCGGAGCAGCAATAGCCAGACGTAGTCCTGAGACCAATCAACCCAAATCCAATCCAAAAAATACCACCAGCAAGACCCACGAGACTACAGTCTCCCACATCAACAGCACCCACCACCACGTTGCATATTTTGCGTTGCCCCACGTTCGCTCATAAATTTTAACCCCGATCCCATCCACACCAACCAACCATCGGGCATCACCAAAAAACCCACCCCATCGGAGCTAAAATTCCCAAAGAACCCGCCGCCATTCCGCCCAAAGCTTCCAACGTCTTTTCCCTCAAAAAACCTCCCAAGAAAAACAATCCTCGATCGATCAAAAACCATGCCGGTTCCTGTTAATATGCCAACTGGTGGCGGGGCAGGTCAACATGGCCCCTCTACTTTTGACAAAAGTACGTTTTTTTTCTTTCCATTTTTTGTATATAAATACTAAGTAGTTTCATTCAAAAAACATGGATGGATGGATGGATATCGGATTCAATGGCATAGACTAACATATCATCCCCTACTTTCTAGTGAAACTCGGTCTAATGATGGGAACCTGTACGTCCTCCTCCCTCCATTGATATAACACCCCCATAACAAACCCGGACTCCACCCGACTAACGACCACTCAGCCGTCGGCCTCATCATCGGCTTCATCTTCGGTGGCTACAACATCTTCCGTTACGGCGCAGGTCCAAACGGTGTCTTCAGGTCTCTGGGACAATACATGGCCGGTTCCGCCGCCACCTTCGGGTACGAAAAAAAAAAACAACCAAAAAGCCCATCAAATTTTCTTCCTACAAAATATAAGTACCTAACCTATGATAAATAGTTTCTTCATGTCAATCGGTACCGCGATCCGTACACAACCATACGACGAACGAAGCACCTACGCTTTCTCGCAGGCTCTGAGAAGACAGCAGAAATATGGCTTCGGTCCCAGGCCGATGGTTGTCCCCGTCGAGAAGGTCGAGAGACGTAACTGGGATTAAGCGAAATATATGATACTCGATAAAAAGAGGGATATGTCGGATAGATGGGGTGGGACGGGGAAGACGTGCGCACTATAGGGCGTGTGTTTGAAATGTGTAAAAAAAAACTTTCGTCCGGATTTTACTGGGTTTCCAGGGCCATTGTACAGTTCGCTGGTCATTTTGGGAGCTTCGGCATTCTCTACCTTGACGTCTTTGGGCGGTTGTAAGATGAGGCGATGGGAAGGAGAGGGTGTAGAAAAGAAGAGAGAAGGGTGGGAGACAACAAAAAGAGGCAAGGATACTGCACAATTGTATTCATCTAATATTGTACATAATACCATTACTTTATTTTTTGTTTATATCTGGAGCCAGCGAGGAAGCGCATATGGAAGAAGGAAGGGTGCTAACGAAATAAACCGTTACCGGCTTTCATAATCGCATCATGCTGTCTTTTTTGTTAAATTCATTCCTGGCTTAATGTATATATCAAACCGCTCCATAAAGACGTTATTCTTTGATTCCCAGCCACACCTACCTCTTCGACTTGGTCTTGGCTTGTATGCCTGCCATCATCTCCTCCTATACAATGTATTAGCATAAAAAAATCAAAATCAAATGGGATCATATAAAATACCACTCACCCTTGTAATCAAATGATCGATCCTCTCCAACAGCCCCAGAAGCCCCTTCATGTTCCCACTCCACTCGTTCAAAATATCATTACTATCCCTCGGCTCCTTAAAGCTAACAACCCTCGCCGGCCTGTCGATCCTGGCATAGACCGTCTTCTGGGTCACAAGCTTGCTCAAATAATTCTCGCTCTCATCCTCTCCCAAATCCAACAACTCCTGCAGCCTCTCCATCGAAATGCGGGTATAATATTTAGCAATAACACGAACGTTATGCTCAATCACGCGTTTCCTCAAGTCCTCCCATCTGGTAACCGACTTGGGGTCCTTGCCGCCTTCGGCGGAGAAGATGTCGCCGTCGAGAAGTTCCCCGGAGTAGGTCTCCTCGATCCACTTCCACCTCATCAACTCGGATTTTGTGAAAAGGAGTAGAAGGTCGTTCTGCATGGGGACGCTTTGGAGCTTTGGAAGCTGTGAGATGCGGTGTAATAGATCGGACTGCTCGTTATCGTAAGGTGCGAGTAAGACGTAGTACACAAGACGCTTGAGCACTGCCTTCCACTTCTCAGGATCCTCCTTAACTTCTTCGGTGTCATAGACCTCCCAGTAATGCTTGCAAGCATCCAAATACTTGTCGTCATTCTTGGCGAGGTTGATCTGTTGTTCGTAGTATCGTAGCTTCAAATCGGCTACAGTCTTGTCCTTTAAGAATCTAGTAGATATCTTGCGGGAGAGAATAGCAGCCTGCATCCAATCGCCCTTCTCGATACACAGACCGACTTGCTCCAAGATAAATTCGGTCTTTTCCCGACGTTCCATAGAACCGAAAGTTTCAACCTGAAGTTCGCAGAGAATCTCAGTCGCCGCCGTGAGGTCGCCCTGTGACTTTTTGATAGCAGATAGAATGCGCGTTACTCTAGCGCGTTCGACTTCGACGAAGATCTAGCAAATAACCAATTTAGCAACAGTCCCCAAACTATCCCTTATCATCAAACCCAAGAAGACACATACCTTCCCCTCAGTAACAGTCCTCAAAGCCTCGATAACAGCCAACTTAGTATCAACATCCGGGGTATCATCCAAAAATCCCATAACAACCTGCACCATCTTCGTAACAGCCTGTTTCAGCTGACTGTGCTTCTTCGCCAGCAGCTGTACATTCTCATTCATAAGCTTCCATTCTCCCGCGTCTTTGCATAGCGTGACGATGAGAACTAGGAGCCGTGATGTGGATTTTAGATCTGATGATTGACGGGTCTGTTTTTCGAGAGCGAGGAGCTTTTCGATGGCTGCTTGGAGGTCAGACTATTGTTTTGAAGCATTAGCAACTGGTTTTTGTAATATCAGCAATGATGACTATAGGGTGGTACCCACTTTCGCAAGCTGCTCTATCTCCGGTAGCTGTTGGTCCAGAGTCTCCGTCCAGTCCTTCTCAGGCTTCAAGTTGCCTTCCGACGACATCGTGTGATAAGGGTTTTTCGGAGGGGAGGGGGTAGAAGTGGTATCGTCGAAGTTAGAATCCTTTCCGTGATGGTACAGTCCCAAGCTGTGAGGATATCAAGAGTTCGGGTTGAAATGCGATAAGTTCGGTTGGTAGGTTTGGGAAGGATGAGGTGGAGGACGCGGAGGGTAGCTTTGGGAAGTGGATGGCGTAGGTAATGCACTAGCCTCAATTTGGAGCTTCGTCAGCCACAGCCACGGGTTCGGACAACACCAACGTTGGGTCACCAAAACTACGTTCACTTGTAGCTTTGGTGTCGACGTATGCTCTCCCCCTCCATTGGATTGCATGGTAGAGCATAACGCGGCTAGATGACTACATCGTGCTTCAACATCCAGTTTCTCATATCTTGAATCCAGAACTCATATAAATCCCGAACTAACTGCATCCCAAATCCCCCTCAAAAATGGCGACTCAACAAGCCCTAGACGACCTCCAAGACAAACTCGATAATTTAATCATTAGTTACCTCGACCTATTCGACGAGTATCAATCTTCAAGGACAGAGATCTCTCGTAATTTCTCAGAGGTAGCAACTCCATACAATTTGGCGTATTATTTGATTTTTTTTTTTTTTTTTTTTTTTTTTTTTTTATTTTTTTGTAGCATAATTTTCTAACAATAAAGTCTGACATTACAGGGTTTCCTTAATCTCGCGCAGGCGAATTTTAATGCGCCGAATAGAGTACGGTATGGACAGGATATGTATGATAATCGAATGCAGGCGTTACGAGGAGTGTAAGTTCAACGACCCCTCCAATATCTCCCCATCAGTTTATTAATACCCACGCCGTTTTATAGCCATATAGCCGTAGACGAAACTGATGTCACGGCGTATACCTTAAAGGACCTAACTTCACCTCCCAAAGCCACAACCCCAGAGAAAGCCGACCTAAAGCCTCCCCCCAGCACGGACGACGCAAACCCAGACCCCACCAAAGAAAAGACCTCTGAAATCACCACAGACCAAGGGGATTCCGACAAACCGGACACCAATTCCGATGACGCAGAAGTCGCTTTAAAATTAGCCAATTCCAAAACCGATCCACTCCGTTGGTTTGGAATCCTTAGGCCCATGACATTGGGAACGGCGCAGAAGAATTTCGTGCATAGCTTACCGCCTATTATGAAACTTGTTTCGACGTTGAGTGATATTGAATACCACGAAAAGGTTATACGAGATCTGAGACAGAAGGTTAGGGGTATGCGGAAAGAATTGGGGATTAAGATTGATGATGGATCGGATGGGGAGCCTGCGGCGATGCCTGAGTTAGATAAGTTAACGATCGGTGGTGAGAAATCAACAGATGAAACTGCTGTCGATAATTCTCTAGAAGACGAGAAACAACGAGAAGAAGAGGTTGAAAAGGCTCTAAGGGATGAATAGGTAGTTTGTTTACTAGGGCATGGGAGCGCTTTATATGATGTCGCTAAGGGCGACTACCATGGTTTTGGATTATGGCTATGTATATTATAAAGATATATTATTAAGAAATGGACGAGATTATAGTGTATATAAAAAAAGTAATATATGCATATTTGCAGCTATTCCACCGCCTTGCGTAGTCTTAGATATCTTGCGCTACGCCTATCTATCACACACAGAACAATATGGCTCAAAAGACAAATATATATAATACCGATCCTCCAATATATAGTACCAGAAAAAAAAAAAAAGAAGATAAAGATAAAGGAAAAAAGAGATGGTAGACTGCGATAGTGTACAGTGGTATCCAAAAAAAGAAATTCCCCCAAGAAAAAACAGGGCGAAGAAATGCTGAGAAATGATTGATCGCTATTAAAATGTCGCTGTAAGTTTGCTGATGAAATTGGGCTCTAAAGGAATGTAAGAAGTGAAAATGCGGGAGACGGAAAAAAGCCAATGTGATAAACGCCGGTTCTGGTGGCTATGATGATGTTTTGAAGGACGTGCTTTTGAATAAGGATAGGAGATTCGCCACACAGAGTTTTGTAGATGTTGAAGTTTTGGAGGTATATATGAGAGAGTGTGAGTGTTGTTTAGACGAGTCCGCCTGGAATTTTATGTCTGCGGACTAGATGACCATGATTCATAGTTTCCGCTCGTTTGTTCTTATGTTTCGTAACTAGACCACCAACGACCTTCTCGCCGCTGCCGGTTGAGATACGCAATTTTGTCAAGTCGATTTCGATTGTGCCATCGATTTTAACAGTACCATAGTCATTGCCATCCGCGAAGATCGTTCCAAGGTTTTCTCGCGCATCAACGGCCTGTCGCATTCCCGCTGTGCTCGCAAGGTAAAGTACTGCCACTCTTGCGAAGTCCACAACGGTCTCATCGAGAGCGATCCCTGTGGATACCGTGTTGACTTGCGAATCGGAAGCAGTGCCTGGAGGGCTAGTCCTGCCGTTCAACATGACAAGAGCGTTTTGCAAAGCGCAGGTCGTGTTTTGTGATGAGAAGGTATTTGCAAGGGTAGCAGAATTGATGGGGACCTTAAATTTAGAATCTGAAACTCCGAGGAGCCTTGGGATGGCAAGTCCGACTGATACGTTCCTGCTGATAGGACCGCTGCCAGTTGTCTCTTGGATAAGCATTGTCGTGCAAGCTGGGTCATTGGATTGTCCACAGTTGGCGCCGAAGAACTCATTAGTGCAGACGCACGTGCACTTGCCGTCTTCCACGCTCACTAACCCACCGTTCAGACACGGGTTTGTCTTTGCGCAGGTATCAAGGCTACTTGAGGAGGCCTTTGATTTGTCCTTGTTTAATGCTACGAGCTGAACCGGAAGGATGACTGCGGCTGTTGCAACAACTATTGCGAGAAGGACCAGTAATATGAAGGCCCACAGCGGGAGACCGCAGATCTTACGCTTCCGTCGGATTTCGGACGTTTCCTCGCTCTGCAAGTAGGCAAAGTCACCAGGGAGAGGCCAAGCCGTGCCTCGGCTTGATACGTGCCGGGAAGATGCTAATGGCGGTGGGAAGGATGCGAGGATATCTGAAAGAGATTCTTGGTATCGACCATGTCCATGGCCGTGGCCATGCACATTTGAAGTATCTGTGCTCATCATGCTAGGTGCTCGACTGCCTTCCCATCTGCTGTCCGGACGTGCTCCAGTCTCGAGAACTGCTGCGAGTTTGGTAGCTCGTCTTATCAACTCAGGCAAGCTGGTCAGACTGCCTCTCGCTTCCGCCTCCCTAACAGCGTCGATATTAAGTCTTGGCGGTCGAGGTCGGTTGAGGGTTGGCTGCGGGATAGACAGGTTTGCGCCTAGAGGACCAGTACCTACGGAAGGGCTCTGACTTCCTTTGCGGGAATGCATCGTTGCATAGTTATCTTCAGGCGAGTTTTTCCCGCTTGGAATACGCAGAGGCTTGGGAGCCATATCTGAAGAATTGCTCCTGGTACTTATTGCCGATAACCTCTGCCAAAACCCAAATTTTGGAGGCGGCTGTAGGTCGTCAGAAACCTCCATCTGGGTACTAATCGGTTGAGAGGCCATCATCACTTTCTCCGACTTCCCTGTCATCTTTTGTTCAAGCTTCAACGAAGCTATGCTACCACCTCGCTTGCCGTGGCTATGAGAATTGTTGGTCAAGTCACTCTTCGAGGACTTTGACCTCAAGTCGGATTTTTCCGAGGCCTTTTCCGAGGACTTTTCCGAAGATCTCTCCGAGGACCTATCTGAAGATCGTTCTGTGGACCTGGCTCGAACGTTCGTTAATTTTGGCTTCTGTTTTCGACCCATACTTGCTTGTCGGACCAGAGTTGCGCCCTCGTCGAAATCTTCATAGTCATTGCTCCGGCTCTTATTGCTCCCTTTTGATATCGAAGATGCATCGCTCATTAACTCTTCATTCGAGGCAGGTATCCAAAGCCCTCCGACGGGAGAACCCCAGCTTGAGGGTATGACATGAGAGGAAGCATAAGAGTTGTGAGCGTTACGACTATAGTCAGACGCTTCCTCAGGAATCGTAGAGACGTATGATACTTGTGAATAATGCGAAGAGACTGCATGGCCACGCTTTCCCGCAACGGCAGAGTTGGTGCTGGATGCCGAAGTTCTCGAGCCTCTAGCGACATTATGGAAAGGAGCTAAGTTTTGTGGTTGAAGAGGAGGAAATTGAGATCCATTGGGTGTATTTTGATTAGTGGTACTCGGCGAAGGCGCTTCAAAGCCGATCATAATAGATCGAGCCCTCATCTCGTCGAATTCAGCGTCCTCATCCGCTTCTAGTGGAGGGCTATATCGACCAAAACCAGGGCTGCTAACGTTCTGACTCAAGGTTCGGCTAGATCTAGAGTTGTTTTGGACTTGTTGGTATTGTTGCTGTTGCTGTCGATAATACTCTGTGCTTGCTGAAGGGTTTACCGGAAATCGAGGCTTTGATGCGGACTGCGGGGAGCCAGACTGTAATTGAGGCTGTGGCTGTGGCCCAAGTATGAGGGACCTTCGAGCACCCGAACGTCCAGTACGTCCCGATGATCGACCACCCGCCGATTGATCTCGAGAATCCCGTTTTCTTGAAACGTCAGGAGTCGCCCCACTTTTCGTATATACTGGAAACTCGGGCAAACCGCCATACTCTTGGGATGGTAGAGGTACGGCGTACGAGTCATCTTCAATGTAGCTCCCCTTGCGCATATGTCTAGGGTCGATACCCCCATTGACCACCCTTAGCGCTCGAGGCGAGTGGTCTTCATATATAGGGTCCTCGTCTAGAGGATCAAGTGTATTTTTGGATTGGTCGTAAGACCGTCTTGCGAAATTCTGCATTTTGAAGGATATTGACCGGGGTGTATCCTAGGGAAACCAAAGCGAAAAACGGGAAAACCAGGATGCTGAGTGTCACGAAGTCGACGGGATCGTGCAGCCGCTGTTGGAAAACGTGGACGTCAACTCAATATCGATATCATTGTATATAAATCTAGAAGTGATGACATTTAGCTGAAATTCCTCGACGTTTTTCGTGTTCATTACAAGACAAAAGATCGCATAGCACTGTCGTCTTCGTCAGGAACCAACGATAGAAGCAGAGATACCATGGTACCTGTCGGCAAGGGCCACAATATAGGAATCTGACGGGTTTGAAACAACAGGGGAAGTGTTTTGTGTTGTATCACGACCAGCGGTGGTAAACTTGATACAATTGACGATTTGAAGCAGGAACCAATGCCAGAAAACCGTAGAAGATTGATGAAATGCGATGTACTCGGGCACTTGGGGGACGCGCTCACCATAGATGCATGAGACAGTTTCGTGGTCCCACTCTGACGCTTTGAACTTCAAAATTTCGCGACTAAATCTCCAACCCTCTCAATTCTCAAAAACTGCTGCAGGGACCCAAGGCTAGTTCCGAGAAATAGTCAAAATACAAGTTGCACTCGAATTTGAACTTCAGGGCTCTGTGCCTTAAAATTTTTTTTGGTCCGAACTAGCCAGCCAAGACAAGTGATGTGATTGACAATGTTGGTGCCGAAGTCGTGATATCTGCACACTTTGGTGATGTCTTCCCTTTTGTTGTTCGAACTATTCTAATTCGAAATCCGGTCTGCTTCCAAGAAAATAGCCGTCTGCGCGCAATACCTTCTTGATGTCGTAGTAAAGATCGATTTCGTTCAGAATGTAGCCGGTACCCTTCGAAAGAATCCTCCTCACAAGATAAAAAACCAATCCGTCCGTGCAGTAGGTAATTAGGTAGTAATTAGATCCAGAGGCGCTGTTCCACAGCTCCTTTCCTTTTAGTTGATGGATAATGCCGTCGTACACAGTACGGATATGTATAAAATAAGAGAGTGTCGGGTTAACGTTTAAAGAAAATGTAGAGAACACTAAAGAAAAAGAATGGATTCTATCCAACCTCAAAGGATAGGAAATACTTAGTGATACAAGGAAAACAGGCTGAAGAACGGCCGGTGTAGTTTTGTATGAGGCGGCCAGTCCCATTGGCAAAGCCCCGATGGACATCACACCAGAATTGTTACCGCCTTTCTCTCCTTATCTGTACCCCATGCGGCTGGCGACACTTGACTAATCCCGATTCACAAAAGCGTCGGCTGCTGCCAGGTTCATCTTCAATTTTTTGGCTATAGCACTGGCCTTAAGTTTTTTCGGTTCCACACTACACAGACTTCTGAGGTAATATGGTAAAGGGGGGGCCGCCCTTGATTTTCGACACAACAGGAGTTTCGAACCCTTCCTTTGAGCAGGAGCCCCTGGCTCACAAGCGTGAACCACCCATCGCCACTATGGAAATCTTGCCGATGAAGATAGGCTAAAGACACCAAGAGGCATCGAACCAGGCAGGTCCCATAGACGTCTTTGTATTCCGTAGAACTTTTGCAGAAGGCTTCCCCGCCGAAAGCAGGAATGGCACCTCTCAACTGCACTCCTCGCCTGTCAACCTGCACGTTTTTCTAAGACGTTTCCAGATGCTTGTCTGCAGATTGATTTTAGCATTCACGTGTGACGCTAATGAGGTCGCGGCCTTCATTTCGAAGGTTCCTTTCTCCACACCTCGCCCGCATCTTGCACCCTTTTGAGGGCCACCATTCCAAAACTGGCGGCGCCCGTTGTACCGTTTGATCATGACAGATGAAATGAAGATTGCCCATACGACCTGGCCCCGCAGTTCCAGCAGTGCCGGATCTGAGGCACAAATCGCCCCAAAAGCCCCCATCTGCCTCGACTCTTGAGGCACCGTTGAAATCATTTCGACATCAAGTTTTTGAGGCCCGCCAGAGCTGCAGAGCCATCAGCCGCAAGCATTTTCGATATATTTGAGATCTGTGTTTCTTCAGAGAAGCTTTTCCGCCATAGATTCCCTGAGCTCCTATTCGAGATCCAGGCCGCCAGCGAACCGACAACCGAAATTAGGAGGCGCTTGGCAGGGTCAAGAGACCTGCAGCTAGACCAGGAGTGGAGTCATGATTGGGCCAAAAACCACAAACAACCCTTGCATGAACAAAAGGGATGCTAACGAGGGTCCAACGACGATCATAGAATGTTCGAAATATACCCCTCACATTGGTGATTCGTTTTAGTTCGATATTGGAGATAATTGACGATAAAATGATAAGGTCAGCTGTGAAGACCACTTTGCAAATTGAACTCATCAAGATGGTAGAATGAGATTCTCTCGGCGCCTGAAACTTTCGTGTTTGGTTCTCAAGCAGCCTCCCACAGTCATGATCGAGATGATGGTGTCACAAAGGCAAACACCCTAAAATAGATTGCAAACACGCGGTTATTTTGTGTTGCAGCACTATAATACAACGGCTTGACATCATACGGCTAATATCAAAACTGTGTTGGATCAGTCCAGATATCGATATATCTCAAGGGAGCAAAAGTCTATAGCATCGAGTGTAAAAGGGTTATGGGAAGATACTCGAGCTGGTGTTTAGATCTATGGATTCTGGGAGCTGAGGTTTCGTTTATGAGGGCATAAATCCAACTGCGGCATGCTAGCATATGTGCATTGCGTATCAGAGTCTACCACACGGAACTAACCTTGATCTCAATTTTGTAATTAAATATCTAGTGCTATACCACAGTAGTCCCGCCACTCGCCGGACAAAGAAATCGAATTGCAATATCTACAGTATCGAAGTACATAGGGAAAGATATCACTTGGCACTTCCCGTCAATTTGTCAGCCGCTTATATAGTGTATCCAGTAATTACCCTATAGCAATTTGCAAACAGTGCAGCTGATGGAGTGGATTCGCAAAGTGCGAATAAGTCAAGACATGGAATACTTCTTGGCGCACTGGTTTCGAGCTCTATCTTCCGTATACTGTGCCCTCGCAGCGGCTTACAAATACTTAACACTACATTTATATACGCTGAGTCCTCAAGCCAAGCTCCTGGGCTTCCAAGGCCAAGTTTTAAGCGTCTATAGAATCTAGAGCTTCGCTCAAATTACTACTTCTGTCTAAGCAGGCGCCGAGAACTTTATCTCACGAACCAGCCGTGGGTGCTCGTTTGAGAGGTCGTGTTCGACTCCCAAAGCTCGGCAGCATGAATTATTTGCTTTGAATACCCTCAAATATTTAGGCCACGACTGCATAAATCAATTATAATTGAGGCCAGGTCGATTCATTCCCATTCATACTTCTTACTATTTATTACCATCATGCCTCCTCACTTGTTTTACAATTCATCACCTCAGCACTTGTCAATCCTTCCACTACCTTGTAGCAATAATGACACTCTCCGATTTCGCGCTCCGTCATAGCCCTGAAAACAATGACCCAGCCCCGGTCTCTGTCTTAGCTCCATACTCTAACATTATACTCACATTGAGCCTCTGCACACTCTTTATCGTCAAACATGCCATCCTCGAACCACATCTCCCACATATCTATGCCCACGTGTGGGGCCCATCATCCGACGCCACCAAACGCGCGCTTTTAACTCTTCACTTAGCGGCGCTAATCAGGATTATCATAGTAGTAGTGGGGCTTTACCCATTCCTTTCCCTCGTATTCGGGTCATCTAGATTATCTGATCCGGTTGGCATATTCGGAGAGAGGTTGAAAATGGGCGATTGCATAGTTATTGTTATGAATCTTTTGCCCAGCTTCTATATTTTCGAAATAATACATCGGTCGAGGCTTTCAATTGTTACTTGGATGCATCACGTGGGGTCCATATTGACGGCACAGGGCACTGTTACACTCGTCAATTATGGACATGTGAATGTTCGGTATCAGTTTCTTCTAATTGCTGTATGGGGTATGTTGCTCTCTCCATAATTTTGACATACTACACCCACGCACAGATCATATATGTTAACAAGGTACTAATATTTAACCAAATTGGATAGGTTGCTTTGACATTATCATGGAGATCGCGCCAATTTTCGCTCTACTACGATTACGATTAGCCCGGGGTAACCACGATCACCTATGCTTTGTGTTTAAAGTCACCGCCCGGTGGCTTTTTATTCTCAATAATATACAAAGCGTCCTTGTTATATATATCATCTGGATGATCTGGGACGAGTGGGCATTGGTTTTCAAAATTGTCTCCCCGCTGCTATACGTAGCCTTTACGGGTGCGCAGTGGCAACAGGCATACTTATATGTTAAATTAATGAGGAAAGAGTTAGATGAGAAATTTAGAAAGATAGCGTTGAAAGAAGTCGAGGGGCATCCCCTGTCGCCCGAGGAAGAAAAGGAAAAGGAAAAGGAAAATGAGAAATAATTTGGGGAATGCATTCCGACAATCGAAACATATGGGCCTGTTCTTCTGAGTTTCGTCTTTAGGCGGAGTTGAAAATCTTATTCATTATTTATATTAATTCAGAGACTAGTCTAACTGCGGCGAGTTCAATTTAGTGGACTTGATACCCTATGAGTTGAACGGAATATATACGTTTTCATGTGTTTTCAGGTTGCACCCTGGACCAGATAAATATATTCGCAGCTGCCACAGCTCAGTAGAGCAGTCCAAGGTTAAATTCTGGATTGAATAGTTCGGTTGAATACAAGCACAAGTTAACGGAACAATGCTAACATGTTGCACATAGATGAGAATTTCTAGATCCTAGCAAGACGACAGGATCTAGGCAGGAGCCCGTATTCCAATCCCTGTTAAATAAACGCAGTTGCGCAATTAATAAATTTAGATAGCGTAGTTGCATCCTGTAACTATAAATCCAGTTAAGCTGAGACTTGTGCCACCTAAACAAAATTAATGGGGTCAATCGCCTTATTTAATAAATTGCGAAAAATATATATCTACATCCTGCAGGCCACAAAACTTAATATATACAACCAAGGCCGCCGCAAAACTAACCAAAGCCAAAATTTCAAACTTCAGCTTGATTAAGAAAACAAATGTACAGGAAACCGGCCATTTCCATCAGTGTTGGAAAGGCCACATATCCAAGCTCCTTTGCGTTCTTGCTAATTTTTTTAACCAGAGCAGGTGCCAGCCTTTGTGGGCTCGCAGCCACCAGCGCATCCATTGTATCCCTGGCATTTAACCTTGGCGTCGGAGCAGACATTCTTGAGGGTGGCGGTATCACCGTAGTTGAAGTTGATACCGGCGAGCTCACCACCATTCTTAGCAGTGACGCCCTCGATGTAGACATTACGCTTGCATTGCTTGGAGCACTGTAAATTTGCAGCTATATTAGCCCTTGTTGATCCAGTCTAGTGTTTGTCTATATCTAGCAAGACTTACATTTCCGCAAGACCTATAGAGCTTGCCATAATTCTCGACGTAGAAGTTGATAATGTTGACGGTACCGCAGCCGTTGTGTTGGACGACCTAGATTTTAAGATTGTTAGAAATTGGACTTGAATTTCAGTTTTGGATAGGGAATTACGGACTTTATCGCTGGCGTGATAAGCACCGCCTCCAATAATCCAGCTGTGTTCTCCAGCTTTGTCATTCTTGACTAATAGTCGCAAATTCATTAGTTAGTTATAAGCCGATGTCATCTAACGACAATATTAGAAAGTACCTGTGATAGCATCTTCACAGACGTCCTCAAACCTATGGTAGGGTGTCAGCTATAGTCCAGGTGGCCTATGCGGCATAGTCTAGATGAGGAATAAGCATACCAGACAAACTCAAGGGTGCAAGGACCGTCGCAGTGGACACCCTCGGCTTGGTTCTTGCCAATGATGGCGTTCCTTAAAGTAGCTCCCTTTTTGAGCAAGAAGACGGCATCGGCGGAACCTAATTCACCCCGCGGCTTTGTTAACGCGAGCGACAACGGACTGGACTAATTGGTATTGTTTCGAGGCCTTACCTCCTTCGGTTTGTCCGTTGCAAGCACCGCTTCCACGATCAAACCTAGCCCAACCGCCGTCATAAACAGTTCCAGCTGGGACTTCAATGACTTTGCTATTGGTCTTAGTCGTTGTAGCCTTTGGAACACCTCCAGTGTAGCCCAAACAGGCAAGGGTGGATGGAAGAATGGCCGCTAGGGCAACGAGTTTCAATGAGCTGATCTGCATTTTGTATGCCGTTGGTTTAAACTTAATATTATTGTTAAAAAATAAAGCGACTAGAAAGATATTTGCTTAGGCTCTGTTTTTGTGGACCCGATACTGAGGATATCATACTTAAAAACGGTCCCCATACTCGCTTTATATATCTTCAACGCTCGGATCTTTGAAGTATCAAAGTCCCGAGCTAAAGCTACGTCTTTTCGTGCTATATACGACATACCTGCCATAACCATCCATAAGGGGCGAGAGGTCCGATGAGTTCCCCACAACTGTAGGCGTTTTGATCCACGGAACGGCCAAACTTTATTATTATTTTCCGCCTACTAGAGTAAAGTTGCGTATAAATACCCGCCAAGACGCTCCTGTTTTGTCCTTGTGGATCCCGATGTCGTTGAAGTATACTCGGTAAGACTAGATAAGATGATCAGGCTGCTGGTCTACCAGGCTAGATCCTAGCTTCGTCTGGAGAATCTTCCTTGGCACCGTCTGATATTTCCCGCGCTTAGGCCATGTGCTGAACAAAGACCTCCTATATGGAACGCTGGGCAGTGAATTCAAATGTTGGAACTTTCCATGTGAAACGACTTGAAGAGAAAGTATAAAATTCTTTCAGGATCTTCACCTACCTAATTACATTGAAAGTTTATGTTGTGGATAGGGTCAATTTGTTGGATTATATTTAGATATGTGTTGTCTACAGGCCAATAGCTAAAGGTATTAGAAGATATCATGACATAGGTTAGACTTGAGTGCTGGTTCTTGGAAAAATGATAAAAAGCGGATATACATTCTGTCCTTAGCCAGGTAAAGGCATTTTGCCTCATACCTCTTGAAATCCTGTAAGATCCTCAACGTCTACGCCCCAGACCAAAAAAGTTCCACCAATGGCCGAATTTAGTCGAGCTCACCGGCTATCCATTTCGGTAGGCTAATTACCTTCCACTGTACTGTGTCATCCGATATAGACAACAACCGACAAGGTCAAAGCATCGACCCCCTCGGATCTCGATAGTAAGCAACGTGCTGTGTAAAAACCAAAATTCTATATTTGAAGCCCGTGAGCGAACGAAAATGCAAGGTAATGCCTGTTAGCCAAGAACGACTAAGGCGGAACCGCTTCCCGCGAACCATAGAACGTGAAACGTCGCTACCAAAAAAAACAACCTCAAGGTTTTTGCTCAAGAAGGGCAGTTGGGAAATGTACGGTGGAGCAATCCAAACCATCTCGGCGCGGCTATTGAGAAACCGAGGTCAAAAGTAGGATTTTCCTTGGAATCGGGTTCAATATGAGTGGCTTTGTTCTGAAATATTATAGAACCTTAAGATATTAACCTCAATTTGCAGGTCCGTGCAGACGGGTAAGCGGGTCTGTGGAGAATTGAGCCTATGCAGTGCTTGCAGATGCATTCGCTAGTGCTAGAGTCATGGAATATCTGAATCAGTTATGTCAATCCACGGAAATTCTGTGCATCCCACAGCGGCGCTATTAAGCCTTGGTTATCAGTTTGAAGCTGTGAATTAAAGTAAATTTTAATTTGGAAAGAATAAAATGTCAGTTCAAATTCATCGCGGTCAATACCAATACCACCTCCCTAGTTGAGAGTTCTGAGAATAGATTTCAGACCCATATAAGTGATATAGCTACCTGGTCATTTTATATATTGCATTTATCTCACAAGCTAAACCCTCACCGCATGCATGCTAGTGTCACCTCTTGGTATTTCTGCTCTTTCGTGGGAGGCAAACTTATCTAGAGACACGGAACATAATACCTTTTCGTTGAATTCCCCCGATACTTAAAATGATATATCTGGGCATCATTCCCGGAGGCAAAAGACCCGACAATCCGCAGCGTAAAAGAGCGCAGAAGGAGACAAGAAGATCTCGGCACCGGCTGTAGAGTTATTTCCTCGACCCGTGTTTTTGTAAGCACAGCAGCCAGTCGGCTAGGAATCTATTTGCCGTCTTGTCATTTTTGGCCTGCAAGGTTTCCGGCCGGTTAGTTGTGTAAACTGGAAATGCACTTCACCTTTGTCGCTCCAAGGTCTTCATTATGTTGGTATCAGGGGAGTGTGATTAACAATTGTTTGGAAACACTACTAGTTCAACGTGCTGCGGGAGTTCATCCAGTTACAAACTTTCGTCTTGGAGCTGTTTGGATATCGCTCTCAACATTATGTTGTATTTAATAATGAGTTTATTATTCCACAACTTCTGTTATAACTCATTGCGCTGGTGCTATAGAATATGACCGTAAAAATAGGGAAGCGATTTTCGAGATCAAACCCATAAGGGATGGGGGTTTCAAGAATTCGTCACGGAAGGCAGAATGGAATTCCATGCGGACAATGAGTTTCGCATTGATCTCTAGCCTAAAGCTCTATGATCTGTTTCTATTTATTTGTGAACATATCCCTATCTTTGATTTTGATTCTTTCATGAACCTTATGTTTTAAAATTGTCACAGGTTGTATACTACTCCTACTGAAAGCCGGTCGCACGCGCTCCATATCTTATACCTCATGCTCACCCGGCGCCCCAGGAAAATGAATGGAAATGCTAGAAATGTAGAACGGGGGACTAAAGACTCTACCAAACCTTTAACTACACAGGTGAAATGAATCTAGGGCCACTGAAAGAGGAAACCAATCTTCCAATTATCCGCGACTTATCAATATCAAACTTAGAGCGGAAAATTCACCCATACTCCCCACAGTCACAAAAAAGGCGACGGAAGGCCCTCCTCACGTCACCTCTACGGAAACGTGGGAGATCAGACCCAGTAACTCCTCCATGGCAGCTTATTTTGCCATATACACCGACTAAACCCCCTTGTTATCCAGATAATATGAGGCAAGAGATGCACAAGGACTTCACCGATGAGCCTCCCAAGAAGAGAATCCCGGTAGGCCCTGCGACTGCCAAAGAGATTGCTGCTCGACAATATCAATATTTTGGCACGCCTCCTCGGAGGCCGAGGTTTGAAGATTTGTATAAGGAAGGGAGTTCTAGGTTGCGAGGACTAGGTTGGAATCAGCTCCCAGGTATGGAAAAATTTGTCGAGTGTGACCCCGCTCAATAAGAGAATTCATGATTCGGTCCGAAATATATGCTAACATATGTTTATACTGATGTGCCTCATATCCTAGATATCAATACTCCCCGAAGACCACCACCCGATCGTATAGCATTTACGCCAGCCTCAGAAAGCCCAACTAAAAACAATCACGGTGAATATACCCACACTACCCAGCATCAGGGATCTCAATCGCCAAACATTATTTTTGAAGATTGTGATTTGGATGACACCCTATCTGTGTTTGCATGTTATGCCGCCACTTCGCCAATAGTTGCGATTCGTTATCGGTCGATGATGCGTAAAAGTATGAAGAAACCGCAAGGCAGCTGTGGGAATGCTACCGTAATTGGTGGTTCTATAGTAGCCCTTTCGACAGGATGAAATGCTTGTATAACTTATAGCTTCTGGGCACCGCCCGACCTGGCGACACCTACCCATCGTAGCTAGTACCGAGAAAAATCGTAATTTCGAATTATATAACTATTGGCAGGCCATGGCGCCAGTTGAATTGATAGTTACTGTATAATTTCAACCGAATAATGAGAAAGCTCTGGCTTTGAGTCGGGCATTACTATATGGCGTACTCTTTCGTGGTGGAGTTTTTGAGCGATGGGGTGATATTCAAGGTATCCCACAGAAAATACGAAGAGCTTGGTTGGCAGTACGGTTGACGATATTATTATAAGTGGTGGCCCTTTATCCCATGCTCGTGCTATCGCAATAAGTTTATCAATGGTTTCTTCCGAAATCCATGTTGCATTATCGAAATGTGCTATAGCTCGAAGTGCATGAAAAATGATTGCTGTGGGACTTCCATGCCATATCCGAGGTTCATCGTATTTCCCAACCGGAATAGGGTGCCGTCGAGTTCCAAGTATGTCTTCTCGAAGGTAGGCTTGATATAGCCCTCCCGGCAAATCCGAATTCTCCAACTCATCCAGGTATTTTCCCTCTACACATTTCGGGCGATTGTTCAGCAAATGTGCTCTATATTGGTCACTGCATGGTACGAAGTGTCTTATAGGTGCGCCCTGCTCATTTTTATGTCCCTCGGGGAAATTTCGTTTTTCGATATCTAAGAAGTATTGTATGTCGACAGGTAGGATGATAACTTGTGGGCGAGCTGATTCGAAGCCGCTATTGCAGCGTTTACATAAGATAATAGCATTCGCCTTGTCGCCCCTGTGGTCGAAGGGAATGATCCCACGGAGTGATATATTGTAAAACTTTATGGGGCACGCACATGTTAGCCAGTTCTCACGCCAATTTCAAAATTTCCAATCTCACCCTATCTTCTGTCCTTGAAATTACATGGCGGACACCTAAACTAGTCCGTTGGTTTCCACATATCCAGCAGCTTTCGTCAGAGAGTTGTTCCACATCCAATTTTGTCCTGTCCGAAAATTTACTGTAATTAGAGGTTTCAGAGCCGCTTGAACTAATGTATAAACTACAATCCTCGGTTCCTTCTGATATTGAAGATGCTGAATCAGAATCTGGAATTTCTCGGGTCCTTATTCTTCGGCTTCTCGCGCTTTCCGAGTCAGTGTAGCTTCGCCGCCTTTTCTGGCCCAAAATATTAGGGTGGGTGTCCGGGGTGGTTGGTAGCTGATACATCCCGTATCGTTACGTATGTAACTGTTTTTCCTGTGCTTTTGTTCTATACGGTATGGCCCAGGATGTAAGCTTATTGAATTCGAAGGTGCCGTCATGGGAAAAGAATCCGGGTTCAACGTCGCTAAACCTGATGGATTCAAAATATAAATATCTCTTTGCTTTGGCCCTGGGAGTCGACCCAGTACCGAGTCGTTCCCAAACCTATTTTTACAGTTCCGAGGTATGAAATCTAATAGGGTGGGGAAACAAAGGCCCCCTCTTTGTGGTTTCCAGGTACAAGGCTAGGTGGGCGCGTACTCCGTATAATATATGTCTTTCGAACCTTCAGTCTTTTTGCAGCGCAATGCTGGAGGCTACAGAGGCTGAATGTGTGACAATCTCCACAGCAATAAGCTTCTAGGGCCAATCCCATCGCCTTAAAGAACTGCCAAGCCGGATTTTGTCCACAAAACCACCAAATTTGGTAATTCACAACGTTAGTTCACCTGTCAGATCTCGTGCTAGCATGCTTGGATCGAGGTTTATGGGAGGTGTTGAGCGCTCTATAGCTTAGCTTAGCTTAGGCACTCAGCAGGCTAAGCTTAAGCTTATTTATGAAGCTCCATGCATAGGGCCTAGTCGAAATGGTTTCTCCGGGGCCATAAAATACCTGCCAAATATAATTGTTCATAATTTAATATATACTATATATACGTGTCTAGCCTCGAGTCCAGCATATCATGACGAAGGGAAAACAAAGAATGGACAAGCCGAATCAAAGATCCGTAAACTGTGCACGTGGCCGCGTGGGTACCCGGGTTGGGCCGGGTCAAAGTATATTTAGTATATCTACTCGACTTCGTACGTGCATACTAAGTTTTCATTAGGCCCCAAGTGCAAAGTAGAGACAAATAAACTAGATTAGTGAAACCAAAAACCAAACCTTCTTACTTCTAAGACTACTCCAGGGATATTTTCTTCCCGACCTTTGACCATTACATGATCTACTTTGTGCTTGACTTTTCACCTCGTCATTGGAAACTAGCCTAGTCACCACGGGCTAGTTGATATTAAATAACTGGGAAGATATATCTTTTGGGAAAAAGTCCCAAAGAAAAACCATAAGTTTGGTGATAAAACCACGGTAGTCTAGGGAAACTATGGTCTCTTTTTCCTTTCCCAATTTAGAAGGCTTCTGAGAGCCCCCAAGGAAGCACAAATCCAATTGCACTAATTAATTGTGTCAGGATCAAAAACAACGCCAGAAAACCCCCAAAAGTTGCACAGCATAACTGTCGAATCGAAAAACCGGTCACGTCGCTGAGAGATACACAGCTAGCAAATTTAATCTCTGACAAGCAAAAAACCCATCCAAGAATATAAAACTCCGGAACGATTCAAAAAAAGAAGAAAAGAGAGAAAATGGCAGAAATCAAAGAAGCCACCGAAGCCACCAAATCGGCCATGAAAGTTACCAAGAACGAACCAATCAAATCCGAATCCAAAGATAACAATGAATCCCCTCCCGAGCCCGCAGCACTGACCACCAACAGTCGTGCAGTCGTCGCAGAGCCTGAAGGTCCAAAAAGCACATCAACTTCCCCTGCAAATTCATTCAAAGAAAATGAACAAATAGAAAAGACACCTCCATCGATCGCTATGATCGACCGTATGAGGGCTCGTGAAGATATACCGGTTGAAATCGATCCAAAAACAATAGGGAAGATCCGAAGCCCGAACTTCGCGCAGTTCAGGACCGGCTTGGGGGGCATATCTGCGAAGAAAGTCCGCGACGTCCGTAAGGATCTAGAGAGTATGTTGACCGCCGACCCGATTTTATAATACAACAGTACAACACGAAATCTGTGATCGAAGAGGGTTTTTGGAATATATGCTAATATTTATCACGATTTTGCGATTGTAGTGAGCGGCACGCCTAATCATACGCCAACAAAGAATCGTTATGCTCCTACGGTTGAGAGGGCAGATTTCGAGCTAGATATATGTGCCAAAATAGGGGCAATCCAGTGGGATTCTGACGATGATTGATTCATTGCATGGGAGATCCTGGATGGGACGATGGGGACTGAGATACAAAGGATGATATAAGGGGTCGGCGTTTTATTTTGAATAAATTGAATAGTGGAAGCTCATAGACATGGACATCGCATCGCATTGCATCTTTGGGGGGTATTCATTGGATTTCTTTTCTATTTCAAGCAAAAATAATATTCTGGAGTTTTGAGATTATCAAAGGTGCTATTATTAGATATTCGGCATCTCGTCCAATTTGACGAAGAAGGCTACATAGAGCTCATGCATTGGCAAAAGGGCACTAAGCTCTCCTGAAGGTCTCTACATTATGATCCAAATATTTTGGTTTGCAGTGAGGAAGTATCGGGTCTTGAGGAAGTCCGCGAAGCTCTACGACCTAAATCCGCGAGTTGGATGGTGGTTATCCTAGAAATCGAGAAACGACCCGCCAGTCTGCTGAATACTAAATTTACTTATACAGTTTCATATGGAAGCCCTGCCGGTTGAGTCGGACCCTCCCTGGCCTTACCATTTGCAATTTGTAGGTATCTACTAATCAGTAACTTTCATCATGGCCAATTGTCTCATAATATAAACCAGGTTTTGGTGTGTTGTTCATAGGTTGATTCTTGGGGACATATCCTTTCACTACACCCACACTTAATAAGTGTCCCTAGAACATATTCTCCCCTCTTACTCCTTTCTCTCCCGTTTCTATCCCCATTCTTTACTTCCTGCAAAAGCTCTTTTGGGGCCTCCGGAAGGTCCAGTATGTGTGGTGGTGGGTGCGCGGCGTAGGACGGCATCTCTGGTTTAGTGTTGGCCCGTTGGGATCCCTGCCGCCACGCCATGCAAGTCGCTGTCGCACCAACTCGAAATCCACATGGCTACATCATCCACATCCCTCGCGAAACCGATCAACCATGTCGCTCTCCGTCCTGCGCCTGCATCGCTCCACTCTCAGGCCATCCCTCGTCCGCCGCATAATACAATGTAGAAACTACAGTTCCAAACCGCCGGACTATGCCTTTGCCTTTGAGTAAGACACATATTCACCAGCATAATTTTTTACGAGTCCCTCTTGTATGTACATGCATGTGTGCTAACAGCGAACTCGAATGTAGTATCGACGGTGTCCTTCTCCGTGGTCGTACTCCCCTCCCCGGTGCTACAAGGTCATTGCGAAAACTCCAGGATAATCATGTGCCGTTCATACTCCTTACGAATGGCGGTGGGAAACATGAATCCGAGCGGACGGAGGAGTTATCGCAACTTCTTGACGTCCCTATAACAGAAGACATGTTTATACAATCCCACACACCGTTTAAGGGATTGGTGGGACGGTATTCTAGTGTTCTGGCTGTAGGAGGCGAGGAAGTTGGTGAGGGCGAGGGGTGGAAGAACGATAAAATTGGGAAGAGTGGTGAGGGGGGTGTCAGAGAGGTGGCTGAGAGGTAACTTGGGCGTGTATTACACCTCGGAAAAATTGGAGCGTGTCTTCTCGAGGAAGGAAAAATGCTAACGGCGTGGTTGCATGATGGTATTATATAGATATGGGTTCAAATCGGTCCATACACCCCATACTTTGCTACACCACCATCCGGAGATATGGCCGTTTGGGTGTCCGCAGTTACACCATAACTTACACCACCCGTCATCCCCAGGACATCCACATCACCATCCCCCTCCTCTATCACCAATAGATGCCATTCTAGTCTTCAATGACCCTAGACATTGGGGTCCGACTTTGCACGTCATTATCGACCTGCTACTTTCCACTCGAGGGGAACTTGGGACATATAGTAACACGAATGGTATTGACGTTCCCGGGAAAGGGAAATATCAAAACAATAATCAACCTGATGTCTGGTGGTCGAATAACGATCTATGGTGGCAAGGAGAGTATCACTTGCCAAGGTTAGGTCAAGGCGGGTTTAGGGCAGCTGTCGAGGGAGTTTGGAGTAAGATTACGGATGGGGAAGAATTGAGGGCCACGACTATTGGGAAGCCGTTTAGGGAAACCTATGCATATGCAGAAAGCGTGCTGAACAATCTTTTGAAGAAGGATATGGGGGAACAGGCGAACGTCAAGAGAGTGTACATGGTGGGGGACAATCCGAGAAGTGACATCATGGGGGCGAATGGATATGGCTGGTATAGTCTATTACTCGAGACCGGGGTTTTCAATAGAGACAGGGAAGGTGGCGAGGCAGCACTGAAGGGCGATATGATGCCGAGGCAGATACTAAAGGACGTTGAGGAGGCCGTAGACTTCGGGATGAGTAAGGGTGGCGCCTCTTGATTATGACGCCATGGTCATATATTCTAAGCAGGCGCCTGGCCAACTAGAATCAAAAGGGAAATACAATCCTATCGAATTAGATTTATCGTATTTACCAATTAAGTAGCTGTTCGTAGAGTTACATCCGGCTCATTCCAAAGTGGCTTTCCCCCCTCTCAGTTTCTCGATAATTTTATATCGTGACTAAGCAGTTCTGTCAGCCGCTTTTTGACGACAAGCTCAAAAGTCAAAGCTGGACAAACCTCACCTTCATCCCTCGCTGCTTCTTCCCCGCCATCTCCACCTTCCTTCCACCATCACGACGGCTTCAACCACGAACCGCCAACCACACTGGCCGGCTATGAATGGCACCCAACTTGATGGTAGCCCCTGTCGCCCGACATCCTACCAATCCCTTCCTTTCGAGATCGTGTGCGAGATCATTAGCTACATCAGCTCCCAGAGTACCCTGCACGCCGCCAGTCTTGTATCCCACAGATACAATGCCGCCGCGAACCCAGCTCTCTACCGCCATCCGAAGCTGACGTCTTCAACCATCGATTCGTTCATTCGTTCAGTCGCTCCGACTGTTTTCCCGCCTCCCAAGAAGAACCTGAATTCTAGCGAATACCACCTAGCCGACCTGGTTCTCACACTCGATCTTTCGCTGCTTCTGTATAATGAGACCCTGAGGACCTCGATCGCTCGTTTACTGACCCACTGTCGGAACATAACATCCCTCACTGGGTCGCAAAAGTCCTTCAATGGCGTGGCCCTCCGTGCTCTACGACACAGCACCAAGCTAACCTACCTCAACCTCACCCCCTGTCAAGACTCCTGCGACCTCCAGGATTTCTTCCACGCTCTCGCCCATCTACCGCATCTAACCACTCTGAACTTCCCACCCGGTGGGATGTTCTCATCCAGCTCCCGCCAAAGCGCCCGATCAGCTCAAACTTTCGCCCCCGCAATTCCAATCATCACAAGCACCTTCGTCTACCCCCGCCTTCTACAAACCCTCTCCGTCTGCGGTTGCATTATAGATTCCACAATCTTAGCATCGGGTTCCCCACCAACCACAATAACCTCCTTTTCCGCCTCCCACCTACCTTTCGTCCGTATGGCCGCTCTGAGACAATACATAAACATGCTCGCCCCGCAATTGACAAAACTCTCAGTCCTCCATCCGATTCCATGCCTCCCACACAATTTCCTTGATAAAATCCTTCTTTCCTGTCCGAATCTGCTGCGCCTTACCGCTTCAGTAGACTTCATGACGGCTCACATTTTTGATGAAGAGAACTGTGTAGCCGAACATCCAATCGAACGTATCGATCTCGATTGTTCGGGTGGAATGGGCAGCGAATTCAAAATATCCAGCGATGATATTAGTATCGCTTTAATGGAGGGACGGCTAAAACGACTGAGGGTCGTGAGGGCGAGTAAAAGACTCGGTTGGGCTCGAAGAAGCGAGGAGAAAAAAAGAGTGGAGGATCTGGCAGAGTTACTAATCATGGATCGCAGTGGGTTCGGCGAGGAAGACGAGGAGGGAGAGGAAGGGTCACAGGAAGAAGATGAAATGAAGAGTGAATATGTAATGGTTGAGAAGGAAGATGTAAGCGTGGACCTTGCTGGGACGGATAATGACGAAGACGAGCTCAGTGGTAAGTTGGCAGGCGTTTGGATCTTCTAATGCAGTGATTCTCTGGGAGACATCGGGATACCAAGTGTTTTTATGATTGCCTCTGTTTTATTCTTTCCTGCATTCGATTCATAACTATGATCAGATTGACAGACCAGTTGTTTTGTCTCAATTCCGCTCTTTGTTTTGCAGGTAAGGGAGGTTTGGGGTGGAGCAAGGTAGGTCGGTCAAGCTCCCAGGCTAACAAAAAGGATTTTCTTTGCGGGTGTAGCTTTGGAAGTTCTCGATATATCCTTCATCATTTTTGATACTTAATCGAATAGCTGTAGAGTTACTTGAGATTCTAGGAGAATCCAGATTTTGAGTAGCAATGAAATAAAATTTAAAAATAAGATAAAATAAAATCACTGATTATAACTTAATGGTAATAAGAATGCGAGGTACAAACATTCAAAACTAGCAGCGCTCATAAAACACCCTTACCTCCTTTCCGATAATAGATCCCTTTGCCCAAATGCCTCCCCAACAATGCTAACAATCATGTCTAATGCAAATACCGTTTTAACATCTGGCATTCTTGGGGTCTTTTCCGGGGCCTCACCGTCCAACTCGCCGTCCTCAACTAGATCCTTCAATTCGACATCGCTCACACCATTGGGGGCGGCGGCAAGATCCATCTCCAGCTGCAGCTGTGCGGATGCCAATTGGTCGTTAGGCGTATCAACCATATCCGGAAGTAGCTGGCCGACAGATACCGACTCCTCCATCGGGCTTTCCACGTCCCCAGCGCCGGGTGTCGCAGGAATAACCGATATCGAAGGAATTGATAAAGTGGAACTGCTAGAAGGCTTAGATACCTGTATAGACCTGGGCTTGAAGAGTGCCATCTTCTTGACTGGCGGTTCCCCTTTCATACCGTCTTCCTCAGAATCAACTTCGGCAGTCTCTTCCTCTTGATCTCCAGTATCGAAATCAAGATCCTCAATTTTGAACTCAACAGGAAACCCTACCTGCTCATCAATTTTCACACCCTCTTCATTGGCAGTATCCGGGTCTTGTCCTCCACCATTCATATACTCCATGACCCCTCTTTGCAATTCTTCATTCCACCAATCTTCTCCACCTTCCTCTACGATTTTGGACCTTGCCTCTGCGGCTTTGTCGAGATTGAACACTGCCTTCTTTCCCAGCTCTCTCAAAACGCTAACTTCTTCATTCATCAATATTCCCACATCATTTACTCTGGTCAATAGCGCCCATATCCATTTCCCCTGCCATTCATTCACATTTCGCCATCCAAGGTATTTGCGAAGATGCTTCAGCGCTTTTATAGCACTTTCAGATGTGATAGTCTGTAGAACGGGCAAGGAGGGTTGGTTGGAGACCATAAAATCTTTCCATTGGGTTGGTATGGCGGGAAACGGGATTTCGGGCTCTTCGAATGGTGTTGTAAGAATGGCTTCGCGTGTAGCGTGGAAGTTGGTGATCAAAGAAGAATGCCAATCAGCAGAGACAGTACGTGGGGGTACAACAGTTGCTGTTGTGACCGCCGCGACCATAGAGACTGGACGAGCGATATACGCCCCGTCATCATAATACGCGGAGGAGTCGGAGTCGGAGAGGTCATCGAAAGGGTCTTCTTCGTCCCACTCTTCGTCCCATTCGTCCTCATCGTCGTTGTTCCCATCTCCGTCATTGTATGAAAGCCTGCCAGGTTCCTCTTCTGCCTGCTCCGGATTCTTTTCGCTTTGGGGGGTTTCGTCGTGCGAAGTGGTCTTGATTGGTTCCGAAGCTCCATGGTTATCCTTGTTGTACTCGGCAACATTATCGTCGTCGTACAAGAGGCTATCAACATTTTGTGGCATTATCGGCCTGGATGTCGGGGCGGGAAGCGGCGCAGCTATAGTAATGTTCGAGGGTTTCACCGACGGCGTGATTCCGGCCATCTGGGATGCAGTAAGGAGATTCGGGACTCCTCGAGCTTCATGTCTATAAACACCATAAAAATACTTACATCAGTCACAAGTTCGCCTAGTCTCAGGACAAAAAGCAAAAGCAAGATCGCGTTAGAAAAGCAGTTTGGAAGTAATTGGGGATATTTATCTGAAAACCCACCTAACCATGCGTAGATATGATAGGCCATCAAAGGCAGGGCCTGAAAGGTCGACATCGTCGTCGACACCCTGAAGCTCGGGGAATGCGCCGCGTTGGTTGGTGCTAGGATCGATATAGCCTTTAGGCCCACTACCAAAGAAGCCGGCTTTACTCGACTTCAAAGGTTTGGAACCCCAGACATAATCTTCTGTTTCTTCCCCTTCGCCGACAACGGCTTCGACTCCTTCTGCTTCGCCATCGCCATGCTCGTCGTTTTGGTTGGCGACATCATCTTCGTAGTCGAGCTGCTGTTCTTGTTCAGCGGAGGTGGACTGGGCAGCTGCGTGACGATGGACAGCTTTGCGGTGATTATGATTATGGTTATGGGAGGTAGGTTTCTTACCAGACCTCTTTCTTTTCGCCATGATTCCTGGCTTTTGTCTAAGGTCGGGCCGAACGAGCGATTTCTATGTGATACTACAAGGGAAGGATGTAGCGAGGATGGTGATGGTAATGGTAGCTGGGTGGCTGAAGAATGATGGTTCGATTGAAGGTTGACGATGGTTGATGATGGTCGATGTAAGGATGAGAAGGACGGTGGTGGTGGATGAGTCGACAGGAAGTGACCCGCGCAACTCATCCTAATTGCGTCCGACCCACATTGCGCCTCACGATGACTGAAAGATGAGTTCCATGAACCTCATCTAGCACATTCAATTTTTGCTCAAACCGTTTGGTTTTAGGACCAATCATCGAATTAGATCCATTTGAATGATGTTTACTATCCACCTTAGGATGCAGTCTTTTTATCTTATTTTATTTTCTGTCTAAATTACGTACTACAGACATATGCATGCAACAACACACCTCATTTCAAAGTTGCGATGGCTTTTTCCATCAAAACTATTCATCGTGATTGCGAGCCCAAATCTTTACCAAATCGCTTGATTTTAGCATCAATCGAACGGGCGTAAAATTCTCTACATTTAAGGTCCCAGGCTCTGGAACGGTTGGAATTTTGGTTTCGAAAATGATCACGTGAGGCTGGAGGTTCACACAACGCAGGCTGTGTGGTATTTCAACTCGTTGCCAGGGTCTCACGGGACAACGTAAGAGTTAAAAAAGACGCTGATGTTAATAAGTCTAAGATATTCCACTCAGTCAGAACGGTAATAAAAGGCTAGCGGGTTTAGAAACAGCCTACCAAATGCTTTAGATACAATAATGTATAGACGTGGGGGGCCAGACCTGGTACAAAACTGCACATGGTTATGGGTCAGACCGCATACGCCAAGTCACCTGCCATACCTCGAAGATGCAGGGTCACGTCACCTTCTAGCTTCTGAGGCTTGCAATTAATATTAATATCGTGCCTCTTGAGCCCTAAAACCAACCACTGGGGTTCTATCATCAAACGAAAAGTACGACTCATATAGAATTTAACCCAAACCGCCAACTTATAATAGGACACTGTGCAGCTGAATGTGCACGCTGAAGGAAACCAAGTCAACAAGATAATATATTTCGGGTACAAAAAGTACATATATATACCTCGCCCCGCCCCACCCGGCCTCCCCACCGCAGAAGCTCTCCTATCTTATAAGCTCCCCTATGAATTAGCCCCAAATTTGGACCTCAGTCTTTTCCAGTGAAAGATTGAAAATTTGGGGTCCATTCGATCGATCAATCAATCGATCCCATCAGGGCTGGATCTGAACTCGCCTCCAAACTTGGAGTGCCTAAGTGTTCAGCTATGAAGCAGCTGCTCTCTGATAGCGAACCGGAACTAGATTCGTCCCAAGCAACTTCAGTAATATTCACGCCGGTGGCCTCCGACTCTGACTTCGATGAACTTTTTGAATCCGAATCTCTAGGCGACCGCTCAACAACCTCGACTGTTCCTACCCAGAGTAGTCAACGCAGCCAAAGATGGATGTCGATAAGTCAAAGATCGATGTCAACAACAAACCCCTATGCAGACCGAGAGAATCTACGGATGGAAAATTCGGAAGCCATGATGATGCTAAAGGGGATAAGGGATACTCGGGATAAAGAACGCAATGAAAGGGCTTTTTTATGGATTAGGATATTACTATGGGCCTGTACAGCTCTTTCAATAATCGGAACTCTAGCCACCATGGTGTCGTTAGGCTCTACGTCATTTGACAGGTGTGATCCATCTTCGCAAGATAATCTCTTAGTAATCGTGCTCAAGGTCAGCTATATTCTCTCCTCGCATACAGACATAGCATTTATTTGCCAATATTACGTGCTAATAAATCACTACAGAAACTCTCGATTATTAGTGATAATTCCCCATGTCTACCGGATTCTATCCTCCGTATCCTCAAGAAAGGAAGACTCCTTTCCAAAACTCTCTTCCCAAGCTTCTACCCCAACCGGGATGAAATCTTATGGATGGACAGACCCGACCGAATGGAATGGCCCGAATACCCAACTTTAATATGGTTTCTATATACCGCCTATTTCAGAGGCTTCATGGTATGGGGTACTTATTACTTCATACTTGTAGTGGCCATTGATAATCTATTTCTGAGAAATTTAACTCGAACCCTCGGGGTGAGATGGTTCCCCCATAAATTCGCAATCGTGGATCTATTTTCCACTCCAATGGTCTTCTTTTTCGCCTTAATCCCATGGGAATCTATTCTTCCACGCCTTCTCTTTGGTATTGGTGGTATGGTCGACAATGCTGATATGAAGGGAATATCGTTTGGGCTTCACTGTTTCGTGTTCAGTTGGGTCCAGGCTCGGGTAGCAACGGCGAAGTGGAGGAGGACGTCGCCGATTGGGAGGGCATTGTGGGTGATTTATTCGCTGTTTTGTGCTGTTTGGCTCTGCTTAGTAGTGTATATGCGTATCTTTAGAGAAGGTAGCATTGAGATTAAGATGTTCGAGGTGGATAACCAAGATTTATAAATTTATAGAATTAGACATATACGCAAAATGGAATATAGCTTCACATACTTTGTGGCTTTGGAATCACATAGCCTTGGCTGGGGGGTTTAATGTCTGGGTCTGCGAGGGTATATATTTATAAGTTGTAGGAGTGATCTATATCTCAGATCTACAAATCCTATCGTGATATCATGCAACTTGCTCGCATTGCACTGTTGGATAGACCTATAGAAACAACCATCTAAATAATCGTCTACCATAACCCCTGCTTCTTCTTCTTTGCTCCAAATCCCAGTACCAACTCCTTCCAACCCCCATTTTTACCGTCCCCCCAAGAAGTCTTCTCCGCAACCTTCTTCGTAAAAGACCTTAGCCCAGCAGTTGCAAACATCTTATCAAGTATCCCAGCCGCCCTGAAAACATTCGAAACTATCCCTTTCATTCCCGTAAAGTTACTCGGCGCCACTTGTAACCTCTGAGGTGCCTGAGGTATATTCCGTGGAGCATTCGTATGTTGAGGACTCCTAAGTTAAAATTTAGCACGGGCTCCTAAAACTAAAATAGAATGTATGAGGGGTACTGGTTTTGCTTTCCATGATATATAGGTACTTACTCATGGCTAGTCTGTCCACACACAGAGAGAGGTCGCCATCCAAGCCCCAAAGCCGTGATCACAACCGCAATAAGAACTACAAAAATCGCACCAACAGTCCATAAGATCCACTCTACCCTTTCCTTCTCATTTTCATCCTCTCTATACCCAATTATCTCTTCAATAGTGTACCCTTCCCCATTACGTCCACCGCTATCATTCCGCATGCGGTCTAATCGATTATATAGCTCTTCAGGGTTGTAAAAAGAATCTTGGTATTCATGAAGGTCATCTTGGTCTTTCATACGGTCCTTCACTTTTATCGATTCATTCGGGCGTACAAGCGTACGCAGGTTCTTGACAGAGCGGAGGGCTGGGTAAGTAGCCCAACGGTCGAGAAGTTCGTCGTCATCGTCGTCGTCGTCGTCGTAATCTGCTTCTGAATCGGATGGAAGGAAGGCCTTTATCCGGGGGAAGGAGTCTCTTTCGGCTTGTAGAAAATGGGGGTCTTGTAAATCTACCCGATTTATATCTTCCCCTTCGCTTTCAGTATCGGGCTCTGTTGTGGGACTATATACACCTTCTCTTCGTTTGTCTTGATCAAATTCTTGGGCCTCGTAACCGGGTTTTGATGCTTCAGAGCCCGAGTCTGGGTCTAAATCCTGTTTCGACCCCATAGGAGATGATATTTCCACGATAGGTTCTAGCGTGGCTCCCCGAGGCACCTTAGTTGATGATTGTTGTTTCCTCTGCGTCTGAAGAGCTAATGTTGACCCTGTAGCTCCAGAACCCTGATCATCGCCTTGAGATTTCTTTCTATGGTCTGTTTGCGGTGTTGCTTTCCGTACTTTGTTTCTTTTCTCCGCCATAGTTTGTATGCTTATTAAGGGCTGGGCTGGTTTATTTCTCTTATAGCCTACTGTAGTATCGGTATTCCCAAGCAATGGGTATAATAGCCACTGTACTAATGTTGCTTTAAAGCTCGAAATATCGTGGTGAGGAAACTTTAATATCTCGAGTTCATGTCGGGGCGACAATACCACTAGCTTCGATCAACACCATAAAGACATTCTATTATTCGTTTCATGATGCCATATACGAAACAAAGGTTTTGCATATTGTGTCGTGTCTACCATATTATACAAGAATGTAAACAAATAAAGCGTCAAGGGAAAATCATAATAATAGCTGAACACCCTTAATGAGCTGCGGGGGGGAAAGTAAAGAAAAAAAGAAAAAAGAAAAAAAGAAATTTCCATACCCATATAACCTTCAAAGAAATAACACCGTGCTCGAGAGATGGATGTGCAAGTGCGTATGCGTGGGCCACATAAGTGACTAATGAAAAGGAAAGAATGGGTTAATTCCTTCTCGGTCCAACCGTTGGATTCAAGAATTCTTGCTGCTTCTTTTGTATGGCGCTAATCTGATCAGTCATACTAACGGACTGCATCTGTTGCAGCCTTACTGCTTCTCTACTATCGGCGTGACCATCCCACGCTATGACTGGCTTCTTCCGTCTCTCATCTCCCTCATCCGTTGTGCCAGGTTGAACATCAAACAAATCGGCACGCTGGCTTGCTAATCGTTTCAAGTTGGCAGCAACATCCGTAGTAGAGAGATTTGTTGTCGAATACTTGGCGTCGGCACGGGCTCTTTGTTCCTTCCAGCGGGGGTCCAGGAGTTCGACTACATTAGAGATAAAGAATTAGTAAACATTACTTCCACACCAAAAAAAATGCCAACTTAGAGGAAACTCACTTCTCATATGCTGTTCCAACTCATCCAATGGAATAGGTTGTTTACAGTTAGGGCAAATGGTCGTCTGTGCCGCGCCACGCCTGTTCGCTGCAGCTGTTGCTGCCCGGGGCACATAATCATTTCTGATCTTCATTGGTGCTGTGCCACCCTGAGCTTCGGCTCTAGCCTGTTCAGCACGAGCCTGTGCTTCTCGTCTCTCGCGTATTCTGGCCATCTCTTCATCCTCGTTATCAGAATCTGGTTCCATGGCCACATCCATGGTTTCCTCCTCATCCTCTTCCTGGATTGGCTCTGGGATGTATGTTCCGGAGTCGTAATCTTCGGCTGTTGGCATAGCTTCCTCAATACGAAGATGGTTACTGTTCAGCGACATCAATGCCTTTTGCTCCAAGGAAGCGTGTTGAAGGTCGGAAAGCGAAGTCGGGGGAGGTAGTTCGGCATGGTCATCAGCTTCCGTGAATGTGATTGTCTCAACAACCGCAAAGTCATGCCAATCGATTTGTGCATATGCCAGCTTCTCTTTGTCTTCCTCCTCCTCCTGCTTCTTTTTTTCTTCTTCTTGATGTTTCACCCATTCCGACCTCTGCTTGGCAGAATCAATCAATTGGAATTTATCTTCAAAGTTCTTCTTAAGCTGTTCCATTCGTTCATCTTTGTCGGTGGGGCTAAGAATGAGTGTGTATTGGTCGACAAGACGAGTAAAGTACTGGTAAAAAGAATGATTCGGCCGTAGGAAATCGAATTGGTAGTTGCGCGCCTCACGTTGAGATAGAGTAGTCATGAACTGTCTGCCATTCTTCGCGACGAACAAAGCTGTCAATCGTAGCACATCCCTATCCCACAATTAGCCTCCGTTAAGTATAATTTGCTAGTAGCGGGGGCCAAACTCACAAATCTTGCGCGCTGATGGCTGGCATCCTCGCCGAGAATTGGAATTCGGGCGGTGGAGTCGGTCCAGGTGGTGCTTCGGGTTCTGCGGCGGGAGCTGCACTACCATCAGTACGACCAGCCGCGACAGCGGTTGATCTTCCCGCACGCGTTTCTTCGAGGCGCCATACGTAGAACGGATTATACGGGTCTCCAGGAGTCAAGAATGAGAATTTAGGGTTCGTCCGTTCCTTTTCGCGGATTCGTGCTAGACACCGGTGTTAATACCCAACGGACTTGACATAGCGACTGGTGGCGGACGTACTTTCGAAGGCTTCACCATTTCGGGCAACGTATCCTGCGGTTTTCTCAACAATGGCTATTATGATAGCCAGGCATTAGCATAGAGTCCCTTCAGCCTAACATGAAACTATCAGACACACGGGCGATGAAGACAGTATGTGGCTATGAAACAACGTACCTCGAATCTCCTTGGGTGGTAGCACGACGCCTGCTGGAGCTTTTGCCGCCTCCTCATTAGAGACAATAGTAATCGGAGGTGGAATATCGGCAGCTGAAGGAGCCATTTTTGGTGATGAAAGGTATTTTTACGACGGCGACCGTAGATTTGAGAGCGCAATTGTGGAGTCGACGGTTGTGATTGGGGAGAGGTTGACGAGTTGAGGAAGACGTGATGTGCGGAAACGATGACCCATGTTCAGGATTTCAAGGTTTGCCAAGCTTTAGCAGGACTGGATGTCGTGGGACACAATCCAACACGCAAAATGCAACACTTCGACAGCCTCGAGCCTCGAAATCACTCACGGGCCCGCGCCCGGCTCTATAGCACTTACGTTACGCGAACCCTTAAGACGGGGTTCAGATATCAAATGATCAATTACGAATACACACCCCGGTTCTTTGCGGAGGAGAATATTTTTTATTATCTCAGGAATTCTTAAACTGAGATGTTGTCCCCCATAACTTGACAACCCGGCCATTGCCAATTCACCAATTGGACTCGAAAGTGTTGCAAGTTGCCTGAGCCGTTATTCTCTAGCCATGTATGGACATAGTCTCGTGTGTGGACACAAGTTAAGTGCCGGGGATATATAGGTACTTGGTCTAACTAGATCTAGTTACAAGGCTAACACATCGATTCCAAGTCTTGATTTTTCTTCACACAAATTTTGCAGAAATACATTGACTGGACAGAGCTCAGCTACTGGAATCCGAAATCGCAGTATTACAGCCTGTAGTTGAACAGATAGTTTGTACAGTTATAAAATTTACGGCTAAATTAGTACTATACGGGACTGAGATGGAAGCCACATGCTCTATATGCTATAGTAGAGCAATAAGAGCTTCTGCAGCAAGAAACTACTATACACTCACTAGGTAATAGCGTAATTAAGCGCTTATCAGCAATCGATTAGTCAACAATAATGACCACACAGATTGATCATCGATTTGATGTCTGTTTAATCAACTATGGGCGCCGTGACGAGGCTCCTAAATAGTTTATAGTCAGTACTGTGGCATCGATATATCAAGCCTAAGCAAGACAAGAACTAACCTTTAGCCTTCTTAAAATATCATTCAATTTATTTCTAGCCGTTGGGCTCAACCCTTCTTTAACTTCTGTACCAGTCATCATACTCTCATCTTCGGCGTCGTCCTGGCTGAGAACTTTCCACTTTTCTTTCTCCGACGACTCCACAGTAAAAAATTGTCCAACCCGAGGGAATTTCATGTCACCAGACGGTACTATTGACATATTGAAAAAGGCATCAGACATCCCTTTCTTCGACTTTAACTTTTTGTCCTCGTCACTCCCCGCTAATCTATCGCAGTATAATATGAGCCCAGCTAATCCTGAAGCAATCGCAGTTGCAACTGAGCTACCGTTATGGTATGACGGCTGTGTTCCATCTCCTCTCTTGAAAGGCACTTTATATCCAGGACAAGTGTACTTCGCTTGGCCCTGATGCACCCAGGGGCATATTTCCCCTGTTTCAGTAGCGGCACCAATGGGGATGCACTTGTCGGATTCCGCCGGGTAGCAAATTTTTGAAGCACTTCCTTGGTCGCTGGCAGCACCGAACATCAAGATGTTAGATTTCCCCGCCTCATCTAAAGCGCTGACAAGATCCTCAAGTGGGTTCAGTGCATTAGAACTCGCAGTTGCACTATCATTCGATGTAGATTCGATCGTCCAGCTCATAGATATGATGTCGACGCCGCATTTAACGGCCCAACGGATGGCCTTTAATTAGTTAACATATGTATTAAATAGTAAAGTTTCTGAGGAATTGCGTCAAACTTACTGCTGCAGCTGATTTTGCGGTGATTTGCCTCTTGCCGTGAAGCGCATACCCTTCATCAAGCCTAGCCACATAGAGCTTAACTCTTGGACATATTCTACAGATAAGATCTGCCATTATCGTTCCGTGTGATGTGCTCGATGGTACGAAATACGAACTAATCAAATCATTGGAATTCGGATAAGGGCAGAAGGAATTTCCTGAAGCGATTTTTCCTTTAACCGATTCAAGGGATGCATCCACGCCATCATCAATAACCGCAATTTTGATGTCTTTCTTTGGGTCCTCAGGGAGTAGTTGAAGTATGCACTCAACAAAGTGGTCCATAGTTTTAAGCCAGGCATGTTCGCTTTATAAATCGAAGTAAATAGCATTAGTCTTGTCTTTTTATCCTGCGCCCTCCATCTGTCCGAGATTCGGGATGCAGACCTTTGGTGATTGGAGTTCGATGTTGCGAAACTTCCCGAAAAAGAGTACCCGGTGTCGAGGAAGTGGCAAACCGTTGGCTTTTTCCTCTCTTCAAAACCCTTTCTGAGTTTTTGCTTGAACCGTTCGATGTATTCTGAGAGACGTTGGCTAGTCTCCAAGCCCTGTTCGGCCAATTACCATTAACGGAAGCCAAAATGTACATGCGGGCAAGAATCGCAACCCTTACCTCTTGAACGTATAAATTTACTCTTTCCAACTATATTAGTTCTCCTATTAGTTATCTGAGATTCACATGACTTGAAAAGACTATCGACCTACTAAGGGGAAATTTTCGGGATTCCCTAATCCGTCTGCACCAGCCCAACTTGAGAGGACGGCGTTGTTACCACTTGAGTAGAGCGATATCTCGCGAACCGAATGCCCCGCAGATTTTTGGATGACCTCTGCACAAAGATCTATTCTCTTCCAGTTCCAAATTTCAACATTGAAGTCCGAGAGACAGTTTTCAATAGCCTCGTCGGTGTGGGCAACGTCACCGTTGTCCACAACTATGACTTTAATGATTTGCTTGACACCATTAGCCTTCAGCCAACTGAAAATTGTTTCCATATCTCTCAGTCCTTTTTGGGATTTCTTCTTTTTCTTTCCCGCCTTCATTTCCATCCCATTTTCACTTGAAGCATCGAAAATATTGCTCACGATTAGCCCATGGAAGAAACATAATTACCTATCTATTTAAAAGATGCGCACCTACATTCTAGCAGTATAACCGTCATCAGGGACAATTGATAGCTTTGGTAAAGCTACATATTTCAGAATTGACTCGAATTTGAGGTGTCCCGATAAGCTATTCAAATATTCGGTAGTGATTGTGGGATTCGGCAAACCAGCCAGATCAAATTCTAGGTGGCGCTCTATAGGAAATTCCTTGTTTTAGAAACTAAGCAGCAAAAACAACAGGCACATATAGGCCATTTTTATATATGCTTTTGGGTGTAATCGTAGACCTACCTTCACCAGTCTTGTAAAGTGCGTCTATAGCCTCATTACGGGCTAGATTACGCATGCAGAATGTCTTGATAAGTTGGCTTATTTTGTCGGTATTGCTGTCACGTCGACCTCCTTTTCTTAAAACATCCTGACGCAGTTGAAAGGGTGTATTTCCAGCTGAGTTTTTCTGCGTCAATACCTTGCTATGGGCTTTAACGAGTAATCCCACCAAGGAAAGTTGTCTGTCACGCTGATCATCCCTATCCCAAATATTCCCAACAGCAAGATGGAGAATCGTATTTCCATGAACATCCCTTTGCTCGAGTGCTTTAACCGAAGGCAGACATGCTGTGATCATATCCTCCAGGAATATATAATGTAACTTGCTCGCCCAGCATAGAACATTATCCCTGTTGTTGTCTTGTTTTGCGAATATTTGCCCTAGGTCTTCTTTGATTTTAGGGTTTTCTGTCGCTGTTACCACAAAGGTTTTATTTTTCTTGCTCAGGGCGCAATGAAGAGGAGTGTAGCCCTGCTCGTTTTGGCCGCTCAACAGCGATGGGTGGTTGGTGAGAATGACCTTCAGTCGTTCTTTGTATTGGCTATACTGCTCCCTTATCTGTTGGCGCGACTCCTCAGCAATGTCGTGGAGGATATTACGCTTTCCGTTCTTTTGAGCAGCAAAAGCGGCTATATTGCTACTAAAAAAGGCCTCTGTCTTAGCTTTATCGAAAAAGTCGACCTTGAGGGCAATGTCGTGGAGTGTTGTGTCTGATGCTACTGTCTCAAAGCCGTCATCGTCGGAGTCGTAAGCCTTGTCATGAAATCCTCCCGTCTTTTTTGTGTCCGGTGCATTTGGACCGAGTCTCCTGGTGCTACTCATTGCTATTATACGCTGGGAACCTGTATTTCAAGCTATTTCATAACCTTTTATACATCGACACAGCGGGCTTGAAGCACTTGAGATTTCACATATGTCGATCTATATGTGCGCCGGCCAAATATTAAAATTTTGAAAATCACGGTCACGGACACAGGATCCTAGGATCTAGGAGGTTTTCGAGGAAAACAATAAGCGGTATTCGAAGGATCACGCGGGGTATTTTTGCCGATAAGATGAGGGGTAGTTACCGTCAACTTAAGACCAGTACTATTTGTTCAGCGGTACAGCAGTATACCTCAGTACATGTACCTAAGTATCTGTGTAGAAGCGAAGGCGGCTTCTTGATAAAAGTATATTAATATTCGAACATCCTATCCTCTATAGCTAGCTACGCCGCCCTCTGCAAAGATCCGTGCGTTGCAGTGGCTCTGTCGAAATCCCTGCAGATATACCTGGTAAGGATCGTAAATGTGAGGTATATTTTCTTTTCCTACGAGTGGTACAAAGTGCCTGATTGGTCGGATGCCCATCTTGGGATATGTCATGCAATGTTTGCAGCTCAAGCTTATTTATATTCATTGAAGATACGCTGGTATACATACAATCTTGACTACTGAAGCGGGGCTCTGAGCATGCCTGTGCATGCCGTCTGCGCATATGTTTATGGTCAGCTGAAGAGTCATCGTACGACTTAATGCAGGGCCTCAAACTTTGATATTGAAACGGAATCGATTGATTATAGCTAGTCGCGCTGCTTAAAATATAGCTTCGATAGTCAAAAATTTAATCTATAAATCAAAATCTCGACATCTATTTCTTCAAGTATGGGATCCAAGTCCATCAAAATCTTTTTGGTCCAGGAAGGAGATGGTGGCTCATCTTACCGAACAAAAAATGAGGAGGGTTCGAACTATCGTAATCACCTTATCGATAGCGGGGAAACTCTCGTTACCCAGGCGGATATAAAGCATATTGCCCATGGAACACTGAGACAGGATGGAGATCTAGCAACCCTTCTGGTATTCGAATTCCGGTTTATAAGCACAAGTCTCAAAGAGAAACGGCGATTCAAGTCCGCTTCTATTACTCTCAAATTCGAGGATGTTGGTGGAGATGAGAGGTTGGAGCCGGAAGTTTTCCGTATTGCACCCGAAAATTCGCATTACCTTAATCCCACGACTCGAACACGAGATATTTCCCACAGTTTTGGGGGAGGGGTATTCGGGGGACTTGACATCGCTGGGGCAGAATTAGGATATGAAATGGAGTTCCACGAGACTAAGTTGAGCAACCATGCTACCCGTCTAAGCGGGATGAAGCGAGTCAGCGGCCGGTCCTACGGTAACCCAAACACGGTAATTTGGTCTCTCCGAGAGAATACGCATATGAAAGATGGGATACCAAGTTTCCTACGAACTTCTATTCTACTAAGGCGGAAGCATGGCGCAGTTTTCAGGGCGTTCATCACGGTTGAAACAATAGTCGACTTTAAAACAGAGGTTCGACGGCTTACAGGAAGGGAAGGGACGGACCCAGTAGACCCTTTCGATATAGACCCAGATCTTGAGTATCCAGAGGATTTAAAAACAGCTAAAATCAACTTGGATTCATTGGAAGATCTGGATCTTATGAGCATGGGCGGAGTTATTGTGGCCAAGGAAATGTCCCCCATAGAATAGATAGGGCTCTATAACTTATGGGGTAGATAGATATAGCGGAGATGTAACTTCTGATTGAATTACCCAAATTTGAGTATATACATAGTATATCCTGGCCTCATATCTAGAATTCATAAAGGGGCACTGTATGCATAACTGAGGAATATGGAATGAGGGTCATTCCAGACTCTGTTTCCATATCCCAATTCAACGTTGGCTCCATGAGCTCCATGGCGCGATAGATCAAACTTTGGATCCTGTGAACCCCGCCACAAAAATGCCAGGGTCAATAGAACCGGGACTAGGGTATATAAAAGCCGAAATTTTTAGGAGTAAGTATTTAATTCATACGTGAGCCGATAATTATAAGACGGAGTGGTTTGTACACGTGCGTTGCTTGCTTGGAGGATCCGTACCCCGCAGCTTATCTACATGCGAGGAGACCACCTACATGGTCATAAGCAAAGGGCAAATAGCCTTTGGGTTTGTATTGTTATACATCTTCGGGAATCGCGAGTCACAGTTTGAGAGTTCGATCGATCTAATAATTATAACTCTAGCTCTGCTTCGGGGTAGCTTTTAGGAATCACATTTCTAGAAGGTGGCCCTGGCGCTGCTAAGCTTTTAACTGAACTTACGATAAGGACGCCTACTCTAGCGGGCCTTATTGTTGGCCATGGACATCGAAGGATGTCGAAATCTTCCCTTCAAGTGATCCTCTTATCTTTCCTGAGCTACTGTGAGCAGTATTGTGCTGACTATTCGACTACAGGCTTGTTCTAGTGGCGGGGCAGAAATCTTTTGCAGCGGCCAAATCGAAGGTCCCATTTCTGGAATCTATTTTCCCAGGAGCCATCATCTCGGTCCTTGAGAGCTTAAAAACAATATCTCTGCGATTTCTAACCTATGAAGTCCTTCGTATTGCAGCTAATAACATCATAGCTGAACTTGTGAGTCTCAATACAAATCTCGAACACGCATGCACATGGAAATTGAATTCAACTTATTATTTGGGGAACAAAGCTGGCTCAAAGAATACTAAAATATTACCTATAGGCAATTTATCCTAGTGGACACGCACCGAAGCCGATTGTCTTCTTAACAGACAATTCCAGTTGCCACTTTATGAAACTCGTAAATAAACCTTGTTTAATGAGCGCTTTCGCTTTCTCAGGGTCTATATCCAGTTCTGACCGCAAACCCAATTCTATAATCAGGTACTCATCTTATTGGCCGAGAGACATGGTCTGGGGCATATCTCTTTGTCAATTTCTTCGATTGTCAGTCAGACCTTCTACCCATCCCAGAAATTAATCCCCTTTACCTACCTAAATTTAATAACTTGAACACATATGCAGATCAATCTGGGGGGAATGACTGTCGGCCCATTAGAAATTTCCCAAGAGAAACGCAGGACCAATATTATAGAGCGGAGAAGTCGGCTGATGCGGGACCTTGAAACCAACCACAACCACCAGGGTCTCTTAGAAGTGCTTGAGACTCAGTTCTCCCTTATATCGAACAGATATCGCCTCTTAAGTATCCCAAGCGAAGAGGGAGTAAGAACCCCCAATCTTCCTAAAACATTGCTTAAATTTAGCATCTAATAATCGGCTGATTTGTTAGGCTGAAGTAGAGCAAGGAATATCTAGCTTCCAATGCATGGGATTTGCCACAGTATTAGAAGATGCTTGGGATTTTGATACTACTCCAAAAGTATGGAAGATTGTGAGAGAGGTAGAGAAAAGCATCGAGGGCTACTTTCTAAGTATGCGAAATACACCCCCCGCTTGATCTTATATTCATTGAAAGTTGTAAATTTTGCGAATTTGGTTATATAGTTATCAAAGTTTAGTTTTTTTAACTAGCGTTCGGTTTAGGGCTCGAAAGTCGCAATACGACATTAGAGGACGTCATAGACAGGTTCTACGAGGCCCAGCCAATACTAGATACGTATTCTCAAGCCGATAATGACTCCATGCTTTGGATCTCTGAGCACCAACAATATAAAGAATGGCATTCGTCCAAAGCAACGAGCTTCCTTAGCATCATCGGAGAATCCGGGTCTGGAATGTCAGCTATATCCGCCTACATGCTCAAAACCCTCAATATAGCCGATGCCACCATTCTGAGATTCACTTTCAATAAAGGGAATATATGGCAGACATCTGTCAAGTCGATGGTCGGATCTCTCTCACGTCAGTTGCTACTTACAATGCCCCATCTCCATTATCAGATTTTGCCGGCACTTTCGGATTTCCAAGCAAAAGAATATATCAATTTTAAGGATATTTCAAAACTCCTTCGGGCTTTACTTCAAAATTCCTCTTCCAGCTCTCCCATATATCTTATCATCGCCAATATTGACGACTGCATTTCTGGCCCTAAGCACGTCATGGAAGTTCTGGATTCTATATTGCAAGTTCGAGGGTCTAGAGTCAGCAATATCAAAGCGGTAGTAATTGGTAGAGAAATTGGAAACATCAAACCTGCCCCAAGAAACAGGTACGAAATACGATTGGTGGAAGAAAAAAGTATGGAAGAAGCAGTAGAGAAAATGATCCGAAAATATGCCATGGCTCTAGTAGATATGAATCCATATTGGGACGAGTTCCAGGAAAGTATCTGCGAGAAAGTCGGTATAAACCAGCCGAACCTTTTGTTAGCGCACCACCGCCTACGATTCCTAACTAGCCCTGATATCATGTCAACAAGGTCAGAGATATCCAACCTATTAAATTCAATCCCACAGACCATCACAGAATGTTATCGGCAGAACATAGACAGGAAATTGCATAGCCATCAACTGTGGGCTCTTACAGCATTGGATTGGCTTGCGCATTCCTTCCGCCCCGTCAAGCACAATGAAATCGCCATCGTACTAGCGATGCATGTTGGTAGTCTCGGTCCGAGGCATACCGGCAATCTAACATTGGAGACTCTCTGCGACTACACACCATGGGATGTGGCCGGGGATATTGATCGTATTTTCCCTGGTACTGTCCAGTTAGTTCGGGACGAAATTCAGTTAACCCACCCGAGTCTTCGCGACTACTTGATCGAGAGAAATCTCATTTCAACGGCACAGCACGGTGCTAGCTTCCATCAACAGATGGTAAAAACTTGCTTAGAGTACCTCGACCTCATTCGAAACCATGAAAGTCTCACCCAGTTAGCATCCGATTCCAGTAGTCGGCGGAAATGGGCATCATATGATTGGAGCGCAGACGTTGCACTAGGCCTTTTAGAATATGCTGTTAGGTACTGGCCACGACACTTTGAAGCTGGTTTCGAATCTACATTGAGAGGCCAGGTTACGTCTGGAGGAAAAGATGACGGTGGGAGTAGCCTCACGAATCTCAATCCAAGTCCCGACCTCCTCGGAAAAGATCTCAAATTTGACGAAGTGCCGAAACGAGAATACCCTCAAGTGCTGCAAAATTTTCTTAATGACAAGGATTTATTTGATCTTTGGTCAAAGTTATGTTGGGCTTTCGATGGGTACCCACCAGCGACTCCGATTCTGGACCATTTGTCAAAAGTTGCAGCAAGATACGACTTGGTTAATGTATCGACTATTTTTCTTGACAAAAGAAAGGATATTGGGGGACTTCTCGCCTCACCAGCTACGGAGACCAGCCAGGAGAATGAACAAAGACACAATCCTGATGGTTCTGACGGAGGAGTGAGTAAACCCCCCGAAGCTGAGGAGGGCGCACCGAAAACCGAGGAGCCTGTGTCCTCTCCGGCTCAGACTGATGATCAACATAAGTTGGAACTGGAGCAAGCTCTAGAAATCGCTTGCCATCACGGTCATCTGAATATTGCCACACTTCTGGTAACAGCAGGAATTACTTCCGATAAGGCTATGTTTTCTGCGGCTAAGGCTGGGCAAGAGGAAATAGCTTCATTCCTGCTTCAAAAATGCGAATCTGGCGAGATACAAATCGACAAGCAGAACTCTCTCGAGCTGCTTTCACTTCTCGCGGGGAATGGTATGAAGCTGGCTACAGAGACTCTACTTGAGTCAAGATCACAAACTTGGGGCTTAGGGCTGTTGGAAGCCCATGAATTAAGCTTCCTAGATGCTCTAAAAGCGGCGATAAAGCATGGGCACACCGATATCGTTAAGATTTTAATGCCACTACATGGACCTGAGAGTGCCCCCCAGAACAGGGAAGACCGACTCTGGTATTTGGCGGCAGAGCGCGGCTTTACCGACATCGCTCAGATGCTCCTCGAGATTCCGGGGGGTCAAGTGTCCCAGGGCCATGATTCAGCCCTCTACGCAGCAGCATGCAACGGCCAACTGGACACCGTACGGTTTTTTATGAACCTTTCCGACTACCAACCAAAATTTGATAGCTCCGGTGAAAAGCTCACCCCAATTGAAATCGCCTCTTCGAAGGGACACCATTTGGTCGTTGTAGAATTTCTGAACAAACTGAGGGCGGAACAGGCCCCTCTCAAAAGGAGGCGGACAGTACAATTCGAACCAAATTCTCCTTCAATCGAAACAAAGCTAGACTTCAAATCTTTAAAGGGAGAAGACAACAAATCGACATTAGAGCCATCACAAATTCAAACTATTCTACACTCCTCATTACGGCTCGCAGCATCAAATGGGCATCTTAAGGTTGCCCAATCTTTACTAGACTTTTTGAAGCATAACTTGGATAAAGATGCGTCCATAATCAGCGGGGGCGGCATGGTAGAAGATGAAGAGGGCAGGAATGCCCTGCATTTAGCTGCGGCCCGAGGCCATGAGGAGGTAGTCGCCGCATTGTTGAAAGAAGGCTTCCCAGTCGATGCAACTGCAAAAAATAGAAAGACGGCGCTCTCATACGGTGCTTCTCATAGTTTCTCAAACGTCGTCGATATCTTAGTCCAAAACGGAGCAGAAGTTACCACTTTCGATATTGATGGAAACACCCCACTACATTTCGCAATAGAGAGCGGCTCGGTCGCCACAATAAGAATCCTTCAGGATGTATCTAACAATGCAAGACTCGCAAATAAGGACGGGAAGACTCCTCTCTCATCAGCGGTAGGCAAGGCCTCTCCAAGTCTTATAAAGCAATTACTCAACACCACTGCCCCGCCCCCGAGCAAGAGTAAGGAGCAATACCGACCCACAGGCTCGCTCCTTATTGAGGCTGCTAGGAGCATAAGCTCGGAGATAGTGAAAATTCTAGTTGACATCGGTGAGGATTGTAACTCAAAGGGTGAGGATGGGGAGTATCCTTTGTCAGAAGCAGCCTGGTACGGAAAGACCTCTACAATATCAATACTGCTTGACAATGGGGCGGATATAAATGCGCAAAATTCACTCGGGAGGACTGCTCTATGGTGTGCCGCGTATCGCGATCACCTCGATGCCTGCAAACTGTTGATTGAGAAAGGCGCAAACCCGAACATCCAGTCTCAACGGCTTAGGACTCCACTTTACGAAGCTGCCGCCTCCGGTTATTACGAAATCCTCCAAGAGCTTCTCAAAATAGCACCAGACAGAATAGACATAGATCAGAAGAATGAAGATGGTAAATGGACAGCCCTTCACGTTGCTTTTAATTCAGCAAAGATTTCCCAAGCTCTTCTGGCTGCTGGGGCAAATCCGGACGAACGCGACAACTACGGAAATACGCCCATATTTTGGTCAGCACAAAGCGCAGAGAATTTGGATGTAACGCAGGTGCTCATCGACGCAGGAGCTAAGACCCAGACCGTAAATAAAAATGGCTGGATAGCAAGCTTCATGGCGGCCGAGGGTGACAACATTGATGCTTTTAAATTGTTGATCGCAAACTCTGGGGATGTTAACTACAAAGACGAATGGGGTCAAACAGCTTTGCACGTGACAGTCTTTCATAAGTCTACCCAAGTCTTCAATTATATCATCGAAGAACTAGACGTTGATCTTAATGCTACTCAGAGAGACTGGGGTAGCCCTTTATGTTACGCAGCAAATCGAGGCAGTTTGGAATTTGTCGACAGACTCTTAAACCGAGGTGCAAAACTTGATGCTTACGGGGGAGAATATTTCTCTCCGCTCCAAGCATCAGTTGTGTCGACGCAAAATACGGAGGCTATTGTAAAGCGCATTCTTGAAACGAAACCCGATATTAATGTCTTCGGTGGGAAACATGGAAGCGCCCTTCTCGCCGCAATTTCCAAAAACGATTCATCTATTGCGAACCTTTTGCTAGACCAAGACGAAATCGATGTCAACCTAACGAGAGAAGGATATACTACTCCAGTAGAAGCAGCGGCCTTCGCTAATAATACCGAAATTCTAAAACGTCTGCTCGAAAAGAATGCCGATATTCACTATCTCGGAGGGAAACATATTTCGGCTCTTCATGCGGCTATAGAGGGGAATGGTTTGGACGCCGTTAAGCTCCTACTAGATAAAGGAGTGGACCCTCAAAAGACAGAGGAAGGAAAGGAATTGCCGATCCAGGCCGCGTGTAAGGCTGGGCGAACCGACATTGTTCGTGCTCTGTGCGAACATGGCGCACGATTCGTCCCAAAGGACCCGGAAAAACCAGACATCAAGTCTAGTGCCGAGTTAGCCCTCGAATCGGATATTTTATCACTCTTGGTTTACTTGTTCACACAAATCGGTTCAAACGAAGAACAGAAAAGTCTAGGGAAGGCAATACTCGAACGTGCGATCACATCAGGTTCAAGTAAAGACCTCCAAAGTGCTCTGGAAGCTGGGGTTAATCCCAACATTGATATTGATATCAAATACTGGCCTCGGAAAACACCTTTGATCACGGCTGTGATTAATGAAAATGCTGCTATGGTAAAGGTTCTGCTTGATTATAATGTGGATACGACTTTCGAAGACAATCGCCAGAGGAATGCTCTCACTTGGGCGGCCCACACTGGGAATACGGAGATATTCGAACTACTCCTTGAAAATTTGCGACTGAAATCTACTCCGGAACAATTTAAAGTCGGCTGTAGCGGGCCTTTGCATGCAGCAATTCGCGCACAAATGACAAGTATTTGTTCGAAACTTCTAGATCAGGGCGTTGACGAAACCATTCGAGATCAAAACAACTGGCTACCGATTCAGATCGCGCAATGTTATGAAGTCGACAATATCACGGACCTACTTAAAAAATCAGCTCTCCTAGATAGCAACTCGACATTTATCGTCCAAAGTTCGCCAACCCACTGGCATGAATTTGACAAAGGAGAAAACCTCAGATTATCAGAAGACAAAAAGACTGTCTTCCTCGATGGTACGCTACAACCTACTTTACTAATAATACGTTTGAATATCTCTGGTTGTTTACTGAACCAAACCATCTTTTCTAGACGAAGGGCAGGAAGGTGGACTACAAATTGCACGGGCAAATTTCTGTATTCCGATAGAGGGTGGCAACGTTCCAGAAGACCCCGGCTTATTCTACTTTGAAATCACGATTAATCGAAAGGGTAAATTCGAGGACGGCCTAGCCGGAAGGTATTGCGACAGAAGCCCTAGCCAGTGTATGTACTCGCTAATTCAAATCTATAGGGTCATCTCATTCGGCTTCTGTGGCGAGCATGTTAAATTGGATAGCTTTGTCGGGTGGAGCCTTCGGTCATGGGGGATCCATAGTGATGATGGGAAAGTGTACACGAATTCATGTTCGATAAAGGCGTTCGATCGTAGTTTTGGCGTCGGTGATGTTATCGGTTGCGGTGTTAATTTAGGCCGTAAACTTGTATTCTTCACGATAAATGGTGCCTTCTTAGGTAAGCTCGAAATTCCTCGAATCCTCCAAATAGGCCAAAGAAGATTTCGACTAATATTATGTTTAGGTATCGCCTCCGAGGAAGTCACGGGTCAGGTCTATCCAGCAGTCAGTCTCAACAGCTCCATCACAGGGCTTGAAATTTCTGTGAATTTTGAGGGGTCAAAAGAAAAGCCATTTAAATACATTTACTCGCCCACAGATATAAATGGAACGGAGCAACCTTTGGGGTCTAAATCCCCAGGAAAATCTGATGGGTCAGCAAAAGATGCAGCGACAGACGATGATTGGTGGTAATAGGCCAGAGCCCGTGATATTAATAGCAGCATTTACAGTTTATACATACCCTCGTTCTAAACCATTGATTGTAACGCATTGTAAACTTATACCTATTGAGAAAGCTGCTATCACGCTTCAACTATTTCTCCAAGTTAATGTGAAACTATATATATTATAGAAGTATTTTGTTCGAACCTAAGCACTTGAATACTCTCCAACCCTCTGGACTCAAACCCTGCACTGATGGCGGTATAGCGACAAAACCCAGACCCCGTGACATCAATGGTCTCTTAGCTCAGTTGGTTAGAGCGTCGTGCTAATAGGAACATCCTCCTGTAACGCGAAGGCCAGAGGTTCGAGCCCTCTATGGACCAGCGATTCTATTTTTTTGCTCATCTTTCATGATAGTTTTTGAGTCTTTGAGTCACTAAATCAGCATCAAATGCATGAAGATTTTTTTTTCTCATCCTAAACCATGTGCATGGGTTTGCGTGTGTGAAAGTACTCCAAAGTTACAAATTTGGCAGGTTGCTTCGTACCGATCTGCCGAGCAGGGATCACAGATCTATTCGATCTGAGCTTAGGGCGGCAGATCCGTTTCGGGGCTCTAATCTCAATTCTAAACTTCGGCTCTGAGACTTTTTTTTTCTCTCGCAATGCCAGGCTTCGAAGAAAATTTTCAGAACCCATGAAAACTTTCAAATTGTTATTACAAACACGGATTTTCAGGGTATATTAGGGAAATGTGTTGGATTGGTGGTTCTAGAATGTTGGATATTGTACCAGCAACACAGAACGGCAGCCTACCTGGAATCAATCAACTCTGAGGAGCTGCTAGGAGACTACTGGGTAACACGGGTTGGAATGTTGTTCTTGCTCCTAGGTTAATCATCTCCTTCCAGGCTGTAACACACGTGTCATGCCGAAACCGTTAGCCGTTGATTCTTGTGCCTGAATGTTTCGGGGACACGAGTAAGATATCGTTTGAAGCTGCCTTCGTGGGAAATTGTTGTGCCTACGACATGACGTCGACAGGATCAGGGATATATACGAATATCGGGTAAGGATTGTGTAAGTCCTAGGGTAAGGATGAGATAAGAATTTAGGATACTACCATAACTTGCCTATCATGCCAACGATATTCCACTAATTGGGGTTGAAGGGCAATCTTATCGTTCGAGTTATCCTAAGAAAGACGAATCCTAGACCTAGACTTAAACCTAGTTAGGGACCTATTAGCTTGCAGGATCACACGCTGTGTATATCATGCTACACATCCTGCGAGCCATGATGATCTTAAGTGCATTGAGCATTTCCTGTAAGCTTACTCTTAGCTTGGAATGAAACAGGTTCGTAAACTGGGTTGTGGCCGACATGAAGTTGCCTCTTAAAGCTGCACCTGCGGCACGGTATGATCCGTAGTGAATCTGAAGGCGGACATTTCCGAAAATAGAGCAAAATTATGATCTAGATTCCAATATCACAGATTCTTTAGCCAACTTTCGAACAACTGAGGGCTCAACGAACTTTTTTGGATATGATTGCACACAACAGGCATGATATGTGGGAAAAACCAACTTCCCTATAGACTGTTTGCATCCAAGTAGCTAGACCACAATATCGAAGGCCGGATCCCTTGATAGCTAACCCGGTGCGTACGCGTGCCACCGTGATATGTCATGGGGACCCCCGAGCAATAGTACACGGCCATTGGGTTTAGATCATATACCGGGGTGGTTTCGTAGGGAGACTAAAATCTCAGACCATTATTTCCGAAGTTGAAAGACCCATGTTGATTGTGAACCCACCACAGGCCCAGCTCGCAAGGGTTCGTTTTCGTGGTTCAGAAAGAGACCAACACCTTTCTAATTCGTCCGGCTGGTGGCTTCAGCTGAGATCCAAGCACGATGCATCTGAGCTACAAAAACTGCAACCCAGATCCCAGCACAATGCAGCTTCGTTTACTGAAGCAAGCGAGTCCATCCGATTGATGGGATCGGATCCAATGGCAACGGATAGCGAAGCCTCCAACCCAATCACAATCGTTATCTGATGCATTCTTCAATGTCGCAGACAAATGTGAGCGATTCCGATAAGTCGACAGTCACCTATCGCGAATTTCGATATGTCACCCAAAATCGCCGACCAAAGATTACATCATGATTCATGCACGCCGAAGGGCCTAGCAGATGGTTTGAGTTCCTCGTGCTTCATTTTGTCCCACGTTGGCCAAATGTTGGTCGAGTGCAACTCGAAACGATGGGATGATCCTAGACCGACTGTGGCACTAACCAAGTAGGCTACCGCTAGAGGCTTGGCTACCCAGCGGGCTGGAGAGTGTGCGCCAACCAGGGCAAGTCGACGAATGGGAAAGCGAGTAGACCCACTGGTGGCCGACCGCTTTTGGAGGTTACCCGGAGTTGGGGAGGATTGATTGGGTGGATTGGTTTGCCCCTTGTTCCTGACGCTAACCTCATAGCCGTCGATGGGAAGGTTTTCGCACAAGAAGACACGCTTCCAGAAGGCGATATGAGGGAAACATTCGAACCAGCGGGTCGTCGTTTCGTGAAACGTCGACAGATGGTGTGGCAATCGCAACATGAAAGCATCACGGGATGTGTATTTGCAATTCTTGCTTGTAGTTTGCAATATTCGTGCGCGCTTCGTGGTGTGGAAGACCCCATGACACTTCTGAAGCTTTCCCGCAGGGTCGAACCGGGTTGGATGAATCCGTGCATGAAGCAGCGCCCTTTCTCATGTCGGCATCCCTTTTTTGACGAAATTTCCTGTTCTGTCGAAAACAAAGCCAGGAGGTAGCGCGTGGAGGGAACAAGAGAAAGAAAGGATTGATTGTCCATTTCAATGTCAATGTCACGGTCGATTGTCCTCCTTTCTCCTTCCTCGTCGACGCTGTAGCTTTTTCGACTTCGCATCGTGCAGAGCAAAAAGAGAAGGACTCGGCTGGGGCATAGTGCATACAGACTTCTTGAAGCTGTGTGTCATTCATTCTTTCAGCCCCCCCCTTCTTCGTCTTCTCTGGCTGGCTCGCACCCCACATTCCTTTGGTCTCTTTTTTGCCTATAGACGAACGAACGCCATCATATCATATCAGTCAACCATCTCAAGTTTGCTACCACAGACCACCTTGCCTACCTAGCGTTCTTTTTGCCTCCCTTAAACCCGAACTTCGAGGGTTTGTATTCACATTGGACCTAGCCCGGTGTGCTGAGTGTGCAGCAGCAGCAGCAGCAGCAGCAGCAGCAAGAAGCAGCAGAGTCAGCACGTACATACGGAGATACCCACATATCAGATCAGGCGGTGCGTCGAATTGATGATTTGATAATTAATATTCTCACAGCATCGCTCTCCGTCTACTCTATTCCGAGTGACAGCTGCATGAGAACAGAGCCCTGAAACACTCTTCCCTTCCTTTTCCCTTTTTTCCTGGCCTCCCCACAGCACTTTCCACCACCGTCCTGCAGACTAAATAAAATATCCTCAGCGGGTTAGCTCTGAGAGTGTGGACGATCCTCACCCGCCTAAGATTTCTGGATGGGGCTTTTTTCTCGTTCCCATTTGCTGTGATTTGCTGTGTGGAATTGGCACTCGCTTTGGCTGTGCGTCTCCTCAAATCAAATTTCGTTCCCCCTGGCCAGAACATCGTCCCTCAACTCAACCTCTTACCTCTCCCCTTCTCTCATCACTATCTCCTCCCATCAACCTCATCTCCTCTTTCTCGACGTTCTTTTGGATAAACTATCGAAAACCCGCGTCTTTACGACATTCCGATACCCGCCAGGCACCGAAGGGGATCCAAATCTGGTCTGGTCCGTGGATTCAAGGGGGATTTGCAGGAATAGTAAACCTGGTTTGGGACTAATCTTACCACCGACATTCATTATTTCTCCGTTCTTCCAAAAGCATATTACGAATACATCATCACCAATTCACCCCGCTCCCGCGTTCGCTCATTTTTTTCTCTTTCTCTTTCTTTCTTATCTTTTATCTCACCAGATGAATCGTCTATGAAAAATATGGCATCCAGTTCAGGCAGTATATTCGGCTCGTCGCCGACCCAGACGAAGGCTCCGACTGGTGGTTTTTCTCTATCCCTGGCCGACCTACCTCAGGACGATGGCGACAAACATTCGATAATTAGCAGTCGCATGACAGACATCAATAGCGAGTTTGGTGATGAAATCGATCAGGTTCCTGGCCTAACCTCGCCTCCGGGCTCGAATCGAAACTCGGCTCTATCATCCCTACACCCACCAACACTTGGGCGGCCAAACACAAGAATATCAATAGGAGACCCTCAAGCGGAGGCTGCGCTTACTACAAGGCCTAGCACGGCTACTAGCATGACCACCTCGAAATGGGGGGCTAGACCACGATCGAGAGGGGGTTTGACACCCGTGGGAGGCAGTTTTAGAAGCTCCAATAGGCCCCCGAGTGCCGCTAGCCGAACCCATGTTCCGTCGATCACCAGTCACGCATTCTACAATCCGATGAGTTCGACAAAATTATCAGCACAACGTGGTAAAGTTTCGGAGGAGGGCGACCGACCTTCGATGTCAGAGATCACCTCTGCACCGCTGCCGGCGATCACTCCATCCACAGAACATGCTGCAGCGTCCCCTTTAAAATCTGTCACCACTGGCCTCATCGGCCAACCTCGAACATCATACGCACAAACACCACATTCTCTCGACAACCCCTTTGGCTTCCAAAACGCGGCAGTCATACATCACGGAAATTCCAACAGGACATCTTTGCAAGCTTCGAGTGAAATGGATGAGTCAAATCACTACAGGTATAGCCTCGGAAGGCAAGCCACTGGATCACCGACAAACCAGACTATCACATCTGCGTCTCCTTTACGACAGGGCTCGAGGCGAAGCAACGCGAACGAAGTTGTTGCCGACTCGGCCAAAGACGAACAGCGGGAAACATCGCAAGGATCAACTGCACCCCACAAGGCGGAGGCACCTGTTTATGCTGGAAAGAATTATCAGTATTTCCCCGGGAACACGCTATTCTGTTTCGGGGGGCGATGGCAAACGGCTAGAGATGCCCCTATCAACGTGCTGACGGCGACACTCGTGATTGTCCCATCAGGCCTATTTTTCGGCTTCAGTGCCCCTTGGTTATGGCTCAACGTGCACCCGGCCCTACCAGTCACTTTCGGTTATATTTTCCTCGTTTGCATGAGTTCATTCATCCGGGCCTCTGTGACAGACCCCGGAATCTTCCCGCGAAATATTCATCCTCTTGAATATGAAGATGGAGAGGACCCCTTGGCCGTGGGGCCACCTGAGACGGGCTGGACTATGATCAAACCTAACATGAGAAGAGGTAGCCAGCCCCTCGAGGTTCCTGTCAAGTACTGCAAGACATGTCGCATCTGGCGTCCGCCTCGCTGCCATCACTGTAGAGTCTGTGATAACTGCATCGAAACTCAGGATCACCACTGCGTGTGGTTGAACAACTGTGTCGGACGACGAAACTACAGATACTTCTTCACATTCATTGCAGCCACCTCTCTTTTAGGTCTATACCTCTTCGCCCTATCTCTAACTCACCTCCTAATCTGGCGGAGCCAGAATGACGCAAGCTTTATTGATGCACTAAAGACCTGGCGTGTCCCGTTCGCCATGGTTATCTACGGTGCCCTCGGTTCTCTCTATCCGATCGCGCTAGTTGGCTATCACGTCTTTCTAGTATACCGCGGGGAGAGCACCAGAGAGTATCTCAATAACCATAAATTTGTGCCCTCCGAACGTCACAGACCCTTCACACGAAGCAATCCTGTTGCAAACTTCATCGCTGTTTTGTGCCGCCCGAGGCCGCCAACATACGTGCAATTCAAGAACAAACACGTTGTTGGTGACCAAAGGTTCGATGCGAAGGAAAAGCTTAAGATGCGAAGCCCGGTTATCGATCAGACACCTGCCATCGGCACAAACCCTGAAAGCGATCGGGGACGCAGTAGAGGGATTAGTGATGCAACCGGACGGACCGGAATCAGTAACGAGGGCGCTGCAGTCGCCGGCGCTACTGGACCGGAACCGTCGACTTCCAACATGGGAGTAGGCAAGAAGATGCTTGCATCTTAGGAACAGCAGCACTCACTTGGATTTACGACCTACTCAATTTCATGGCCCCGAAGTAATGGATATCTTCGGGCCGGATGACCTTGATTCTTCACTTTTACACATTACGATTCGACACGCTCGTTTATTACCAATTTGCAGAAACTTAATACCTACTACGTCCTGGCCGCCGGACCAAAGCTCACGAATAAACAATGTAATTTATAACGGTCTCAGAGATCCAGCGCGGCCATTATAAGCCTCACTGCCTGCCGCATACGTTGCCTAGAGACGCATTAAGTATACTTTTTGGATTTCGATATTTCAAAACAACATTTACACGGAGTTTGCATTATTATATTTTTGTTCTTATCTCTCGTTTTTCCCCGTTACAACTTTGCACAACCACGAAAAAAAGTTTGCGAGAAAGTGTTCCTTTTTCCCATCAATAAAGCGCAGACGATCCCGTCTTAACCCCTTTTTTTCCCTTGTCTTTCTTCTTTCTGTTTCTTACGGTTTGTTGTACAGAGAGGTGGCGTTTGAGATAACTTATTATTCCCTGTGGATATTCTGACAGCAACTTCTTTGCTTGTTTCATTCTACTTTTGCCTTTTTTTTTTTTTTTTATCAATTCCCCCGGAGGTTTTTTCAAACTTTCTTTTTCATATTAGTGTATAATTCTGGGTCGCGCGCATTCGGGTGTGTGGGATGGGTAGGAAGGAACTGGTCTACTTGGAGGACATGGCTGTTGGGTAGGAAATGGCAGGATAGGACAGGTATTTTGGTGAAGGGTTTGGTGTTTAGATCATGTTACCTAGCGTGCATTACATCTATATGCAGTAGTGGAGACAAAAAAAGCTGTAGGATGAAAATCAAGATATTCTTCCCGGTGACATCTTCGTGCTCAAAGGATCTAACCACGTTTCACAATCTGTAAAATATATTATATACATCATGAAGTAATTTGCCGACAGTCGACGACGTCGTATACAGGAACCGCGCACATGCACGGCGAAAAGCATAGCCCCCTCCGTCGCATGTCGTCTATGGAGGCGTTGAGGAACGTACGTATACATAATCATGGATTTGTCTGCGGATGGGTTGGCCAAGTGGTGGGAACTACGAAATAGAGTTGCATCGACGTCTATGCTAAGAGAGTGCCTAGGCGCCTAGAGATCGAGAAGGTCGAGTGCTGTTTCCGATGACACGTCAATTTGGGGCAGAGAAGCTTCGAAAGGGGAGTTACAAGAAAAATGCCAATTGCCAATACCACGTTTTCAGCGAATCCAGCGAATCTTTGGGGTTTGGTTTGTCTACAAGAATTCTGGGCGTTCTGTTCTGTGTATTTTAAATATAGAATTGAGGATAGCATATGCTAGCGACAAGGAAAGAAAATTCGAAATTCTAGAAACGAAACCTTAAAAAACCATGATCCTGAGAACTTTATTACTAAGAACCGGGGATAAGATGTGAGGGAATGGGGCTTAAAGAAACACAATCGTCATAAGATTATTGTTTGATCGAATCCTGTACGTTCCATTGCACCTTCTTGGAATTTCTTGAGATCTTGAAGGTTCGAGTTAAATGGTTGATTATCACGAAAGATGTAGAATTGCTTGAAATTTGTGGAGTCTTGGACTTCCCTTCGCATGTGGCTTCGAAACGCTTGGAAGTTCTTGACCTCGACCGTACGGGTCCATGATCTCCACCTAGCAGCTACGGCCCACCGAAAGGATTTTCTCTGCCAGAAACCAGAGGAAAACTAAGGCTTGTTGGAGCAGTTAGTGGTTCCTCACAGTGATACTCATGTTTTTCACAATTTTTCACCTACCTTTATAGCTATCTTCCATTTGTGTCTGTGAAGCTTATAAAAAGGTCGTCGTCCCATGGTTCATGGGTTATATCCGTCTCATCTCATCTTTCAAGGATATCCCATTTACTTAATTACCTCTTGCTTTCGTATTTACCCAACGGCTTTATATCGATCTTACTGTTACCTCTTCGGTTTATAGTTCCTTTTTTTTTTTCTCTGACTCTTATTCTTATTCTTATTTTTTCTTACTATTTTTATTCGCACTCGCATCGTTCTTCCCGACGATCTACCGTTAGCGATAGTTCGGTTGGGTTACACACACCACCCTCCCTGCTCCCCGAGTCTGACGGGCTTGACCTGAACCCGGCAACGCTTTCCACGCGAAGGGCACCCTGCACATTGTTTCCCCAATCCGATCTACCACCGAGACCTTCGCAGCTGGGGCTATATACTCTCCACCTATAGCCAAAGTGGATATAAAAAAAAAAAACAAGATAAAATATAAAAAAAAAAGTCAAAAAAATATAGACTTCGAGGTTACAGTGGTCCGTCTATAGACGCCTACACTATTCCCGCTGTGTAACCCGCCGCTGCATCGTGACGTCGAAAAAGTTAGGGAACGGAACCAGATATCCGAACCAACAAGCGGAACCACCAATCCTACGATTCTCGAGATCACCTGAGCCTAAGACAACAAAAAAAAAGAAGAGTTAAAATCCGAACCAGTCAAAATGATGTTCCCGTATACGCCAATTGTGGTCCTACTCCTGCAGCTAGGCCTTCCAAATAACCGTCTGGGCGTCGCTAAAGCACTCAATACACTTTCTTACGACGTCACTGATGTCACGTTGGATTCTTTGGTCTTTAATGACCGGGGAAGATATAATGGTACCGGTCGTAGGAACGGCGACGACGACGACGATGATGATGATGACGATGATGATGATGATGATGATGATAGGCGTCCGGCTCTCGGCAACTTCGGCGAGATCCCAGTCTCCAGACAGGGGTTTAGATTGCAGATTGGAAACCCCCCGCAAACCGTGTGGTTGTCACCTTCTTTGACATTGAAAGATGTTATCGTTAGAAATGCATCGTCGTGCCACGATGATGATGACGACCACGACGACCTGAATGATACCGACGAGTATCGACAGGCGGTGCAATGTGAATTTGTTTCCCAGGGATTGTTTAGAAGCCAATTGAGCAGATCCTTTGAGCGATTAAATCAAAGGATCCGTATTCCCCCAACAACTTATGACTCGAGCCAACGCTTCGAAGGTGATATAGTAGACGGGATTATGATTCGGGAAACCGTGAGATTTCCTAATGCGTCCCGGGAACTTACTCGAGAGGGATTTGAGGTCGGGTTACACTTGGACGACGACGATGACGACGACGACCATGTACGCACCCCAGGGTTTCTGGGGCTCAACCGCGATTCGACTTTCTTGCAGACGTTCTTTCCAAATAACAAAGTTTTCGGGGTTTCTTTTCCTAAAAGGGATAGAACCTGGGGTATTGACATCGACTTTGATGGCGGGGATGTAGCAAAGTCAACCGGGGGCATAGTTTCCACTGCTTTCCCTGAGGACCAACGACAGTATCCATTGTCGGCCAGAGTTGAATCAATGGAAATCAATGGACAAGAACTCCTTTCGCAGCCGTTCGATGCAAAGATCGACATTGGACAACTACCTGGCACCAAACTTCCCCGCGACGTGTATAGAAGATTTGCAAGTGTTACTGGAGCAAATGGCTATGCTGATGATGACGATGACGATAATGATTGGATTCGAGAGGCCTCATATCCAACGTACAACACGACAATTCCTACCTCGCTCTCCGAACAATGGAATCTTACAGTTCGATTTTCCAATGGATTCGTGACAAAGATCCCGCAGCAGTATTTGGTCCAGGAAGTTAATTCCTCGGACCAATCTAACTCAGCATCTCGCCGTCCACGTTCAATCTCAAGGATCACCAACGTGGAGCGAGCGGATTCAAGTGCCGGCGGTGCACTGCTTTCAGGCCCGACCCTGGGAAGCGATATTCTGTTGTTTTCGTATTTGATCGTGGACTACCAGCGTAACCAATGGAGCATCGCCAGATCGCTTGATGCTAGTCGAGACCTGGGCGAGAAGAGCGAGGAAGGCAAGGAGGTGCCGAACTCAGGCGAGGTGCCACTTTCAGGGACTTCGTCGGACCGGCCGAACAATGCAGGAAGTGTGGCTGTTAACAACGGCGTTCGGGCGGTGCTGTGCATGGGTGTTTTGACGTCATTGGTCGGGATATTTGGGCTTGTTTGAACCAATTCCTCGGGATGCGGCTTTGCAGTCTCTTTTCTTTTTTGTTTTTGCAGGTCCGTTTTGCCGTTTGCTTCAGCTTACCGGTGCGATTTCTTTTGGGAAACAAATGTGGCTTTGATAGCTGTGGATTTAGCTAGGCCATGTAACATGGAGATACTCGGTTCGAATAGTTAGGAAATGGTAATCTATATTTTTTGTAGCTTGAAGCTTCTGCATGACGTCGATTACTCAACTAAGTAAAGCTATGCATTTCTCCGTAGTATCTGTGCCAAGTTTAACCATCTATAGTATCGGAAGGAAAGTTTAAGGCTTTTAAGGCTGATACCTGGTTTCAGGTCTAATGCAATGTCAGTTCGCATATCGCAATTTTTCTAGTAGATTTTTTTTCTAAGCTTGGTTTTTTTTTAAAAAAAAATGGGGGGTGCGCGCGCGGTATGAGTAACAGGATCCCCGTGCACGATCTTTTAGAGAAGGAGGGCGAACGAGCAAGGGTGTACAGTCGTCGCGCATCGGAGAAACTTTGGATCTTTTTTTAATATGCTGCAGCGCACTGAGGTAAGAGCTTACCCAAGGTACCGGTACTCGGATTAATTAACGGGCTTGTGGGGTGCAGTTGAAACGAAACCCGCTGGTGCAGATTTCCTGGGTGATACCCGGGTAATGAATATGCATTATGCCTCGTTCGTTATTCTTTTCCTTCTTGCCTTTCCTTCGTGTGCAAGTGGCTATAACGGTAGGCATGTATGTATGTGTATGTGTGTCCTGTGGTTGGTGGTGTGTGCCGCGGTGTGTGTGTGTGTGTGTGTGTGTGTGCTGGAGTATGTTTATAGGTTCGGAGAAGGTCGGTTACTCCCCGGTGCTGTTATCGATTACTCAGCTTTGATTACATGTCTACCGTCGTGTCGCCAGATCTTGCATTGTTTGACGATGCAGTTTTTGCATGGAAATTTAAAGGATGTGGGTCGGTTTTAGGTTTTATCAGGAATCGAATATTCCGGATATAGATAGAATCGAACGGTTTCGTTACTGTCGCAATTCTTTAGTGTCTTCATGCTTAGAAATGGAGACCTTGAAGGATTTAGCCTTTTTTGTCCGGTTTTCTTCCTTTAGATCTTTCTTTAAATTTATAAATATATCAACAGATTTGCGAGAAAATTGTTCCTGTGACATGTGGTATCCGTGACGTATCGAAACGTCAGATTCGATGCCTTAACATGGAAGTTCGGTGTCTGGCGGCTCTAACTATACTAAGTGATGATTGGGGGCCATATTCGAGTATTTCCCTCGTTCCTCGTATCGAAGAAAAGTGGAGCCTTGATCCTGGAATTCTCGAAGGCAAGCCAAGACTGGGTGCCTTCTAGAGATGTTCCGTCGTAACGATCGGTCATCCACATCCGAAACCTTCCATTTCAAAACTTTTTTTCTTCCTTGCTGGCACGATGCCGAAGATGGCATTATAATTAGTAGACACCCTTTTTCGGCTATTCGGATATCAGGCGATGAGCAATTGACGCAGAAACCATGTTACATGCACTGAAGATTTTTAAAAGATACCGAGTACTTATTGCTTCCGCCTAAAGTTGGGGGAAATTTGGGTTTTTGTGTTAGGGAACTGAGTACGTAATGAACCAACCGGTTTGTCTCTCCGAAGAAATCTGGGTGTCTTGTGTATGTCTGGAGAGACGGGCTAGTTATCTTGACTTACCCGAGCTGGCGGGTCCGGAGTATTGGGTCAGTTTTAGTGTATCTGAATGCATATATCATTGCAACGATATCTGGTTATGTACAGCTGGAGATTCTCCCTTTCGTGATTGGCATCCGAGAATGGAATCCCCCAAGGAAAATGACTAATCGGCGTCTACCCCATAATCTGCTCGGTCCCCGAGCGTTCCCCGGGGATGGGTGGGTACATGTTCATTCCGGCCTGAGAAACTGCCTTTTTGACGTCACACATCTGATTAAATTTGGTCCTTTCTCCCTTTAATCCCTTTCTCTTCGAGACAACTTATTGAGCCAATTCTGCCTTCCTCTCAGCGCGCTTATTTCCGTGTCCACGTCCTCCTGTGTCTTACCCTTCACGACCCCTACTTCCCTTGTCATTGTAATCGCGTTCGCAACCGCATAAATCGCGCATTCCTTACAACTGTTCCTCGTATCCCATCCCTTCTCAGCTTCCAACAGAGCCTTCTTTGTCCACTTCAGGCCATCCTGTTTCTTGTCCAACGCCCAAATAACCTCGCCAATATAAGCCATAACATATCCCTCCCGGCAGATATCCCTTTGTTCTTCGGGAAGGGTTTGCAGGGTGCGGAGTAAGCTCAAGAAAATAGGAAGTGACTCCGCGGGCTTTTCAAGGCGTGAGTATTGTACACCGACAGCTTGAATTGCTTCAATTAGATCGAGGCTAGGTGGTACGCGGTTCTTCGGGTCGGGTAGCACGGGTTTCGTAATATCCAACGTTGGCCTTTCATTTGCCGGCGTAGCTTCCAATGCGAATTTGACAGCTTGTTGGAACAATTCTATCCCTTCTTCAATATTACCCATGGCGGTAGCAGCCGTTCCCATGCCGAGGTAAGACTGTGACCGCCTCGTCGCATCCACCAACCCTGCGTCCATAGCAACCATACGCCTGTAAGAAGTATATGCATCATCATCCTTTGCAACTTGTTGGCATAACCCTGCGACTTTGAATAGGAGGTTGGCATAGTGTCTCTGCCATTCAGGCGAACATTTATCCCATCCGCCAAACTTTTCCATCTGCTTTTCGAGACTGCTTAGGGCGTCGCGACCCCATAACGCAGCGATTGGTAGGTCTGGATACCAGTGAGCGTAGTAATGCATGATTTGCATGCAGGTTCTTGCCCATTCCGTGAAGACCTTGGGCGTAGGCGACTCCCTTTCGATCGACCACGTTGCCCATCCCCAGTAGAAGAGGTAGAGATTGACCAGTGTGAAACCGACGAATATAACAACTTTGCCAGACCCTATGAAGTGCCATTTGAACCATGTCCAGGGAGTCTTTTCAGCATACTCCGGACCGGAGATTGTAAAAATCTTCCAGCGGTACCATCGCCACGTCCCCTTCACGGGATCTGGAGGAGGAGCTTGACGGGCTCTCTGTTCGACATATGAGTACAGAACCTTCCGTTTAGGTTCATTGGGGCCAAATTCTGGTAGCGGAAGAGGTCCTGGAGAAGGATCACCCTCCGCTCGAGGAGGGGGTGTGCCGAGGCTGAAGACATGTCGACGGGATGCAACGACGCGCGGAAGGGATATCGGACGCTGCCGTAAGGAAGAGGATCTAGACGAGAGTGATCCGCACAGCCGAATATTGATTGTGTAATCCGTCGACGTCGCAATTGTTCGCCGAGGGCGTGCGGTGGATGTCAAGGTGGTGGTTGGAATTCGAGGTCTCGTGAGGGCAGCTGCAGCTGTACCCCACCTTGACCGCAGAAGGACAGCAGTGCCCCGCGTCATACCTACAGCTGCGGCAGTCGCGGTCGCAGGGCCTGGAGGTGAGAAGAGCATGAATGACCAAGCATTCATCTGTGAAAATAGAACGGGTTAAGTCATCAGCCCGCCTGGCTGCTTGCCTTGGAAATGCCGTTGGCTTTGCCGTTTTTGTGTGGGACCCGAGAATTATATCAAGCGAAATATCGTATTTTAGCACTATCGGGAACAGGCAGTTAAAAAAAAAAAAAGCAGACACGTGCACCCTCCCGCGACAAATTTCAGATATCCTGTTTTTTTTTTTTTTTTTTTTTGTCTTCCCTGCGAAAGCCGTCGGGTTAGAGCGGTAAGCAAAGACGCATCAACTTCGCCATATGCCGTCGGGTTTTGGCTTTGGTTTTGGTTTCGTTTCGGGTGCAAGATAATAAAGTATTTGTGATATGTGAGATGTACGGATACATGCCATGATCATGGATCCATGGAGGCACGTATAAGCTTGTGCGGTTTAACCTTCATGCACGAATCCTCTGCATCTTTGCCTTGCCGTTGCCTTGAATCTGGCGATACCTGTGTTCATTTTACCTGTTGACAATATTACCAGCGGTTAAACCTGCAGTTCCGAAAAGCCTGAACACGAACCATTGCATTGTGCACTTGTGAGACACTGGCACAGCACAAAGCCGACGAAATTCGAAAGCGATGTTCGAAAGCGAGAAAGCGAAAAAGCGAACAATGCTTCAAGGCACCCCCCGGGTTCAACCATGGTGCTATCGGGATTGCTTCGGGCCCAGCTCCGGGGACCCTGGGGAACAAGCTGCAGGCAACCCCTTTTGTCAAAAAGGCCTAGCTGGGGCGGAGGAGAATGGGCTGAGGCTGCAGCATCGCGATGAACCGGGAAATACGTGGTGCATCAGATGGCCCTTTGCAGGAAAGGGCCAAAGTCTAGCTGGGGGAGACTCTTGGTCTTGGTTCCCTGCGACGGCAACTTTTGTATCTCTAGTCTAGCTGGAGGTTAGGTAGGTTGGTCGGTATTGTCCTTACTGATTTGATTTCCAAGATATAATATTACGTCTACGAATAGCATCGCATGTATGCTATTGTCAGTGTAATAGTGTCAGGATGCACACTGCTGCTGCTGCACTGCAGTCGACAGTCAGCACACCTGGCAATGCCCCAGTGCTGCATGATGCTATACCCCTAGTATACCCTCCCCTCACCCCTCCCCTCCTTGTTCGAAAAATCTACCGAGCTTCTAGAAGGACAGCGCACTGACATGCAAGTAGGCATGTATGTATGTATGTCCAGCTTGAACGAAAAGAGAGGCTCCAAAAAAATCTCATCCGATCTTTTTACATCTTATTTCAAATTTGGAGCCAAAGCGGATGCATAGATCGAAGCCTTCCTTCTTGAAACAATTCAAACGGTAATCCCGCCGACGAGCTCCTACGGTACCAAACGACCGAAGGTAAGTATAACGTCTTGATACAAAAAAAAACGTGGCTCGGGGGGAGGGTGTGCATGTCAGAAACGACTTTATTCTTAGCTGCCCTCATGGTCATTTTCCCTTATCTCTGGGTGTAATTTGTGGTAGCCAGTCGTTAGCCCGACATGCTGTGCCTATCCTCCCTCAAGAGCGTAGGCGTTAGCTTCGGCTCACAAAAAAAAAAAAATAGCTACGTATGCCACATTCACACATCTTTTATTTTTCTCTAACAGTAGCCCCCCGGGTCTGTCTGCATCTCCCCAACCGATCCAACATATTTCCGCCTGGTTGCAGCGGTGTTCTGGACGGTGCATTACATACTACAGGTCCAACCAAAGATATCCAGCTTATTATTCTCGCTCTTTCGTAATATGAAGGAGATTACGAGATCAACCTAGGCGGGCGGACAGTGACTGTGCAGTGTTCCGCTCAATGCCCCTCCCGACACCCCTCTCCATGCTTCTAATCCAACATGTTTCTTTCTCAAACTCAAGTGTTTGTTGAATGTTGCCTATGCCTGTGCAGCTGTACCTGTACAACATGGTGTGTGTGTGTGCACAGAGTACTCCGTACGTGGGTGCAAAATCCCGTAGACGGGTTCGGGTTGGAGTGGGATTAATTCACTATTCCTGAATACCCTTCCTTCCCTCCTTCCTTCCAGCTCCGAGATTTTGAGTTACGTTACCATAACATACGGCGAGGTGGCGGAAGGTATCTCCCTTCCTTCCTTCCCATTATCTTCCCATTTGCGAACGAGAACAAGCGTGGTGCAGGCGTTAGCCCTATCAAATGACCCAACATCTGACCAGAAACCCGGTCTTCTTCTCTGATTGAACGACTCGAACAAACCCTCGAAAAAGAAAATAAAAGAGAAGGCCAGAAAGAAGGAAAGAAAGGAAAATAAGAAACACACCGTGCCAGGGCCCAGGAACAAGGAGCATGCATCGTGGTAGTGGATGCACCGAAACAGGCCCAAGACAATTCTGGAAAATGGCCTGGTGGAAAAGCGAGACAGGCATAAGTTTGAGCAGCGAGCTAGCTTGGGAGGGTTTTTCTTCCTGGGTGCAGCGCGGTGGTGCGCTGTGGCTTTTCTTTTTTCCCAGCTTTCCCTGCCCTTCCAGTCTTGCACCAGGCATCTCCTTCCGGGCAATCGTCCATACAACAACAGTCACTTTGGTCCTCGTCCGAATGGACCTTTTGAGTGCGAGATCCGATATATAATTCTAAGTGACTCCCCACCATACCATCCCTCCTTTTCTTGAAGTCTGTATCTAAATATTAACCATCGCATCATCCGCTGCTTAACCTTATATTTACATTTATTACTACTACTACTCTACTATCTTACTCAACATTCCTCTTGACATCTGATAATTAAGCTCTGTGCCCGGATCCACACCATCAACAAGAAGGAATTCTCTTGCATATTATACCACAATATCATATATCCCTCTAGAGAATTGTCTCATATATAACATCTTGAATGACCTCTTACACGGCGCTATAAACAAAAAACGATATTCGACTGCCTCCTTTCTATATAATCCCCTGGGAATATATCCATATCCTCCTCCTCCTCCTCCCCTTTATAGATTAGCAGTAGCAATACACATACAAAATGCCTGCTTTAATAACAAATTACTCCTCTGAACCGGAGTACTCGAGTTACGAGCTCCGACAAAAGATCAGACGGGGCGAAATCAAGGGTTCCACATCTGGACTTGCGCGAACAATGCAAGCAAACCTCATCGTTCTCCCATCCCGATATGCCAAAGACTTTCGAAATCTTTGCCTCCGAAATCCTGTTCCATGCCCTCTCCTCGAGTACACCTCCCGTGGCGACTACACCAGCAGACTAGCTCTCGACTCCGATCTTCGAACAGATATCCCAGCCTACAATGTTTTCAAGGACGGAAAGCTTATCAACCGTCGCAAATCCAATATCATGGACGAGTGGACTGATGACCATGTTGGCTTCTTAATTGGCTGCTCATACAGCTTCGAAACTGCGCTTAAGGAAGCCGGTCTCGAACCAATGTGCTCCAAGAAAAACATGGCGGTCCCAATGTACGTCACAAACATTCCACTTAACTCCGCCGGTGTCTTCTCTGGATACTACGTCGTTAGCATGCGCAGCTATAAGCTCTGCGATATTCCTCGGGTACGAGAAATCACAGGCCGATACATCAAACAACATGGCGAGCCGATTGCATGGGGTTGGGACGGAGCCGAGAAGATCGGAGTCAAGCGCAAGATCGAACTAGGACTTGTTGACTTTGGCGACTTTGTGGACATTCCTGATGATGAAGTGCCAGTATTCTGGGGTTGCGGTGTCACTCCACAGGTGGCGGTGCAGGAGAGCAGGCTGAAGGGTGTAGTCATGTCGCATTTACCTGGGTATGTATATGCATCCTTCTTTTTGATTTCATTACCATATGTTCAGCCTTTCCCGGTCAATGCTTCCCTTCCATCCTGGGAACTGCATATGCACTATCGCGAATAGTCTGGGTTGCAATTGGTGCAAACGCAGTCACCTCGCGTTTTCCACTTTTCGCTGTTGTCATTGTTGAGGAAAATTTTTTCACTTGCTTTTGAACAAATCGCTAACTCATATTTTTTTAACAGCTCGATGTTTGTCACGGATCTGGATCCTGATGATGAATCTTTCTTGTTGTAAATGCAAGAACCAGCTCGGTCTCTCCAATGAATACCCCTTCCGGCGCTTAGGTCTTCGGAACCTCCCTTCTGATATCCCACACCTTATTCTGCTCCACGCAGTACCCAAATTTTTTTAATCAGCACCGTCCACATATTTCTTTTGCATTTTTTCGGCTATAGTGATACCACCTGCACGATGATACCACCGGGCGAATTTTCCACTTTTTTTTTTCTTTTCCTTTTTTTTTTTTTACCTTAACGACCCCAACGAATCTCTCAGCTCAAATTCTTTTTTTGCTTTGCTGCCTGTTTTTATTTGCTTTTTGAACGAACATGATACTCCCATAGAGTTTGATAGACTTCATTTTTTTTTTTTCTCGTCTGTTTTTTTTTTTTTTCCTATATCCATTTCGCGAAACTTATTTTTCGCAAACATTTTGTATTAATGCTTCTAGCATACATTGCTCGGTGCGGGTTGCGATCCTTTTTTTTTTTTTTTTTCCTATCATTTCTTTGTGGTCATTTTTTTTTCCTTCTGCATAGCTTGCTCGGGTTCGCTTTTTCTCTCCCCTATCATTTCTATTTCTAATGGTTATGCTCTCATCCTTTCCCCCTCCCTTTCTCTGTACATGTACGATACGTATCTCCTTTGTTCTCATTCCCCTTCATTCTTAGCGTCCGCTTTTTCCGCTATTTTTTAACCTATCATTTGCATAGCATAGCTACTTTTTTTTTGCTCGTTCTTTTTTCCCTGTTTTCGCATTGCATAGAAGGGTTGGGATATCTCCACAAGCTGGCTGGTCTTTTGTCTTTTACACACCACTTGTACATGTATCACCACGCAAGAAAAACTGGCCCTGTAGATCAGATCCGATGGTTTTAGTTCTAATCTAATACACTACGATATCATTTTAATCATTACCTTCCTATTCATATTTTCCTCGTACATACATATACCACGTAGCTGATCGAATTCCGGCTGACGTCAATGGAAGCACCCTGATTCACAAACACATATTAATTGGCCTCCTTCCAGGTGAAAATCATAAGTGCTGGAACGTTATAGCTAGCTCCAACATGGCAATTAACCCTGCGAATTGGATCAATCGGACTATCAATTGAAACCTCAAACCACCCCCTTTTAGCGAAAGAAAAAAAAAAGTTGATCGCGTGGTCCATTGCATTGGCATTATTTGCACACATGCTCGCTCAGGTGGAAGGAAGGAAATGTGAACGGACTTTCCCCGCTCGGCCAGTTTTTACCCCAAATTCCCAAGTGAACCTGTCAAGTGGACGGGCTTTTTTGTCAAATTTTGTCTCAAGGTGACACCCTCGGTTTATACCAATACCTCATCTGCCTTATGAAACACCAACAAATTTTTTGAACTTAACGTTCAAACTAGTCGAGAAAGGAACGTTAAACAGAAATTACGGAACTAACAGGAGCGAGGGAAAAAAAACCACATACCACAGGGAAGGGCAGAAAAACCGCCGGTCCGCTTACATGGAAACGTGCCCTTGGGGCTACCTATTGTTCCCGGAGAGTAATTGTTCATCCGTTTCACCTCTGGCGCGCCAGCTGGCGGCGGATCAACAATTCATTGTACAGGGGAGAATGAAGCAGGCAGTAAACCTCAATTCTGCACGACCTATTACTACTTTGGGCTCCGATAACCGGGTGATTGCAGCGAAAAAAAATTATATCCCCGGCTCGGGGGCAGCCTCGAGGAGAGACACAACAATATTCTCGGAGAGACTGAGCCTTTTTTTGCATATTAATATTGGTGTGGGATGTGGAATGTGATATTGGACGATATGAAATTTAAGGTTGTAATAGCTATTAGTAGGGGAATATATTACATGAGAATAAAGCTTCAATAGGTAAAGTTAACGCATGGTTTTTTTTTTTCTGTCCTTAAATTTTTTTTGTTTTTTTGTGTTTTCCCTACAATAATGAAGAGTTTTTCCGAAATGCAAACGTCAAAATAACGAATATGGGGCCCCTCCTTTCCCTTGATGACGGGACTTTAGGGAAACTGAAGCATTAACCTAGCAAGTCGAAAGCTGCACCAATGGTTCCATCCTGCCCTAACCCTGGATCAAGATTTTTAGGACTAAGCATCATGAAATCAACCTCCAAGATTAGACGCTCGGCCCTTGCTTTGTCCTTCCGGGTTTCTTCCCGACTATTCGGGTCGGGCGCAGGTATCCCCGTCGTACAATGGACGATAATGCAAGAATGCAGATGGCCGTTTAATTCGGCAAGTGCTTAGAAGAAGAAAAAGGGAGAATAGATATCAGATTCCGAGTTTTTTTCTGCAATCAGGGTCGAGGCCGGGCCAGATCCTATCATGCGACCATGCACGCCGCCTTTCTAACAGAATAGGGCGGCTGCGACGGCAAGGGCTGCTGCAACCAACGACGTCTTCCTTAGATTGTCTCCGATCCCGCCTGCCGCGACGCTCTCCTTAGGCTCGTCTTTGGCTGATTGGTCCCAGGGATGGACGGCCTTTGCCAACCACCATTCCTCAGTAGCGTGATCGATACCAATATAGGAGCTAAACATCAACTGGTTAAGGGCGATAACTGGCCCCCTGACAGGCCAAGATCGGATAACAGCTGGATCATCCGCATTGAGAATACTGGCTACCATGTTGCCGGGAGCGATAGCTTCATTGTAGTTGACAAAGAAAGTTTGAGGGAGCGACACACTGTATCCGTTGGAAAATGTAAGGGTGAGGTTGTACAGCCCGTCTGGCTGGTCATATGGGGGAACGTCCATAAATTCCCAGGCAGGCAAGCCGTTCACGACCCTGGCACCCGTAGCGGAAACAAAGGCGTCGAATACTTTGGGTGGAAGGATGTTGGAGGTACGGCCTGAAAGATCGACTGTTGCGATGAATGATTCACCACCCGAGATTTCTGTACGACCGACTTTGACGCTGGTGACATTGAGAGTGAATGGATTGGTACTATTGGAAGCGGCCGACGGTGGTCCAATTGGCTGTGTGAACTTTGGACCTGTATAATGGGATTGATTGTACCCGTCGAATTCGAGTTCATAGACGACCAAGGGACGTGGGGGCATGCTATGTTCTGGCTTGCCGTGAGTACTGTTACCGCCAGTGTAGTAGATTCCGATTTGCTCCTTCCCTGGGAAGAAGGTCTGAAGAAATGTGGAGTTAGAGCCTAGGCCGAGCGTGCCCCAGTCTTGGCCGATAAAATTCGTCATATTGGTAGTCTGGACTTCGAATTTGAACTCTTTGCTTTCGAGATCCGGAACGGCCTCGAAAGCCGATGTTACGTCCATGCCAAAAGATGTCCCATTGACCTGCTCGAAAGTAGAGCTCTCATTGGCTGAAAAAACGCCGCTGTATAGAGACTCACAGTCTACACCCTGGGGACCTTCGACAACATAGTCGTCACAGAGGCTGATGCTTCTGACGTGGGTTTCTGAATCGTAAAATTGAGGAGCAACCCAGACGTGCTGAGGAGGAGTCCCGATGGTGAGGTGGACCCCGAAGCGAGATTGGTAATTGTCAGGTCCCTCTAGAGGATCGCGGACGAATTCATTGGGGACTCCCCAGGGCCCGGGACCGACGTAGGAAACATATGGGATAACTACAGTCGCTTGGGCGCGATCGATTGCGATTGCAAGCGCTAGTGTTAGGGTCCTAAGAGTTGATAGGGTTGGCATTGCGATGTCGTAGGAGGTTTGGGGATCGAGATAAGAGTATGAGGTATTGGATATGGGCCACTAGTATGTAGATGTGGTTCTCTGGTTATTAGATGGATGTTGAGCCTCATATCGAGGGTATAGACTTCGCTTTATATACGAAATCCCCACCGGAGAAACAGAACCTACTACATGACAGCCTTCTAAGGGTCGGTATCTCGAACAGAAGCATAAAGCGGTCAGTGCATTTGCTCATGGTGGATTCAACCTTACGGACCCTGCATTGACATGAAGCCCTCCCCGCAGAATATTGCCGAATAGCGAATCAAACCCTAGTTAGCCGTATTCCGAGTTATTGGATCCATGGAAATTCCGCAGCACTGGTAAGTCGGAGCTTTTTTCGCCGACAATATGCCAACATTATGACCTTAAATCTGTGGACTTTGTGGAATTCAGCAGCACAATATTGCTGCTGCGGCTCCTTTCATGGGCATATAACTCGAAAGATCGGGGAAAATAAAGTAGTATAAACCACCCATGCCAATAAAAGGCGTCGAATATTGTGTTACATTGGTGCTTGGTGCTAGATCCTTGATACTGGGCTGACCAACTACACACGTATAAACAAACCCTATTGTTTGTCAGCAGACAATTCTTCTCGTATATTACAGGCATATCGGTCCGGGTAAAATCGATATCCAATACCGTATCAAGGGTTAGAGCTCTTAAAACTCGGCCAAGCATATGTGTTGCACATTGGCGACTGGATAAAGTGCTTTACAATGCTGACTACGATAAATGTAGAAGCTATGAGCGACCAATCACTTTGTCGCTGACTTTAAAAGCCCGACAATTAGTGCTGCGGACTGGTCTCGTGGTGCGGACCATGTCATACCACTCCTTCAAATGTTCTCACGAAGACAGTTGCAATTGGAGTAAGGCAGCTATGTTGTAATTTAGGCCTTTTATGTGTTGTGACAGTTGTCATAGGTTGAGGCGAGAGGATACTTGGCGCCAAGGCCGAACCCGATCGATCAAGCTTGACATCTACCTCTCAGTTTGCGCTGAAGGTAGTACAGAGTGTTCGGTGCTTAACTCTAAGGCGTTTCAACGTTTTTTTTTTTTTTTTTTTTCTTTTCTTTTAAAGTTAAACGCTAGTTTCAAAATATCATGATAATCAACCCATTGTTCTCGTTCTATAAATTGGACAGGCAGAGTATATCGTCGACGCGGCATATGCGCGTACGGATTATTCTGAGTTAACGAGTTCCAAGCTGGACCGACTCGTATCGGTAGAATATTTCCAGAATCAGGCTGGAGAAATTAACTGGCCGAACTTACGAAATTAATATCTAATGGGTTTGTTGAAGCGATCTAGTGTACTCCATCCCCTGCGCACGATATCGTACGATCACAAATGAAGGCAGCTCCAGTGGATCGATAAATTAACGGCGATATCAGAATTCAGAACCTCCCAAAAATTTCATAGTGGCGCAACATGTAGGCTTGTTTCGGAAAACCTTTAAATTGTGCGATGCATCAGATATTGCTGCACAGCCTCAGAATTCAATGTATCAGAAATGTGCCACTAGCACTAGCATTCGCATACACTAATGAATACTAACCAAACCCACAATTTTTACGTATCAGAAAAAATATCCCGATGAGATAGCTAATCTGTTATTGTGCTCCATACGAAAGAAGCAAATTGAAAGATCTCGCCTTGGCACGGACCGGTTGTGGGGCTGCTCCGTAAAACTAGGAAGCCGGAAGGCCACGGCGCATTTGGTCCACTATCAACGGAGGTTTTTCTGGCAATGAAATATTGAGTTTTTAAGCTTAAGAGGCTACTGCAGGATTGAGGTGCATAGAGGGGCATGTGCACATGGCATGAATGGTAACTATTGGCTTGCTGTGGGAGGTCTATCAGGAATGGTACTTGACATGCGCACCATAGCTAAATATGTTATATTGGTTTGATGTCTAGATTTGGCTGCCGCCTGGAGAGAATATGTAGCTATGTAGGGGTAATGGCGGTAGAGAACTTGATATTTCTACGGAGGTATGGTTCCGGGTGGCCACCACTCTGAATCGGAGGATGATATTTCAATCGCGGGGCAAGGTTTATAATGTTCCGCACATTTGGGTATGTTGCTGTCGTAATTATTTGGTCTTGGCATAAAGGCAGCCCCATCATTTACTCCCATGAAAGAAAAAAAACATGGCATCAAGTTGTCTCGGCACGATCTTTTGATACATGCATACTGTTGCATTTTGTGGCGTTTTTGTGGTCAAGTTCGGTAACTAGACTCCGAGATTCAATGCACCCTCAGGGCCCTCTTGTGCAGGTTTGTATCTACCCAGCCTGAACTTTCGTTTTTTAATACTCGTGGGTACGCCATCGCACTAGCTGGTCGGTCACAAGCGAGTGTGCAGTAGTCAGGTTCCGATACCAGACTTATTATCCTTGTTGGTTCGGGAAATATTCTCAACTTGGGCACTAATGCTCGGGATTAGATAGGACCAAGCCTCGACCTGCGGGGCTATGAAGTCAATTATATATCGTGCTAATGACGAACCAACCCCATTACACTACTACTTTGGAGAAAACCCCTCCGCCAAGGTACAATAGTATACAAATGGGATATGTTGTCCTGGGGCCTGGATCAATAATGCCCAGGCAACATCATGCATCATGAAATTGCGGTAGGTAGTAGCGGATCGGGATAATAAATCATGCAGAGGATGCTTAGCCGCATCGCTTATCTGCCCTTGGTATATAACCCCTTATCGAGGGTACCTAGGCTCGATCGACTTTATCCTCGATTTGTTTCCCACCTACTATAGAACTGCTGGCTTAGTAGCATAGAAATCGAGAGGGGTATTCTTATCTTTGAACAAGCCATTACTTCATATTGGATTTTGAAGGCTTTTCGTTTCGAAACATCATATTCTAGCCAAGGAATACCTTCGAGGCCTACCATATTCTACGACGTATACATTTCAGATTTCAACTTAGACATCATGTCTTCTAGTCTTCCCGGACGACCCGCCTCCGTACAGTCGATAGATGATTTAAATGCAAGAATCAAGCATTTATCTAACTGCCTCCCACTTCCTTCCGCGCGCATACACGTTCTAAGCTGGCTTTCCAACATCGATGCCACAGCGGACTTTTCGCATGATGGTCTAGACTCATCCGAAGATATCTTATCTTCAAACGATGACCTAACCAGTTTATCGAACTTCAGTTCGCAAGAAGATGAAGAGTCTGTCTCCAGTTCTGACATGGTACCTCCAGTGGACCTCACTAAGTGCATACCTTCTATACGACTAAATGGAGACTCTACTGCATTATTACCAGCCGGAACAAGCGCGTTACTCAGGCGTTTAAATCCACGACGTCTCACTCGTGGCTGCATTCCAATATGGGAACGGGCTCGGCTAAAGGGCATGTACCCACGAGAGAGGCTGGACGATTCATACTTTTCAACGGAAACCACTCGAAATATTGTTGATCATATCAACTATATCGTCCGACAGTCCATGCACAATACAATAGATCGGGTTCCAGAGAGCGGTTGGTATCCTTTAGTTGTAAGGGTATTGGAGGGTATCGGGATGGATGAAGAGATGGAGTCTCGGTTGGAGGTTCACTTAGCGACAGACCGTCGTTTTAATACTCTGCCAAAGAATGCACCGGACGTCGGAGTGTCTGTTCATATCCAAGGGCGTAACTTGCGTGAGGATGCAGGTATGTGTTTTCCCTAATACGATCAACAAATAAGAATTTCATGTACTAATACGTTTATACTGTAGGAACGCAAATTACACCCCCAAGGAATCATCTACACAGCGACCCTAAATACATCTCTCTAAACCCTACCCGCTTTCAAACTTGCCGATATTCACCGCTCTTCGCAATGGCAGAGGTTAAGTCCGCTACGGGGGACTTACTAGAAGCACGTAGACACGGCGCGATCGGGGCAGCGTCAACATTACTAAAAGCTAGGTCGCTAGGGGCAGAGGATGCTATTGTCTCTTGTGTACCATTTTTCACAGTTATCGGTAGCATTTGGTGTCTGAATCTTCTGTATGAAACTGAAGACGGCTCTTTCTGTGTCGAGCCGACTCCTCTTTTCGAGGACACAAAAACCTTCCTAGGGGCACTTACAGTCGTATGTGTGGTTGAGGAGCTTCGAAAATATGGATGTACTGAGTGGTGGGAGAATTTCGTTGAAGGTCGTTGTGTCGGGTTTCTGGATGGGGTGGCTGTTGAAAATAGGCGGTCTCGTATGCTGACTACTTGGTCTTAACTCTGCGGCCCGTCTTTAGTCCCGATTTCTAGTTTTACATTTCGTTTGTATATATATGTATAGCCTGTCCATATTCTAGTCATAGTTAACTTAGCGTGTCAAAGCAATTTTATGTTGATCGATTTTCTAAAATTCGGTTGGGTTTCAAATCTCTAATAAAAGCATACAATAGACCCCTTATATCATTGGAATTTATAAACACTTTATTCAGTAAACTAATAGCTATACTTATGGATACTATAAGTCAAAGTTTCGTCTGCTAATGAGGTTAGTATAGTGTCGATTCCACTAAAATCAAAACCGCACAATTGTGTTAGTTTATCCCATTCATCACGCACAAATTTATCATAACTATTTGTTCTCCGGTCAATGCGTGCCAAATAGTCTGTCCGATTTTAGCCTCCATAGTACACATCATTCATTTTCCAATTTTCAAGTTATTCAATTACGACTGTTAGCCGTGTACGTGTTTCCAATGGGGAAGCAGGCTGGAGTCAAAAAAGAGGCTAATCGAGCAAGGCTCAAGGGCTAAAGTCTATAGATCTACCTGATCGACTAACTACTTAGATCATAGATAAATCTGAGTTTGTCTTTGAATTGGTCTGTGCACTGATTATCAATTAGTTGGCTTGCCTTGATATATATTTATACTCGTCTAGCTCCTAGACGCCACAAAGGGAGGGCCTTTGTTTGGGTTTATACATCACTTGCTTGTTTATTTGTTTGCGTATGTGCTACTTGCTGCTCTACTGATCTAGGCAGTTGAGGAGTAATTTGCTGAATTCACAGGCGGGAAATTTAAATTTAGAGACAAATACTTAAGTGGACAAGTATATATACGGGCTAATACGTATATGTATAGTAGCTTGGTATGTGTAGGTACATGCGAACTGGCTGTTTGGCATTATAAATATTAAATCGGGTTACGTTGTGAGACCCTAGGGTGATATGGTTCAGAGGCCAAAAATGGTTGGTTTGGCTAAGGTACACTTTAGCGAGTGAATTTCACTCGATCAACTTCCATTCTGGCTTCCATGTCTCACCCAACAATTGAACATGTAAAATATATATATGGACTGAGAAATCGAATTAGTCACATAAACTTACACTCGAAGGAACAATGCATTAAAAAAAAAAGGTTTGACTTCCAATAGGATAATTGTAAAATTAGTTTAAAGGCCGATCAATTAAGCTGCGAAACATTCAGATTCTATATGATCTATTGACAGGCGGCATTTTACAACAGGTGCAACACGACCCGTTTGGCCAAGTTTTTGAGTCAACTTGATCAAGATTAAATTGGAAAAAATGGAATAATTCTCGAGGCTAAAATATGCCACCAGGACGGTACGTGCCAAACCCCGTTCTTTTGTTTCACGGGGCCTTGGTTACACAAGACTGATCCATATTGAACCCGCCTTTGGATTGGTAAAGTAGTATAATTTAATTCCTTTTAAGTATATCCTTTGTGAATTCTGCAACTTGCTAGCTATCTGACAAAAATTGCGTATCGTACACACAACAGTCTGTATTCATACATTTGATTGCATTGAAGCGAGCTCACTGAAGAAAGAGAAAAAAGATAGAATGCGGACGAAAGAAACGAATTTTTTTTTTTTAGGGAATTTTGTCTTTTGCAAATAAAGAATACCTCTTCCTGTTCCACTGAATTTCTTTCCGAAACCTTTGAGATTTAACTGCTCTTAACAATATATCATCCACCCGAGTAGGGGTATAGCGCTGTAGCTATGTTCGACTTAGGAAAGTGCCGACTAATAGCAAGCATAAACCGGTTTACCGTAAGAGTAACTCTGGACTTTGCATTTTCCGGAGCAGCACTGGAGTGGGTAAGAAGGATTGCAGGCTGCTCCCTTTGGAGAGCATTTCTTGGTGACGATAACGGTAACAGTAGCTGTTGTAGTGACCTTGGTCTTGATGTTTTCCGTGATGGTGTTGGTTGCGACAACTTCAGTGACGGTAGCGACAGTCTCGGTTACAGTGGCCACTGTTTCAGTGTCAGTATCCGCGACGGATTCAACAGTGACGGTATCAGTCTCAATGGCAGTAGTAGTGGTTGTTTCTGAGACGGTGACAGTCTCGAAGTCGGTGGCAACGTCGGTAACGGTTGCGGTGTAAGTTGGGGTTACTGTAACCCAGACCTTAACAGTCACAGTCTTATAGGATGGAGATTTGATTGTCTTTGTGACGGTCAGAGTCTTTGTGACGCATGGGTTGATCTTCTTGCAGTGGTAGTCGATATCGCCCTTGGAAAGGTCTTGAGGAAGATAAGATGGAACTTTGTAATCGTCACGCTTCTGGTAGTATGGCTTAGGGGCTTTGGTGACAGTATAAGTGGTATAGACAACGTCTGTCTTAGTCTTGGTTTCGACATTTGTGACCGTGACGATATCGGTAGCGTCGTTCGTCAAGGTGGCTAAGTCAGTCTCAGTTACTTCGCTTGTGACTGTGACGAGGGAAACAAGGGTTTCAACGACAGTAGTCGAGTCGACCTCGGTCGCGGATACTGTCTCATCAACTTCGACCGTCTCGGTTGTAAAGTCTGTGTTAGTGATAGTGACGGCTTCTGCGGTCTTAGTCTTTGTCTCCGTGACGGTATGGTAACTGCGTGGTATTATATTAATATTTATATGCATTGATAAGGGTAGGTAGCTCAAACTTACCCAACCACATAGGTGTATTGTGTCTTCGTGACCCAAATAGTGGCAGGCAAATGAAGGTACTTTCGACAGAAATCCTTTGTGTCCTTTAGATAGGATGGGCGGCCGAACACATCGTCGAGTTGAGCCGGAGAGCACTTGCTCTTGCAGTAACCACCACCGCCGCCTCCACCTGGATAGGGGGTGGCGGTAGCTCCTGTGGCCAATACGGCCAAAAGCATAGATTTGGTACTGAATCGCATTTTTGCGGGATTTGAACCTCGAAGATGACCTTGGAGCAAAGTGAAAATCTAGAAACTTTTGGATAGATGGTTACTCAAGTCTGAAGCTGCTGCAGTGGATGAGGAATGAAAACACCAGATTCGAGCGACGATTGTCGCCATTTTATAACTTTTGGCAGTTCTATTCATTAGCATATCGATTTGCTAGAGTCCAAACGTTTTCTCGTAGAAGTCGGTAACTCCCACGTTTGATCTCGCGAAATTTGTTGAAGCCAACATTATTGTTATTTTGTCTCGGTCTAGACATCTCGTAGACCGATTTTGCATAGAGGGCTCAAATTTCATGGAGGCTGACTTATGGGACTAGCTATCGTGCCCATAGTGAGGCCCGTATGTATCCAGATGTACAGCGTGCCTGCAGGTGTAGGTAGCCTTGTGTGGTCTGGAGGAAGCCGTCTCGCGTGGTTAACTTTCGACCGGGATATCAGGATCCCAGCGCCGCAACAGACTAACTAAAAAGGACCCGAAGCTGAGGTCTTGAACAAGGGAAATATTCCGATGTATCTTTTTTTAGCATAAACGGCATACTCAACGATCGCTGTTTAAGCGTCGACGTAGACCGTTGAGAAGTACGTCGGTAGAAGCAATTGAAACCTCTTATCAATATAATACGTAAACCCCAATCGCAAGATAGACAAAGAGGATCCGCAATGATGTAAATGACTTTCTTTGCCCCGCAAACCATCCTTTTGGGTCTCAGTTTATTGTCGTCCCCAACACTGGAAACGTAGACTGCGGCTGCATGCAATCCCGTTTTCTCTCAAGGTCCCACCACCCTTCCGAGCGGGGCCCCGCGCGCGCTAAATATCATGTAATTTAATTTCGATATCCGACTAGTCCAGAGGTTGCGAGGCACGAGCCGTGCATGGAAGTGAACACATGTAACCCCATAAAATGCATGAGCAGGAGTTTCCGCCGTTTTTAGCTGTCGAATGCGGTCTGGATCATTCTTCTTGGCATTATCAGGTTTTCTTCGAGAAGTTAATTAGCTTTCATGTATAAAATCATTCGGGTCATGGATCGATCATATGTTTTATGGGAGCATCGAAGTCGGATATGTCGGCTTAGATACACTATCTAAGTTTTTATACTCCTAATGTATAGACAAAATTTCCCTCAGCTCACTCCATGTTGTTACTAGCGTATATCTAAGTCAGATAATGAAAATAGAAGCAGCTGGTGCAACATCGTCGAGGATGGATCCCTGTACTGTGTTGAGGGGCGAACTCCGAACAAATTTCCAACGCCAAAGCTTGCAACCCCCCTGATTCTTAGTTTTGAATGGGGTCGAGACTAGCTTCGAATCAAAGCTAACTACGATGACTTTAGCTTAGAGACTCTTCTGCTGTTTAGACGGGCGACATTCACTAGTAAAGCTCTCACGAGCGGGATCTATTGCGCATTGACGAACTCGACCCCGGTATGATTACTTCGTCGAAGCTTGATTATATTAGTTCTCCCCAATATGGTTCGCCCTTTATCGGTCATCATCATATATGGAGCCGCAGAAACCCTCCTTACAAACTATACGAAGGGTTTAATAGGATAACTTTCTATATAGGCCGGAAACAAAAGGGGACTAGGATAAACTGGTCGCAAATGCGGATAGCAAGTCTGCATACACAATATGTCGAGCACGTGTTAATATGACGTTAGCTCCTAGCTGTCTTAAAACTTGGGCGGGATGATTGTGGTGTTCCCTCATGTCAAACATCTAAGTAATTTCCTAGCAGGCTTGATGATCTTTTGGGGAATGGGTGTCAAGGACTCAGAAATATTTCTTTCATTGATCGGCTATCGGGATTTTGCAAACTTTGAAATTATTCCAGCTATGGTATAATATTGTGAGCACGGGACGGCTACTAGACGAGAAGGCTCTATTCGGGGTAAGCTTTTATGGCCTTATGTTTGGGTTCTGGGATCGCGGAGGGAGGGCCGTGGGAAGAGAGCCTCGGATCAAGAGTCCGGCCGAGTAACTGGAACTTACCCCGCGGTGTTCCAATTATCAATTAATTATCTGAGATGCCCGGAAATGATTTCTATGACTGCTAGTCTGAAGTCGTGAAGGACCAAAACGTGGAGGAGATCAGAGCTTCACCGGTCTCGCAATTAAACCAGACAAACTTTACCAAATTGACCACTTTAATTTTATAATATCAATGATTTGGATTATATATTCACGCGACTGGGCAGCTGGGCCGGATCAACAGAAAATCTCGTAGTTTATCAAAACTACAGACACCGTATTAAGTAATCGTCGCTGGGTTACCCTGTCAATTGTGTCCATCGTGTTGTTTGTCGATCTTGTGTAACGAAACGGCAACAACCAACCTCAATGCAACGCGTGTACGACGGGAGGGCTGCTGAATGCATGTACCCGGTCAACCAGCTAGTGCCAGAGTCAAGTCAACAGTTCTTGCGGAGTACTTTAGCCACGATTGCCTCTATCCCTCATTGAAATCCGAGAGCTCATAGGCCCCAGGCCGATACCAAAGGAAAGACCCTTCATTGTTGCACGAGGCGATTGATTCGATTGAGATAATGATGGTTACGACCAAGCGAAAACGATCTTTGTCTACGTCTAATTCGACGCCAGTCAACTTCCCCCTTCCCCCAACCGTCAAGGCAAAGCGTTTTAAACCGCTAAGCGACGAGGGAAAAGCGACTTTATCTCTCGAACCTACTCCTGAGGTCATCCGGTGGCTGTCCTCAATTCTGCCGCCTGAAAAAAGGGCGATCCTGCGCCTGGATGAGTTGGCGTCGGGGTTACAGTCTACAATTACCGTCGACATACCGGAGTTTGAAAAAGTGAAGAAAGCTGGGAAGTTTCCCTTCCAACCGAAGATACCTAAAGGACTTTATCGTTCTTTGCTTTCGGAGGATATTAAAAAGGCAGAAAAACATTTGGCGGATTTTGAGGTACACCAGAGTGACGATGATAATGATAGTAACCCTGGTATACGGGGGCCATCCCTTGGAAAAGATGGCGCGAGCTCAGGATCCGATCTTGACGATGAATCTTCAGAGATAGATCCTTCCGTTCTTGAGTCAGAAGAAACACAAACGTCGTGCGGGGTTGCTGAATCGCGTCTTCAACTTCGCCATTCCTGTCCGCCCATACTATTTTCACACCACAACCAAGCTATCAAAGGGCCCTTCCCCCCTGGTGTCAGGGAACTCTTAAAACGAACTAGCCCAGACAATCTAGCACAAGGGTGTCTTCCAAGTTGTCTAAAGGTATAATGTCCTAGATGGTATTTTCAGAGTCGAGACGCTAATAGAATGTATCGTGTCGTCTAGGATGATTTGGAGGAGGAATATCCCGACGCTGTATTGCCAAATTGGATATTTTCAGAGGCAAGGAGTGTTGAAGACAATACAAAGTCGCTTCTGTTACAAGTTAGACGGATTGTTCAGATGAGCACGGATTTACTTATCCTTAACGCCGATGAACAACCGTGGAGCGAACTTGTTAACTGCATTCTAAACGGAGTAGTAAGAAAACAGTTATTCGAGAAACCAGTTCGCAAGCTCCAAGTCAAGAGGATGTATATGCACGCGTGAGGACCCTACCTTTTCCTATAGTGCGGCACCTCCACGGCTAACGTTATCAATAACAGGGGAGAGGAGAGCTATTTCGAAGCAGCATACCTTGATAATGTGCTTGACATCGAAGTCGATTTCATGCTTGAGGCGAACGTCTCCCATCCACAATCACCATTGAAAAAGCTAACAGAAAAGCCTTTATCGGAACAAATCCCGGGGGATTTTAATTTGAGCCCTCTTTGGGACCCACTATCACAGCATTGCCCTGCGTTTGCAGCCATCAAGGCAACATGTCAAGCGGGTGATTGGCAAGAAGCCCAGATGCATGCTGGAATGGGGGCCGTCGCTATCCTGGAAAAGGCGAGATCGCTTGGGGCTAGTAAGAAGCTCCTGCCCTGTGTTCCGGCGATCGTCGCAATTGGGCATAGGTGGGAATTGAACCTAGTATATGAAGACGACCGCTGCAACTATGTAAGAAACCACCAAAATATCTATATTGTGGTATTTGATTAACTGATTTTACTTTGAAGATCGTTGGCGGGCCTTGGTATATTGGCGGGTCCAATTCTTTTCTAGAGGCACTGAAGCTGGTTCTGGTTATCGAAGAACTGTGGAAGTATGGCGGCGAGGAGTGGTGGTCAATTATGGTTGAAAACGTGGCCGTAAAGGCCTACGAAAAGTATACTACCAAGGCAGGGAAACAGACATCGAAACCAGATTCGAAATGAGGGTTTTTGGTTGTACGGGTTTACGACCATATCGTTGTAACTACTTCGTTGTCATAATGGGAGAACAACTTATTGGATTTTTTTCTTTCATCGTTTTGTAGAGTAGCCAAGCTTGATTAATGCCCTGGTGGAGTGCTCCCGGCCGTAGATGTATTGATCAAGCTATAGTCTCGCCTTCTGGGACTTTCATACCATGCATCCCTGTATACTCGGGTCTTTTCGCCTCCTTCCAATCCTTTAAGATATCCCTGGCTCTTTCATCAATTTCAAATATTTCTACTTTAATCTCCCTACAACAATCCAACATACTCTTCCCACCTTCGCCACCTTCAGCACTTCCTTCACCCCACCCCCACCTAGACAAGTCTCCACCAGGACAAGTACTCAGTGCCATCAATAAATCCTGTTCCGCAAAGAATTCAATGAAATCACCAGGTTTTGCGGGAGACGCTTCCATGAAGTATTTTCCTTGGCCGTTGAGGCCTGTTACTTGGAAAATATTGAGGACGTCGTGGATGTCCGACTCTCTATCAACCATTTAATCAATTATAATTAAACGGGATTGGATTTTCAGGATTAAGGCTTACAATAATCCGAATGGTATGACGGATCTGACTAGGTTGGAGTGACAATGAAAATCGTAGTCATCGCCGGTGAGCAGTTTGTTTACGTAGGGATCGCAGCGGGTTCCTGAGAGAATTTGTTTGGATAAGAAGATATTCTTTATAAATTTATAGCAGAGAATCGCCTAGAAAAAGAAACTAATTCGTGATACAGGGAAAGCATTTATTAAAGCTGGACCTTACCAAGTAAGTCGTGACACCTCCCGCCCCATCTTGAAACCCCAAAATCGCTTAGGGAATCTCCAATTATTGTCACCATAGGCCGTAAATACGGCAGGCAGCTCCACAGTCTATCGTATATAGTCACATGGCTTGCTTGCAATTGCCGGGTTCTAGATGCCCAAAATCTTTCCCGTGGGTTTTGTGCATTCCAAATGTTCAAATCCCCTACTTGTGGGCCCGATGGCGTAGAGAAGCGTACAATATGAGTTGCGGGGACATTGAAGGCTTTGGCGGAGCGCGGCGGGATTATGACCTCAGATTTCAGGTTGCGGGGAGCGTTTAAAATCGCTGAGTAGAATTCCCTATCCACGTGAAGTATTGAGCCTGGAGAGGCAATGTATGCCGGTTGAGGCTCCTTCCATTCCACCCGCGACTCCAATTCCATTGTCGTATGGTACCGCACGTGCGGATTAGTAATATTCACAAGATAGTTGGGTCGATATCCTCACGTCCGATATGTGTTGGCTGTTGGATATGTGAGGCCGGCCTTGGCGTCGGGAATGTTTCATCATCGAATGCTCTTCTTGTCAGGCCACCAAAAGTAACCTCGTCCCCAACTCTCTCCAACAATTGACCTTCGAAACCCTCGAAAACCTCACAAACCCGATCGTTACATTCGACGACCTACACACCGAAACAATGGCTTCGAAAGCGGGATCTGCCGTCCTCAAGCAAGGTGCTAAGAAGGACCCGGAATTATATGTGAGAGGGGACTCTTTGGACGACCAATGACCGAGGTTCAACGGCTAATGCGGGATGGATGAATTGTAGATTTTGGGCGCCATCATGACCAGCATTGTCGGTGCTGCTGGATACTACTTTGGTACGAATGGGCATTGGCTGAGATTGTAGACTACGGGTTTACAGAGTCTAATATCACTTCCGAATTCTTATAGTTAGCAAGCCAACCACCGCCAGTTCTCACGAAGCTGTCGCCCACCCCCGGGAATCTATGCCATGGCACGCCGATGACCCGAATGCCAAGTACAAGTACAAGTACCACCCTCACGGAGACCCAAGCAAGGAGCCAAAGGAGGCACCATCGGCGCTGCACTCTGTTATCGTTCCAAATGTTACCCTGCCGAAGGTGAGAGATAGACCGTTCTAGGGATTGTGGGAGTGCTAGTAGAGAGAGTCGTGCTAATTGTGGTACAGCATCTTCACGACAAGTTCAACAAGTTCGGAAAGGAGGACTGGTAGATATATCCAGTGTATATTGCGGGAGTTTGGTGAATTAAGTTGGTATAGATTGGGGCAGTTATGGCCGTCAAAAAAAAAAAAAGGACCTGTGAAGCAGTTGTTATTTGATTCGTACATTCGACGGATTCAGCACAATATCATACTATCACAGCGTCCTGGTCAGCTGCCGGATGAGGTTTGAGAGCGAAATAGCCATTATTTTCGACTGTGTATATGCTTTGGATATCAAATGTAAAAATTAAAAAAACAACGTGTACATGCTTTTCCAAAACTTTCCATTTCCTGTCAAAAAGATTCCTCTTCCGGACGGTGGTTAATCCGATTGCCAGGGTTTGCCGTCGCACGAACGTTCAAATGCAATCACATGGGCGTACAGCATAACCTATGGGCATGCAATGGGGCGTCCATCGTAGCCAAGAGCCATTAATATTTAATGGCCACAGGCGGTACACACAGACCTACATTACATATAGTATAATATACACTATATCGTGTGTGTGTGTGACGGCATGTAGAGGTAGCCGTAGTGCCTGCCCGGCCATCGTCATCGCTCTCCTGTAAGTATAGGATAGATAGTTGGGTGCCCTGCTACGAGCGATATAAAAACCGACTTAGGCAGGGTTCGGCAGGACTGGCTGTCCTTGGCCTTGGCCGTGCCGGGATCAGACTGCAGTCTCGAGAGCATGCTGTGCAGTCGAGTCTATTTGCATGTACGTCCAGGTCATCAGAGTCTGCAGCTGGTCTGGTCGGAGGGAGCCGCACGTTGACGTTGGTACGCGAGCTCCTTTTCAGCCACACATTCTCTTCTTCTTCTTCTCTTCTTCTTCTTCTTCTTCTTCTTCTTCGTCCCAAAAACTTGCAAGACTTCAGAAACAACCTCGTCACCATCCCATCGCTCAAATCCTTCAAACTCCCGACCACGCCTCCTGCCATCCTATCCCGTCGATAACCGTCCTATCCTTCTCAGAGTACTTTTGCGACACCTCTGCGCACCTTTCGGCCCTAGATCCGCTTTGCCATCGCCGGAATCTGCACCAGAGTACAACCGTACAACAAACCGCAACCTGCTAGTCAGGCAGCTGTTACGCGGCTAAGCGAAACCTGATCATTTGGGCCATCATGTCCTGGCGCTATTAGGCTTTTCCGTCTCCCCGGTCCAAAATCGTCACGACCTCGAAACTCTATCAAACACCCACTGAATTATTACTGCTACTTAATACATCTGGAAGTTCGGGAGTAGCATATAGTCTGCTCCCGTTTTAATCATCTACACAACAACGCCGTCCGCGATGACCGCCCTCCAGCGACCAAACGGCTCGACACCGGCCGCTTCGGAGCGAAGACAATCGAGCCAATACCATTTGAACGGCAATGCAAACGGCAACGGCCGGCTGACAAATGGCCACTATGAAGACCCTACAGCCCGCAGGACCAGCGAACTTCGGAGGAATGGTCCTGATGCAGGATCTATACGGCGAAAAAGTATGGCGCCATTAACTCTCCCCGGCCCTAAGGACAGTGTTCCTACCTCACACTCAACATCTGAGAATAGTGGTGATTCTGATGGCGAAGGAAGCACCAGCCAACAACTTTTGAAACGGAAATCGGTCGCTGCGATGCCAAACGGACGAAATGGTACTTTACGAAATGGGGCTCTCGGAAGAGGAGCTAGAGCATCAATAATTTTCGGCCGTGACGTGCCAGATATCTCAGTCGATCCTTTGGATATGCCTCCGGATTTGGGAGATAGTTGGGAAGAACCTGCTTTGATGGGAGACCATCTCGCGGTAAGGCATGGCTTCGCTGAGCAGTATAACTCTGAGGAATACCTTGCATTACTCGAACAAGCATTCTACATGTACTACAATGATAAGCGACACGATACTGGTGGGAAACCGAGGTATACAGATGCGGCATTCGTACAGGAATGGAGAATGAAGGATAGGCTTAAGACGGTTTCTGCCGCCCTAGTACTATGCCTGAATATAGGCGTCGACCCGCCAGGTTGGACACCGAGTCCTTATCGCAGATTTTCACCTTACTAATGGGTATGATGATTTAGACGTCGTCAAAACAAATCCATGCGCCAAACTCGAATGCTGGGTCGACACCGGTTCCCACCCAAGCCCTAAAGCCCTGGAGATGATTGGCAAGAATCTCCAGTCCCAATACGAAACTTTGAGCATCCGGACACGGTACAAACAGTATTTGGACCCCTCTGTCGAAGAAACAAAAAAGTTTTGCTGTTCTTTGCGTAGGAATGCAAAAGATGAGCGAATACTTTTCCACTACAATGGCCACGGCGTACCGAAACCTACAAGTAGCGGGGAGATTTGGGTTTTTAATAAAAACTATACGCAATACATCCCCATATCGCTTTATGATCTACAAAGCTGGCTCGGGGCACCTAGTTTGTTCGTATACGACTGTAGTGACGCTGGGAATATTGTCGCCAATTTCAACAGATTCGTTGAAAAGCATGAGCAGGAGAATCGCGACAACCCATCGAAGGAGCCAGGTTCCACCGTTTCGTATTCCGACTGCATTCAACTAGCGGCATGTGGACCTAAGGAGACCCTGCCGATGAACCCCGACCTTCCAGCCGACCTTTTCACCTGCTGCCTGACCACTCCGATCGAAATAGCGATTCGATTTTATGTTCTCCAGAATCCTTTGCCATCGCCGGTTACTCTCGACATGGCATTAAAGATTCCTGGGAGACTTCAAGAGAGGAGAACGCCTTTGGGAGAACTGAACTGGATTTTCACCGCGATTACGGACACGATCGCCTGGAATACCCTCCCCCGACCGCTCTTCAAGAAACTTTTCCGGCAAGACTTGATGGTTGCAGCCTTGTTTAGGAACTTCCTTCTTGCACAGCGAATAATGAGAGTTTATAAGTGCCACCCTGTCTCCTGCCCTGCATTGCCTAGCACTCATCACCACCCGCTTTGGCAATCATGGGATTTGGCGGTGGAGAGCGTTTTGTCGCAGCTTCCCCAATTGCTGAAGGCGCAAGATAGTGGTCCTGCATTTGAATACCAGCACTCATCTTTCTTTTCCGAGCAACTGACAGCTTTTGAAGTCTACTTGACTCAAGGAACCGCAAATCGAAGGCCTCCAGACCAACTTCCAATAGTCTTGCAGGTTTTGCTGAGCCAGGTCCATCGATTACGCGCATTGATCCTTCTGTCAAAGTTTTTAGACCTCGGACCATGGGCGGTCAATTTGGCCCTTAGTATTGGTATCTTCCCATACGTCCTTAAACTTTTACAGTCAGCTGCTGCGGAACTTAAACCAGTTATGGTATTCATCTGGGCCAGGCTGCTAGCGGTGGATCCATCTTGTCAGATCGACTTGTTGAAAGACAACGGATATAGCTATTTTACCCAAATTCTAACACCGAACTCCGGAATTCCGATTCAAAATGCCTCCGAGCATCGAGCAATGTGTGCGTTTATTCTCAGTATATTCTGCAGGGGGTTCCACCAGGGCCAAGTTGTTTGCATCAACCCAGGGGTTCTGCAGTCATGCCTTGCACATTTCAATGAACCAGAGAACCCACTCCTAAGACAATGGGCCTGCTTGTGCATTTCTCAGCTCTGGCACGACTATCCGGAAGCCAAGTGGCTAGGCTACAAAGAAGAGGCACACCTAAAACTTTGCGCGATGCTCATTGATCCTGTTCCGGAGGTTCGGACGGCGGCGCTTTACGCAATCTCCACCTTGATCGGCACCCCCGACAATGAATCAGGAAAAATTGCAGCTTATGAAGCTGAGATGGCCGCTGCTGCTATCCACATTACTGGTGATGGAAGCAGTATGGTTAGGAAAGAGCTTGCAGTTTTCCTGTCGGTCTATATCAAGAGATATGAAAGCAAATTCCTTGTCGCTGCATTCGAGTTTCTGCGAGGGGAGCTTGCCCACATGAAAGGCAATACTAGTCTTCGGGACAGAATTGATGGTATCTCAGAAAAGACGATATATTCCAGTGTTTGGATAACGGCAATGATGCTGTCTGCCGATCCATATATTGAAGTTGCGGAAAACGCGACAGTCATTGTCGACTATATCCATCGAGCTCTGCTACTCTCGCCGCTCGGTGATCCAGCACAGGAAATCATCGACGAGATTTCCAAGTTGAGGATCCGTGTTCCAAGAGAACTCTCCCTCGCTCAAGCAGAACTCAAAGCCAGCAAATCGGCACCAGTTTCGCCTAATATCACGGCGGCTGATGGATACTTTTCAAGTACATTTAAGAGAACTTTCAGTATCGCAACGTCGTTGAAGAACCTTGCTCTAGGTGGAAGTGATCTCACGCCTATCGACAAGGTACCCAATAAGCTCATGCCGAATGGACGACAGGTCCCTGGTGATAAGAAGTTACCGGGGGATAGGCCAGGGGAAGGTGGGATTTTCGGTGGCTATTTCGGGAAGAAGCAGCCCACCCCAAAGAACTTTGTTGCGAGAACGGAAGAGGAGCCGCCAACAATCCCACTCACGAGTACTTTCTTCGAGTGGAGCGTAGAGGTAATAGAATCGCTTATATACGATGTTTTTGATACAGGCTAACTGTGTTTTTTTTTTTTGTATTTTTTAGTATTTCCGGGAACCACAGATGAAGCCAACAGAAGCGGACGAGCCTGGAAGTTTAGACTATAATCAGCGACTCTGGAGGCGTAACCGGAACGAAAACATCATCTCCAGGACACAGCCGCAAAAGGAGAGAGCTGCAATTGGAAAATGGGATTCTCAAATTGGGTTGTTAAATAATGGCGGTCAGCCTATTAGGCTTCTGCTCCACCAGTTTGAAGATCACATGGTATCCGTTGATGACAAGGACACGGTTTCGTAAGTACTACTGCCACTAATTTTATGAGTGATAACTAACATCGGAAATAGAGTTTGGGATTGGGGCAAGGGATACAGACTCAACCAATTCAGTAACGGGAACCCTTCCGGCACCCGTATTACGGATGTCAAGTTCCTCAACGAGGATGATGTAGCTCTCCTCTTAACGGGGAGCGGGGACGGTGTTGTGCGAATCTACAAGAACTACGAAGATGACCGAAACATCGAACTTGTATCGGCTTGGAGGGCATTGACGGATCTTTTGCCGTCGAACCGAAGTTCCGGCTTAGTTGCTGAGTGGCAGCAAGGGCGTGGAGCATTGCTTGTTGGTGGCGATATGAAAGTCATCAGGGTCTGGGACGCCCCTAGAGAGGTTTGTCTTCAGGATATCCCTGCGAGATCTGGCAGTTGTATAACTTCACTCACCTCCGACCAAGTTGCCGGCAATATTTTTGTGGCTGGGTTCGGTGATGGTGCTGTGAGAGTGTATGATCGCCGTCTTGATCCACGTGATGCTATGGTAATGGCTTGGAAGGAACACAAGGCATGGATCACCAAGGTGCACATGCAACGTGGTGGCTTGAGAGAACTTGTTACCGGCAGCACAAATGGTGACGTCAAACTTTGGGATATTCGCAATGCCAACGCAGTCCTAGAAGTCATGGCGCATAAGAGCGGCATGAGGAGTCTAGCCGTGCATGAACATGCACCTGTTTTCGCTACGTAAGTCGTTTACTTTAATACTTGATTATTTTCTAAGAGTCATAATTCTAATGCTTCATTACAGCGGAGGCCTCAATCACGAAATCAAACTCTGGAACACAAGCGGCACACATCTATCGTCGGTCAAGCCCTATTCTACATTCCTTCACCAGAAAGGTTCATCTCCGATCTCGATCCTCACGTTCCACCCTCATAGAATGATGTTGGCGTGTGCGACAAGCGGGGACTACCATATAAATCTTTATGCTTGTGACCATGAATACAAGAATATGGGATTAGACGATCCTACCGAGGAGCTTTTGCAGCTATAAGCCCAAAGATGCCGGCGCTACCGAAACAGCTGTGCTAGACTAAGCTGGACGTAAAAATATAACATACAAGGGTTATGGATTCCTACACTGAAGGCCCTTTCAACGTTTACTTTATTTCACCGACGTTCATCCTCTTTTTATCAACCCCTTTAATCTGCATATTCCCAGCGACCTCTAGGCACGGGGTTAATATTGTTTCCGATTCGTTACTAATATAAGCCGTAATTGCGAACTTCCTCTGTTCTATGTCCTTTCCCCCTCCCTGTCGCATTCATACGGTGTCCCTTGGTTGTTTCTTCTCTTCTTCTCCTCTCCGTTTCCCTTTTCCTTTCGGCGGGGAAACTTTTAATCTTGCAGGTGGTAGCAAAATGCAGCATTTACGTCGGGCTGGGTTTTCAATGTTACCTAGGAATAGGGTCTGTTTTCTTTTCTTTCCTTCATCTTTGGGATTGAGTCCTACGAGTCTGTTATGTATGTCATGTCATGTTGTTTTTTCTTGTTGATATTAGCTGTGTGGTTTCTTCCGTTTTTTTAATGCTCCTGTTATGATAGCCGATAGACTTATCCTTACTCGCTCAAGAGTTTTACGATTGCACATACTCGCTTGATTCACCTCTAGAGAATTTGCAGGAACGGGATTGTATATGATTGTGCATGTAGCGCTACATCTAGGTATAAAATTGTAGTATTTTTAGCTTCTTCAACATATAATATACATCGAGAGCTTAATTCTAGAGGCTACAAAGTACAGCAGTCTGGACTCTATAGGATCACCTTGTTATCAGATCCAAGAGCGTAGTTTTCACCCTATAGATTAGTTGAGATAGTTCTAGAAGCTTTGGGGAAACTCTTTTGCTGGCTACGATTTTCATGGAATGATCTCTAGAGCTCTAGGTGGGGACTATAGAACGATCTAAAGGCTAGGAAATATAGGTATATACCTAAACACACCTTCCCCCTCTAGAACCCCTTCACACTTCTTCCCTTCAACTTCCTCTTCACGTCACCACGTTTCCTAGATCTGGAACTGGGCCAAACAATATATATAAACACTAACTTTCGTGTCTAAACAAGTAGTCATGTCTAAGTACTATTTATTTCTTAGTAGACCGATTTGTCATAAATATATGACACTTGCTCTAGAGCTTTCTGATGTGATTTTAGTAAGCATCGACTTCTCAGATGACCTCGATCGCCTTTGATTATTGATATATATTTCAGGCTTCCTATTATTACATATTCCAGGGCAGCGACAAATATCAAATCTCACCTATTATGGCGCTCCTTAGGTTTCACAAGGCATTATAATCCCAAGGAATAGCTACCACCAGAAACGAGAATAACTTACCAATTAATGGTCAAAATTCATCTATAAAATCTCTCAAGGGGAGTAAACGTCAACCACCGCCTATTTACAAACTATAAGGCTTAACTACTACAAATATGATAATTACGCACGCCTCCCCTCATCCTCTCCATGCCTGTTATGTTGGTCTCAATCGAGGGGCGATAGACTCTAAGCATGGTTTGGTCCCAAAAGCAACCATGAGCGAGATGATACCCTATCGTCCTCCTATAAAGAGCAACAACCAGCATAAAGCTCACCGAAGAGAGCATGCATGTATAAATTTACCGGTAAGGTTGATCTCCTTGTTCCATTAGATTATCACCGGTTAGCTAATTAGTTAAGACGCTCCGAGAGATTTACCTCAATTTCACGGATGGGTTATATGCTCGACTGCTAGTAATATTCACTTATAGATGTACAGACATTCCGCTTTAATTTCGCTGAAACCCACCTTCGAACTTATTCTGAAAATAGGGTTAGGACTACCCATCACTAAAAAACCGAAGTTTAGAACCATCTCTGAACTAGACGAGGACCATGCTCCAGTCGTTTCCGACGCTTCTCGTACGCTTTCCAGGCTGAGCATACACTTGAAGTTCCCAAAAATACACGGCATGTGAACGGGGAAAAACTTTGCACAGATATATACATATATAGAGAGGAAGGAGCCTTTCCTCCAGTTGGTTGGCTAGAGATTAGGAGCGACGATATGCTCTACATTTGCGTCTAGGGTGTAGCGGCGGCGAAGCTCATATCACATGCAGGATCGCATGTGGCCCCGGATGATACATCCAGGGTCGAATAGTACAGTATTGATGCACCAGCCACAACGTATGACAGGTGCCTAACGAAGCACAGGCATACCAATTAATCTAGCCCCGATTCGAGTCCAGACGATATATGAAGTACAACGGTGTTGCCCCGGATGAATGACCATTGTTATAGTGCACAAGCTGTTCAGTATCTCTAGCAGTGCATAAAGCTTCTTCATATGATATATATACCTCAAAATATCCGTCAAAAGATTTGCAAAAATCATCGTGGATGAGTGGTATAAGGACGGCGAGGAGAACTAAAGGGCTTTAGCAACATTTAAGCTCTATACATGACAAAATACTGACCAAATTAATAGGCTCCACCATTCATCGTGAGTTCGTCACCTCTCACAATTTTGAGACTTAACTGATGAGGCACACCTAACTTCAGAAAGCCATATGGTATTCAAAACTAGTGAAAGGTGTGCTGCTGTTATGAGTCGGGCCGTGGGGCTTTTCGAGAATTTTTTTAGAGAAAGGCAATTCCTAAGTGTCTGAATATATATAGGTAGGAATACACGACTCCAATCAAGCTTCGGTCTCTATGAGGGCATACCAATAGCGCACTGACTCTTGATGTATCCTGTCTAACGGGCGTCGATAAAATGTATCCTGCAGGGAAATATATTAATAGAAGTGGAATCACGATATGGGAGTTTATTCAACAAACTACATCACTCAATTATGTTCAATATTCTCGCTGGCAAATCACCATCAAGCTTTCGAGATGCCACAGATTGTTCGAGCTGTCACTTTTGATATTATGTTGGCGGATGAAAAACGATCAATTATATAGCATGTATACATACATAAAACCTACACTAATCAATCAATGGTGGTATTGAATGGCTCGTATTACAATCCAAAAGCCCTGCCATTAATGGACTACGAGGCTACAGCAACGTCGCACAGGAGAAATAATATGCACCACTCATACATCTTTTCGAGAACCCGCCATGCGCATACCGCAAATATAGTATACACCCCGCGCGCATCAGCCTTATACATATATACATCTATAGATACCACAGAGGGCCAAATTATGTAGGTTTAAATGTGACTCTATATATAGCTATCGCTGTAGAGCTCCATGGCTCCAGGATTACAACTCATCAGTAAACTTTATCCAAAACGCCCCTCACGCCTCGTAGAGTACCACACGATTTCCGCAGGTAATAGACTAAACAACGAAAGCTCTATGTTTATATATAGTAAATATAATAGTCTTGCAGTTTGCTTTTGTGACCGGAGCATCCGGTGGAAAAGCCAGCTTCCTCAACGGCATATATCTCAACCACCAAGCATTCCATACAAAATAATGCCTCCAAAGCAAAAGGGCTGAGTGAGGTCTTAGAAATTCAGAAAAGCACGAAATTGCAATAACGTAAATATGTTAGTTTGATTCTCCCAAACTATTTGCGGCAGGGATGCGGTCATATATATAGTCTGTTAACGTAGGAGACCTAAAGCTGACGATTGTATAGGTATATACTTCCTCCCTTACGTTAATAAAAATATACGGGAATTTTTCTATATTAATGATATAAAAGGTCTTAGGATCTTTCGTCCCCGAAGATGCAACTGAATCTTCAAACACTAATACTATATAGCTATAATACACCCCAGAATCAAGCAAACGGGAATGTATAATGACTCTTCGGAACGCCAATGTAGCCATGAAACCATAAGGATTAACCGTTGATATCGATGTATAGTAACTGAACAATTATATATAATACCGAGGTACAACGAGATAGGCCGGTGCCTACCAGACTATTAAGAAGCTTTCACATTTGAGCCATGAATTTTACACCAAGACATCAGGATATAAATATCTAACCACCCGGCAATGGCTAGCCGCTGATAGCTGAATTCATGAAAATAACGCCTCAAGCTACCACTAAACCAGAATTCCAATAGCCACTATAATTATGCATGAGTGCTACGCCAATTGCAACTCCACTGTATATACTCTAGTACTCTGAAATTTCCAACTCTTGATGGAGCAGCTGAATTGATAAAATTATATCGCAACTGATATCAGCTCAAGACATGTGCATAAACTTGCCAAATCAACATTCATATATCCTTGCCAACATCTATTCTGTAAAAAAACTAAACCCCTAGACCATAGGGTTAACGGTTAATTATATTAAACCACCGAACAAAATATATATATAACCTCTCCAGCAAAATAGCTAGATCTTTTATACAACAAAAAACATGCGCCGCAATCGTTCATGAAGGACAACTGCTGCTTCGATCTAGATATATATCTTTGGCGACCTCGACTTAACTATAAACCACCATAGAACCCGTAGAATGGTAGAGGAATCTCCCTGATGATATACAAGCCCTCTTATTAATTAATCTTGATGTATAGATATAAAATAATTAAGTTGACGGCTCTTCCCAGTATGACCATATGAAATACTATCCGGATATTATACCAAAATACGATATCGACCACAACCTAGTGAAGACCACGGAATGTCGATAGAATATAAGCTATATATAAAAAGTGTCCATCGATCTCCAACGGTAGCCTTCATACTTTCCAACCCAATATTTAAGATACTTCTAATAACCATAAAACCTTAACACTAAAGACACGTCCACTCGGTTCTCATGGATTATTTACTAAACTTCCCAAACTAAGCATTCGATATTCCTACGAGGGATGTATACATATTAAATACTACATATTAAATACGCACTAGAGACTGATCTCAATCCATCTGATGCAAAAAATTTTAAAAAAAGCACCCACAAATTTCCCTCGAGTACAAAACCCCGGGCCCATGCTACAGATCGAGAAAATAGAATAGTCAAATTTATCGAGAATGACATTATTATGTAGTATAATTCCACATATACAGATGCCTCAATAATGAAAACCACCCCCGTACCTTCCCGCCAAAATGAACCGAATGGGGAAGGTACCTTAATTCTGTTACCTCCAAGATATATATATACAGTTATATATATCTCTCTCCAAATCAAGTCTCGATCATTCAATGCAATGGGGCGCTATAGGCTCTGCTCCCCTACCAGATCTGCAGATCGGATCTATGGTTATGAATCAAACTAAAAACCTGCAATCAGTCGCGCAGTATGTCATATCCAGGTATTTCTACATCGATCAGTCATATGGAGCTTCTATCCACGGGCCCTCAAAGACTACCCACGGACGGACGCCTTGAACTTCCATCCATGACGCCCCCTTCCACATTTTATGCATTCCTGCATAGTATATCCTTATATATAAAAACCATAAACACGTCGCTCCAGGCGTGGCCACATGGCCATACCAAGCCTAAAACTTGCTGTTATGATTCCTATATCCCCAAAAATTAATAGAAACTGAGGAAGTTAGCCAGTCTGCCCATGTAACGAACTCATTCCAAGTTCTATCAATCCATGCAATTTATGATATCAAATTATCATGTCACTACATCCATCATAGAACTATATGTACTTGGTCTCGTACCCACTGCAGACGCCACAAATGCAAGGTCTTCTCCCGCATTGAGAAGATTCTGGAGAATTATTGAACCCTCATGTGCCAACAAGCTTGCGGCTTTTGAGACAACCAAGTAGCCAGTTTTATGGACAAGACGTCCAATTAATATGGGTTCTGAAAAGTGACCACCAACCCTCTTCACCTCTCTCGCCCTGTTATGCAATTATCGGAGGGACTCTGCCGTGGCATGTACTTAAGTATATACACCAAAATCAATCTTCTACATGATTGCATATAAAATTACAGTATAGCTCTATACCACCTTATTCACCATCCACTCAACATCCATCACATGATCATATGATCCCCGATAGCTCGAATATACGACCAAAAGCCCTCCAACTACGGTACTATGCAAAAGTGGTAGGTTTAACTTCAGACAACCCTACCAAATGACACAAATCAAGGGCAAAAAGATTCACCCACCCTTTCATGCCCCCCTCACATCTCCAAAGCCAAAAGGATATCCATCCATCCTCTGAAAACTCCCTTATGGTTCGATATACAATATATACACAAATACATATACATACCATCGAACTCCCCAATGCAACCATGCAACAAAATCCACATGCAGTTTTAAATTTTCTGACGGTTGTTAACAACCAATATATATACCCACTTTACCACCCAGAAATATCGATAGCTAATTGTTAGTCTACATGGAATATCGATTCCAGACATGCAACAACTTGGGTTGCACGTCCTGACCGTATGTCTGCGTATACATACATACATTCCACATCTACAGAATCAATCTCAAGAAGAAATACCCGGCCGCCCATATTCAGAATATCTATATCAAACCAAAAGACCATTCCGCTAAAATGAGGGCAAGCTCATGGCATTCTCAGAACCAAACTGATATTGTACAAGAGCCAGAGGCTCTAACTGGAGGAAACCCTCCACATGAGCCCAGTATCCAGCCAAACTACCAACTCGAGATCTGGGTGCCATGCCGTTACGATGTGGTCTCCAGCTAGCAACTTCTATCGTCGAGCACCTCCAACATGCTAAATACAAAATCCCCGAAAACATTCGTATCGTCTCAGAAGGTAACGTATCCTGATAAAGTTCTTATGTAAAAACGTAAATAAATATAAACAACTGATCTGATCGCTTCTAGCTGTAACACCCGCCTTATGTTTCCCCGAAAGCGTCTATACCCCAAGCGAGAAGGAAATGTATAAAGCTAAATCCCTCTGCGGAGATGAAGATTGGACTACCCCGACGCTATATATATTCAATATCACGCACAATACGGGCGCCCGGGCGTATAATATTTGGATACCAAAATTATTAGACTTCGGCTGGGAATTCCTTAATGGTGCTGAACAAATAGGTTATTATTTGGAATCCAATTTTATGAGAAGCACGAATTTTTTGATTTTTGATATCCGACAGTTGATGAACAAGGAAAGATGCAGATGCCTCCAACCGAACAATGATAGCAAAAAAAAAAGAAAAGAAAAAAACGAATACGAACGTGAAAGACACTAGTATGCTTGTTCAGTAGTAATAGCTAAGTAACAGTAGTAGTTAAGAATTTTCAAAGAAGAAGAAAGACGACAAAAAAACAAAAGAAGAAGAAGAGAAGTTAACAAATGTTCAAATAGTCAAAAACAACCCTACCAATAGAGCTTTACTCTTCTCTATAAGAATGCTTCCTCATCTCTCCCAAGTCCTTCCTAGCCCTTTCCAATGCGTTTGTGAGTTCCAAGATCTCGACCTATAACACAAAAACCATGAAGTTTAGTAATGTATCCCACTAATTCTAGCATCGAGAAAAAAAAAAAAAAAACGTACCTGTTTCTCCATTTCTTGAACCTTAAACTCATGCGAGCTCAGCTTGGTATAATCAACATCGTTATCGGCGCTGGCCTTCGCCTTAATGATATCTTGAACCTGCTTGACTAGCGATCTGCAAGCAGAGTTGACAGCCTTAGAAGCACCCTCCAATCTGTCTTGTGTCTTCGACATGAAAGTAGCCTTGACACGGGAGGCAGCGACAAGCTGGGCAGTGGAAGCAGTAACATCGTTACAAGCAACGATACTATAGTAAAAAAAGTATGTTAGCGCTTGCCTTTGGGAGATTGGGGAAGGCAGGGACATACAGCTGCTCAAGTTTATTCCTTCCGACGATAACGCCGTCCGCAGTCTCAATCAACAAGTTCGTCGAAGTTGCAACCGCCTTGGCAGCAGAAATCAAACCCTCAGTCCACCTATTGTTCCTCTTGTAGAAGGCAGTTCGAGAACCGCCACCTTTGCCTTGAGCTACGATCTCCCTCTGCGAGTCAGTAGCAGCCTTGATCAAAGCCGTGATAGCAGTAGTAATCGCAATCGCGGAATTCAAAATCGAGTCGTGAATCTCAAGCTCAAAGGTGTCGTAATCTCTGTTACGGTTAGCCATCTTGCTCAATCGCGCAGCAGCGGCTTCGATAGCTGCAGCTGCAGCACCAAGTTCCCGGTCGACGATATCTTCAAGGTTTCCAGATTGATTAGCGAGGCTGCCACCCTTAGGAGCAAATGCCTCGGTGAGCTTGGAGAGCTTCTGGAGGTTTTGGTGGACATCGTGATTTCCAGCAACAACGATTCCAATCTTTGCATCGTCATCATAATCGATGATTCGGAAGGACATCAAGTTGTTGAAGAACTTAGCGGTAGCGTTTGCAGACAACCTGGCGGCGTTGACGATGGCATCTGCCTTCTTCTCATCAGGAGCAAGGCGTGTAATACCCTTCGCATTGACAAGAACATCGGAGATGGCAGAAGCGAGCACGCTGACGGTCTTGATAATCGCTGAATGGTCGCCATTTGGACCGTCTGCAATGAAGTTGTTGAAGGAGGTGGCAAATTCCGTGGCGCTGAGTCCAGCCTTCTCAAGTTGGGAGAGCAAGTATGCTGCAGTGGCATTCTGGTTACCAGCCTGCATTGGCGATTCCAATTCATACAAAGCGTCATCCACACGCTTGACACCGCTTTGAAGGACTGAGTCGATAAGGCCGTTGAGTTTGCCAATGTGATCCAACAATACATTGTCGATTTGGTTACCAGTCGCAAGATCCCGTTCTCCAGCAGCCTACTCCAGTTAGCAATCAACCACCTCTCAAAATCGGCAAAAACGGAGGACCTACATCTTGAAGCTCCTTCATCTCACGGATCAACTGATCCATAGCCTCCTGCATAACATCAATTTCATCCTCCTTATCACGCAGCAGCCTTTGAAGATCGCTGTCACCATCCTTCGTTCTCGCCGACAGCTCATCAAGCTGTCTCTGCTTATCCCTCAACACTCTATTCAAGTCATCAACTTCCCTTGTATGCTTATTGATAAGCACTGAAAACTCCGAACCCTTGCTCTTCTCCGCCGCATCAGCTCTATCAATCGCCAGCCTCAGCTCTCTCTGCAACTTCTCAAGCTCGTCCTTGTTCCCACCCTTCGATCTATCCAAATCGAACAACGCACGGTCCCTCTCCCTAATCATATCGGCCAACTCCAAATTCTTCGTCTTCATCTCCCTCTCCAATTTCTCTCGCTTATCAATCGCCTCCTGCGCCGAAGACGCCTTCAATTGCATTGCCTTGTATTTTTGCAAAAGATCCAAGTGTTCACTTCGAAGTTGTGAATAGAGTTTTGCGAGGGAGTCGTATTTGCTCTTCCACAGCGATACCTGCTCTTGTAATGACTTGATAAGATCATCCTTCGACGCGGCAGCTTGCTGAGCGTTGAGCGCAACATTCTGGAGTTCGATTTCAAGCGCCTTGACCTTCTTGTCATACTGTTCGAGAAGGAGTTGGTCTCGTTCGTACTGGCCGCGCATGTTGAGGAGGTCTCTTTCCATCTCAGCAAGCTTGCCCTGAACCTGGCGTTCATACTGGTCTCTAAGAAGCTGTTCCTGGGCGAGTCGCTGGGCTTCGGCCTGTTGAGCTTGCTGGCGCTCGAACTCCTGTTGCTGGGAGAATTGGAGTTGTTGTTGTCGTAGTCTTTCGGCTTCGAGCTGTTCCTGTAACCTTCGCTGTTCCTCCTCATATTGCCTCTGCTGCTGTTGCTGGAGTTGATTCTGTGCCTCTTGAGTCGACCAGAAGTCGTTAATAGGCTGGGGTTCTACGGCCTTTGCGGGCGGTGGAGGCGGAGACGGCGATCTTGGCTTTGGAATTTCATTCGCAGGTCTAGCCGGCAATGCTGGTGGCTTGTCGTCTTCCGATTGGAGATTCGGCGGGTCCTGGGGAAGCTTCGGGACGGTGATCAGACTGGTGAGGTATCGGAGGTTGGAGCATTCATAGTAGAACTTGACCAGACGGTAGTGCTGGGAGGTATATCGCTTTCGTAGAGGTTCGAGGGCCTCATCGTCACCGAGGGCTACGTTTTTGTTTCTCCATTAGCAAACACACTACGCCTCCCACTTCAAGATTTGGATAAAAGTTAATCGTACTTTGATGCATAGCGCGCAGCATGCTAGTAAGGAACTTGTAGATTCCATAACTCTCGTGCACGAGGGGCACCAAAGCGGATATCCTGCACTCATTGTTGGTTCCAGGACGGAAATGCGCAAAGATAAGTTTTTGGAAGGTATCGATCTGGTCCTGGAGGGTCGCCAAATCGGAGATAGTCTCGTAACCTTCGTTTGGATCATTGATAGTCTTCAAGCTGATGTACTCCTCATACTCGAAGGTGCCATTAAACTCCGGGTGGTGTCGGTGAAATTGAAGCTTCTTTAGGAGGAAATAAACGTACTCGCGGATAAGCGGTCCGTATCCTGATAGCTTTTAGTTAATGTCACGAGAGATAAGAAGTCAATGGGGAAACAGCGGGGGGATAATAGCGTACCCCTGAGTCCTTCTCCACTCACGCCACGGGTGAGACTCTCGATCCATTGGGTATGTTGTTGCGCTTCCTTGAGGGTTACCGGGGCACCCTCCTGTAGAACCTTGTGTATACACTGAAGTGCCTTGAAGGTCTGGATTTCATCGGCGAGGATAGGCTGTCTATTTTCGGGTGAATGAATCTGTTAGAAAACAAGAAAGGGATTCCGAGTCCACCGGGGGGGGTAGCGAAGGGGCCGTACACTTTCATGCCCGCCCAGAACGATTGTGACGACTTGTGGTCCCATGTGTAGACAATACAGCTGCGCACATGTTTCCCTACACGGACCGACGACGGATGGATGATATTTGATTAGAACCGGAAACGGTCGGATGATAATAGAAGTAGCGGAGGAGGAGTATATGTCATACGCTTTGGAGCAGTTTCCTCTATTTAATCACGACAAGACGAACTGTTAGCAAGCAATTCTAACTATCAGTAACCAGGTGAATCCCGGCGAAGCAAGGGGTTCATTCAAGTCAGGTAGCACGAGGTAGATGGGGGTACATACCAATACTTGTAGCTTTCCTGATGTTGACAGCAAGCTCCGACTCTGTCCTATAGTTTCAATCGGTTCACCCACCCATCAATCAGCAAATGCCACACCAATCCAATAAAGCAACCAGCTATCTATCTCTTAACAGCTCCCCTGGGGAAACGAGCGAGAATTCCAAACGTACTTCGACAGGTCGACATTTCGTGATGGTCCGGTATACGCCATGATGTGGTAGATGTAGCCGAGAAGGCGTTGTTGCGACGGGGTATGGTGAAGTGACTAGAAGGAGCAGTCGAGTGGGCTGGAGTAACAGTGCAGTGGCAGTAGAAGTATCGGACGACCTATCCCCTCGTCTAGTCTTCGAGCGAGAGAAACAAGATGCAGTCGGAATGTTCGGGATGTCGGAGACTAATTAGATTTGAAGAGGGTGCATGCGTAAAAGGGGAGAGGACCGGTCAGCAGGGGTGGCAGTGGGGGTATTATAAGAGAGAGAGAGATGGGAAAGTGGTGATAGTTTTACTACGCTGCTTTGAGATGTGGAGTCGGCTAACTTGCTTAATTTACCACCGAGCTGACTGACAGGACGCCGTTACGCAATCCCCCATCCCATCCCATCGGCCATCGTAGACACGATATCGTATGTCGTCTGGTGGAGGGGGCGGAGCACGTTTTAGTTACGCGTATACGTCAGATTTTCAAAACTTCAATTTCTTAATTTTTGATTTTTAATTTTTGATTGTTAATTTTTGATTTTTAAATTGCTGTTCCTGTTAATTAGAAGTTGAAGTATAAATCAGTACATCCCAGGCAGCCGGAGCAGGCAGATCCGAGATATTACACATTTTCGTATCTGTATAAAATAGACCCCGTCTACCTAGTTAGAGGTCCCTCTCCTGCACCCTCACTCGATCCCACCAGACCATCACCAGCTCCCAGACCCAGCCACCCCACTCCTTCCACGGCGGCCTGTCCCTCTTTTCGTGCGAATCCTGTAGCAAAATCATCATTGTTGCAAAGCTCAGTCCCGTAAACACCGTAATGCTCGTTGATACCTCTCTGTATTCGCTAATACGCATTCTCACGACATGAAACCCAATCCCAATTGTCTGGTATGCATTCCCCCGCTATTAGTTAACGGCTGGAACGAGAGTGAGGGGAGGAGGGGTAGTGGTTGTGGTTAAAGAAGGATAAGGGAATAAGGGAGAAGGAGGGGGCATACGCAATATATCATAATCCAAGCAGGCAACAGCATCCTCACATCGCCCTTAACGCCCAGGCAGTAATGCGCGCCGGAAATAAAATAGGCAATGATGCCTGTGATGCTAATCAGACGCACAAGCGTCGCTGCCGATTCGTAATCAATTAGTATATGCACGAAATACATTGAAACGTCGGTAATCGTATCAATAATCCATGGGAACCAACCTAGTGGTGTATAGTTGACAAGCCTATTATAACCGACCCGTTAGACTGAAACAAAATCAAAATAGAAACTAAACAAAAAGAACTTGCATAGGAAATATACGATATCGTATAAGAGAAAGAAAGAGGGCAGCTCACCATCTTGTCATAAGGCTGTCGGTAAACCGAAAGCACTGGTACCCTGCTCCCAATATCTATGCATATCCCCCAAACCCCGTCAACCAGTCAGCCAATCCTATTATTCTCAAATATATATACTTATATATCTTCTAACTCGCAGAAGAAGAAGAAGAATAAAAAGGAACAAGAGTAATAATAATTACCCAAGCAGCAGCCAGCACGATCTCCTTCATAGTAGTACTGAATTCTACAGCACAACGGACCCGAAGACCTCGACCCTCCCATTCCTCCCAGCCAGCGTAGACACACTTGACAAAGCCCAAAGCACATGGTAGCGTGGACCCCGCTCGGGCTAGCATCAACCATTTATGGTATCGACGGTCGACCCCCAGACTAAACAAAAAACCACCTCGTTAGCACATTTGTTCCGAAGCTAAGTCGATTAGTCATGGTGGGGGGGGAGGGAGGAAGGGAGGGGCAGTGCATGTACTCACGCAACAGCGATCCTGGGATGTAGCCTGACATCGCCCTTCTCATCGCCACTGTCTAGCCCATCGCTAGCTACCGCAGCCGCAGCCGCAGCCGCAGCGTCTTCCGGAGACTGAAGCTCCTCGAGCGGCAGAGGAGGTAAGCGGGTCGCCAGAGCTTTAACCGTTTGGACTTCGCAGTCGCCCTCGACACCTATCTTTTAAGAGCTAGTAGCTAGTCCGAAATTGAAGTATTTTATCGTACAGTCGATGGCTTGCGAGCTATGTCTACTTAGCCTCGAGATAGGGGAGGGTGATTCGATTCTCAGACTCGAATGCTCAGTTATTGCAGTGTATCTGTATATAACATCGATATCTGTCCGCATGTGAAAGTCGAGGGTTCGAATGATATGCCCCGTGTCTTATCGCTGTGTATTTATACCCCGAGCACCCGGCCTCCCGTAATTGTAGTACCTGTAAGATAGTGTAAAAATAGAGCAGAGCAAGCAGAGGAGCTTAAGAGCCAGCTAAGGACCAAGAAGGGTAAGTATACGTAAGGAACTCATGTAAAAGCGGGAGCTTCTCCGCAGGCCGAAGTGGCAGGTCGACGGAAAGCCCGACCGAAAGACTTGGCCCGAGCTTCCCTTTGCTTTTGTGCCATCTGCTCGCTGCAAAATTTACCACGCCAACGCTAAAACACCATCCATTTTAACCTGACCATGCATCTGCGCCGTCGACGGTGACGACGTCGTTGAAAACCCCCCAGAAGATAAGGTATGTTGATATCTACGTATACAATCGCATCGAGACCAATTGAAGTTGCTGATTGGCTGTCGTCTTCGCATTCTCCCAGTGCGGCATGGCTTCCCTCCCGCCATTCGGTGCCGCTGCAGGCCGCATACTCTCCCGCCGCCCCACCATCGGTATCATCTCCTCCACGCGCTCGCCATGTCTACTCCTCCTTCGGCCCCAGATCAGGTCGATCACAGATATGGAGCGACAAAACCGACAGATGAATAGGTCAATTGCTCGTATGGACAAGCTGGAGACTCCTACGGCGTCCATGAGGATAAACCAGGCTGGAATGACGGAAGAAATTGCTGAGATATTGCTACCGAGTACGATTCATCTCCCTTTTTTTTATAGCTCCCCACCACCTCTATGCTGTAGGGAAAGGCCATTGAAGCTACCATTTGGCGGGATTTCTATCGGGTGGTGATGACTGGTGGTGGTGGCCGATATCTACCCGCATATACTAATACACCACCATATACAAACAGGCACCTTCGTCACCCCTCCATTCTCCCGCCGTCCCTCGATATTCACAGACACCAAGAACAGGATAGACTTCGAATGGGTTCGTCTAAAAATAAAGGCTCAAGACCTAGTCTCGTACGTCCTCTACCCCTCCATCCCACCAACCCCCACCATCATACCCATAACTAAACGATATATAGCCGTTACCTCGCTCGAATCTGGCACTCCGACCCCTTCGTCCGTAAAGACCTAATCCCCTCCGCCGAAGCTCTCCACCGAAATATGTACACCGCCTTCGCCCGTGGGGACACGGACGCCCTCTCCAGGATCTGTGGCCGAGATCTCTACAACACCTTTCGAAACCGTATAATCTCCCGTCCTGCAAACGTTCAATTCTCATGGAAGTTCTCTGGTTATAATTCGAAATCAAGGGTTATGAGTCATAAAGTTGGGATGTTGGGACAAGGGAAAGGGGATGAGAATAGTATTAGACAGGCGGTGGTTAGGATCGATTCTACACAGAGTCTGATTAAGGGTGTCGACGGGAAGGTCGTGAAGGGTACTGGGGAGCCGACGAAGACGGTGGAGTATATTGTTTTGTCCAAGAGGAGAAAAGAGGGGGTTCCTGAGGGTCCTTGGATTGTTTGGGGGACTGTGACGGAGAGTGGGAGTAAGTACATCTTGTCTTTTTTTACCACCCGTCTAGAGAATTAACATTGCTAACAATGACACAGTGGACGAGATCAGAGCACACGGCCTACCGCCTCAGGCTGGGGATTCGACCGTTGGCGGTAGCGGCGGAAGGTGGAATCGATAGCCCTCCACCTAGAATAGGCGAGTGCCATGCAGAGGTATGATATTGTACATACACGCCGACCTTTCTGTATACTACTAGTACATTTGCACATACATATTCAGACATTTGTCACCCAGAATGAATCCACTGGGATAAGTATATATATCATCATCATTATCACCATTTACAGCTGTTTTGGACACAGAGTGTGAAATATAAGAGTGGGATTAATTTCATTGCCAATCTGCCGTTCTCTAATCGTGTATTTCTATTCCTCATCCTCCATTATATCATTATCCTCCCATTCTTCCCCTCATTTCAGCTCCTCCCCCAAGCCCACCTGTTGTAACGTTCCCATGCCATCACCACCTTCATGGCCTAACATCCTTCCCCCCGTCGCTGCCATCATAAACCCTAGTAACATGCCCCTCGGTCTCCCCCTCAACCTCCCCTTCACTCGCAACCTTCCTAATCGGCCTATCCAACCCATCAAACCTCTGCCCGGTAACCCTGGCATACCCCCACAACCCCAGCAACCTAACCGCACAGCTCGCAAACAAAAACACCAAACCTCCAACAGGCGCCGCCACATAAGCTCCAAAGACGCCCCAATCGTCCACATACAAAGTCTTCATAGCGATCAACTCGCCGCCGGCCTTTGCGCTTCCGTAGTATATAGTTCCGAAGATAAAGACCGAAAGAATACCACCGCAGCCGGCGATGATGACATCCACGCCCTTCAGGAAGTACAAGGCGTCTACCAATCCTAGTAACAAGGCGGGGATGGCAGCCGCGCTGACAATATCAGAAATAAGGAAGATTTGTAAAACGCTGGCGTCGGCTTTGATGGCCACCACTATCACGGGGATGGTAAGTATCGCCACCCCGGCTCGGATGTATATCAATGGGAGTTTATTCCTGAACAAATCGTTCGATGCTGTCGAAATAAGCGCCGATTGTAAACTGTCAAAGATCGCGGTACTCAAAGCCACAACCATCAACAGCACCAATCCAACGACCCAGGCCGGAAGTTCAGCGATCAAATAGAAGAAAGCGACAGAAGACCAATCCGAAACGGGTCCCCATTTATCAACCCCATGGGCCCAGACAGCGATGATACCTGTGAACCCAGTGACCGTAAGGATCACAAAAATCCACACCCCGGCAATCGCAGATCCGATGTATAAATCCTTATCAGTCCTGGAAGCGAAAGACCTCATCCAGAACGGTGACAAGAACATGAAATTCGTGGCAATAGCAACGGGTAGGATGTAAAGTAACTTCCAGCCCAACAGTGTCGCATGCGTAAGCCCGGAAGGCTCAATAAGCGAAGTATCGATATGCGACTTCGTACCGATCGAAATAGTACAGATGATAATCAGACAAAGCACCAAAGCTCCCTGAATATTATCCGTCACAAACGAAACTCTAAACCCACCGAGTGAGGTATAGATCGTAGTAACCACAACCTCGACGATTAAAGCGGGGAGACCGTCCAATCCGGTCAAAAGATTGATAACTGAATTGACAGCAGAGAGTTCGGCGACCATGTATAAGAACATAGTTATCATTGTTAAAATTGAGAGGTACAGCGCCGCTGGAGCCCCGAAGCGGTCGCGCGCCCATTCGGTGAGCAAAAACCCATTTGGCGTGCGACGACGAATGATGGGGGTTAAGACCGCGAATAGGATAATTGGCGAGGCCGAGGCGAGGGCGTAGACGAGAAGACCCTGGATACCGGCGAAAGCGCCGATATCAGGATATGTGAAAAGAATACCAGAACCGAGACCTGGAGAATACCAAATTAAGAGGGGATAAATCAGTGCCTATCGTCTTTTTATATGAAAGCAGGGGGGGATAAAAGGGGGTAAAACGGTAACACGTTCCTCACGCAAGTATTAACTTGATCGAGTTCTGACGGTAAAGTCTCAGCTTTGAAACTTCCTTAGCTCCGTTATATATCAAGTGAATCGAGTGTGATTCTTCTCTTAAAGATATAAACAGGATAAGGAGTTCTAAGCACCCGCAGTGTAGCCACAAAGGAGGGGTGAGGGAAAAGTTAAGTCGATAAATTCATGAATCACGTAAGTTCATCAGAAATACCTCCCATAACCAATCCGCCCACCCCTCCAATGAAAACTTCAAGTTTTTTTGATTTTAGTTTTACAAACCTCAAGATAATCACTTGAATAGCTTTTGTTGTATCCAGAGTATATCACTTCTGAAACCCACTGGCGATAATTCGACCGACCACAAAGGGAGGAACCATCGATTCGACGATAAGGTCCTCAACCAAGTCCACTTGCGCGTTGAAAATGTTGCATTTTCGAGGAGTTTTTTTTGTATTCCGCTTTTTATGATGCTGAAAAGTTGAATAATTCTCAGTCGGTGTATGTTTTACTCACCGCTTGCGATAAAATTTAACGCGAGCGGTATAGCTACAAAAATATCGAAAAGCGAATCCACATATTAGTACCAAATCCCATCTCTCTTTCTGTTCAGAAAAGAACAAACAAGCGGGGGGAAGTTGCAAAAGAATCAAACCTCGCTGCGTCCTATTCGACGACAAAAACTGTTCCTTGGATTGGTTCCTGAACTTCCACGCGAAGCCTAGGCCCATCACACTAGGACATGCATGTTAGCACATGGCAAAAAAAAAGGACAGGGTAAAAAGGGTACGGTTAAAGTGTACTTACAGGAATAATCCATAGGTAAGGTAAATGATGGCATTGGATGCCTGGGTCGACGGTTGACCCATGATGTAGTGCGAATGGTTATTGAACTATTGCTAGCTAGCTATTATATGCAAGATAGGCAAAAATAGTAATGAAGATGACAGTGAAGAAAGGTGCGATACAGCTGCAGAGCTGGATTTAACAAACAGAAGAATAGAATGTCAAGCTTCAGGGTCGACTGCTTCGAAAGGGAGGGGGAATCGCGCGAACTTTATACAAAGATAGCTGAAAGGGAAGGACCCTCGAACCCATCCAATCTGTTGGAATCTGTATCAAATCCACCTCCAACCTTCCCTGGTTCCTGTAGCGCAGACTTTTCAGCTTTGACCAATGTCTCATAGAAGGGAAAGAAAAAAAAAAGGTCAAAAAAGCTAAAAAGAAAAGAAGAAAAAAAAGACGATTATCTCATCGAAACAGGGAAATTGTCGAAATTGAATGCAATGTAATGCCATGCGGTTCCCACTCGTTAGCTTCCTGTTACCCATATCCCACCCACATTTTTTCAGACGCAGCGCACCTTCTTCTGGGAATCTAAGCAAGCCCAGCCTATCAGGGAGCTCGGGAGGCGGGTTGGAAGACCCGGGACACGGGAACGTAATTATCATGTAAAGTTTCTTCGGCTTCGGCGCCCGAGTGGGGGTGCTTGATAAACGGCTTTGGGCCGCCTGTGGTTATAATGCCGAACCGGAGTCCTCGGCCGTCATTTGACCATGCGACCAAGTAAAATACATGCTCTTTGATGTCGCTGTGAGATTCAATGTAAGGGCCTGATATCTGATCACGGCTAGCTATAGTTGTAGCAGTATTTAGCAGTCAACCCAAGATCCGTGGAACATAGATAACAGGAAGCATCGTGACTGGGTCGAGTGCTTGTGCTTTGGGTCGGCAGTTGCCGTGTTGCATCTGAGGTCCTGTTTTTGTGGAACGTCAAACAACACCAATTCGTCGACCAAAACTATCTCCAACTTCACACCTTCGAAGTTGAATCCAACGTCGACAACCACACCAACCGACGTCCATTGCCCCCCAGCCACGATGTTCTACCGCACACTCCCCCGTCTTCAGCAGTTCTCCAAGAACGCCGGTATCATGCGCCGGTCTCTTGAGTACATGAAGTTTGAGACCAAGAAGAGTAAGTGCCCCACCACCACTACCTCCCCGCCATTGCCTGTCCCTCACTACTATAGAAGATGCTAATTAGTGCACCAGTCATCTCTGGCGGATACCTCAGCCCGGACTTCGAAGACCTCTACTTCTTCAATGCCGAAGACCATCTCACCCGCGAACGTATAGACGTCATGTCTGACGCCATCGACGGCGGACACAGCAAAGCTGACTTCGCGATCGTATCCGAAGAAAACTTTGTTTCCGCCATCCCATCCAAACCCATATCGATGTCAAACCCAGACTACGAAGAGTACAAACCAAAGATCCCAACCGTGTACGGCATATTCCACGGTAACATCTCAAAACAACTACCAAATCAACAACATAGACCGGATGTTGAGGTTTCGGGATTCGCGGCGTTTAGGACCAAGCATCTGCCGAAAACGATCTTTGGGGCGAGGACGTATGACTTGGGATTTTATGAGTATATTGCGCTGAGGGTCAAGTCCGATGGGAGGACGTATATGGTCAATATGCAAGCCGACACATATGAGGAAAGAGATTTATATCAACACAGGTTGTTTACAAGGAAACCAGGAGAATGGGAGACCGTTGTATTGAAAAACGGTGCTTTTGTTAAGACTATGTACGGAGGTATCCTGCTGGAACAACCGGGTATGTTGGTGGAGAAGATAAGGACAATAGGACTCAGTGTCACAGACAGAGTCGAGGGGCCTTTCAAGATTGCAGTCCACGCAATCTGGGCTACGAACACACCGCCGCCCGACTCCGTGGATGCAACCATGGTTGACGGTGAAGAAGAATATCTCGACTGGGAGCACAACAAGCATCGCGGGGACCGTGTCTGGTGATCGATGTCTCCCTAATGCCCATTCCGATAACGAAATATCGCTACAAAAAAACAAATATACAAATTATTCTAATAAAACATCAACCCTCTCGAATCCTCCTCGCCACCACCTTCCAACCTCCTTCTCACGCCCTCGAACGCTAGCAACTCCACGAGCTTATACTGAACCTCCTTGATATCCCACAAACCCCTCTTCTTCGCATCCAAATAACTAACATCCAACACCACCCTCTGCAAATACTTTATCTGCAACGCCCCATCCTTTATCAGATCGACCAGTCGAGCAGGTGTCCCCACAGCGATTCCTATCCTCGTCTTTTTCGAATATTCGATATGCTCGGAGAGTTTAACGTGTTTTGCGAAGAACTTGGCTATTTGGGAGTCTGTTGTTTGGTATTTTCTCATAATGCGGACGACGTCTGCGGCGCGGAGGGCAGCAGGTGATATGAAGATGGTGTGAGGAGAGCCGGGAGCTTTTGGAGAGGATTTGAGGTGGGAGATCGAGGATTGGCCTTTCTTTGTGCAGACTATGTATGTGCGCGGCGCAATTGTTAGTGGTTATCCCGCGAGAACGGTGGTATGAAGGGAGGAAACATACACTTCTCCATGTATTCGCAGAGGTTCTGGAGAGATCTTTCGGCAGCATGGGCGGTAGTGTCTATGTAGATGCTTTCTGTATATAACCATGGTTAGCATATTGTATATAATTACTTTACTTGGGTAATCTGGAGTAATTGGAGTTTTTTTTATCTTGAGGATGGGAATAATACCCGGTGGAATACGGTCCCCCAGTTCAACCGTCGATAGGTCCTTATTGAGCTTCTGCACCCTCTGTGCGACAAAGTCCGCCATGATCTTGGTATCCATCATTGCTATCGAATCGTCGATACTCGATGCGTCCTCCTTCCCACTGTCCTTTGCCATGGGCTTCCCTTTCTGGTTTCCCTTCCCATTTCCTTTGCCCTTCCCCTTCCCATCTTGCTTCCCAGCAGTTTTCGTCGGCTTGTTCGATCCCTTTATCGGCGCTGCCCCTCCCTCCGACGAAGTTTTCAATTTCTTCGCCGATGTCTCTGTCGTCCGTCCTTCCTGGAGCTGCGCAACAGCAGCAGCCTCTTTATTTGCGCGCTTCCTTTTCCGACGGGATAATAATTCGTTGGTGGTGGTTACAGCGCCGTTCGAAGTGGCGATTATATCTTCGCCTGAATCGTAGTCGTCGTCCATTCTTTCTTTTTTCTAAATTGCCTTGCGGGTTAAATGTATTTTCGAATTCGGATTGAGATCAAGATTTGGAGAGGAAAAAAAAAAAAAAAAAAGTTTGAAATCCTGCCGCATGGTCTTGTGCAGATGCATGTTCCATGTCCCGGACTAATGCAAGGTCCAATGCGGCACCCAAACAAACGCGCCAGTTCCCAATTCGCGACCAGCCGAGCTATCTCCAACTTCAATCTCCAACCTCATCACCACCATCATCAACTTCACAAACTGCCATCGTCACTCCCTCTTACGCTAAGGAGGGGCTACAATAATGGCCGATCCAGATAACTACAACGTCTTCGCTCCCAAAAATGCACTCCGCCGAACACCTCCCAACCGGAATAAACCACCCTCGAGGGGTCCCACGCCTCTTCGGTCGACTCCTCAAGCTTCGTCGCCAAAGGATGTGATGAGTATGGATGTGTCGCCACTCCAGGAACAGGAACAGGGACGAGAGCTACAACGGCCAATGACCTCTCCTTTAAGGAATCTTGAGTCGGATGATACTATCGACGGTGTAAGTTCCTTCTCTTCCTTCAAGTTAACTTGAATAAACTAAAAAACCAACATCTAACAATCCCCGTAAACCAGCCACAAACCCAACCGACACCCACCACAACCTCCCGGCACCTCCATGTCTCAATCACCCCTCGGGCGTCAACCGTAGAACCGGTAACACCGTCATTTATCCGTACTGCCTCGTCGATTCCCAATACCTCTGTCCGTCGTAGATTAACCACCCCGCATGCCATCCGTGGCTATTCGAACCGTCCTACACCTCATAAAAACCAGGGGAAACGGCGGAATTCGAGGTTTGCGGCTGAGGATGACGATATCTTCCAGGCGTTGAAACAGTTTAGCAAAAGTAACTACTTTCTTCTTTCTTTCCTTCCTTTTTGTCGTGGGAGGGATCTGTATTAATGACGATAATCGATAGTAACGGCGCCTAAGAGTAAACCGTTCATCCATACGCCAAAAGCAATCACCCCAAAAGCCGTCTCCGCACGCCGGCAGACCCTCGAAGGCATCCGTCTAAGCCGCGACCTAAACGCTGTTTCCTCAGACGAAGAAACCGACCCAGTCCGTCCTCCAAGACTTTCCAACGTCTCTCTCCGACTAATCGGTAAAAGACTTACAATAAGGGACAACCAAGAGGCAGAAGAAGATGACGATGTGGAAATAAGTCCTCCGCCGCAATTATCCACACCAATGAGAGATAGTGGTGACGATGACGACGAATTAAAGTCTGGAGGAATAGAAACGCCGAGATTTGAAGTTGCCAGAAGGGCGGTTGGGGAGAATGATCGAAGGTTTAGCTTTTTGCCGAACATGGCGGATCGATTTGCGGATTTTGGGGATGTGGTTATGGATGATAGTATTGTGCAGGAACCTGGTGGGGAACATGTTAGGGAGGTTTTCGAAGGGGAGAGCTTTGCGGTTGAAGGGGAGGGGATGGAAGGGCTGAGTTTTGCGTATGTCTACCCTCTGCACTACCATATCCATTAACTAAAGGGGAAGGAATGCTAATATTAACATGAAAATAGGGACCATACGGTTGATTTAAACATGGCAGAAGGGGATGTATCCAACTTCTTCAATGCGCAGGGAATGGGTCTTCCAGACGACGAGACGGACTTCCGATTAGAGCAGGTCGAGATATCACCTCCCTCGGAGCCAGTAGGAAACGAAGATGAAGATGAAGAAGACCTACCGGATATCACGAACGAAATCTCTTCCATACCTCCGTCCCCGCCTGCCGACGATTTGGAACCGTTCATGGGTTCGGATTTTGGTGAAGAAGAGGATGAGGAAGACGATGATGGGCCCCCGCCATTCCAACCGGACGACGACGGCGGCTTGAGGGCTGATGTGCAACCACGCCTAGCTAAGAAGCCGAGGGGTAAAAAGGAGCTTCCACTATCAGTCCACGGAATCCCATACCCTTCCCTATCAAGCAAAGTGATCAAATCCATAATTGCCCGAACGAGCAAGCAGAAGATCTCGAAGGAGGCGTTGGCAATGATTGTTTCCGCCTCGGAAGCATATTTCGAAAATTTGGGTGAAGACCTAGGAAGTTTTGCGAAGCATGCGAAAAGGAAGACGGTGGAAGAAGGGGATGTCTTGCAAGTTTTGAGACGGTATGTGCAAATTTCCTCCCTTTGTGGAAAAAAAAAAAAAAATACTGGAGTATCTATCCTATTCGTGGATGGGGTATATACATAAATATATCCGATATGTTGGCTAATATACAGCTATTGGTTTATATACAGACACCGCCTTCTGAACAACAAAACGACGGTTTTCTCCCTTGCAAACCAGTATTTACCGAGAGAACTATTACAGGATATAAGAATCCAAGTTCCTCAGAAGAATCTGCCGAAGCAGAGGAGGCGAAGAGGGGTAGATGACAGCATGGCCGACGAGACGATCGAGGAAGAGTAAACAAGATTTAGGCCCAATCCTTTTGAAGGCGGACCTTCTTGGTTATATCTCTCGGGGGACGTCGGATGACAAGGTAGAACATTATCGAAGTTGCGATTCCGAGGGAGTACCTTTTTTTCATGATGGAGTGTTAGTATTATATATATATCTTCTGGCGTTTGATGTTCGTTTATTGCAGCGGGAAGGGAATTGGCGTAATGGTGTTCTTTTTCTTCTTTATTTTTTATCATTCTCTTACTGTGGTTCTGATAGCGACTACCACTGTTTCCTATGTGTACTATATTGCGACGGGGGAAAGAAAAGAAGGAAGGAAGGAAGGGATGTATAACTCACCAGGTAACAATATACTGGAAATGATTATTCCTAAGATTAACCTCCGGCACCCTCCCGATAGGAACCCCCTTCGACTGTCTATCCATTATCGCCAGAATCGTATGATCTATAAACACCCCCCCATCAACATCAATCCCCCAAAAAAAAGATAAGAAGAACAAGTGACATCATATCATACCCATAGTCTCCTCAACCATAACCTCCTGCGCACCCGCCCACTTCGCCATCTCCTTAACATCCGGAAAATACCACTTCCCCTCCTCGGGCTTATTATCCGGCGTAAACGTATTCTTCTTCAACGGCTCCCTAAGCAACCCCTCCACCAAAACCTCCCCAGAAGGCAACGCCCTCTCCCCACCAGCTCTATACCTCTTCCTCCTATCCGCCAACGCCTTCGAAATCCACCCCCTATTCACCAAAATCGTCGAAGCCTTATCCAACGATCTATCCAACGGCGTAATCACAATATACCCATTCTCCCCATCATACAACCTAGGACCCAACAACATCTCCTTCTCGTGCAGGAACACCCCGCGCGTCGCCACCCGTCTATAATCAAACTCCGGTAAAGCACTGACGTCCAACACCGGCGGAAGCGGTAAAGGCGGCCTGGCCAGCCGGTCTTCACTCCGTGCTATCAACGACGTTTTCCAATTCAACCGCTGGATCTGCCATGTTCCCAATGCGAAGGCCGTCAGCGGTATCAACGCCAGTATTATGAGACCCAATGGTCGGTGCCGACGGTTCGTGCGCACCAGACGCGCTGGCTGGTCTAGGACGGAGGAGAAGTTGGGGTTATCGCCCGGTTGGGAGTATTGCTGCTGGGAGTAGGGTCGACGGAAGAGCACGGGTTGGAAGGGACGTTTGGAGGCCGGGTGCAGGAGGGAGGTTATTCGACGGGTGCAGGTGGGGCATATTGTCGCTTTGGAGGGGAAGCGGGGGAGGAGGAGGAGGCGGGGTTGGAGGATTGATGACATCTTGTGGGTTATTGCGCGCGGGCAATTGGTGGTGGGATGTTTGGAGGGAAAGGTTGAGGTTTAAGTTGGCGAGCCGGGATGGCCTGATATCGGTTTAGTTGTTTTTCGGCCGACAGTACAGGGCCCTCTGTATATAATTATTACATCCTCCTCGACAGACAATGCGAGATATAAATACAGTAGATGCACATGAACCCCCAAAAACCCCCATGGAGAAATCAATAAATTAAACCAAATTCGTCATAACCAGCTTCAAAGCATGCATCTTGTATCATTAAGAAAACGCCAACAGCAATCTCAAGAAAATCAAAAAAAAAAAAAAAAAAATAAAAAAAAAAAAAAAATCAAAAAAATCAAAAAAATCAAAAACCATAAACCCCAAGAGAAATTAAAAAAAAAAAAAGAAAGAAAGAAAGAAACAGATTCAAATACATCCCCCTCTATAGACTAACATATCTCAAAAAAAATCACAGCAGTAAAACTCATCCAGAACAAATACATCCAACTTTCCTCGCATGAAACAAAGTCATACTCAAACTGGTATCATTATCCCCCGCCACGGGTGTAGGATCACTAACCTGCTCCCACGGTTTCAGCGAATACTCCACTATCCGCCCTCTCGACGACATCCCCTTCAACCATTCGGAAGTAGCCCCCACGTTTCCAGCTACTCCCCCAGTAGGGCCTGTATTCCATGCTTCGATTCCTCCGAGCATGTATCCAATCTGTGGCAGGTCATATCGTCGCTTGAGGAAGCGACGGATATGTTGACGTGACTCTTCATTCATATCTATAAGACCGTCGCCGTAAAAATTAGCATTACCTTCTTTGTAAGACTTCGAAGGAGAGGAAAAGAAGAAATACTCACCATCAACAATAGCACAGGCAACATCCAATGCAAATTCTGACATAAAATCATCATTCTGTACACTCCGGTTCTCCAACAGTGCACAGATCCCAATTACTATCCTCCCTTGCTCAACGACGCTAGTCTTCGGAGATCCAAATTCTGCCTTGTGTAGTGCCACAATCCTCAGGAATAATATAACCCTACATAGTTCAAAATGTTAGCCAAAATCCCTCAAGCCTTTGTTTCTTAAAAAAAAAGAGAGAGAGAGAAAACTTACCAACTCCTCAGCCTCCCATAAACCTTCCCAACGGTCTCCTTGCCCCCCGTAACTTCACCATCACTCCGAATCGTCACCTCCCCTCCGGCTCCACTCAACGCCTGCAGAACAACATTCATCTTATCCGCCAAAATCGGTGGCAGCCAAGTCCCGGTATCCCCACTACCGGTATCACGTCCAGCAGTAACATCAATAGCAGATATCAAACTCCTCGCTAACATCTCCCCAGCTCTTTTCAGTCCTTCCTCGTCCGCGCTCCCCTCATCAACTGCGATAAACGCCCCAGATGCATTTGGGAACCCAGGAGCGTTCAAAATCATTTCTTCAGTATAGTCTCTAATTTGTGAAACACATACGTCGTCAAGAACAGAGACCAGATCAGCCCATATGGCGCCTCGATCGCTATCCATTTCCGTGATCGAGCTAACGAACGCTTTTGTGACTGCATTTCGGAGATTCGCAGATTCGGTAGTATCTGGTGCATGTGATATTTCGGCTTCAAATATCAACCGCATCTTTAACTGGCACAGCCGGACGCTGAAGTCGTTAACATGTTGTAGAAGCCGTGTAACCTGGACGTCTGCATCAACCTCGGAGATATCTACTTCTCATTAGCATCGTACCGTCAATAAAATAAGCTTCTATCGGAACTCACCACTGCTGTCATGCTCATCTAACAAATGATCAATAAGCAAGCTCAGATGTTTTGAGATTAACGGATTCGACTGCGGTGCCAAAGGCTCCACAAGCTCTGAAACCAAGATATCAAAATCGCTGAACGCCAAGTTCCTCAGCAGGTCCAACACGATATCATTGTTCATGCTATACTCTAACCGGCTATCAAGGTTAGGATCCGCTGCGGCGACGCAGAGCTTAATCGCTTTCCTAAAGATCCCTACAAAAAGTTTCCCATTTGTTGCGCGGAACCTCTTCCTCTCCAGTCGTAGCGAATACATTTCCTAAGCCCCCAAAGTTAGCTTCCTTAACTCCAATAACAGTAATCAATTCAACATTACCTGCTCAGTCAAATCCAGCTTGCTATCCTCATCATCTAACAACAGCGCCAAAGTTTGAA